>JAWNLU010000818.1:1200000-2400000 GCA_035042165.1 Drosophila kuntzei
GTGAGCATCAGAGCTTAAGAATTTTCATTGCATTGTTTTTTTTAAAGGAGTGGGATAGAGTTTTGTTTTGTAAAAGTAGCATCTAATCTTGAATCTATATACCCTTACCTTATGGGTGCTTAAGCTTTCCTATTAAATTTGGCTTGGTTAAAATATGTATTTTTACCACGGACTAAAACCGAAACGAATATCGGTTTCAGTTACGCTTTCGGTTATGCTCGAATTAAGGTTTTCGGTTATCGGTTGTGCAAAATCTTGGAGTATTGGTTTCGTAACGGTTATCGGTTTTTTGTAAGTTTCGGCTTAAAAATACCGGTTTAGTTTCGCTTCACAAAAAAATAAAAATTATGGTTTTCGGTTGACCAAAATAAGAAGCTTTATTCATAAAAAAAAGACTGCGCTTTTTAGCCCGGAAAATAATGTTATTTGGTGACTGGAATGATCCAGTGTAATGTCGATTTTACTATAATTTGATCTCATATAAATTTGGTTCATTTGGTTTGAAAATTTGGATTACTTTGATTTTACTGAACTTTGATAAAATTGAACCGCCTTAACTTTGTCAAAGGTCAATCAATTTTTATGTGGAATGTAAATTTGAGCATGATTTTACCTCAAAATTCGTTCTCTATTTAAATTTTTTTCATTTTAGAAAATTTTTGAAAATCGAATTTTTTCGAAATTTTACAGTTTTACCCCTTTATCTTTTTTGATTTTTTCGAAAAAATTCGAATTTTCAAAATGAACAAAATTTAAATGCAAACAAACTTTAGTACAGTTAATATAAAAATTATTTGCACTTTTGTATATGATTGTAAATTAACAAATATATTAGTAAGGGTATTTAATCTTCATCATAATGTGTCGATCAACAGACTCGTATTCTTGTTGTTTTCAGCATTTAAAAAAAGCATTAATATTATTTTCTCAGCATCTGGTTGTGCTCTGGCGGCCTCATTGCCGTCTCTCTGTTGTTTTAAATTTATTTGTTAATTTAGCAAATTAGAAAAGCGAATGTCGGAGCGTGTAGCGCTTGTGGCACGCGAGCAATCGACGAATCGGGCAATCGGGCTATCGAGAGGCCTTTGGGAGAGTATTGTGGACAGTTTCGTTTATGTTTTTTATTAGCATAAGATATTGCAATAGTGAGTGTACGTGTATAAAGATATTCTCCCTTCGGTTTCTATAGGTATGAGATTAAAATCATTCGCTCGGAGCTCTGTCAGTTGTACGTTGTCGTCTGGAGCGCATCAGATCAGAGAGATTAGTAAGATTTATTTCGTTTTTTATATTTTACTTCCATTAAATCTTATCGTCTCAGTGCGTTGGGTCGACGGAAAGTCGTTCATTACTCGACGTTGTTTCCCATCGACTTTTTATACTCTAAAGTGTGGTTGGTAATTTCAAGTGATGTGGTTTATTTACGTGAAAAATACCCAGAAATTATAGATAAACTATAATTACATATATACGTACATCACAAATTTCAATTGAATCAATTGTATATTCAAATAAATCGACCGAGTGCAACGTGGGGCGGCAATTGCAAATTAACATTAGTCTCTTCGAACTCGTGTTTTAACTAAGATGTAAAGCTTGGAGAAAATTTTAATCTTGAATAAAATATGTTTTCAACATATGTATTTGAAAGTGTTTAGATTTTTACGAGTGACATTCAAAATTTAATACTTTACATTCCTGAGCAGAGCAGTACAGAGCTTTGTGTTTAAAGTGCAACGAGGAACTCTTTCAACAGCAAAAGCACTTGTTTAAAATTCTGAAGATATCTATATATTTTAAAACTATTTAAGAATTTACCAGCTAAATTTCCAAATCATCTGACAGATAGATAAATATATTGTTTTTCATTTCCTACGAATGCTTTCTACTCTGAAAGTATCTAAAGTGCCTGTTATAAGTGAGTTAATTAACCTTGCCAATTGATTATAGCTTCCGAGCATGTCGCATGATTAATATTGATCCATAATTGGCACGTGATAAATCAGTGCAAACAGGCAAATTAGAAAACATACAAAATTTGACACCAAATATTTTGTGAACAATTAACAAGTCAGAACTCGGTGACAAATAGATAGAAGATTGTGCGGTCGAAACCGGTCGAGAAATATGAAATACAGCGATAATTTCATACCGAGCTGGAAGCTTTAAATACATATTTCTGAGAATGCTCCAAATTTCTGTGAGTGTTTGTAATGTATCCCATTTACTTACAACTGCAAGTCAGAGTCGAGTTCAGTTCAGGTTCAAATTAAATAGTTAATTTACTTCAATTAGTAGCCATTAAGGGAAGTGAAAGGAGAAAGGAAAGGAGAGCAAAGCTGGCATTAAGAACCTTCATTATCAATGGAAATATTTATGTTTTGCACCTGCAACACTTAAGTGGCAGCCACAGTTGAAGTCGAAGTCGAAGTCGTAAAGGCGAAAGTGTCAAGTTGTCGTTGTGACAATAATGCCAATTATGCCACGTCGTCGTTGGAGACAAGCGGCACTTGCAACACTTTAACCCAAGGCAGCCCCAAGACAACTTCCTGCCGTTGTCGTCGATGTCGCTCCTGTTCCCGTTTTTGTTGTTGTTGTTCTTGTTGTTGTTGTCATCACCTTTTGCAGTCGCCATCGCAGCTGTCGCAACTACAGCGCAATCAGCGCCTGTCAATCTATGTTGCAATCTTTAGTTTGACATCAACGCGCTGTCGTCGTCGCCGGCAACGTCTTGAGTGGCATAAAGGCGGCGGAGTCGGAATTTTACAATTTAAACGTACATGACTCCCCCGTCTAGAAGAGTTTGAGTTTGAGTTTGAGATAGGATGTGGCAGGTGTCGTCCCGTTGCAGTTCCTTTTCCCTGGCATTTTAGTCATGCATGAGCTCCACAAATGAATGCAAAATGGGTTAAATGCAGCTTTGTGGCACTTATAACCAATTTACAAGGTCGAAGGGGAAATGCCTTGCCGGCAAAGCATTTACATTCTCGTTCGAGCATCAAGAGGCATCCATTTAAATACGTTTAAATCTGCTTGCTACTTACAGGCAAGCGAAACCAGCAACATCAACATCAACAGCAACAAGGACAACAACAACAATTGCAGGCGAACAATAGAGTCGCTGTGTCGCAGAGTAACAACATGACAGAGAATGGCAACCCTGCTGCTGGTGGTAATCCTGCATCGCCAGCACATACTAAATTAGACATACAAAAATTCTCCGAGGAGTACAATAATGTTGCCGCATCTGATGTTGTTGCTGTTGTCGCTGGCAATGTGGACGAGACGGCACAAAATGCAGCAACAATCATTTTAACGCCGACATCATTAAATTTAACAAATACAACACCAAATGCTCCCCCCGGCGGCAACAACAGCAACAGCAGCAACAACAATGGTAACAATAACAGGGCCAACACAGACAGTGGCAACAATGGGACGAGTTACCCAGCGCACGGCGAGCACTACAAAGGACCTAAATGGTAAGTGAAAATGCTCATGTGGACAAGGGAAAGCTTAGACATCCAATGTGTCTTCTCATCCCTCTCTCTATCTCTTTCACTTTACAAGTACATATATCTCTCCTCCTCCGTGCACATTTGCTTAACCCTTTGAATGCATTTCCGGCTCAGCAAAAGCAGACTTTCACACTTGCATTGCACGCGTTTTTCGCATATCCGTTTTGTTGCTCTTGTTCTTCCTATTGTTGTTGTTGTTGTCTACTTTTGTTCAACATTATATTTTCGTGCTGTATTTCTTTTATGTGCTAACAATGTTGACCCTCCTCCTCATCGTTGTCGTCATGGCCAATGTCTGTTGCTGCTGTTGTTGCTGCTGTTGTTGCTGCTGCATTGGTAAGGCGTGCTTCCGTTGTTGCACAGGAAACGCCGCCTGAGCCGGTGTCTGGGCCAAAATGCACTGCTTTATTTATTTATTTTTGTTATTTTTGTTGTTTTCTGTTTTTGGCTGTGACACCCGTTTTAATAGCTGTTAGAGTGCCTGGCTTTAGTGGCCAGCATGAACTGGATCTGCCGCAAGAACTACAATGATTATGGTACAAACGTGGCATATAAATTGCGAGCGTTGCTTGGTGGCATTTACATAAATGATGGCAATGACCACACGCTCTTAACTTGTGCCAAGTTCTAGCTGGTTGTGTGTATTTACTTTGATAGATTGAGGAGCAGCGCAAAGAAGGTGTAGGCATTGTTGATGGTCTGTTGATAGATTTAGATTTAGACAAGTAAAGATTATCCGTCTTGGCCATGGCTAAGTGATCAAAATTTACCTTCATGAAGATGGGCAAACCGATTTCAAAGAAGACACCAGCGCGTACTTTGACCGGACGCTTGAGGAATTCCATGTAACAGATGAGTTCCTTGCGCGTCTTTACCGAATAATCCAGCCAATTGGTATTGAACACGCTATTTGTTAGCTGATTCGCATTGACGGTTAATTGATTGCCGTAATAACAAGGCAGATAGATCTGCACGATCATCACGGCCACAAACTGCAGAGTGGCCAAAAAGAGACCCGGATTCTGTTGCCAGCCCATTTGAACCAAACGATAGCCGCTGAAGCAGAGAATGAAGGCGCTTAGCACCACCTGGGAGAGCACATAAGGAGACACGAGGATCTCACATTGCCGGGTAAGAAGACGCACTCGCGTGAAACGCTGAAAGACGTGTCGCAATTCTGGAAGAGCCTTTATTTCCGACTCTTGTTGCAAGGCCAGCAACCGGATGTTCAGGAAGCGGTAGAGCAGACCAATTTTGAACATGAAATAGCAACCCAAGGAGTCCAGTTGGGTATTGGAAAGACAGCACACAGTCATAGCCAATACATTGTAGCCCCAAGCGTAAAAGTAGGTTTGGCGATTCTGCCACTCAAAGGGCACATAGTAGCCGAAGGGCAACTCGTATGTATCCTGGAAGAACACGCTGGTGAAACCAAATAATGCCACAGTGATGCAACCGCCAAGATACGAATAGTAGACGCGTTTAAACTGACGCTCCTCGCGATCCAGCACCTTCACATCCTCCATTTCAACAAACTTCTCTAGTTCCTCCATAAAATTGTAGGCCTCCTCTCGTCTATACCAGATGTTGATGAGCTTTATTAACAAGGGCAGCTGTGTCAGCGACATGTACATCACTCTGCCCGCCTGTTCCAAATCGTTGGAGGTTATTACCTCCAGCCACATAAGCGCAATTTGGGTGAACGTCAATGGCAGGTGCAATACGAAAGGATAGATACGCTTCATCCAACTCCAGGCATCATTCTTATCCTGCCACTTCCAGAGACCAAGCCATCGTTGGAGTTGAAATAGAGTTCGCACTGCGGTCATCTTAAGTTAGACTCCAACTTCACAATAAATGTCCTCTAAGTAGAAGTTCCTTTTATAGATTTTTTTAGAATCGAATTTCATAAACATTTGATAGGAGCGGACCTCTTACCCTTTAGCCTCCCAATCATATACCTTGTATTCACATATTGCAGAAGGTATAATGAGGTTACGCTAAAGCCTTGCAACATACAGACAATACATACATTATATTCATGAGCTATTTCTACAGTCCAGCCAAAACTGTAGTGATGATCCATATGAAAATCTGAATATTAAATAAACTGAGACTGCGAATAAATATCTGGGAACTTCGGACCTGTCTGCAGGGTATTTCCTAGTCTTATTTGCAGTTTTTCGGTTAATTTTCATTTTCTTTCTATAAGTTTTACTTTCACATTAAAGAACTAGTTCCACTCGCCATATTTCTGCATTTACTGCAGCCCTGAAGTCTTTCCTAATTAAAGTTAAATCGTATTTATAGATTTTAAACCAAAGCAATTACAATAATTGTCTTGCTGACATAATGATGAATCTAATTTGTTGATTTGTTGTTGCATATTAAATACATAAGTCACGCAATTGCTGCTTCACATGTATCCAATAGTTTTAATATTGTTATTTTAAGTCAGTTGAGGGTTAACTCTACCAGAGATAGTATGCATACAACGTCTTCAACGAATGGAGATACATAGGATACATAGCTAAGATCCATAGATAAAATCTATTTTGCATAGAAACTATGCGATTTCAAAAGATTGTTTTTATTGAAGCTAGATTTATAAAACTTAAAAATTAAAAGAGTTTGAAAAATTAGCTAATAAGATATGATTGCTTCATTAGAATCATTTGATCGCATCCTTTATTTTAAACAGGGATTAAAACCTTAACCGAAACCGTAACCTTTAACCGGTGAAAACCGATTAAAATTTGTAACCGTAACTGAAACTGTAACCGAAAATAACTTTTTCCGCTGTACCGAAACCCATAAACCGAAACTCTTTAAACTGAAATAACCGTTTAAAAACCGATTCATTTATAAGGGTTAATTTCGGTTCTGGCCGTCGCAGCTACTTTGATAACTTCGAACTGCCAAAACTTTTTCAAAAGTCAATCAATTTTAATGCGGAATGTAAATTTAAGCATAATTTTATCTCTAAATTGGTTCTGCAATTAAATTTTGTTCATTTTGAAAATTCGAAATTTTCCGAAAAAAGATAAGGGGTAACACTGTAAAATTTCTAGAAAATTCGACATTTTTTATATTTTCAAAATGAAAAAAAATTTAAATGCAGATCGAATTTAGAGGTAAAATTATGCTTAAATTTATATTGCGCATGGAAATTGATTGAGTTTTGACAAAGTTTTGGCAGTTCGAAGTTATTAAAAAACAATAAAATCAAAATAATCGAAATGTTCAAGCCAAATTAACCAAATTTATATGAGGTCAAATTATAATAAAATCGAAATTACGCTGGACCATTTTAATAACCAGATAACATTATTTTCCTGGCTTATAAGAGCATTAAGAATTTTTTCAAAACCTCAAATTTATTTTTTTTTGAACCAAAACCATACCGTTATTTTTAAACCGAAACTTACAAAAAACCGATAACCGTTACAAAATCAAAACTCCAAGATTTTGCATAACCGATAACCGAAAACCTTTATTCGATCATAACCGAAACCGTAACTGAAACCGATATTCGATTCGGTTTTAATCCCTGACTTCAAATGTAATACATCTACCTTATATACCATAAAACCGAAATATATGTATAGACTTTATTTTAAATAGCTTGTGTGTTGTTTCTCTCCCAACACAAAATAATACTTATATACAGTTTGTGACATCATTTAAAGGATAATTTATTTCAAAAAAGATTAATAAATTAATGATTATTAATTGTAGTTGGTAATTGGTTGGTAATTTTTTACTATCTGTTGTTGTTAAAGATATATATATATAAGGAACAGCAGCTGATATGGTAGTATTTCAAAATGTATTAACATCAGTACTAGAACAGTTGAGTAGTCTCATCGTAGTTGTAGTAAAAGTAGCATTCATAGTTGTTGTACATTTTCTAGATGAATTTAAAAAGTCGAAGTAGTAGATGCAATAGATGTAGAAGTTAACGTTGTGATTTAAGTAGCACTCCGGCTAATCATCGTGCAGCTCAAAAAAATAGTAATCAGTAGTAGTCAAATGATTAAAGTCCCTCTTCTGTTCACTTCGATACATTCAGCAGGAGTGCCAAAAAACTGTATGAATTATTGATGGTCTGTACATAATAGAAAAAGAAAATCAACAATAATTTGTTAATAAGAAATTCAAATTGATATCGAACCTTTACGAAAATGGGAAGTCCCACATCAAAGAAGTAACCAGCACGAATTATCACAGGGCGTTTAAGGTGCTCCATGTAGATATTAAGGAGCTTACGAGTGTTTGGAGAACACTGCAACCAATTGGTGTTGTAGACCTCGTTGGTTAATTGATTGGCTTGGAATGTGATTTGATGGCCATAATAGCAGGGCAAGAATATCTGTAGGATCATGACACTGACAAACTGTAGCATCGATATAAATTGGCCAGGATTAGCTCGAACTCCAACATGTTGCAGACGATAGCCGCTGAAGCATAGAATGAAGGCACTAAGTATAATTTGGGAGAGAACATGGGGCGATACGAGGGTCTGGCACTCCACAGTTAATCTGATAAGGTAAAAGGAGAGTAAAATGAAATATTTAGTTTATTTCAGAAAGAGATATTGTTTTGAATTAGTTTCCTCGATCAGCTTTCACAGTTGCTCCAAAAAAATATTTTTGTTTGCCTAGAAAAATTAAGGGAATAAGGTCACTCTAAAAGATTTATAGAAAATCGGCTCCGAAGCTGGTTTTAATTTGAATTCAGCTTTGGAGCTGATAAAATTAAGAATAAAGGTAATGAAGGGACTTCGGACAAAAAATCAGAAGCATGAATAGGAAATATGGAAGAAAGGTAAACAAAAAAAGCACAGAATGTTTTAATTGCACCCAAACATAATAAATAAAGGTGAATACTTAAACCAAATATTGTGCCAGCCAACTTTCATTTCAGTGGATTATAAAAATAGTTTTCATGTTGTGAGCTGTTATAGAAATCTAAATCAAATCCGTGCTCAGATCGGGTCGATCCATTAACTGGTTTAGATTTGCTTTTGAGAAACTTTAAACAAATCTAAATCTGTTACAGAAATCGAGTTATTAATAAATGAAACTCTTTTTTAACCTGTGTATGCTATGATGCAATTTAAAGATCAACTTAAGTTGGTTCTCAAACTCAATCTCGTTGTCCACATTCCCCAAGGATCTCAGTCGCATACCCAGCACTTGATAGAGCAACGATACGTGAAACATAAAGTAGCATCCGATAATGTCCAGAGTCACATCTGAGATGCAGGTTACGGTCATGCCGGCCACACTGTAACCATAAGCATACCAATATCCTTTGTCGTTTTGCCACTCAAAGGGAACAAAGTAGGCAAAGGGAAGCACATATTCCTTGAGGAATAGGACTCCAATACAGCCGCTGTACACCACACACAGGGCGACAATGGCGTACAAACAGAAGCCCCACTTGAAGCTTCGCTGTTCCCCTTGCCAAAATTGTATCTCATCCTGGGATCGCAATTCATATTCAGGCTCATTTTGCAGTTCATGCATTAGTTGCAAGGCTGCCGTTCTTCGATACCAGATATTCAGGATTTTTACAATGAGAGCCAATTCAGTGATGGACATGTACAACACCTGCCCAGCCTGCTCCAAGTTGGTCGAAACGAATGCTTCCAGCCACATCAATCCAATGAAAGTAAAAGTGAACGGCAAGTGCAGCAGATAGCGATAGTTTTCCTTGATAAAACCAATAAATGGAAACTCATCCTTGAATGCTGGCGACCAGGGCCATACACCAAAGATTCTCATGATCTTTAAAAACAAATAAACGGAATGTGTACGATCCTTAAGCTTCTCCATTTAACTATTTTCTGTTTTAAATTGTGACTTCACGGTTCCTTTTTGTAGCTATTTGAAAGAACAATTAGCAGCAATTATTATTTCATAATTTAAGCAAACGTACACGAAAGGACAATTAGCTCTAATCGTGCTTTGGTCTCTGACAGTAAGAGGGTCAAATTAATTGGGTAATAATGTGAGCAAATGGAGGCTACATTTTATATCTCCAAATACGTTTTTGAATATTTGGTAAAGTCTTATACATCCTCACAAAATTTGCTTTTAATAGGAACACAATATTAAATAGCTGCAATGAAATACAGGATTCGGCAAGGGTATCTAATGACTCAATAACCTCAAAAACGGACGATGTATTCAACGATTGTAAAATCAATACCTTATCAAGTCGTGTGTTGTTTCTGACGCATCCCAAAATAATTTTTACAATGACAGTGTATTTCAATAATGGTTAATAAATGGCGGAAAATTATTATTTGAGAGCCTTAGACACAAAAGTAGTTAATTTTAGTATTCTTTGCAGTAGTAAAATATAAGTAATATAATAAGTTTATATGATAGTATATGTAGTACAAATAAAATAAGTAGTGATACTAGTAGTAGTTAAATAATATTAATATCAGTGGATAAAATGGCATTCATAGTTATTGCACAAATTCTAGTAGGAGTACAAGTAGTTGAAATATCTGTAATAGCAGTAGTTTTTATAGTCGGAGTAAATTCATTCTCATATGTAGTATTGCAACTGAATTAAAAAGTGTAGCAATCAGTATCAGAAATAGTAGTAGAAGTAGGAATTTTAATAGCAGTAGAGTTCCAATCCCGTTCACTTCGATGCATTTAGCAAGAGTGCCAAAAAACTGTATGCGTTGTTGATAGTCTGTAAATAATTAATAGAAAGAGATTAATTATTAAGCCATGATTTGTGGAAAATTAAATTGATATCGAACCTTTACGAAAATGGGAAGTCCCACATCAAAGAAGTAACCAGCACGAATTATCACAGGGCGTTTCAGGTGCTCCATGTAGATATTAAGGAGCTTACGAGTGTTTGGAGAACACTGCAACCAATTGGTGTTGTAGACCTCGTTGGTTAATTGATTGGCTTGGAATGTGATTTGATTGCCATAATAGCAGGGTAAGAATATCTGTAGGATCATGACACTGACAAACTGTAGCATCGATATAAATTGGCCAGGATTAGCTCGAACTCCCACATGTTGCAGACGATAGCCGCTGAAGCATAGAATGAAGGCACTAAGTATAATTTGGGAGAGAACGTACGGCGATACAAGGGTTTGACAATCCAAAGTTAGTCTGAAAGGGAATTTGGTTAATAAATGATAAAGTAAATTAGTCAAAACAGTCTTTAAACCTGCGTATGCGATGATGCAATTTGAAGATCAGCCTAAGTTGCTGCCCAAATTCCAGCTCGTTGTTCAAATTCCTCAGGGATCTCAGCCGCATGCCCAGCAGTTGATATAGCAACGAAACGTGAAACATGAAGTAACAGCCGATCATGTCCAGAGTCACATTCGAGATGCAGGTTACGGTCATGCCGGCCACACTATAGCCATAAGCATACCAATATCCTTCCTCGTTTTGCCACTGAAAGGGGACAAAGTAGGCAAAGGGAAGCACATATTCCTTGAGGAAGAGGACTCCAATGCAGCCGCTGTACACCACACATAGGCTGATAAGCGTGTACACATAGAAGTACCACTTGAAGTTCCTCTGTTGGCCTTGCCATCTAATTATCTCATCCTGGGATCGCAGTTCATATTCGGGCTCATTTTGCAGTTCATGCATTAGTTGCCAGGCTGCCGTTCTTCGATGCCAGATATTCAGGATTTTTACAATGAGAGCCACTTCAGTGATGGACATGTACAAAACCTGGCCGGCCTGCTCCAAGTTGGTCGAAACGAATGCTTCCAGCCACATCAATCCGATGAAAGTAAAAGTGAACGGCAAGTGCAGCAGATAGCGATAGTTTTCCTTGATAAAACCAATAAATGGCAGCCGATCCTTGGATGCTGGCGACCAGGGCCACACACCAAAGATTCTCATGATCTTTAAAAACAAATAAACGGAATGTGTACGATCCTTATGCTTCTCCATTTAACTATTTTCTGTTTTAAATTGTGACTTCACGGTTCCTTTTTGTAGCTGTCTGAAAGGACAATTAGCAGCAATTATGATTTCATAATTTAAACAAACGTACACGAAAGGACAATTAGTTCTAGTCGTGCTTTGGTCTCTTACAGTAACAATATGAAATGAAACGGTTAAGAACGTGAGTAAGGCAAGTATGCGATTACGAGATACCCTGAACGTAAAATATACAAGTAATCGAACTCAAATTAAATTTAAAATCTAAAGTTTATATTGTCTAAAAATATTTTACATACATGTATTCCTTTTATTTTAAAATTAAATTTTATATTATTTATGTATTTATATTATTTATTTGCTTTGCTTATTAAATAATTGTTAAAATATATAAATTTGTTCAAATAAGCAATTAAAGTAAATAGATAATTGGCCCAGCTTGATATGTGTTTTAAATATTATCAGTGCTGTTATAGTATTGTTTATTTTCGATTTGAGTAAAATTGCATATTACCTTTTGTGCGATAGTCTGCAGCTTTTATTGCTTCCTTCTGTTTGTTACATATGTATGTATAGTATAAATAGTAACAAGGTTAACGTATCCTTTCTACCCTATTTCGATATATGTATACAGGGTATCACTATGAGTATATTATAAGTTTCATAAACTCTTTTAGTTCTTGTTTGTTGACTGAAGTAAATGGTTCATTCTGATTCATTTCTCTTGCATTTTCAGGTGGCGTCACTTGGTGCTCCATTGGTCTCTTGTGTCGGAGCATGTTGCCTTGTTGGTGCTATTTCTGGGGATTTGGGCTCTGGGTCTGGGATTGTTGCCGGAATATGCGAAACCCTCTACGGTCATCATGCGTATTATTCTCCTTTTTGTGGGTGCACAAATATCGGGTATACTGGTGACCTTCATCCATTTGCCGGACATGTTGGGCATGCTATTCTTCGGGATGATCTACACCAACGTGGGCTTGGCGAATTTCGAGGGCTACGAACGCTTTGAGCTCTTTTTGAGGTAAGTTGTTTTGCGGTGCCAGCTCAATAGCTATTTTCCAATTTAATTTTCTTTTCATTATCTTGAAACGCAGAGAAATGGCTTTAATCAATATCATGTTGTTAGCTGGCTTGGGCCTTGATGGAAGCGCATTTAGGCGGCTGTGGCTTATGATTCTGCGACTGACCCTGGTGCCGACCATAGTCGAGGTGGCTATAATAGCCGTATTGGCCTATTTCACCTTATCCATGCCCTGGCTATGGGGCATCGCTTTGGGGTGAGTCTTTCATGTGTATGTAGTTAAGTTAATGAATCATTCATTTGCCTTATAGCCTGGTCATCACAGCCGTCTCGCCCAATGTGGTTGTCACAGTCATGCTGAAGCTGAAGGAGGATCGCCTGGGATTAAACAGTGGCATCCATACGCTCATCTACGCAATGACCACATGCAACGACGTTGTGGCCATCTTCATGTTTGGCGTCGTAATCAGCATTATATTCTCCACAAGTACGTGCCACAAGCGTGCAACTGGCAAAGAGTGCACTCACAATTGCTTCCATTCATACTTCCAGGCTCGCTGACACAAAAAGTGCTGCAAGGTCCCATTGGCATTGGTATTGGACTTGTTTTTGGCTATCTCTATGGCATGATGCTGCACTATTTGCCATCTCGTAATGCGGTAAGCAGCGTTGGGTAGTCACATCCAGACAATAGCCTTACTCTATGTCGTTGCATACTATAATGCCCCTTTCTCTGCAACTGTTCGAGTCCCTGTCCCTGTTGCACTCAAAATGCGCATTCACTGAACACTTACACACTCAATCAGCGCATTTAATGATGCAAAACTCGCGCTGCAATATCAGTGGGTGGCTACAAAAGCTATCATACATATGAGAATTCTCTCTCTCTCTCTCTCTCTCTCTTACACTTTCTGTCTGGTATATACATATGTATGTATGTGTGTGATTGGGCGCATTTTGCATAAAAGGACACTTACATGCAAACGGCGACGATGACGACGACGTGGATGAGGATGACGATGGCTCTGGAGCTGGCGACATTTGCGACGACAGTTACTGCCAGCGTCCATGGAAAGTTATGGCAACAGCGCGTTGCAAGCAGCAGGCAGCAGGCAGTCGTGGCAGTTGCAAGTAGCAGCCCGCTACGTTGCAACCACAAAACTCATTGCCGCAACTTACACCGCTAATGGCGCGCATAATCAAACGCCATGGGTGGCACTGAATGTCTTTGAACTGGCGGAAACTCACACACACACACACACACACTCACACACACATGTAGTACTCATAACTTTTGTTTTCGCCTGTGCAACTTTCATGGCCGCAACCAGGCCAAACCATACCACCATCGTACTGGTGTACAAAAATTGTCACGCTGTGCTCCGCTCAAGACGCGCCACTTGCATCCTTGCATATTTTACACGACTGCCATTTATTGTGGGTGAACCTCCCTCTCTCTTTTACTCTCTGCTCGTTCTCTTTCACTCGCTATGTGCCTGTCATCAAGACTCACTGTCTGTGTGGCAGTTACCCAGTGCAGCTTTTATTTTATTATTATAATGCGATCTTATTTTATGATTTCGTAGTCACCGTTACTACTAAGTTGTATATGAGTTTCCTACGCTTTTTCTATATTATAGTGTATGTTTTTAATATTAACGGAAATTCAACAATAAGTAAGTGAACTGCCAAAGAACTTTGCGATATGTGTTCCAAAATGTATGTACATTTGTACGTTAAACTATCTAACTAGCTTGCGAATGTTGAAATATCGAGCAATTGAATTTGGTCTTTGTCAAAGTGGCACTTGTGCATAAAGCAACGTTCCCTTTTAGTTCATTTGGCCGCTTAATGCAACTACCATGGAGACAGCATGCCAAACAAAGCAATTTGTGGCATTAAAAAGCAAAGGGTTGAAAGGACACGGTTTTCAGTTTGTCTTCAATGTGACAGTGAAAAAAACAACTGAACTAATTGATTCAATTAATAATGCTTCAAAGTGGAAGAGTATTATTACGTATACGCAATGTATTTGCATCTATACTTTTTATTTATATTCGTATCTATGAATATTTAATATTTAATATTTAATATTTAATATTTAATATTTAATATTTAATATTTAATATTTAATATTTAATATTTAATATTTAATATTTAATATTTAATATTTAATATTTAATATTTAATATTTAATATTTAATATTTAATATTTAATATTTAATATTTAATATTTAATATTTAATATTTAATATTTAATATTTAATATTTAATATTTAATATTTAATATTTAATATTTAATATTTAATATTTAATATTTAATATTTAATATTTAATATTTAATATTTAATATTTAATATTTAATATTTAATATTTAATATTTAATATTTAATATTTAATATTTAATATTTAATATTTAATATTTAATATTTAATATTTAATATTTAATATTTAATATTTAATATTTAATATTTAATATTTAATATTCAATATTCTATATATTATATTTACATATTTTTATATTTATACCACTTCTTGCAGGTATATGCTAATGGACTGCGCTTTGTTCTGACCATCTTGGGTGGCACCATCGCTGTGATGGGTAGTCGGGTTATTGGCTTCACTTCCGCTGGAGCTTTGGGCTGCGTGATGATGGCTTTCATTGCAGGCATTGGCTGGAAGCGGCAGGAACTCAAGATGACGCCACAGCAACTGCAGGCTTATCAAGTGGTAAGTGGCTGCTACTATGTATATACATACATACATTTAATTGATGTGCATTATCAATATCATTATTATCGACAACTGTTTTGCAGGCCAGTGTTCCAAAACGTCTCGATCTACTGTGGAAATTCCTGAAGCCCGTCTCGTTTGCACTCATTGGCAAGGAAATCAATTTCAATGCGCTCGAGGGTCGTGTCCTGGGCTACGGAGCGCTGCTGGTGTTGCTCGGAAGTTTGGTAATTAATAATGGCGCGGCGTCGCTAAAAGAAATAAAAATGAGAGAGAATGTTGCATGTCGCGAATTTAATTTCTTTTGGTTTTTAGCTGTGCACGAAAGCATTTTGTTAGGTGACAGTTCCCTGCGGCTTGGCCAGCTTGTTGGCCAATCCGCAGAGCACTGCAAACTAAAAAACTCCAAATGAAAATGTTCTTAGCCGCAATTCAAATGTTACCTGCCACACAGTGTGGCACACATTCATATGAGTCTGTACTAAGTCTCTTTCTCTATTTTGCTTTTCGTTGCAGTTCCGCTTGGCTTTTGCATATTTATCCACATATGGCGGAAATCTGTCGAGAAAGGAACGTGCCTACATTACAATTTCCGGTTTTCCCAAGGCAACGGTCCAAGTAAGTTTCACCGGTCGTCCTGCTGGACAGTGGGATTGTGGAACAGTGGGGCCAGGCAGGAACACAATGGAACATTGAAAGTTTTTATTTCAGTTTGGCATTGTTGTTGTTGTTGTTGTTGCTGTTGCTGGACAGTTGGTCGTGCTAGTTTCCGCCAGACAATATTTGGGTTATGTTGTTTTCCCCAAATGCTTAAGTTATACTCGTACTCGCAGATCATGTTGTCGTAGTTGTTGCAGCCTGACCATTGTCTGTAGTTGAACCGCAAGCGGACATTTTGTGTGCGACTCTGTCTCTGTGTGTGTGTGTATGTGTCGTGTGTGTGTGTGTGTGTGTACCGTGTGGTTTACGCGCTTTTGTTGCGCTGCCATTCTGCGGTTTGGCCAGAATGTAAATGTTGCATTACGTTTGCTTACACTTCCCAGTTGCAACCTGCTGTTGCAGCAGCTGCTGTTGCTGACACTTTTTAACGTGCGCCTTATTTCAAGTTTCGAGTTTCGAGTTAACTACACCTAAGCACTCTAGCAAGCCAACCGTCTGTTGTCCTTGCTCATATATTTTTCATCCTCTTTTTTCTGTCTAATAGTATGCGGTTGTGCATAATTCACTGTCAACCTTTTTTGTGATTTAATTAAAATTTTAGGAGAACTTCATTTAATCCGTTTCGTTTGATGTTGCTGTTGCCCTCTCTGTTTCCGTTTCCGTTTCAGTTGCTGTTTCCGTTTCCCTAAGCAGTTGCGACAACATATCACTCATACGCAGCGTTGGCTAGCCTCTAAAAATTATACAACATAATCATAATGCGAATCTCAACGTTACGTTTTTCTTTTCTTTTCGTTTCTTTTACCAAACAAACAGGCAGCTCTGGGACCCGTCGCATTGGATCTGGCACGTTCTGCCAACGTCGCGAGTGATTTGACATTGGCAAGCAACGTGCTCATCATTTCGGTGCTGGCCATTATTTTCACAGCGCCATTGGGTGCCATTTTGATGCTACGTCTTGCGCCGTTTTGGCTTAAACGTGGCGACACCGTCAACATGGCCGAAACGCCAGTGACACCACAGCCAAATCAACTCAATAATGTCGGCGAACTGACTACAGTGAACACTCAAAAGAGTGCATAGCACTGAGACCATAATTCCAAAAGCATTCGGTGGGGGTAGCATTTGATTATTATTAATTAATTAATTATTGTTCTTATCCTTTTGTGTTTTGTAGTGTACTTACTTATATTTGCTGTTCTTAACTAAGTACTTACATTTCATTTATAACAAAAAGTGTCAACTTATATATAAGAAAATAATCAAAGTCAATTTGACAATTAATGATAACATTAAGATTGGGACAAGTTGTCACTTGGCTCAAAAATAGATAACAGAAAAAACAGATATTCCAGTTGAGAACTTCGACGCGTTACAAAAGTTGCGCAAATTGTCAAAGTTTTGGCATTAATCCTGCTAGACTTAGGGAATATATCCAAAAACAATATTGGGGAAAATGCTTGAAAAATGACCCAAAGTTCGCATTTGCCTTGAAATTTTCACTGTTTTTTTTCAACCGTAATACTGTGAATTTTCGGCACCTAATTATGACGAGATTTTGTGTTAATCCCTGGACCAGGATTTTACTAATTGGTTTTTCAATTAATTAAAGGGGATTAACATGCTTTTCTGTGCAGTCAGCGAACTGTCTGGGCATTAAAATAGAACAAGAACAAAAAAATACAAATATTATTTTGCGAATTTCAATTTGATTGCGTATTAACAAAGAGCTGAACTGGGAAGGGATGAAAAATGTGAAGATAATTCTGTGAAAAAGGTAAGTTTTCCAATGTTGAGTTGAAGGTGAAAGTTGTTAAAAGAAGAAAAGTTAATTTAGCCAAAACACCTTTGACTAACTATCAAAAGAGTCGCGGCTCATGAAAATGAAAACTCGGAAAAGCTTTTTCAATTGAAAACTGACTGTGACGACAGTCAATTCTTGTATATATTTGCAATGCAAACGGCTTGGAAAAAAAGAGAATGAGTTGCCTCTTTTGCTTTTCCTGTTGCTGCCATTATTCTGCTCGCTCGCATGATGGCCAGAATCGAGTTGGCCATTCGTTTACTACAACTGCGGCCAGCTGAGTTAACGCATTTGGTTTTCTATTTTCCACAAAGCAGGAAATAAATTAAAAGCAAAAAGCAGAAAACAGAATAAGAAAAAAAATTAAATTGAAAAATGCATCATTGCATGGCATTTTTGTGATTCAGTTTTATTCTCATCCAGCTGCGCATATTTTTAACTGCATGTTGGTTTTCATCCTTCTCGATTTTCCTTTTTCTTTGTGCGGCATGGTGAAAAACGAGTTGGAAATTGAAGGTAAATTAGTGTTATTAAAATAGCTGCAGAGAAATAATTGCGCAAGTAAATGAGAATTTTAATGAACATTCTTTGGTTTGGTCTGCTCTTTCTTTCACTCTCTCTCTCTCTTTCGTTTTCTTTTTTATTGTTGTAGAATTATAGTCTTGTTGTTAATATTTGCATTACCTTTATTGCCATCGTTGTGGTTCCCACAACTATTAAATAAGGAACCTAAGCTTATTCGATTCGGCATCAAGCTGACCATTGGAGTTGAGCTGTCAAGCAGACAGCACAGTGTAGGATATAAACAAGTTGTCATAGTTTTTCCAGCATTTGATAATATTCTTTTATCAAATGTACGCTGATAAAAATAGTTGTAAAATCAAGATTTTGGCCATAGAACATTAAGTTTTTAGAATTTAAAATTAAAATTTTAAAACAAATCTTGATTTTAAAAACATTTCTAATAATATCAAGTTCTTATTTATAGACCAACAGTTTTAGATACTCAAGATAAAAGAAAAGGCAAGTGCTTTATAAACTTTGAACTTGGCTTATCATAAAATATGACATATTTATATATTTCTAACAAATTTAGAATTGTTTTTCTTATATTACGAACTGCGATTTTTTAGATAAATATTCTTAGCATTAGTAGTTTGGTCTGAAAATAGTCTTATGTTAAGAACACATTGTTTTAAAAAGTTAGTCCTATTTTTCAGTGTATTTCTTATTTAAAATTTAGTAGATAAACCGAGTAAACCGGGCAATTTCGACAATTTCACATTAACAACATCCAATTTTATACTTATGCACGGGAATATTTATGACGAAATGGAAAAACAAGAAAGGGGTTGTTTCGACTGCAGACGCTGATCAGAATTAAATTGAAAAGCAGGATAATAAAATACGCCTTACGCATATTCAATTTATACAGGGTATACTCCGTCATAACAGTGCATAGCATAAACAGCGTAACAACTGAAAACATTTAAATTATTGCAATTAGCCTTAAGCAATTGAATTATGTTGCCCTTCAATCACTTTCAAATGGTCGCTTGGCACGCCCTTCCGTTCCTCCTTTCAGAAAGCAATTGTCCTTATCGCTCGGCCATTCAAATGCCTGTTGCCTATAGATCAAGCTTATCAGCGCGGCAAAAGTATTTTCCTGTATAAAATAAATTTCACAAGTTTATTATTGTAATTCGCATGGCCAATTCCCGGCAGAAAGCAGGTCACGTGGCAATCCCAAAAGCGGCACAAGCAGAGAGTTCAGTTATACCACTGTGTGTGTGTGTGTGTGTGTGGAAGATACCCAACGCACACACCCACACACACACACACACACTTGCAGAGCAAAACTACGAACAACAAAAAGTGTGTGTGGCAGGAGGCGAAAATCAAATCAAAAAGTTCACAAAAATGCCAAAGCCAACAACAACAAGAACAAGAACAACAAAAACAGGTAAAAATGTAAAAGAAAAACTCGGAAAACTGTGCAACAAAAAAAAAATTAAGTTATAAAATTTTAAGGGCCGTGTGCGGTTTAATTTCCAAATGCCACGGCAGGTCTCCCGGCATATACACAAACACACAGGTGGGCAAGTCAGCGTTATAAGGGGCGTGGCAGGCAAAAGTCGGAATTTTTGGTATGAGCTGATTACCATAAGCAGCAGCTGAAGCAGAAGCAGAAAGCAAGCTAAAGTTGGCTCGGTTGACGGCGCCGGAAACGGAAATCAAGAAAACAAAAAGAATGAGCTGAAATGAACTCAAACTTGGCTCTGACTGCGCAGTCAGTTAATAAAGTTAGTTGCGTTTTTGGCTTGACTTCAGCAAATTGTGAGTTTTATAAGCGCGCAAATTATGGCTTATAATAACCACACTAACCAACAACAACAACAACAATCACGTTAACACAAAACAATAACAAACTACAGAAATGAACTCGTCAAAGTCAAACAATTAACATGACGAAGACACATAAAAATTTCACTTTGCCAGACGTCAGCCAATCTTTTATCTTGACTTTGGGAATTGAGGTTTGTCTAGCGGGTTTTCTAGGGGTTGGCTCAAACTTTCAGCTGGGTGCGCATCATATTTACAGTTGGCTTAAAGGTGGGGGGAAATTCTTGGCTGAAATGTGCGTTAATCACGTGATGGCTGGCTGCATTTGTCTCCGACATTTTTTTGTCTACGCCTTTGTCATTTGTTAATTTAAATACTTGTACTTTTTATCGCTCATTCGGCTTGTTAGCCACCTAGACAGTTTATAGCCAAGTTAACACACCGCACAGTATTAAATAGAGTTATTTACGTGTAAATTAGCAATTTGTTTTCCTGCTTGTTTTTGTGTGTGTAATTAGATGAAATAGTTGGCAACACGGCACACCCGCCCTCTCACTCTCACACTCACCACTCGCCTCCCCTCTTCACTTGTCAGACACTTTCATACTGTTTACTTGTAGCTTTATTATCAACTCACAATTCAAGTTATAATGCTTAAAGTCACCAGATCTCACGACAGCGACCGCGACTATCGGGCAGATAGCCGGGTTGGCAGGGGAAGTCTATCATGGCCACCTGCATGATTTTCTCGGTTGTGGCACCATCACTTGCTGCTGGTGTTGGGTTGCTTGTCGCGTATTCGGCCTGCACTTGTGCCTCGTCTAGTTGCACGCACTCGTTGGGTTTGCCACGTTGTATCTGATTGTTGGGACACTCGATCCTCTTCAGGCAGTACTTGACGCAGGGATGTGGGGCAGCCACCGTTGTTAGTTTCTTACTGCACGAGAAGTGCGCTATGCAGCCAGCTGCCACATGTGGCACGTTGTTGTTTATGTAGATTTGTCGTCGTGGTTCTGGCGTTGTCGTGGTCGTCGTGGTTACCCTCGATTCTCGGTGCAGCAGGCGACTCAGAACGGAGCCTTCTGCACCACTGACCACCACAGCAGCACCACAGAGGACTACTATAACCAGTAGAAATTTCATATTCGAGTTGCTCACGCTTCAACTTACGAATGATCCAATTGACATTCAGACGCTATTCGTGAATAGCTCGCTCATTATCACTCAAACCACAACAACTTAGTCGCTTTGATAATGGATTCGCTGATAACCTTTGAGTCCGCACACCAGACGAAGAAAGAAGCAAACATTCAAATAATCAACACTTGTTTTGATTTCACATCACATTACGTATTATTTTTGTATTTATTTCCATTTTACCTATCTCTAATAATGTACATACTTCATTTTGGGGGGTCGAAAACATTTTGGCCAATTTGAATGGTAAATTGAATAGATGCGATTTGGTCAACCACAAAATTGCATAAATAAATATTATTTAATTTTAGATTTCTGCTACAGTGACATGCATAATTTAAAACTGACATCAACACTGAACAAAATTTGTGAAGGAATTGACTTGGCTGCAGTTACACTGCAAACTATTTGCATTGCTTACATTCTAGATTAGACACGAACTATTCAAAATTTAGCAACAATTGAGCTTAATTATGTCAAATATAACATTGCTTTAAAGCAAAATTAATTTCTTATGCTAATTCTTCACACTATACGAATTTCGGATTAAATATATACAAATTCTAAATAATTTGGGTTATATTTGTGGTTGATTAAAGACGTGTATTACATTAGTACAATTGAAGGGGAATATGAATACTTTTGGTCAACAAAAATATAGATAACATTTAAGTACTGTAAACTAAAATATGTAGGGTAAATTATTGTTGCTTAGAATTTGTTATTCCAAATAATTTGGGTTGCATTTGTGGTTGTTAAAAAATGTATATTACCTAATTATAAATGATGGAGAATATGAATACTTTTGGTCAACAAAAATATAGATAGTATTAAAGTTGTAATCTGAAATGTGTGGGGTAAATTATTATTGCTAAGAATTTGTTATTCTAAATAATTGGGGTTATATTTGTGGTTGATTAAGGATGTGTATTACATTAGTATAAATGAAGGGGAATATGAATGCTTTTGGTCAACAAAAATAAAGAAATAAAGTACTTCAGTACAGTAAACTGAAATGTGGAGGCTAAATTATTATTGCCAAGAATTTATAATTCATATTATTATTAGTTGACTTCAATTAAATTGTAATTTTTTCCAAAATTGAATTATTTTATTTAAATTCTAATATAGGCAAATTCTTGCGCAGAAATAAGAATTGCCTATTTGTTTTTGCAGTGTAAGATGTTGATGCCTTAATAATACTTTAAGAAACAAGTTTGTTAAATACTTAAGCAAAAACTTTTTGTCGTTGTTAAGGCTCACAGCTCGTCTTTGTTTAAAATTATAGTGATTTTCAATAATGAACTTAGAGTACAGGCTTAAAAATTTTAAGCTGAGCGTTTGGTAATAACGATGCTAATCTCACGGGATAGACGCCAATTAAAATGAACATGCAGAGACTTCAATTTTGAATACACTGCAAACAAATTCAGGCCAATGAGGCAACCAACTAGTCAATGACTTTGCTCCAATTCAGTCATCAATGAAGCATAATAAATGCGCATTTGGGATGCTGTTTCGACAATTGTTGTTGTTGGTGTTGTCGGAGCTTAAGTTCTGGCCAGGCTTATGAACTGCACTAGCAACTATTGATGTTGGCATTCAAATAATTGATATTAATCGTAGCCAAAAGCTGTCAAAATTAATTTGCCATGCATTTTCAAAGAAGATTATTGATGATGATTACGAGAGTATTCAATGCTAATGAATGAATGAATACGAATTTAGATTCGAAAACAAAAGGCGTTGCTTCCCCCTGTGGTAGCAGATGGGGAGTCCACTTTCAATATGGCGAATAATTAATGTCGAGAAATTCATATTGTTAGCCGTAAATTGCTGACCAGTGTGTCCCGGAGGCATTTGGCTAATATGTATTAACATTTATTGCCTTGGTAAGATGCTGTGCATAGAAAAATATCTTGATAGGGCAGCAGCAGACCGGAAATTGCCAAACACTGATGCTTCCGCCGGAAATAAGCTCAATTGTTGTTGTCAGTTCACAGTTTCCCCATCTTATCAGAGTGAGAAACTCGAAGGCAGTTTGAGAATAAAGCTTAAATTATTCCAGCAAAACTCAAGGTATACTCTTACTATGGAGAGTGAGATCCCATCCCTGGTAAAACGCCATAAAACAGAATGTATCTCATTTGATATCAAGTAGTATAGGGCACAAGGACACAATTCCCATTCGTTATATGGGCAATTAAATTGTTTTCTTATGTAACACTTTGCAGAATAAACAGATTATAATCTTGTTAAAACTATCAATTTCAAAATAGAAAACAGAAAGCAGACGGAAAAAGCTTGAACAAAAATCAAAATAATAAAACGAAAATTCGTAGTTCGGATTTCGAATTTTATAGACAACATTTAAAGAACTGCGAATGAAACATTCAGACAAAGATGTGTTAGCAAACGAACTAAAACAAACCAATGGACAGGCAATCAAAACAGACAGACAGAGAGACAAACAAAGATAGAGAGAGAAGACAGATAGAAATTATACGATAGGTTTTTTGGCAAGTACATAAAGCGACATCGGCGACGAGACAGATGTGCGTCCTTATAGATTTACGCACACTTAAGCAGCGTTTACTCTTTCTACTACTTTCATCACTACTCCTACTACTATCTTCACTGCTACTCATACATCTACTCCTACTTCTGCTCCTACTCTCTTACCCCTACCACTTACCAGTTCCAAATAGTCGTATAAATCGTTCGTCAGTCGCAACTGTAGCCTTAGTTTCTTTTTGTGTTTACTTAGCGCGGGAAAGAAGAGAATATGGCTCTAGGGGTAGGAGGTGGAAAGGGTCTATCTTAATGTGTACATGTGTGTGTGTGTGTGTGCGTGTGTGTGTGTGTGTGTTGGGTGTGAATGAAGTGCTACGTTTTCACGCATTTGCCAACTGCTTGGCCAGTATTTGACGCCTCGACTATGTGGCAAATGTCGTATGGGTTTTATGTCCCTCAATGTATTTGCCCGGATCGCACTTTATATCCTGTAAAGACACAGAAAATGGGTATGCTATTTTACAGTTCGAATAAGCATATCATTCAGTTTCTCCAAGAAACAGTCTTCACTTTTGTTACAAACATAATCTATAGTCGTGCACTCCCTATTTTTACACTGTTGTGTGTATGTGTTTTCTAAGCACATTTATTTGCGTTTGCCGTGCTGCAGATATTATTGTGGCAGTTGTGTTGTTGCTTTTGTTAGTTCAACAAATAAAATTAGTGCTATAAACATTCGTTTGCCAATGGCTGCTGTGGATATGTGTATATGTAACTGTAGTTGTAGATGTATTCGTATCTGTGTGTGTGTATGTGTGCTTCCTTCCTTCCTCTTACTTGGCTGCAGCGACAGTTGCCCTTTTTACGAGTATTTGTTTACATATTCGCAAGTCTTTGCCACTTCACAACTTTTTCCAGTTTCTTATGGAATTTATTTTCATTGCCAACACTGCGATATCCGTTGGAGGAGACAAAGAAGGAGAAGCTCAGCTCTTGGCTCTGCTATCACATCTCCAACTTGTTCCGGCAGGTGACTCGGATGTTTGTCTTAGCTCTTCCTTCTGTTCCGTTTCGCCAGAGGAATTTTCAGTTCAACTCCAGATTATCTTTAACTTGCCGAAGTTTAAATGGAAAGCATACCATTTCCGATAGCCCAATAAACGACTCGAATCTTGAATTGACTGGCAGAAGAAACTATCTACAATCTCTCAATTTCACTCAACACATTCTGAAGCAGCCTTTCGTACGACATATTTTTGTTCTTCAAATGTTAATTTGCAATTTAAATTTCAGTCGAGACTAACACACATCCGTATACACATCGTGTATCTGGTCGTGTGTGTGATTATAATTTACAGTCCGGTGGCTACTAAATTGCATAATTCAAACGCAAACAATACTAATTGCTGAAATAAATTATATAAATATCGCGATTGAATTGCACTTCAATTGCGATAAAAACATAAAATAATTCGCATGCAGCAATTAACCGCGAAAAGCAGCAGCAACTGTAGCAAAAGTTCACCTGGGAATCGTGCTGTGATTGGATTGAAGGGGAGTGCAAATGAGAATGGGAACGCGATTATATGGAATGGAAATCTCAGGCTGCGGGCCAAAAATGTGCGCAATGGATTATGGCCAAAAACGTGTAACATGTTTGTAATCCTTAAAAATGCGATTACAGTTTTTGTTTGAATTTTGAATGCGGCATGAACCTGTAACAGCCATAGCAGGGCCTGATTCATTTTAGCCACAATTTAATTGTATGCAAACAGGCCTAAACTCATACAGAAAAACAGTTGCAATTGGGGCGATTAGCGTTCAATGAAGTGTGGAGTTACTTTATTTCGAATTCGCATGCTAATTTAACTGGTCAACAATTGCAGTTAGAGCTGTTGGCCACGCCAAGTCTGCCCACCAATTTACTGTACGTGCTAACTGAAACTGATTTGTTTACTATAATTGTTATTTGTTTCGTTTTATCAGCTGCAATTTATATGAAATTTGTCGTAATTTCCCGGCAAATAAATTGACCGTTCTCTCTTCCTCTCTCTCTCTCTCTCTCTCTCTCTCTCGCTTGCCTTCTCCGTAGAGCGTTGGTTTTGCAACCAATTTGCAGATATTATGGCCAAGTTTAAAGCTAATTACTTTTAATTTGCCAACGTTTTTGAACAAATATTTGCTCACTCATTAGGCCCGCAGAGGAAGCGTCCTTTCGTTTCTCTCTTGGCCTCAGCTTTACACTTGGCCGCACACGTGTGTAAAAATCGAGTATACGCAGCGTGGCACAACGGAACGCAGCATGCCACTTGAGTTCAATTAAAACCGCACTTGTATTTGTTTGTATAACAAACATACACTTGACCAGCTGAGCTGAATGACCACCGGGCAGAGTAGCCCCTTTCCTAGTACTGATTCCCAACTGTCGACTCTCGACTCCCGACTCCTGGCCCTATGCAGCTGTTGTCCGATCAAAGGAAGTTGATAGCAGGTCTCGTACACTCTTTCCCGTTGTATGGCATTGTTTAACAATTAACCGCAAATTGAATGCAATTAAATAAATAACGGTGTTGAACCTTTGCGTAAACGCTTGTAGGCGTCGTATTGCAGCTTACCTTTGTTATGCCAATACCAGAATGTGGCAAAAGTAAACACACGCACACACACACACACAGACACACACATACAGAGAGAGAGAGAGAGAGAGAGACGCACACGCAACTGCGATAGCCGCATGTACATTGTACAAATGAAATATTACGTATACGTCACGTTGACTGGGCCAGATGCTGAGAGTGTACTCGTACACTTTATTTGTTTAAGTTATTGTTGTAATCGTCGCTTGGCAAACGGCAAATGCCAAATGGTAAATGGCAATGGCAATTGGCAGCGGCAACAAAAACAATTTATTGAACTGTGCCGTCAACACGAGTTGAACATCGATTTCAGTACAACAAACACGGACAATTATTAAAGGCTCTTCGATGAACGCGAGGAACATACATGTTTTGTCATGTTTTAAATGCGGTGTTTGTTAATTTCACTTGTGTGTAATCTAATGAATGGTTAAAGCAGGGATTAAAACCGAAACGAATATCGGTTTCAGTTACGGTTTCGGTTATGATCGAATTAAGGTTTTCGGTTATGCAAAACCTTGGAGTATTGGTTTCGTAACGGTTATGGGTTTTTTGTAAGTTTCGGTTTAAATATAACGGTAGGTTTCGGTAGGGTTTCGGACCAAAATAAGACGCTTTATTCATTGTTTTACATGAAAAAAGACTTAATGCTCTTTTTTACTATAATCTGATCTCATATAAATTTGGTTCATTTGGTTTGAAAATTTGGATTACTTTGATTTTACTGAACTTTGATAACTTTGAACCGCCTTATCTTTCTCAAAAGTCAATCAATTTTTATGCGGAATGTAAATTTGAGCATGATTCGTTCCTCCAAATTCGTTCTGCATTTAAATTTTTTTCATTTTAGAAAATTTTTGAAAATCTAATTTTTTCGGAATTTTACAGTGTTACCCCTTTATCTTTTTTGATTTTTTCGAAAAAATTCGAATTTTCAAAATGAACAAAATTTAAATGCAGAACGAATTTATAGGAAAAATCGTGCTTAAATTTACATTCCGCATACAAATTGATTGACTTTTGACAAAGTTATGGCAGTTCAAAGATATCAGTACCTGCGACGGCCAGTACCGAAATTAACCCTTATAAAGAGTTTTGGTTTACGGGTTTCGGTACAGTGGAAAAATATTTTTTCGGTTACGGTTTCAGTTACGGTTTCAGTTACGGTTACAAATTTTAATCGGTTATTACCGGTTAACAGTTACGGTTTCGGTTAAGGTTTTAATCCCTAGTTAAAAGATTTCCACACACTCTCAGCGGGGTTCACAAATTGATTTTCCTCTGTTCTCAGTTGACGTGTTATGTGTTCATTAAGCAATCTCAATGGTGTTTTGGCTTATTGAACTGTTTGTTGTTATTGCCAAAAAAAAAGATGTAGTTTCAATTTTCTATTTTGAATGCGGCATTTGCAGTTGCAGTCTCAGTTTCGGTTCTGTTGTGTGGCATGTACATGCAATATAAAACTTGTTTGACAAAGACATCGTAACTTATTGCTTGCGTTTCAATTTCGCTTTTATTGTCCCGTTGTCTCTCGCCTACACACACACATACACACACACACACACACACATACACACAGGCAAATGGACACAATATTGGCTAAAGGACAAAAAAAGAGAAAGACATAGAAGGGAAGAGAACGAACTAGATAGCATGAAACACGAAACGCAAATGTTAAATGCTAGTAAGACATGCAAAGTTGTTGTCACACATTGCGGTTTGTTTGATGATGATGCGAATAGTGGCACCGTTTGTGGCAGCTGCACTCTCAGTCTGCCTCTCACACTCCCCCCTCTCTCGACCTCGCCTTCCTCACTGATTTTTGCTATAAACTTTGTCGTGATTGCATTCATAGTTGGCTCGTTTTTTTATGGCCAGGATCAGGTGTGCCATCAGATATGCCACTAAACAACGAGGACAGCTCATGTTTTTCGACAATTTATTGCCTGGTGTTGGATGAAATTCAATAGACTCGCTCGACATCGACTGCCAATTGAAATTGCAAATTCTTTGCACCAATTTATGCCGCAAATTCAAATCACATTCACAATGTGAACTTCAAATACATATCAAGCCACAAAGAAAAAGGACAATTATTTCGAATACTCGTATTTGGTGTATTTACGCCACTGCGTCAAATATTTCAGACAACATTAAAATATAAAAGCAAAAACAAGACAATTGTTCGACTGAAACTTTTACATTTTTTCTAACAAAGCATCAAATTGAAAAGTTTTTGTTTTTACTTAGGTATCAAAATAAGAATTTCAGTTGTACGAGTCTTCAAACGCTAAATTTAATTCAGATATTTTCTAGAACTTAATTAAAAAGTTAATTTATGAGATACATACCTAATCAAGTTATTTGTTCCCGAATTTATAGTTTTTTTTTCTAATATAAATAACACACAATTTATTAGAATTGAACCATAATTGATTGTTAATTAGTTTTTTTTAGTTAAATTTACCTATTTTAAACAATTCAAATATGTTCACTTCATTAAAAGATCATATACAATAACAGTTTAATATTCATTTTATATATATTTTGCATATTGCGCTGTTTTGTTAATACTTGCTTGCGCCTTAGCAGGCAATCATTATTTTTAATAATGAAGACGTCAGGGATTAAGAAGTCAAGGCGAAAAAGGAACTGAAAACACAGGCGGAGTGGATGGAAAATGATAGCTTTCATAAAAGCATGTAATGAAACTATAGCGTGGGCTATAATTATTTTTATTTTTAATCACCAATGGACATGGCTTGTACATGTATTTGTAGTTGTATTTGTGTTTGTTTTTGCAAATGTATTTATATAAAAGAAACCATGGTCAGAGCTAAGTCAACTGCTTCTCAGTGTTTTTTTTTTTAAATCCATTTTCTTGACTACCTTCTCTGCGTAGTTTTTGCAAGACAATTATGCAAGTGTTTTGAGCCAATAGCAACTGTAGAGAGGTGTGAGCTAGACTTGGGTCCAAGTTGAGCTCAGTGTCTCTTTGACGCTTGGTCCTTGGTCCTCTTGATGTTGGACTTTTTGTTTAGGTTCTTTACTCGCTCGTTAATTGTAATTGAAGTTTGTAATTAAAAAGTTTATACGAAGCGTGGAGTCAGTCATTAAAACGAAATGATTTTCAACTTGGCCAACAACGTAATACAAGAGTTCAGTGGATGGGGAGGGGATGAAGAGTTGGAGCGGCAGGTGCCATGTAAAACTCGGTCTGGGCATTAGTTTTGATTTAAATGGCGTGTAAACGTTTTAAGACTTTCTAGATTTGTGTCTCGCTGTTATTTCGCTTCCACTTTGCTCTTGCCACAATTGAGTTATTGGCCTCATTAGCGTCCGGATTCGAGTTCTACAATAGATGCTTTGGCTAATTAAGCTACGAATTGGGTTCACAATGTTTATAGCTGGAAATTCAGCTGCCAGTCTTCTGATAAATAGGCTGCATTACGCACGACTGGCGGCATACTTACGAAACATACTGTATATTGAGCCTAACTGTACACCCATATACACAAACAGAGAAACCCCGAGATAAGGGGTAGGTATAACAAATCCACACATTTTTAAGCGTAGGGCAACAAACCAACCTAATCATGAATAATGTGCCACATATTCACACAATAAAATCAAAAAAGGGCAACACAAAATCATAACAAGCTCTCAGACGTGACCCCCCTACCCTGCCCTTCCACTCCAAACCCACAAAATAAGAGGGGACTCTCGTTTAGGGAGAGGGCTGTGTGCATGTGTTTGTTTCCACCCCTAGAATATTAAGTATGCGTGACATGTCCATTTGTTGCTGCTGTTGTCACCTTTAGCGACATACATATACCTCGTTGTCTCTTCTCTGTTTGATTTTAACGCCTTTGACAGACGAAAGCAAAAACAGAGACAGAAACTGAAACAGAACATCAGAAAAAATCTCGATTATGGCCTGAAGCAGATTCGTCAAATGGGCCTAGACTAGACGTCAAACACATACACACTTATACCGAAGTATATGTATGTCATAAATTTGCTAATTTTTCAGTCAAGAACTTTTTCATCACTGTGTGGAAAAAAAATACACAACAAAACCACAGACACATTTCAATCTCGTTAGAAAAGTCGGTTTTTCATGCTGATGCACGTTTAGTAGTGACTGACTTTTACATACCTTGCAAAATGTGGATAAAATGTTAATTTATTAGCATATTATAATTTGATATTTAATAAATGTGAATACTCATTTTAGCATCGATATTTCATAGAATGTTTCTTAAAAATATCAACCATCTATTCAGAAATAATACAAGACAAATATACTTATTAATTTAAGCGTGGTATCTGCTAGTCAAGTACACTGAATTGTTTACAGTTAACAGCTCGGATAAAGGGCGACGACATCATTTGGTCTTTTAACTGCTATATATATATATATGAGTGTGAATAACTGTCAACGTGTGTGTTCCTGAGTGTGTGAATAACTGTGTGTTTGATTCACAATGCCTTTATGCGGGTTGCATTAAGTCAAAAGTGAACGTCAAGTGTTTCAGTTGACGTTTTAACAAAAACGAAAAAGAACAAGTTCACGAAATAAATAGAAGAGTCGATGTTTTCCGCATGTACGCGTCTACTTTATGCACACATCCACACACTTGCTCACACACATACACATACAGCTCCTTTTAGAAAACAGTAACACATAAAAAAAGAGGTTGTTTCCTAAAAATTAAGATTACATTTTTCAGAATTAATTTGAACTTGGATTAACTTACACTTAGGTCGGCTTTCAAAGCTTAATAGTTCTTGGTGAGTTTATTGTTGACCTGCATTAAACAAAATAGAAAGTGCATTTCCATTAAGCTTAAGTTCTTCTACAATTATTACATTTCGATTTATCTTTGTTTTTGGCTTTCCGCCGTAAAATGGAAAACTATAAAGTAACAATTGACAAATCAGCTGAAAGCAGTTAAGGGGATTTTTTAAATACTTATTTAAAATCGGGACATTGTGGTTATCTACATTCCACAATTAGACATTAAAAAATAGTATACAAATTATATATGCAAAAGTATACGAAATACTTGATTCAAGTACAGTTTTCCAATTCTTATCAAATATTTTGAGTATCATATATTTCCTATTTTTTATTTACATACACTATATTTTCATAAATAAATAAATTGAAGAACATTTCTTGCGGAAAAGTCTTGAAATCATCTGAAATCGTATGCAGGTCTGTGACTTATTTGTATGAAATATTTACATATAGAATCATGAAATTTATATAATTATTTTTGAAAATTCATTCTGTGCAGGGATTAAAACCGAAACGAATATCGGTTTCAGTTACGGTTTCGGTTATGCTCGCATTAAGGTTTTCGGTTATCAGTTATGCAAAACCTTGGAGTATCGGTTTCGTAACGGTTATCGGGTTTTTATAAGTTTAGGTTTAAAAATTAAGGTTTTCGGTTGACCAAAATAAGAAGCGTTATTCATTGTTTTACATGAAAAAAGACTAAATGCCCATTTTAACCTGGAAAATAATGTTATCTGGTTACTGGAAGGGATTATTTTGATTTTACTGATTTTTAAGAACTTTGAACTGCCATAACTTTGTCAAAAATCAATCAATTTCCATGCTCCATGTAAATTTGTGCATAATTTTAGCTCTAAATTCCTTCTGCATTTAAATTTTGTTGATTTTAAAATTTCGAAATTTTTCGAAAAAATCAAAAAAGACAAAGGGGTAACACTGAAAATTAACGAAAAAATTCGATTTTCAAAAATTTTTAAAAATGATCAAAATTTTAATGTAGATCTATTTTGGAGATAAAATCGTGTTCAAATTTACATTGCGCATGGAAATTGATTGATTTTTGACAAAGTTATGGCAGTTCAAAGTTATCAAAGTTGCTCAGTAGGTGCGACGGCTAGAACCGAAATTAACCCTCATAAATGAATCGGTTACTAATCGGTTATTTCGGTTTAAGGAGTTTCGGTTTGTGGGTTTCGGTACAGAGGAAAACATTTTTTTCGGTTACGGTTTCAAATTTCAATCGGTTTTCATCGGTTAAAGGTTACGGTTTCTGTTAAGGTTTTAATCCCTGATTCTGTGTGTTCAATTACTTCGAGAATGGAAGCTTTTTACGGATTGTGCTTTGCAATCATAGTTTTATAAGTTTTATATACTAAGCAATTTCGTAACACCCTTTAGACATAACACATATCCGCTGCACTTTGCATCAAATCGATAAATTCTGAAGATAATTTTGAAATACGTGTATTGATCCAAGATATAAAATATGCTAGCAATGGCCTTTCGGGTACATCTATTCTAATCAGAAACATGCTGTCAGACTCTGCCATTGTTCTGAGGATATGTAAGTACGTCGGTTAACAGTTTTGGTCAATAAATAATTTTTATTGCCTGCACCTTGTAAGGCAGTAAAAGCATAATGGCTTTAGAAAATGGAAGGAGGAACACGAGGACTTCCTTAACTTAAGTCGTACGTCAGGAATTATAGCCAGGCTAAAGCCAGGACAGGGCACGAATCCAACTTAAAATACCAGCTAGCTTTGTCTCTTTGTACTGTCAGAACATAATTTTGAATTTAATTTGGAGTTGGATTTACAAACTGAAATTGTGCAATCAAGCTCGACCCTTGGGATGGTTGTCCGTCCTTCAGTCCTTGAAGGACTCATTCATTAACAAATTGTTGCCATGAGGGCAGCTAATGTTTTGCTATTTGTATGAAATGCTAATTTGATTAATTTCGTTTGTTTTAATTTCCATATAATACGAGTATATAAATTCGCGTGTTCCCTCAAAAATTCTAACTACACGAAATTTTATTTTAACAAATGCGAAGCACCTAATGCAAATTTACCAACATTTTTTGTTAACACAGATATGTGTATGTGTGTGTGTGTGTGTGTGTGTTTGTGTTTGTGTTTGTTTATGTAGTCTACTGACTTTGACTGAGTCGGCTAGTTCCCAATTAGAATAATCGTCGCCGGGAAATGTTAATTTAAATGTGAATGATTGTGGTTTCAACTGCCTTGTAGAGTCGTTGAGACTGAGCATGAGAGCCAGGTGTAGGAGGGGGAGGAGTCTTAACAGCCTTTCGTGCCGTGACAGTTGCGTGCGACAGTTGCTCGCGACAGACGTGAACATGGTAAACGTGCCTGGAAAAGCGACTGGTTTTGGGCCTAAAACATTTCCACATCCTTTGACTTTTATGCGATTGGATTGTGTAAGCGCTTGGCTGAACTTTAATTCGAATTAGATTCTCTCGTGACAAGCGACCATGCATGCGGCATTGATTGAGTAACGGCTCTTCAGCGTTGTATACACGGCAATTACAAGACACCAGCACATACTTGTACTTTGTACTCGAACCCCGCAATTAACGCAAAACGATAACCTTGAACATAATTCATATAAATATGTCAGCCTAATCTCTATCGTATTAGAGCTACATACAAATTAAAAAATGATCAACAATAGTCTAATGATGAATGGGAATTTACTACGGAGACAATACCATTTAATTAAATATTTTTATTGATATAGCATAATTTTTTTGGATTCATTATTTATTATTATTATGTGCACACTACATGCTACCTAAAGTATTATCAGTGTCATTTCAGTATTTTTTTTTAAAAGACAGTGATATTACAGACAGTCCAATTAGTTATCAAATTAAAATTCTATTTAACGAATCTTCCCAGATATAAAAAAACTGAGATAAGGAATTATTAAAGTATTTTAAATAGTACGTGTACATAGCATAGAAATTTCCAGCCAACTGGGACTCTAATTGACAGAAGCTTTTTATATAAAATATGTTCATGTTTGTCGGCAATGTGGACATTTGACATGTGATCTTTAAAGAATAAAACAATGGTTACCAGATATGTTTGGCCTCATTGGCAGTTGGGAATATCTTATCGCACGACTAACGAAGTAACGCCATTAGCGGCCATGGCCAACGCAGCGACAAATAACAACGACAACGCAATAAAAAATAAAAAAAAGGCCAACAACCGGACATTAGGCAATAAAAGCACTATGGGAGAGGAGGTTGTATGTATGAGGGCGGTGTTGAAGCCTAATGAAATTCCGTAGAAACATGTTCTCGCCTGATAAGAAGCCATTGGTCAACTTTCATCTGAGAGGTGGAAGCAGGCATGGAGGACGGCATGCAACATGGTGCCAAATGTGCACCACACAGGCAAAGGCGCGGAAGCGAGCGTGACGTCCTTTGGCTGAATATAGTAGAAAGTGTGGTAAGAGGAGGTTGGGTCACGTAAATTATGAAAAACCACAAAGCCACACTGTTCGCGTCATTTGCACTGCAGTAAATAATTTTGCATGGCCAAAGTAATCCAACAAAGGTGAACGTTTTAGATGGAGGCCAGCTCTGAGATAAAGTTTAAAACTGAAGGATTAGCCTGCATTCTCAGTAAGCATCTTGGACAAAATAGAATGTCTTGGCTTTTGTCTTTCTCTTTTTTCCCTCTGCTGGATTAACTTCGAGGCATTTATATTAATGAAAAGAAAATTCTTAGCCCGTTTGTGTTCGAAGTTCGCAGCTTCTTACCTGGCTGGTTCCACGCGGAAGTCATTGTTTTATCCAGAGACCGCAACGTCCCATAATCCTGTGCTGAATTTTATGCAACGATTGCCTACAACCAATTTCAATCCCAAACTCACCTGCCGTTTTCCTCATTCTGCCTTTGTGCACGGAAAACAAAGTGCGAGTTTGACTTTTTTTCTGCCTGAACTTTGCTGTCGTCGTGAAAAGTCTTGAAGAGGCGACTTTCAATTCTTACTCCGTTACACTCTGTTCTTGTTTTTGTTCACGTTTAATCAAAATGAGTTAAACGTAATTCAGATCTGTCTAACAGTGCAAATGCTAAATTGTTCTTAACTTTTCTGTTTTGTTTTCCCTGTTTTCTTTCTGTTTCTTTCAACAACATCTGAGAATAATGTGAATGTCATTTCAATATTTATATATTCAAATTTTAATTGGCCAAGTTTCAACTAACTAATGCGAGTTAGAATGGGGAACAAGTTTAAAGCATTGAAAATAAGCATATGTATTAATCCAATTTACCAAATATTTGCCGCAATGTTTGTGCAAAATGAGTTACTGTTGGCAATCAGGAACGAAAGGACTTCTTGGCAGGACCCAAGTACTCAATCTAAGGGCACAACGCTATGAATTATGTAAATCTCACCGCTCACTAACTCGGCCCGATTGCCTGTCTAGCAAAGAATCAAACAAAATCGATTGATGTACAAATTTTTCTTAGCATCCGCAAACAATTTGCTGGAAACTTGAAGGAGGCCGACTTTTGATTTGTGCTCGAATGACAGACGCATCCCTGAATTGTTGTTATTGGTCGGCTGCTTCATTGGCAGCCTACTTCTAAATTATGTAGATTTGTTTTACCATAATGCTGGGCCTGAGTGTGGTTTATTTTCATTTCTTTTACCATTCATTCAGCTAGAGGAGACCAGACGAGAGGAGAGGGATCTTTACAGCCTCGACGCACAACATTTTAAACCGTCATTAAGCTGCACCCATAAATATCAGAGCTCCTCCTTCCGCTCCTTCTCGGGCTGCTCCTGTTTTTGACTGAAGAATTATGTAAATTTATTTGGCAATCGTATTGCGCTCTTGCTGTTGCCCCTTCCCCTCCTCCTCCACTTTATCCTCCTCCTCCTGCGCGAAGTTTAGCCTTGTTTTGGCCACTTTGGGTCGATGCTTCTAAATTGAACTGAATTATTGCCAGTCTATTTGACCCCGAGGCAGTGTACGCGATATCTCGTTGTGAAGTCCATACTTTCCCTTTTCTCTCTTTTTGCCACTCTATTTGTCTCTGTCTCTCTCAACACTTCAACGTCTATCGCACTTATTAGAGTATTTCCGATTCTTCATTTGCATCTATCGCATTTGTAAGAGTATTACAAATTCTAAGCTCGATTCGAATCTCGCACTCTCTCCCACTCTCTCTTCATTTCCCTGTCTCTCTTAGTAAACTTTCCTTATCTATCGCTTGCCACTTCCAAGTTAGAGTACAGTTTTCCGTCTCACTCTCGCTCTTACCCCCTTTCTGCATACCCTCTCTCTCTCTCTCTCTCTCTTTCTCTCTCGATTCCGCATTTATCGCACATTTAAGAGCGAAAACTTTCGCACAGTTTTCGAAATATCAAATCAGTTGAAAATTAATTTAATTCGCACTTGGCTTGCAAAGTTTTTCTTTCATGTAGCTTTATGATTTGCTCGCATTTACTTTTTCATCGCTGGCCAAAATAAAATAGAAAATTAAGATGAATAAAAAGAATGAGCGAAAATGCAAAATTTTAATTATAAAAGTTTGAATCGTACTCGTCTTGTCGCCATTTCGTCTGTCCGTCTTTCCGCCTGTCAGTTATTGTGCACACCGGAGAGTCAGATGAGAAGAGCAAAAGAGAAAAAAAATACACACAATGCGTACAATTTTTAATTGTTGCAAGTTTTAACATTCAGCGAGTGCAGGCGTTGCCCTTGCCAATTTTACCAATATTAATTATGATTTCATTTTGCAGTCAGCTCTGCTTTGCCTTCTGTTTCCACTGTTTTCTCAACGTTCTCTCTCTCTCTCCCTCTCTCTCTCTCTCTCTCTCTCTCTGTGATTTCCCTTTGTTGCTAGTTTGCTTTTGCTTTTGGCAGCTATGTGAATATGTCCTCAGAGTTTGCTTGTGGCGCAACTTAATTAATTTTACATGGCTTGAGCAGTCCCGCGTTGAATGTCAGAAAAGTGTTCAAATGATAAACGAGCTAATTAATATGCGCCAAAAGTTTGCCCCGCATCCATGCCAAATGGCTGTCCCCTTGTCCCCCTCCTTGTTCCTTTCCTTGTGGCAGTGCAATTATGCATTATGTGATTTGCAAAAATTTCAAAGCACACTTTTCGGCAGTGGCAATTACTAAAGCAGTTACCCAACACTGGTCAGCGACACGAAACGACACGACAGCGGGAAAAGACGACGGAGAGAACTTCCCGCATTGCTGCATACATTGCAAATTTCATTAAAATTCATGTGAAATATATTGAGACTTGCATGCATAATGGTCACTAAGTTTGAAATGTGCACAAACTTGTTTCAAGTGTGGTGCCCACATTGCCACACCCACATCCACTCACACTCACTCACACACACACACACACACACACACATACAGAGAGGCGTCACATCGATGTGGCGCACTTGTTCTATGCAAATACCGGCACAGAAAGTGGCAACAACGCTGCTTCTGTGTTGCAACTTTCAATAGCTGAAAGTTCCGGGTGGATGGGGCAACGGGTTTGTTTTAACGGGTGGAGCGCAACCACCTCGACGGCCTTTATTTTCTCGGCGTTTTAATGCATTTCTATAAAAACGGAGCTCAAGTAGTTGTGCGCTCTATAAAATTTCATGCATAAACTTTTAGGAAATGCAAAAGTTTTTATAATTTAAACCGGGCACGTATGCGGTGTCCACTCTCTCCCACTATCACACTCCCTCACTCACTCACTTATGCTCATTCTGTTGGCAGAAGAAGCTTAAAACTGCTCGAGGTAATGTCGTTAGCTCTCTACTAAATACTGAAAAAAAAAATAAATTGAAAGAATAATAACAAAATGTTCAGCTCTGCAGCTGCTGGTTGAGTTGGAACCTTATCGACGATATTTAAAACTCACTTATAAATTCTGATAAAAGTTTGTCCTGGTTTGTAAGACTGCCACGTAACATGTCCAGCATTTCTACCAATTAAACTTGCAACACTTGTTAACTAGTTGAAACTCAGCAGGCTCACTTCATGTAAACTCAGTAGATATTCGTGTTACGATAATTCTTGCCATCCAAATGGTTAATATTGGACAAGTACAATATTAGAATTATTTTTCTAACCTTTAAAAAAATGTTCGCAACTTTGAAAACTATTCTCTCAATTTCATGAGAAAAAATACATAAAAATTCAGTAAAATGATTAACTTGCACGTTTTTTTTTGGAAAGACTTCAGAAAAGTCCATTAAAAAGTCCACATCCATTAAAATTTGACTAATATATATTATAACTGTCATAAGAAAGAGGACAACATTTTTGTAGTGAAAAACTTTGCTTTTTTCAGATATTTGTATCAGACTTACCAAACTCAATAGATGCAGATTATAATAAGTTCAATAAGTATAATCTGTCAGTTAATAAATAAAGTAAAACGAATTGTATTTTATTTTACATCTAATGCTTTATTTTGTATTCGAATAATTTAGAGATTTTGTTTCATTATCGTTAATTTTTCTTATATAGTGCAATAGCCACCATAATTAGCATAGAACTAGCTGGTAATTAGTTGATTTTGGTAAATACGTTACGATTAGCAATCGCTTAGCCGACCGCGTAATGCTCTTAAACGAGTCACATAAATCGAAAACGCACAACTTTGCTTTGCTTTTCGATAAATCGATAAATGTGTGTTATGTTTATGTTTATGTTAATGCTAATGCAGTTGATGCAGTCTAATTAAAAATGTTTAGATTCTCTTATCAAAACATTTCTTCTGCACATATTACATATACGTATCTTGTGTTTGTTTTTGTTTTTTGCATCTGTAGTTGATGTATCTGTATCTCAAGTGGCAACGAATTATAGACACAATTACACACATATTTAATTAATATCATTTCATTTGCGACTATTTAATCGAAGTACAACTACACAGAAGAGTATTCAGAGTATGCAAGTCTGGCACGTACACTATCTTGGCCGTTCTTATTTATATACATATATATAAATATATATATATATATATATATATAGAGAGAGAGCATCATGAAACTGAACAATATACAAGTACATGCAATCTGTTTTGGGTGCAAAAGCTGATAAAACTATGTATGCTCGAATGCAAACAGACAGACAGGTTGATGCACGAATACGAATATCTTGTGGCAAGTACATCGACTAGTGGTTAGTTAATACATATGTTTACTGACTGTAATTGCAATTTGCAAAAAATTCACACTTTTTTTTTTGGTATTTATTCGGTATTTGATATTATGCTTTATGGTTTACTTTATCGTAGAGTTCTTGCTATTGGTGGTACAACATGTTTGCTTAAATTCTAATTTACATTGAAAACTTTATGGTAAATTGATGTTCTCGGTGCACTTACAACTAAGCTGAGCGAAAAAAAATAACAAAAACTCAACACATGAAAAATAGTAAAATTAGTTTGGTAAAAAAAACATATATCGAAATGGAATTATGAAAATTACAACTTACAACTAACATTTTACAGTGGTGTTCCGTTTGCTATTCATAGGTATTTTTGTTTTAGTATTTTTTTTTTTTTTTAGTAGTTTTTATGATTTGATTTAATTTTAATCTAAATAATATCACTATAGAATGTTTGCTTAATTTACATACATTTATTATTTACGCGCTGTAGATTTTATATTTATAAAGTACGAGTAAAATGTAATTCACATTCAAATATCTAATGCATATTTACATGACCTACTTCGACTGGATTATCCATGGACAACCATGGATTCACTGTTTTATATTCGAATTTTAGTATTTCCATTTGGTTATTGCATTTTCTGTTTTTCGCATTTTCTATTTTTCATTAGTCGCAATCATTTTATTTCCGTTTTCTCTCTTGTTTCAAATGCTAATTAAATCGTTGACAAAATGCTTGAAAAATTATTTACATTGCTGGTTATTAAATTTTTGCATAATTTTTACATTCATTTCTCTAAAAACTATGTTCGGATATCTTTGGTTAGTTTGCTGTAGGACTTTGGGGCACTGGAACATTGGTTATAAATTAAAATTGCAGCAGTTGCAGTTGAGAAAGAAAAATCAAAGTCAGACTGACTTCGAGTACATTGAAGGAGATCTCTCTTAGTTGTATGGATAGTTTACAAGTCGTTGTCTCTTGGCCTTTGCCAGCACTTTAAACCAACTTCCAAATACACATGCGACTTTCTAAGATTCTCTTGCCATCTTTGGATGTGTGTCTGTGTGTGTGTGTGTGTGTGTGTGTGTGTGTGTGTTTGCTTACCCCAAGCCGAGTCGCAGTCTGTCGAATTGGCTATTACGCAAGGCAAAAGCCAACAGCAGAGCTCCATGGAGCAGCATGCAGTGGGGCAAGGCACTCTGTAGGCTGCTGAGCGCTCCACTGTTGCTTCGAGACTTGGAGCTGGCTACCACTTCGGCGTCCTCCGGGGCAATGTCCATGCTGTTGCTGGCGACAATAAATTGAAATATATCGCTGACCTGCAGGGGGCGAAAGTGGGGAGAAAAACACGGGTAAATTTTTAGTGGAATCGCACAAAATAAAGATTAAGTAGCCGCCCCATGCCACGGTCACTGTGTGACAGGTTGGCATTTAGACAAAGTGTCGAACTCAGTCAACATGCGTTGATTTATCTATGAATTGGAAATGCATCCCGTTTCTCTTCCCTATGGGTGTACTCACCTCATTCCAGCCATAACGATTCTTGGCCTGAACAATCGCCTCGTAGTAAGCACCTGGATGCAGATGTTTAATGGTGTAGGACATGATATGTGTTAGAGGCTCCGTGGCTGGACGATGTTCCGGCGTGAGTATAAAATCATGCCATCTTCCCGGTTGCTGGAATGTGTCGTTCATCTAGGCAGATGTCGAGTGAAAGGCAGAGAAAGGGAAAGAAAAACAAAATGAAATGTGAGCGCTTATGTCTGGCAATTATTTTTTCCTATGCCTGACGGCTTGTCTTTACTCAGGCTTAAGACTTAAGACTCGTTGCCCCAAGAAACCAAAACAAATTAGTGACTTTTCGATAAAGTTCAAGGCGTCACAGTCAGTGATAACTCATTAAATTAATTATATTCTGATTTAACGCTCATTATGAGGCTCAGTCGAACCTTGGGCTGGCACTAATTGCACTTTGTTTGTAATTCGACAAGCTCTCAGCTCAGACTAGGAATATGTACTCATATTCCATTCACAAGTCAATGAAATAATCCTCTGCAGATGTAATTATTTCCTTTTTTATTCCCATATTTTTAAAGCTTTTTTATAAGCTCAAAGCGCATATATTTTTTTTAGTTTAATTTAAATAACGTGCTTCATTAGTCTCCACATTTCAGTTCCTCTGATGTGGCGGCGCCCTCGGAAACATATTGAGTTACATTCGCAACGGATTAACCGAGCACAATGGAAATGTTGTTAAAAATGAAGAAAGCAAGCTCTTGTAAAGTCTGGACGTCGGTTTATTAAGGCTTTCATTCTTTACATTGTTATTTTAATATAGGTCTTGAGTATGCAGTTGCAGTTTTGGGATCGATTACTTACCAGCACTCGTCGGTAAAGCAGACGCACTTCCTCCAGCGGCGGGTAGCTATCAATTTTCCATGTCAGATTGTAACTATCCGAGGAACGACCCCATTTGGGCGAGTAGAATTCGGCAGGACCTGGTCGACCAGAGAGCTCCATATACTTGCGGGACCGTCCCAAAGAATTGTCGGCCACGCAGCTGTAAACAGATGTATATTTATTAATTTCATGCTATTAATTAAATTAAAATCAATTTCCATTTATAATTCCATCTTTTAATTGTGCAATGCATTCCATTGTGCCCACAGTGCAATTGTGAAGACTTCTTTTTTGTTGTTGGGAATTGAGGGAAGGAAGTTTTGGCATTGACAGACAACTCCCTGGGGAGTTGAGGCATAAAGGCATCCTCCACATTCTTATAGGAAAGGAGGCAGCTTTGAACTAAGCTAATCCAAGCACGTACCGTCCAAAAGCCACTCGCCATTCGCAATGGTGGCATGCGGCATGCGGCATGTGGCATGTGGTATGTGGCAGGTGGCGATGGATGGCTCGTGGTTGTCCTACATGTTCGGTGGCTTGGCTAAAACAAAAACTTTGTGCCTGAAATGTTGTGTCAACATGGCGAAACTTCCGCTCCTTTAATATGTTGCAGACAGATTGACATTGATGTGGAAAACTTGTTTGCCGACATAATGGCTAGAACATGCTTCAGTCCACGCCCAATACTATATATGTATGTATATAAATATAAATGTCTGTATGTACATGTATATTATATAACAAACAATGCAGCTTCTCTAACTTTTGTAGTTGGCCAGGTTAGCTGGTCTGCCAGTTATCCAACTGGCAACTGGTAACTGGTAACTAGTAACTGGCTAAAAGTGAAATAAGTTGTAGCAAAAGTTGGTAAATTGACTAAATCAACGCTGCACTGGAAAGTTGCAAAGGTTTATTGTTGTGTCCTACAAGTTGTTGTCTCTCTTGTCTGTTTGCAAGCATCTCGGCCATCGATTTAACTGGACTCACCTGTAGTTGCCAAAGTCCTCCTGCTGGATGTGTCGTATGGTGAGGGTGTGTCGATTGGCCCTTGTGTTCATAACTCGTCTATCGGTTGTCTGTATCGGGAACGAGTTCTGGTACCACGACACCTGTCAAGTTTAAGATGCCACCAAGTGGGGCAAGCGGTTAGTCTCAATTGACTGATGCTAAAAACATTCTCAGCTCAAATTCGAACCACATGCTAACAATTCGAGGTCTTTAAACGAAACTGGGGCAAATAAAAAAAATCGAGGCATTAAATTACCAACTAAAAAGCCAAAGGAAAGCAATTGAAAGGCAAGAATAAAAAATAGAAAAAGTAACAAATACGGAGACAGCAAAAGCTACAGAAATGGAATGAAAAGAACTTTGAAAAAAAAAACAAGGATGAAGTGACCTGAAAAGCAGCTCGTTGCATAAACCACACTGCGATTTCATAATAATAATCTAAAAAGCTACAAAAACAAACGCAACAAAAGCGATATATAAACTGCTTGTATACAATCCAACAATAACGAAGCATTTATAACATTCAAGCAAACGAAAAGCGAAACAAACCGTTGCGACAGGATCAGCGTAAACAATGCAAACGAGTTTTGCCTCAAATCCTTCGCCAGAGTGTATCCATGATTTTTCCACTTGAATATCCGGCGGATCTGTGCGTGTCACACACACCAGCACACACACACACACACACACACAGAGTGATAGGGACAATGGCAATAAGTTAAATGGTTGCAGCATCAGTCATAGGGCATCCATCAGTGCACAGGTTTCATCATAAAGTTGAGGGATTTAATGGAAAAACAGACAAAGTTTGAATTAGAGTTTAAAATAAAAATAAAATAAAATATGATATGTATGATTTTATAAACATAATATCTATGCTTTCCATTTATGGCTAATATAACATTTGAATACAGTATTTTTATAGTTGCGTTAAAACATAAAACCTCAATGATTAGTTTAAAATATGCACCTGAATGTATATGTACATCTATTTGCTGATACCTTTGAAGTTGAAATCATTGGATACATTCTGAAACTTTTTTTTGCATACAATGAGTCAATAGAACTGATGCTTATAGAAAGAAATATATGCAATTTACTCGTAAGTCATGAACCCTTCAATTAAGAATATATTTTAAAATCTGTACTATAGATTCTGTAGTGTAAAATCGTCTTTAGAGAGACAGCTGAACTGTCTACTTAACTACTCTAGTCAAGTTTTGTTTAATGCTCGTTTAATTTAGATCGTATTTCAATTGATATACTCACATAGTACATCTAATCGCATATCGACGGTAACTGGATCACCAACTCCATTATCTGCGGTACATTGATAAACTCCTGCCTGCTGTCGTTCCAGTTTGTCCAAGGTCAAGATGGGTCCATCGCCAATTCGAGCCGTAGATTTGCCAGTGCCGCTCTAAAGGAGAATTATGTTTCAATAGAATGAGAATTTGCAATGCAACAGTCAATAAATGTAAAATCAACGTACATGTCAACAGTAAAATGCACTTGGCAAGAAAACAAGAGCAAAAGAAACGAAACGAAAAGAAAAACAAAGATCTTGTAAGTTAAACTACGCAGAGCAAAAGTTAACCTGGCCGACATACAAAACTGAATGTAAACACAAACATGGTGAAGAGGACGATATTGAAAAGGAATCCGAACATTCTGCAGAGTCAAATAGGGCCAGATGATAGGGAAGGAAAGAGAAACATGTCTTGGACTCGATTGTAGCAATTCAGCTTTTGGCTTTTGGCAGAGCGCGTCTTTCTCAGTCTTTGACAACCCGAATTGGGGCCAAGTGACACCCACGGGGACATGCGTTGACGTGTACTCCAAAAAACAGACTAAACATCGAAGTTATATACATACATAGGTGCACGAGGTACAGAAGGTGTAGAAGTTGCTTCGTTCTGGTGAGGGTCGTGTTGAGGTTACGGAAATGGGAGTAGATTGAAACGAAATGAAATGACATACAACTTTGCAGCGACAACCGGTGTAGCTACATAAGGTGCCTCGACTTCGCCTGACAGACAGACAGACAGACAGACAGGTAGACATACAGACTGGCAGACTGGCAGACGGAACGGTTGAGATTTGCCGATGTCAAGTGCAAAGCAAGCAAACAAATCGAACGGAAATGTCAAATGCGCCAAAGTGCAGTAAGGCAAACGAAAAGTGTGCATACCAAAACGGTAGTCATTTTCCTAGACACACACACACACACAATCACATACACACTCAAGCACATTTTTCTAGAGATACTTTGGCACTGACTCCATTGAAAGCCTGCCAAAACTCTCTTCTCTCGAAAAGTGTACGAGGTCATTTTCAGCTATTCGTTTGCCAGCTTGTTCAGTTTACTAGAATATATTTGTGGATCCATGCATCGCATTAATTACAATCTGACCTGAAAAACTTAGAAGACACATTCACATGTATGTGTATCGATTTTGGGTTAACTATTTTTAATCATAGCATTTAGCATAAGTGTTACTTGCTGTTGACAGTGATTTAGTGTAAATGGAGAGACACTCCCAAGAACTAACTGGCCAAAGCTAATGACAATTGCAAAGAAATGCGAGTATTGAAACCTATTTCGAAATCAACTCGATTTATGTATCAACAAGTTAAGAGAGGCAATGTGACTTTGACGTATCAGAAATTTGATTTCCAGTCAAAAATTATAGTCTCCTCCTTTCCCTTGACGACTTAAGGATTTTGAAAAACGGCATTAAATAATTGATGCATCACACATGCATCCTTGATATAGTTTTCCTTTATAAGAAAAGTGAATAATACAGATTTTTGAATAAATTCGCCCCACAAGAACTGAAAATGTGTAAAAAAATGTTTTTCAAATGATAAAATTCGAAATTATTTACAAATATCATTTTCAAATATCACTTCCTAATTAGTCAAATTAGCTTATTAGTAAAAAAATACGTGATGCAATTTCTATTAATGAAACCGATATTTTACTGTGAACTAAAAACTTAATTTGAATGTTAAGTTCGAGGGAAAAAGTGCTGAAAAAGCGATTTACCAAGCGCAAGTGAACTCTTTGCCAGCTGCTCTAAAACGCCAATGAAATTAACATAAAGAAACGAAATTGCATAAATAATTAATTCAATTAAATTAAATTAGCTCAAATTTATTCGCATAGATATTTTAAATACTGACAACAACTAAGAGTAGGTGTAGTGTAAATAGGCTTAGGCTGAATGGCAAAGCAAACCTTTTTGGTCCAGTAAATTGATGGCACCGGATTACCAGATCCTTTGCACTCCAGTGTAATGGGTCCCCCCTTGCGTGCCTGCAGTTGACCGGATGTGGGTATGGCACGAACGCTGGGAGGCACTGTAGGTGAGAGAATTGTAGAATAATTAAGAGACACCGATTGGAACCGATTGAAAATCCAAAAACAGATATAGACATTTGAGTGAGTTTTCCATAATTGTAGTTGTTTCACACAGCAGTCGTAATAATGAACATTTTTAGAGTGTAAGAGGAATTCGGATAGCGTTAAATTGTTGAATGTCGAATTTATGATGATTTTGTCAAAATTTTTCATCAAACTTATAGAGTTAATGCTGTGCAAATATGTCAACATATACTCACCCAAAATCTCAACAGTGTGCACTTGATCACGATTTATTTTGTCACTGATTTGACAAACATAATCCCCGGCATCTTGTGGCTCCAAATCAGATATCTCTAAATTATAACCATCTATCAGTCTTACGCGGTCATCCCTTGTTACCATGATATTCGAGGCGGTGAGCACATTTGTCCCACGGCGCCATAGTAACACAAAATTGCCTGCAAAAAAAGAAAACAGGCAGTCAGATACAGATACAGATACATTTATAGATACAGATACAGATACATATAAAGATAGAGGAGGCGGATATGAGTGTGTTGTATGCATGTCTTTGCCTCGTTGTTTGCTGGGAAATTTATTGTAAAATGCCGCAATATAAACATAAAACATTTTGCAACTAACTTTTAAGAAGCTAAATAGATGACATTGTGACAAGGGGTGTAGTGGAGATTTCAAATTTTAGTTGTCCTACAGCTGCCACACACATACACACACACACACACTACACACACACACACACACACACACATACCATAGAGCTATCTATCTAAACTGTTATCCGCCTTGGCTCTGACTCTGACTCTGGCTGAGGCTATCGCTTTGTCTGCCTGCTGAGCTGTGAACATTCTACAGATTCCCTTCTGTTTGTCCATCCAATTGCTGCCAAGCTTACAAGTGTGTGTATCTGTGTGTGAGTGTGTGTGTGTTGTTGTGTGGGAATTTTCATCTATTTTTTAGTATGTTTGCTCATATAAATGACATAATTTCGCAGATGTTGCTGCCAGATTCTTTGTGACTTTCTTTTTTCCTTGCATATTTTATATAACTTACGTTTTTTCTTTCAGTCGCCACAATAGACAAACGTAAATTTGTTAAACGGGATTACATTCCGTATAATATATATATTTTTCATTTTATTTCACATGCTTAAGTTCCAAATATCCATCGAGTATACCATATTCATACATACATACTGAACAACCCAGCGACCTTCCGATCGACCACACACCGACAACAATTTATTGTAAACAAAAATACAAAAATACAAAAATAAAACGGGAGAGACTATGGTCGAAACTCCGACTTTAAGATACCCATTACATACTTTTACGCGTTTGTATTGCTTAAAAACTTTTGGCAGCCATTACGGCCATTTTATTTACCCGATATTGTTGCGATTGACAGGGATAGATAATAATAATATAAGATGGTTACCTAAACAAACTTTATATCTTAAAAATAGTGGTTTCGCGATATGTGGGAGTGGAAGGAATTTGTTTGCTCTAGCTCTTATATTATATATACTTTATAGGGTCGAAGATGACTCTTTCTTCCTGTTACATACATTCCAACGAATACAATATACCCTTAAACTAATTTCTCAAGTCACGGGTATAAATACAAGTATGAAGTGCGTAGCAGCGAGAGAACAGCTAGAAAGTACCCGTCTCTTAAATAAATATTATTTTTTGAAACATTTTATTTTGGATTTATTTTTTCTTGCAATAACTGTGTTTATTTTGTGTCTGTAACTCTCCTTTAGTCCATGTGCTGCTTATACGGTATAATTACCGTCAATGAATGGACAGCTTGAAAATATTGCATTACGAATCAGAATAACAGAATCAGAACTGAATACACACACAGCGAGTTACGGCTGGCTGAGGATTCTTTTTTTTTTTTTTTTGTATACACATAAGCCTCAGGTCAGTCGGCATCGAGCAATCCGTATTCCCGACGAATCGTTAGTAGGCTTTTGATTTCCAGCATTCGAAATCTGAAATTTTAATTAAATGCTGTCATTTGCTCGAAGGGAGTCTCACAACTCACACACACGCCGTTAAATATTCTGCATTTTAAATGATTCATTATTAATGCCATTTAAAAAATAAATACGCACACTCGCAGTCACATACATACATACACATACTTAATGCGTTTACGGGTGTGCAGTTAAGCGTGTGTTTGTTTCCTTCCGGTTATTAGCACCAATCACAAAAGGAGTGCGAAATGGAAGACCCAACTCCCGACTCCCATCTCATGGGGGGAACTGTATCAAGAGTCATAAGTATTCCATAAATATTCCATCTTAAGAATGTCGAGAGATTAAACCGAGTGCGACATGAACATTTACGAATATTCAAGTACTCACATTCATTGGATACTTTGGGTACAGTTACGAGCATAAAAGTTGGCACATTGAAAATTTGTAGCATAAGAGAAAGTTACCCCGGAATACTTCCATTGACCTCTCGATCCCCTTTGTCACCCCTGTCCATCCTTGGGCGGACATGAAGTCAACTTAAACGCACACAATCATCTTTTTATTGTTTTCGATTATTATTGAATCGGATTGAGTTTTGTCTGAACTGTGCAACATACGTGTTGGCCATTTGCTTGTGGGCCAACTTGATGCCGAATTCTCTACTCGATTTTATTTTCCTTTCATTTTGTCAGTTTTTCCACTCCCCCTTATGCTCTGCTCCTGAATTTTATTCGATTCTAATGGCCTTACGTATGTTGTTATTGATATTATTAAGCTTGGGGTACATTTTATGCTCTCAGCAATAAAAATTGTATTTTATAACTCCTCAATTTCGACATATGAATTTGCTTAGAACCCAAAAAAGGCCTTAACTTGGCCAGCAAATTGGACACCTTTTCTGGTTTGCTTATGACTTAACCTAGGCAGTTTAAGCTCGTTAAATGGATAAACAGTGAATCACTTGATAGAATTACTTGAATTGTGAGAGGGTTGAACCATCCCCTCCAATTTATAGCACAATTTTCAACCCACAATTTAGTGGTTGATTGGCCTCAGTTTGCAAATTGTATCATCAAATTTTACGTTTCATTTTTATTATTATTATTCCTATATTTCTTAGATCTTACTAAAGTGCATTTCCTCTGCCAGCAGATGTATTTGCAAAATATCCACCTGCCACTGGGATGGGACAGCTGTTTGTTTCTCTTGACGCAACGGTGTTGCATGTTGCATGGCTTCATAGACCATTTGATACCTAATTTTCCCTTTATTGGATTAAATTGTAGTTTATCGGCCTGCTCTTTGTCTTTAATTCCCATTACTGTCATTGTTTTTTTTTATGTATTATGTTTTCCTCACACATTTTTTTCTACTTTTAATTCATTTTAAATGCTTTAAGCTGCAATCAAACTCACGTTCGCACCGCAGCCAATGACAGCCATCGTAATACCGATTAAACGCAGAAACACTAAAGTTAAAAACAAAACGGAAGTGTATGCAAAGATAGGTGAATAATTAGTTTCTTTTCAAAGAAAACTTAAAATGTTTTGTAATATTTTTAAGTTTTACATACAAAATGAAAAGAAACTCAATTTTGGAATATATTTACAACTTACACATTTACACCGTAACTTTTAACCGGTGAAAACCGATTGAAATTTGTAACCGTAACTGAAACCGTAACCGAAAAAAATCTTTTCCACTGCACCGAAACCTACAAGCCGAAACTCTCTAAACCGATATAACCGTTTAGTAACCGATTCATTTATAAGGGTTCATTTCGGTTCTGGCCGTCGCAGGTACTGATAACTTTGAACTGCCATAACTTTGTCAAAACTCAATCAATTTCCATGCGCCATGTAAATTTGAGAACGATTTTACCTCTTAATTCGTTCTGCATTTAAATTTTGTTCATTTTTAAAAATTTTTTGAAAATTGGATTTTTTTTTTAATTTACAGTGTTTCCCCTTTGTCTTTTTTGATTTTTTCGAAAAAATTCGAATGTTAAAAATGAACAAGATTTAAATGCAGAACGAATTTAAAAGTAAAGTCATGCTCAAATTTACATTGCGCATGGACATTGATTGAGATTTGACAAAGTTAGGGTAGTTCGAAGTTATTAAAAATCAGTAAAATCAAAATAATCGAAATTTTCATTCCATTCCAGTAACCAGATAACATTATTTTCTTTTTTCATGTAAATCAATGAGTAACGCTTCTTATTTTGGTTAACCGAAAAACTTAATTTTTTTTTTGTGAACCTTACAAAAAACCGATAACCTTTACGAAACCGATACTCCAAGATTATGCATAACCGATACCCGAAAACTTTAATTCTAGCATAACCGAAACCATAACTGAAACCGATATTCGTTTCGGTTTTAAGCCCTGGTTAAAAGTTAATCGTCCGATTTTTATTATATTAATAGAAACTGAAAGTTCAATTCAATCATTACATGTATTAGAGCGAATTATGTGGTTTCTTTCTAAATACTGACTAAGTATAATTGGATGATGAGGTTCTGTTACTGTCTGTACTGCCCTCGTTTACATATACATTAATCCAATGCAAACAGTCAACTGTCGACAGCCAACAGTCCAGATTCGATAGTCGTTTAAACGCATTTTCGCCATTGTCGTCAATATTCAATTTATTTTCATTTAGCTGTGAACTGTTAATTGCATTTTATTTATTGGCATGTCAACAGCAGTTGCAATTAAAACTCTTTCCAAGTTCGGTCCGCTCCTCCATTAAACTGGGTCACCTTAAAGTGGTTTGAGTGATGTTGAATGTACTTGATTATCTAAATATTATGTTTATTTATTTAATAATTACTTAAGTTGTCTCTACCGTCTTTTGTGTATTCATAGACTGGGCAGAAAATGTTTCACAGCTAATCCAACATGACGTATACGCAATGTGCTGTCATCAGTTGGCTTATGAACCAATCAACAAAGATCACAATTATTTTTCCACTTTTATTTCTCAACTCAGCAATAATTAAAGTTGAGCATATGCAAAATTGCTCAAACATTTGCACAGTTTATGACAAGTTTATTTCTGATGTTAAGCCACAGCAGCATTAATGCATGAAAATCAAAAATTGCAATAAATTTTCTATACGCATTGGATACAAATATGCTTAAAATTCACAATTTTAATATATTTTAAATTCAACAACCAGATGGAGTGCCAGCTCAGTTAGTTTCGCCCCCACCCAGAACGCCTTAAAATGGCGTTAATCATTGAATATGATTTACAGCCACAGTGTGTGTTTGTCTGTGTGTGAATGTCCGTGTGTGTGTGTGTGTGTGTGCATACAAATGTGTATTTTGCCAGAAATTTATAAATGTCATTTGATAAATATTCTGGTTAGATGGCACGTGGCAAAATCGAACGTCAAGCTGCTGACAGCTGTTGGTTTTGCATGGGCGATGTGGAAACTGAAGCTGAAGCTGATGCTGATTTTGGGGCATTGTTGTACTGTTCACACTGTTTATAAAATTTATTTGAATAGACATTTTGCCTAAGCATATTTGCATTTCATTTTTGCATAATTTTTGCTGCCGTTGATGTTGATGTTGTTGTTGCTGTTGCTGTTGCCTGACTCTGGCTAATCAATAATTGTAGATTTGGTTATAATTTTTGATCGAATTTGCGTATGCAAATATTAATATTGCGGCTATTAATTATGCGGCTGTTAACCACACCGAAAACTAAAACGTTATTTACAAGTATAATAAATATGTATTTGTGTATGTGGGGGAGTCGGATACTCACCGAGATGCTCCACCTGGCAGGGCAACACGAGTGTGTCACCAACCACTGAGCGATACGTGTTGCCACGAGAAAGGAAGCGAGGCTGCGGCGCAGTCAGCGAGGACGAGGAGGCTGCCACAGATTGTTGGCCATTGCTCAGCGACCGAGTGTTGCTACCTGGAAAATAAAGAGAGAGAGAAAGAGAAAATATGAGTATGTTTGTATCTAGACCTGGTCATGTTTAAAGCTGGCTTATCAGACGGCTCATCAACTGTTACTTCAAGCTGAAATTTGTTTCCATTCGAATGGCTTTCAATTAGCATAAAAATATAGCACGGTGTTCTTCACTTTTATGCTCCCTGCACATGACTCCCAGGACGACCATAAATGTTTGTTGTATCGGTTATCGATACCAACGCGACGAGACGAGACGAAACGAGACGAGAGACTACGACTCAGTGGCAACATGTGGAAGGACATTGCCTCCCTGGGGCATCGTTCGGTTTGTCAATGTTCAACTTGGTGAACGAAACATCTTAAAGCCAATTTCAATGACATTTTAAGAGAGGTCTCAAGATTTTAGCTATGGATCGCAAGACTTACAATGGCAACAACAACAGTTCAGTCAGATAATGTTGCTGGCGTTGCAACATCAGCAATCTTGCCCCATGTCAATGTTTGCAGACGCTCCGACTGCACTTTTTTAGTTTTTATGATGCCCAGACGCACGGCCTGAACTTTTGGCAGCAATTTTTGGGCGTCACACTTCTTCAGCCACGCCCCCAGCTAAGATGACGCCCATCGTTTTAGAATGCTGTCAGGTGGTTGTCGGAGGGTTTCGACTTTAAACGTCAAAGCAGCTGTGGTTAGCTGTGGTTGCATTCTTGAGAGACACTTACGGGTCATCGTTTTATGGCCAAGACACAAAGGCAAACGACAAGCACTTGGTCAGTTTTTGATGCTCTTGGCCCGGTCAACACGGTGCAATGTTGGCCCCAGGTTGGCTTTTGTCACCTACACATTAAATTTGTCGACAATCTTAAGTTCTGTCTCTGCTTCCGGCAACCAGCACATTTTCAGAGAGAGAGAGAACGAGTGATAGAGAGAGAAAGAGAGGGACCCCTAAGAGAAAATTGCTTGCTTGTAGAAAATTCAAGACATTTTTGCAGTCAAAGTGAAATTGTGGTCTCTTTTCTCTGTGCTTTTCTAGAGCTTTATATCTAACCAGAGACTGAGACTGTAATAAGTGCCATGCTGTGCAAAAAGTCACAGCAGGTGGCCTTAAATCTTTGCACCTCTCCCAACACCTCCCCTCTTCAATTTCCACAAAATACAAACTGTCCACATCCCTAATATCTCTCTCTTCCATATAAATATTTTCTTGTTTGCAGCCGTCGCAATGTGCACGTCATTTCTGTGTCCAATCCTTTGGTCTGGCCCGTAAAATTTTGCATATGCATTTTATGCAAAAATCCTTTCTCCCCTTTTCTCTTTCTTCAATCCGACCCACAAAATGGACATTCGACTCAAGCGACCCAAAACGGCATACGTCGAGGCTCTGGGCCTTGGTCATAGTTTTTAATGGTGAAATATGCAGTCGGTCTTAAATTGCATTCATGAAATGCATAAGGAACAACGCTGGCAACTCGAAATTTTCCTCGAGCTGACAACAAATTCGACTGCCTTCCCACCCTTTCCACCTACATTTTCCTACATGCTTCTACTCACAACTTTGAACCTACATATTTCCCTCTTTAAGTATCTCACGCATTCGTGCTTGAAGATAATGCTGCACACTTTTAAAGTACGCAAAACTTTAAATGCACTTAAATTAATACCACAAACCAACTAAGACGATAGTCGCGTGTGCTTCGTATATCCTGTAATTAGGGAAAACAGTGCGAAGGGTTGATAAAATTATAAGGAAAAATTCACAATGCATGAATTAGATATATGTACATATATTATTATATCAATTTATTCTTAAATTCTTAATTCTTATATTCAATTCATTTCTACCTCAGCTTTTAAAGTACGCAAAACTTTTAATGTACTTAAATTAATACCACAAACCAACTAAGACGATAGTCGCGTGTGCTTCGTATATCCTGTAATTAGGGAAAACAGTGCAAGGGGTTGATATAATTATATGGAAAAGCCACCTATAATTCCTTTAATTAGTTAAATATTATTATATCAATTTATTCTATAATTCATTTATGCTTAACTCTATTTTTGAATAAATTCTATCTCATCTCTATGCACAGCGTATCTTTCAGTCGAGCAGGTCACTCGAGTGTGGCATTCTTACTTATTCTCTTAAAACTTTCATCGTTTCCGCACACACCCCACTTTCCATTTCCATTTCCCCATTCCTCCTTCCACCGTTCATCACTTCCACCGTTTTTACTGTTCGCGTAAATTGTGTTGAAAAATGAGCTGCAATGTTTTTGTATGTCTGGAAAGTGTGTCACACACAAGCCCCCACACACACATACACAGACTATACTTATGTGCCACACACTCACACACACAGAGACACACTCACACTAAGGTCTGTGTGAGCTTTGCACTCGTCTGCTTACCACAAATGCTGTCGCCAGCGCAACCACACAATAAAGTCGATTTTAAAAAGCGCAGTTGTTGCTTGAATAATTTATCTCAAACACACACACACACACACACACGTACACACACACACAAACATACAGACAAGGACTGCAGTGAAGTGTCATCAGGCAGTAGGCAACATGGTTGCATAAATACTGCCACCACTCACATTGAGAGCGCTCTTCTTACTCCTGACAAGCTACTGCTGTATCTGCGGTGTGTGTGCGAGGTGTGAGGTATGTGTGTGTGTGTGAGCAGTGTGTGCTTTTGTAAATAAAACGCATTGGTGTACTTTGCTAAGGGCCTTTGTTATGTGGGCGTGGTCAACAAAACGCATCTATCCACCAGGAGAATCGCCAACTGCATCGCATTTTAGGATGAATTTTCCATTTTTTCGTATTTGTACATATGTATGTATGTATGTTGTTTTGTATTTTTCAATGAGTATTCGAGTTACTGCAAACCGCAATTGGTGCCACGGTTGAGATTTGAAGCTTTTGTAAATTGTTTTGCAAATGTTGTAAGCATGTTCTGTTGCATGCAACATCTGACACACTCGAATTCGTATTCGCGTTCGCCTTCTGCGGCCGTATTGATGTTGGTTTCGATTCACTCTCTGAAATTCGATTTGCAATTATTTTTTCGACGCTTTTCCGTTTAGCAGCCAATGTCGAGATTTCATTGTCATGCTCCCAGATTTATCTATATATCGCGTAATTCACGAAACAAAAAAGCTAAACAGCCTGAAAACGGAATTTACTTCGTCATTTTCAAAGCACGTAACAGCGGCAAATATACACACATACGTACTCCCACATAGATACACAGATACACACTTGTCCTGTTGTATTGGTAGCTTTTCTCATTTCCGCTGTGTGGCTTACAGTTTGAAAACGACGGCGAAACTTTGCTATGGCTTCGTGGTTGATTTTACACGCCAGAACACCCTTCCATCTGAGCTTTGGCGATGCCCAGGGCAATGCAACACACCTGCCCAGCTGAACACTAACACATACATATAACATATAACCTGTACACACCTGTAAAACTCTACTGTGGAGTCACAGTTTGTTTCATTAAAACTTTGCCCACGTATGGTTTGTATATTGGCATGTTTGTGATCAGCATCTTTGCATGTTTTCTATTTGCTTAGTTTTTGCCTTTCTCTGGCTTCGTTTCTGCCTTTCAGCGATTCTCTCTCTGCATTTCGCTGCATTCTAAATTATGCAAGGAATTGTGCAAAACAAAAAACAAAAATGGAGAAAAAGTTAAGAAGAAAAGCAAAGAAAATAGAGAGAAAAATGCAAGAACAACAAAAATATTCATTTCCTTCTTGGCAAACTGTTTGCTTGTTAGTTGAGATTTTCATGCATATGGAACCGAGCGACGAGAGCCGCGAGCTAAATTGCCTCAGACAACAACAACAATAACAACATCAACACCAACATCAGAACGAACACCTACACACACACACACACACACACACCTGCACTCTGCCCCGAAACATATTGCATTTTCTGTTATTTTACGGATGCATATTTAAAGTATGCAAATTACTTATTTACGCGCAGCCACCTCGACTGCATTTTGCTGCAGGCGTTTGCCTATACCCTACAGCCACATAATCGATTTAAAGGGTATGATACTAAGCATGAAATATTGCAGCTTAAAAGTTGAGCAAATATTTATAATTTATAAAACCAAGCTTTTAATTTTTGCATGGATATAGTTGTTATAAGTAATACGATCGGTTAATATCTCCAGAATTTATAGACATATCATTATTTTTCGAAGTAAGCATTCATTCATTCAAACAATTCCACTAATTAACTAGGCCACTAAGTCTATGCATCTGCCAGAATCGTCAGAGGGATCATGTAGTAATATAGTTCCAATATTTGCAAGCTAGGAGAAACTAAGCATTTATGTTTCAACCGAATTTGTCAGTTGACTAAGTGATAACTGATGAATTATTTACGAAATCCTGAGGATTCAGCAGAAATACACAGTCAGATCTGTATAGGGAATGTTAAAATCGTAATCTACGCCGAATTCTAAAGAAAATACCATGTAAAAAAATGTTATTTGCACACTAAAAGAATTTATGTGTTTATAAATATAAAAAAAAACTGTAAAGCTGGCGATCAGTTAATAATAATAATAATACAATTCAAAAGGAAGGCTCGATTTTAGACCGATGGGTTCTTGGCTAAACCTTTTTAGAATTCATCGTAGATTACGATTTGGACAGCTGCATGTTGAATTTTTGTAATCCATACAAATGAACCTCCTCTAATAAACAGGGTATCCAAGTACACAATCTGTGATAATCCGTGGATCACTTGCTTGAATGACGAATTGACTAAGTTAATTGGTTAACTCATCAATCAGCTTTCTCAACTCGTCGAGAAAGAGTATTCGATGTTTGTTTGCTTCTGTTAATTTTATTGAGTAATTTAGTCGAGTAGTTGGCAGTGAGTGTCTGCTGCTGTCAGTTGCCAGAAGATGATGCTCTCTGCTTGACTCAATGGACTTCGGCTTCACAGCATTTATCAAAATCCGCTTCTGAGCTGCTGCTGTTGGGAAAAAGTGATTTTCCGACACTGTCGAGTTGGGTGTGGAACAGAATTGCACTGCAATTTTGGGAATACCAGTGCAATACCTATCACACATGCACACACATGAGGAGGACAACCATTTGACACCCAACATATGCAAATAGGGTGCTAGCTGGGATTGCTGCTTCAACTCCAACTCCAACGCCAACTTCTCTTTCTCCTTCTCCTTCTGTTGGTGCATCCTCGCACTCTGGGCGTGAACCTGTCAAGCGTTTTCGCTTGTCGATAGTCAATCTATTCATCTTTCTAACTGGTTTCACATGTGAAAGCTGTCAGTCATTTTGGGTTGCTTTTTGTGCTCTGAATCCAACGGCAACGTCAACGTCAATGCCAGTGTTGTCAGTGGGCGGAACGTGGAATCTGTTTGACTTTTATGCACATATCATTTGCATAACATTATTTGCCCATTCGCCCAGCGCATTAAATTTTGAAATTCCACATAAATCCGCAAGTGAAATGCTTTTCCACGCTTTCCTGCTTTCCCACTTTTTTTTTATATTTTTATTTTGCACTTTTTCGTTTACGCTGCACTTTGGCAGCGTTTCCTGTGCTTCCGGTTGTCTCTCACGTTTGCGTTCGTTCTGTTGGTCTGCGGTTGAATTCTACTCAAGATGGATCCTGATTCTGACAGTTTCTTCATTTGCATCTCGAGCTGATCCACGTTTGATTTACGTTTACCAATCTCTGCATGTGTGAGTAAGTGATTGTGTGTGTGCGTCTCTCTCTGTGTGTGTGTGTGTGTGTGTGTGTGTGTTTGTGTGTGTGCCCGTGTTCTAGTGTGAAAGCCAGTGGGCCAATTGGCGTATGCGTAATATGGAAATCAAATGCTGCACTTGCGGTGTCTGCTATGTTCTCACAGTTTTTTGTGGCAAAGTATTCTACCTGAAGTAACCATATAAGTCGGAGACCCAAGGCAGTCGATAGTAATTACGATAGTATTGAATATATGTTACTGTTAGCAATTAAGTCACTCGGCGTATACGTAACATTATTATGGAATATTGCATTTTGAGTTCGTGCCATGCAATCCAACATTCTCGTGCAATCAATAGTAATTTCGATAGCATCATAACTATCGTACAATGCTGTTCACCAGAACATATCGATGACAGATAGACATCGATGACAGATAAAAATTCACAATTTTATTTAAATTGCTCTAATGAACTTGGTAAAAGTGTGTGCATTTCAGCTGTCACTGTCATTTGTATAATACCGAAATACTTTAAAGTGAGCATACTAAGCAATCGATATTTCTATCGATAGTATCAAAATAATCATCAAAAGTGATATATTCCTTTATACTGTTTCTGATGTGCTTGCTGTTTAGCAAACTCCTTCCTCATTTTCTGTGGTCCCTTCAGAAAAGTAATAAAAACCAAACGTTGGGCCTCTAATGTGGATATATTCTGTTAAGTTCATGTTATGAAAATTTCGAAAGAATTATGACAAGTTTCAATGGAGCATGGAGAGCATATTTGCCTGTCCTAGCCTTGGCTTTTAGTTGAGCAGCTCGTATCTACTTTGCCATTAAGTTTTTCACAGCAAAGCACTTTCCCTGGGGCACATCCGTATTCTACGCTCATGGTTATAAATCAAACTTATGGATAAACATAAAAAATGTGTGTTGTTTTCTATTGACAGAAACTGCTCGTTGAATCTACAGTTTTACCCAAAACCAAGAGACTTATGCTAAGAATGTGAATTGGCATTAACTACTACTGCTAATTTATACCTTTGTGCTTTAAAAGACTCGAAATACCAACTTTAATTGCCTGGAAAATTTCTCTAACGACTTCGGAAGAAGGCACTCGGCACTCGGTCCTCGGCACTTGAGTTCCTACAGTTGCTGTCGCCCCTTTGTGGCTATTAATTTTCCACGCCTAAGAATTGTTTACGCAACATTAAACAATTGCAGCGCCAGCTAAAAAATCGCTTTAAATATATACTTATATATGTATACTTATTCTCACATTTATACTTGTATATACTTATGTATGTATAGTTAGTCGGCTTTGGCTGTGGCTAAGAGGACTTTAGAGGGGCGTGGCCACATAGTTAGAGGCAATGTGGAAGGCGCAAGATATCGCATTAAGAATTTAAATTAATTAAATTAAAATGCATGGTATATATGGTAGATTGTTGTTGTTGTTATTTTGGTTTTAATACGGCGACTGCTGAAGTTGAAGCTGCTGCTGATGTTGGCCGGACGACTGTCCCGGGTTGTTAAAGCTGCCACAGCATTTGCATAAAGTATAATGGCCATCATCCTGGTCTGCGCACTGGACACAACCGACAGCGGGCATTCAATTTTCCGCTTTTTCTTTTGCCATTGCCGTTGCCGTTGCTGTTGCCGTTGCCGATGCTGCCAGCATCCGTCGTCTTTGAACTTTTCACATTTCTCGTCTTGGCTGTTGCTAAAACATTTGTACCACATTTTATACAAGACATTTCCGCGCCGCATGTCCAGTTCCTGTTGGTTAGTTACTTCGCTCGTCCTTTCCCCCTTTGTTTCTCTCTCTCTCTCTATCTTGCTTACTATATCTCTCTGGCTCCGTCTTTTTCTATATATTTCCGCTCCATCCTTCGTGCCAAGCTTTTGCCTGGCTTTGTGTCCTGCTGCTGTTGTTCAAAGCGCGCACAAATTCAATTCGCTTTTATTTGTTTCGTTTCGGTTTTCTTGACTTCAACTTATTTAAATTTCATGAATCTCAATTTTTGTTCTAGTTGATAATAGATTATTCAGTTGAATTCCTTCTGCTATTAGTGACATGAACCATTCTTGTAAAATAAATTCAGTTTGATTAATTAAAATTAATTAAATACATAGGTAAAACAAATCCTAATAGGAATGATATCCTGATATCTTTTAAATATCATATCCTTGGATATCCTCCAGTTATATAGCTTTAGTAATAGCTCGTGTTGGATAATAGAATATATGATAGTCTTTATTTGGATTATATAGTGTATTATGCTATGATTGTTTGATTCGTGGCTTGACTAATTTTTAATGAGAAAAAACCGTGCTGGTCATTTGCTATGTTATGTTGTCAGATGTAGTTCTTTACTCCACTTTCCCCGATATTGCGACTGTCGTGATAGTCGAATGGCTGTGTAATGGATAATTACGTGCATTTAATCACCGAGGACATGTGGTTGGACAAACAAACGTCCTGTTTGAGTGGGTTTTATTCTGCTCTTTCTATGTGTGAGTGGGTGTAAGTGTGTGTGTGTGTGTGTGGGTCACTGTGCCGTTACCCAACTTTTTGCTAACTAATGCAGGTCACTCGCTTTTACTTATTTATTTTGTTGTGTTTGTTTATCGGTCTCTCAGTTAGTGTGTGTGTGTGTGTGTGTGTGTATCTGTGATAGTAAGGTTCTACCTTGATGTATATCTTCAGCAATTTTTTCAGTATAGTTTGTGGTTTGTTTGTTTGGAATGTGTTTACTTTACTTGCAGCTGTGGAACATGATTTAATGAGTGTGGTTAAAAAACTAGTTGAAGCTACAGATAATTGGGAATGCGATTTGTGTTTTACGAAATCCACGAAATTAGCAATATTTTTGATGTATTTTACACATAACAGAGAGGGAGGAAGAAAATGCGAGTGGAAGATAGGGAAGAGGGAGAGGGCCATTAGGCGGTAGTAAATTTCAATTTGTTAGCAAACCAACGAGTGCTTAGATTGTTTAAATGCCAGCAAAAGTGCTGAGAACACACACTGCGAGGAATCCCCACTTGCATGTGCTACAGTAAAACAAATTGGACAACAGTTTTTCCGAGACAGACAACCACAGGGATATACAGTGTGTGTGAGAGAGGGAGAGAGAGAGAAAGAGAGAGAGATGCATTTTTGCCAGTATATGGGGCTTTATTTACTGCAACGCATAAATTAAACTGAAGTGGTTGCAGCCCATTTAAAACCACTTTACAACCATCCTCATTCCATCCCAATCCTTTTATACAAGCTATGCTCCTGTGAAGCGCTTAACTTTGTTCAATTTTTAAAAATAATCACTTGACAGGTGGAATGCGAACTTGGCCATGGTCAAGGATTCTGTGGTTGCTGCTCGATTTGTTTCTGACAAATTTAATAGCCGGCAGAGCCTGAAAAGTATTCAAAATGTTAATCAGAGTCAACAGTCAGAGGGACTTTAAAATGTGGCTTATAGTGTGAGAGGAATATGTGTCGCGCCAACATTTCTTATAACTCGTAAAAGTAAATCTCACTTTAATCATTTCAATTTAAAGCCACAGAAGCAAGCCATTTGTAAGTCCGGCAAAATTGCGCCAATTGAATTGAAATTTTCAAATAAAATCAACAAATCGGGCGAAACTAGGACACACATCCACTGCAATGCACTCATTTCTACAAACACACACACATATGCACACACTCATACTCTTGCATATAATGTGCAACGGAAGTGTGTAAAGTTGGATGGCGACTGGCAAGTAGAGGCCAAGCAAATGTTGTCTGCACCGGAAACGGAAGCATGTTGTGCACATAAGTAGAAAGGAAGGAAAGGAAAGGAAAGGAGCGCGTCATTGGAGAAGAGAAGCTAAAGACTGACAGTAAGTCAGTTGGCCAGACATTCCATCTGATTCTCTGACGAAATTACAAAAAAAAAATCAGAAAACATTTTTGGTAATGCCAACAGTCTCAGATTCAACTCAAGTTCCTCAGTTTGCACAGGTGCAGGTATTGCACATACATGGATATGTCTGTCTGTCTGATGTCTCACTGTATCTGCAATTTGCTTTTAATTCCACTCGACTCGAAGAAAATGAAATTCAAAACTATGCCAAATGTGTGCACTCTCAAATATAAAAGATACCACCCACCAAGTAGGTACAATTACGAATACTGAGGATAGACAAACTACAATCGTCAATCTCCATCCTCCATCCTCCATCTCCATCCTAAAGCTAAAGCTGACATTAGCGAAAGCAGTCGCCAGCTGAAGTCTTAACCATTTTGTCAGCTGGATGCTATTGTAGTTTTACTGAAGTGTAATAAATTTTATTGATTTTCACTTAAGCTTTTGGCCATGGTTTACTGCGGCGACAAGCTGTGGCTTTAATGATCTTTAAAGTCCTTAATTTTGTGGTAAGGCCATGACAAGATTTTAATTGCTTTTGCCTGATGAGCTGCCCATGGCCTTTCCATAGGGAAGAATTCGAAAGTCCAAGCCTCGTCGAAACTTTCTATGAGTGTAATTATTACATATGATCCGAATTTTCAATGCTGTCAGCGACAGTTGGCTAAATCAATGGTAATCTGTGCAATTTAATTATAGTTTAAATTAGCTGGAGTTTTTATTTGTAATTTTATAGGTGTGTCGTATGGAGCATTTATAATTTGATAATATGTAAATTATTTCAGTGGCACAACAAAAAAACAATGACAAATCAATACGCCCATAAATAAATAATTTCCAATGTGTAATTGTTTACGTCCGTATTTGCTTGATTTCAAACAAAGTTATTCATAAATTTAATTAAGTGAACGGAAAAATACAATAGAAAATAGTAGATGGAGCGAACATTTGAAAAAAAAAATGTAATTAATTAATTGTCACTTAGCCGGAGAATAACAAAGAAACATAAAACATATTAATACGGGACTGAGTACGAATACATTTGTTTTATTACGGCAAATAATTTTTATTAATTATGCAAATCAATGCTGTAACTTAAAAAAAATTGGATTATTATTTTGTAGCTATATTACAGCGCTTATTCTTGATTATATTTCAGTCATTAGAATTTATGATAAGTTCAAATATTAATTGTATTTATTAAAATATTATTATAATATTTTTTAAATTATATTAATTATTTTATTTGATTGTTGTAAACTTTTTCAATTTATTATTATTATTAGCTATATTTTATTTCCCTTCTGAATATTATTTTTTCCTCATAATTTAGACAATTTTAAAGGGAATCTTTTAGTCTATACAATCCTGTTAACAATGCCCAGGCCTTACCTTGGGGAACTACTCGTATTCATCATAATCTTCCAAAAAACTTTTTAACAAAGTAAAAGTCTAGTGACGAAAGTCTTTCCTGCCCCAAAATTTCTGATATCCCATTTTGTGACGAACGATATTAAACTTAATATATAAATAATTATAAAATAAAAAGTTTGGCATTCGGAACATTGCGCATAAAGATCTTGATTCTTTATACCTAAAAATAATTTTAATGCGCAGTGCCGAATGCCAAACTTTTTATTTTATAATTATTTATATATTAAGTTTAATATCGTTCGTCACAAAATGGGATATCAGAAATTTTGGGGCAGGGAAAGACTTTCGTCACTAGACTTTTACTTTGTTAAAAAGTTTTTTGGAAGATATCAGAAATTTTTGGAATTTTATATGATTCTGACAGTGTAATTTTGCTATAAAATTATCAAAATGCTTACTTCAAATAAAAAATAAATAGGGCAGCTATAAAATATATTATACCGATTTTAACCAATTTTGTTTAGGATGTATAAAACCAACCCAGATGCGTATGTTGACAGTGTGATCAAGATATCTAAAAAACAACAAAGTTTTTCATACTAAAACTTGATTTTATACCGATTGTTCATATGGCAGCTATATGATATAGTATACCGATTTGAACTAAATTTGGACATAATGTATAAGACCAACTTAAATGCATACTGTGTCAAATTGGTTCAGATATCTTGAGAAATATAAGAGATTTTCGTACTGAAACCTTATTTTGGACCGATCGTTCATATGGCAGCTATATGATATAGTGGACCGATTTGAACTAAATTTGGACATAATGTGTAAGACTAACTCAAATGCATACTTTGTCAAATTGGTTGAGAAACCTTAAAAAACAAAAAAGTTGTTCATACTAAAACTTGATTTTTTAACCGATCGTTCCTATGACAGCTATATGATATAGTGGACCGATTTCAACTAAATTTGGACATAATGTGTAAGACTTACTTAAATGCATACTTTGTCAAATTGGTTGAGAAACCTTGAAAAACAAAAAAGTTTTTTGTACCAAAGCTTGATTTTCTAATCAGTACCATATAGTAAATAGTAAAATGTATATATTCAGTTAACCGGTCATATCTTCCACACCTTGCGGCTGAGAGACATGTGTCATATATCAAAAGACGCGAAATTTTACGTGTTACAACATATTGAAATTTAATAAAAATCGTCGGAACCGTTTTCTAATAAATCGCCAAAGTTTAAGCTAAAAATCCTTTTTTCACCTGTAGCGTTTTACCTGAGCACTTTGCAAAAAAATATTCAAGGCACGTCTGAAAGCCCTCTAATATACCTTTCTAACGACATATAGAACACATCTCTAGCTTTCTTGGATTGGAAGCAATGGGTGTTTCAAATTTATCACGTTTTAGCTTTTTCCCGCTAAACTAGCTATTTCCCGCTAAAGTCGTAGAACAAACATTTCTCGATTTCTGATAAGAAACAATTCCTCATCAGAAAAATTTAGCTTTTTCAGCGCCTTCGTACAAACAAACAAATGGACAAACAAACTTTTCATCTCATTTTGAGAAGGCCCTTAAAAACTTCAAATTAATATATCTTTTGAACCAAATGTCGGATTGAAATGATCAAGGTATCATTCGACGCGTATTTTTAATAAGAATTTTTAAAAATTATAAAATTTTACCAAAAGGCTCCAACGGCCCCACTAGCTGCAATCATTAAAATTTGGCCCCTCCCACTTACACCCCCATATCTTACGAACCAGGTGAGTTACCAAAAGTCTTAGTATGCACTTTTGTTAGGTAAAGTCATACCTTTCGATCGGTATATAACTCAATCCGATCGGACAGTCATAGCAAATTTTCCATTCTGCGTGTATATATTGCTAGTCGCCTTTTGCACACTACGTGTTGCTTTCGTCACTAGCGCGGACTGCCGTCCGCAGTGATTATATTTGGCTGTGCCTGAACCTTTCTTGTCGTTTCTGTCGTTCCCCATTTATATAAAATATACGCACTAAACATGCACGTTTAATTTGAAAAGAAAAAATTACTATAATGTATTGTTCTTTGTTCCATGTCGTTGATGTTGTTGCTCTATATGGACTTATATATATACATATACTATGCCATAGGCTGATTCCTCAGCGCGATTGCGAACTAATTTTTTCTGAACTATTTGCAACTAGAGCCTGTTTAATGTATGTGCGCCATTTATCAAAGCGCAAAATGGTGCCTCTTGTTAAGGCCATCAAAGGGTTAAATCTTCCCCCATTCCTAACGCAAGGTATGCTCATGTATTGTGTGTGTGTGTGTGTATTGTTTGTGTGTGTGTACTGCATATGAAAAATCCTGCGGCTAATAAGTGACACGCGTCGATTAATAAAACTGTTGAGGGTTGGGGCACAACTTGACGTCCATTTTAGGGTGCGGTTTGTGGCACGTGAAGGGTGGCAGAGTTGCACGGTGGCAGGGTTGTCGCTGCGTGTAGCGTACATTCAAAGCTCATGTCACAAACAACGATTATGTAAAGAAGCGTTACGATTATTACATTATTATGTTTGACTATAAGCGAATCCAACAATTGCCTACGAGTATGCTGCCTCCCAGGGCTACAGAGTTTTCTAAGTAGCTTGTTTTGTAGATGGCTCAAGAGTTCTATATTCACAGAAGGTAATTTCGGTTTATCAAATTATTTGTAACGAATGACAAGAATTTCAGCAATTTAGCACACTTTGATCTGGATTCTAGACCTTTATGTATTACAACATACACATAAAATGGTTTCCTGACTTTGGAAAAAGGCAGGAAATTCAATATTTGCCCCATTTACTTAAAATCATTTTCAAAGCGCTACACAAAAAATTAATTGACACGTATTTTAGCGATTTTGAAAATTCGACGTACAAAAGTGAAAAACAAACGTCGAGAGATGCTGAGAGCTGATCTTTGCCAGTTTTGTCTGCATGCTTTTGGCTGTCAAATATTGTTTTGAAATGTGTCGAAGTAGAAAACAAGAAAATCAAAATCCGTTCAGTTTCCCCCGCTTCCCCTCATGGAGAGACGTGTGTTGCAAATGAAGCTCGCATTTTCTTTGCTTTGGGCAGCATTGCTATTCGATCTGAGGAAAGAGCAAAAACTGACAACAACAAGACATAACAATAGACACAAATCAACAAACAATGGGTCTACAAGCTGGCAGCTGCCAGCTGACTGAAAATTGAGCAAAAACAAGTGGTTTTTCCCACTGGACTTTTGGGTCGTACGTATATCTGCAATCTATATTCAAAGTGAACCCAACGATACAACCAATGAAAGTGGCATGCTCTGCTGAGTGTTGACAGTATATTTGCTATTACGAGTAACTTTTCTATCTATATCTCCATGTGTTTTTGTTTGCTCATCCACCTGCTGTGACTAGAAGTCGTCATTAGACCAGCTTTCCATCCCTGCCAACTGAAAGATCCCTTCCGTCAGTTTCCCTCGTTCATCTTGAAATGTGTGATTTATGTGCGTTGCTTGTATTAAATTGCATTAATATTGCCCGAATGCTGAAAGATATCTCATTATTATTAAGATGTTTTCCTCTCCCTCTCAATACCCCCTTTTCTTTCCCAAAACTGCACTTTGAAGTGGAGCCCTGGGGCGTGTTTTGTGCCTGCAGTTACTGCGCCTGCAAATTGTTTGCTTTTGCCAATCCACCCGCCCAACTGGCTGTAAAAAACAGAAGCCACTTTGTTTGTCAACCTCGGCTGACTGAATGACTGCCTGTCGGACTATCCTCACTTGGGTGTGTTGTGTATCTTGTGTCTAACAAGAAACTTCAATATTTTTTCTGGTGCCCAACAATAAACAGCAAAAGCGAAAGAGAAGAAAAAATGAGAATTGGCTCGAAAGAATGGCAAGCAAATATTAACCCTAGGCTATTCATTAAGTAGTCTTTTGCTCATATGTTTTGCTTTCCCATTTATTTTCCTCTTTTCTTTCTATTTTCTCTGTTTCTGATGTTCTTGTTGTTGTTGTTGTTGTTGTTCTATATTTGTTTGAGGTTGATGTTGCTGCTAACGAAAGCTGTCAGCCATCGATGGCAACATGGCAACATCTGCCGCACCACTTGAGGCAACTTCAACAAACTCAAACTGGTCGCTTAAATTTTCCTTCTGCTTTTTTCCTTGAGATGCGAGTAAGACTCAATTTCTTATTTTTTAATTTTGGACACTTTTCATTTAAAATATTGCCAACAATAAGTCGCAGTCTCATTTACAAGAAACAAATTTCCTATTGCCTCAAATTTTCTGTATGCAACAGCTGCCACAGTCTGACACCCAAAGGAGAACACTGAGAATGTTGTACATTAAAAAGCTTAATGTCGCGTCGACTCCTTGTGCTTAGTTGTCATTTGCTGTCGCCGGCCATCTGCCCCTGTCCCCGCCCACGCCCCCTGATAGCTACTTCTTTCCCCTAATCCTCTGCCTGCTTGTTTGGCCGTCTGAGTGTCGCTGAGTGTCTGGCGACCATAAAACGCACCTGATGTGCAAGAATTGCTTAATTGAAACATAAGCCGCTATAATTTTGTGACGGCCCCCACAACGAAACAGCGACGAAAGCCAAACAACGCCATCAAAAATATTCAAATTTATGCGCTGCATATTAAGAGGCACGTTTCAGTGTCCTCTTGCACCCTTGCCACATGCCTCTACGAGTCGAGTCTCATTTGCCGCCTGTCTGCAATTAAAAGCGCTTAAATCAATGCCCAACATACACGCCGAAACTTAATATTTAGTTTAGTATGCAAAGCAGACCATCTTCTACACTTCCTGGTTGACCTTACTTATCTTGGCTTAAACCCGATTGCCAAAAGTCTCCCCATTGGGATATCATGTCAGCCTATTATCGCTCTTCTTTCCCTGTTGACTTACTTTAAGCTGTCACTGTCAAGTTGTTTTTGTCTTTTGCCAAAATGACAAAATGGCGACATTGTACTCCATCTGGGGAGAGAATAGTCTTCCGACTTTCGACTTTGCTTATCTCGGTCTGGATATCTCTGGCAGAGCGACAAATTCGCGTATTATCTCAATCTGTTCCACCTTGCAGCGCGTGCCAGACACTTTCATTATTTCCTTTCACGCGTTAATGCAGAAATCGTTCCCGAATGGAATGGAACTTTATCATCTTCCAGTCCTTCATTGCACGAAGCGACGGGTCTATTGTTGTGGCCCGTAATTTATCTAAAGCTTTTGTCTACGTCTGCGACTGCGACTGCGGTGGCATCACCATGTCACCCGTTTTGTGGTCCAGGCTAACATTCCTGGTGCCAACTGGGGTCTGTCTCTTCAGGCCGAAGGTAGTATAACTCTCCCTGCTCTGCGTTAGCATCTCAATTTGGTTAGGCTTGGAGAGGGGGTAGTTATCTGAAGACGTTGACGAGTGCGGTACCCTCGTGCTGATAATGAAAGCACTGCCTTGACAGCATTCATGTCCCAGGGGTGCGACAATTTGGCACTGGAGCGATGTTGCCACACTTAAGCTTTGATTTTTTGGTAAAAGTAAACAGTGCCAGGAACCCACCTCCAACTTTACATTCGACTCGAGAGGGGGAAAATGCTTATCAGCAACCGCAACTGAAAATTCAAGTATGTCAATAAGTAAATGAATTTCAGTTACATACATATGTATGTGTGTTGAAGACTCAACCGAAAAGAAACAAATTTCTGTGCCAATTTCAGTATTTTGTTTCTTTCGAATTGCGGCCGTTTACTTATTCATGACAGATTCTGTTCCGTTTTGTTTCTTGTTTTCGTAACTCAGACATATAAGTATACCATATACATACGTTCTCATTTACCTAACATTGTATCTTTAAGTCCGGACGAAAGTACAATGAATGCTTCCCAGTAAAAGAAAAAAATCTATTATAAAAAGAGTATATAAATTTCGTTGTATTTAGAGCAAACAAATTGAAATTGCCTCCCAGGGGTGCCACCACATGAGGCAAGCAAAAAAAATCATTGTCAGAAGTATATTTAATATGCAAATCAAATGTGTCCTTCGGGATGATTATATTGTGCATTAAATAATGGGCTTCATAAAGGACACATAACATGCGATTTGGCTTTCTTCTGTTTAAATATAAATGAGGATTTAAAAAGCATTTTCTTGAATTACTGATTAATGGGAAATGAGTGTAACCTGTTCAGGAAATTCGATTACTTAAGTAAAAAATTAATATAAATACGGAAAATGGATTCTGTGGCCGCAGTGCGAAACTTTTCCAATTTGTGCAGAGCAATCATGTAAACGGAAGGTAAATAGTGACCCAGCCAACCCGACAGACATAGGCAATCGGGCAATGCACCTGTAAATACACACACATACATACGTATGTAGGTACACACTCCCATCCAAAGCAAACTAAACTTTCCACTTTGCACAATCAGACAAATGCTGACCACGGCCTGGACCCTAAATCGAGTCACAAACTAATCGAACTCGCACTCGAAACGTTTGCCTGATTTCTCGAGAGTGTGTGCACAGCTTGAAATTGCACAGTTTTTACTTCAATTTCTTCTTCATCCGCTTCTGGATTTTCCGAATGTGCCTTCTGTCTCGACCACATCCTCTATTGACCATCTCTTGCCCCTCACCAAACTTTTGTAGACTTGTTTGGAAAACAAATTTTAATCGTCCTCTCGTTTGTTTGCCATCAGTTCTCGATATAAATTAGCTCTTTGCGGTTTCTCTAATGTCAAACCAAAACTGATAATTGTGTGTGATAGAGAGAGATTTCTTAAACGGATTTTCTTCTTGTCTTTTTTTCCATTAATATTTTGCATGACTTACGGAAATTAAAAAAAATCCCATATTAACCTCTAGGATGCCAGGATAAGTAAAGCATTAAACTATCAACAGGTAATGGATTAAAAGGCTCTGTTTCTCACTTAAAGGACTGACAAAACTATAAATAAAGAATGCAGAAAACTTCATCAACTTGGAGGTAGAAAAAGACTATAATACATTTTATTAGCAGTTAATAAATTAAAGAATACCTAATAAGCACATTTGGAATACTGCTTACAAAACTGGATAGGGATGACGTTATTTATTTAATTTAAATGTTAGGGTTATTTTAAGTAAACAAAAAAAGCTTTGCAGCTAGTTAGACTTTGTTAACGTTTTGTTAATTAAATATTCTATGCTCCAACTTTAAGGGTCTAATTAAATTCAAAAACTCAGGTAAAATATACTTGTATCATACCAAAATATGGCAGCATCTCATTTGTCTGTCAAAATCAATGTCCGATTTATTCTTCTTTGGGAGTTAAGTCATTAAGTGGATTTTCCTGCTTAGGTAAACACATTTTTGCGCTTTGGCGGGACGCTAATTAAATTACAAAAAGCAATTCTCGCACAATTTGCATTTTAGCCAGGCCTTTTTTTAGTATCCTTTTTTTAACATTTTAATTTTGTTGTGGGCCAGCTGGACCGCTGGACCGACCCTGAACTGTGCTTTGATAATCATCATCAACTCGCAAATGATGAACAAATTGTGCAAGCTATTCTCCTTTTCTTTAATGGCAAGGCATTAGGTCTCACATTCTTGGCACTATTCCCATCCGGAGTCACCGATCTGTGGCTCTGATAAGAAGAACAGCTGATGCTTCAGGACTTGGATTTCGAATGTGAAAAGAGTTGGCAATATTCCTGCTCATTTTCGGTGCTATTATTTGGGTTTTTTTCCGTATTTTTGTTGGCACTCAGTATGATGCTGTTGTCCTGCTAACTAGCCAGATTTCTTCTGTTGATGTTTGTCTTCACAAATAACATTACTGGAATAAGTCGGCACGTTCCGTTGTTTTGTTGTTCCGGTCTTCCGGTTGTCATTACAAGCGCGTCTCCTGCCACGACAGCAGGTTTCGACGTGGCATGGCGGCGTGGCAAAGTCGTAAAGTAAATTTTTTAATTAGAGTCACGAGTAAAACAAAGCAATTAGTAAGCCTGTCAGAGCAATCCTTTTTGGGCATTCCCTCAGTTTTTCAGTTTCCAGCCAACAGTTCTCAAGCTCCATCTCCATCTCCTTCTCCCTTTCTTCCTTTCTTCCTTTCTCTGCTTCTTTCTGTATTTTTTAATTTCTCTGCCATGTTTTGGTCAAAATTTAAGCGCGGGCGTGTGAATTATTGAAAAAGTAAATTATGTAAAAAGGGCAAATGAAGGGTCTCCGACCCTTTTGGATGCTCCTCAAGTCCTTCCACTTGCCACTTAATGTATGAGCCGACACTTGCTTAACTCGGCGGTTACTCAAACACCAACTGAACTTGAATTCGCACAATGAGTAACAACACTCGCTGAGTCGTTATAGGCCATGCCACTTGTACGATGGGGTCCCAAACTATGCTTTAATTAAAAGCATTAACTTTTCCCTATCACAAAATATTCTTGGCCTACATTTTTGTTGTTGCGTTGTTGTTTGAGTTTTTGGTTTATATTTTGGCTACGTGGAGTGCATGCAAAGTCCAAAGTCCGAGGTCCGTGCAGTTGGCGAAACAAATAAACCGAAAAATGTGCATAACTCTTGGACTCTGGCGCGGCAACGAGAAGGTTGCAAAATTTTGAACTTGTCCCAGTCGCGTGGCAAGCACAGGAAAACAAAAAAAAAAAACAAAATAGAAAATAGAAAATAAACAAAAAATGGAAATGGAGAAAACTAAGTTATTAGCAGCAACTGTTCTCAGACTGAAATGAACGGACGACCAGTTTGGTTGTTCAGTGTTGTTGTATGTGGGTGTGGTCAGCTGCTTGTCGGTGTGGCATTAAGGCAGTTATGTTGCATGCACTCCTTGTTTATGCTTGCTGCATTCTGTGTGCGGGCATGCGGCAACATTGAACCGCTCTTTGTAAGCACTTTGCAACGCGCAGCACATTGACATTTTCCCCAAACTTGCAACCTGCAACTCTCCAGCTCTTGCAACACAATTTATTATTGTTGCACTTGCTGGGAAAATATTTGTGGTTCTCTTCGTACTCAGTATTAACATTTTATTTACTTTGGTTTTTATTGTTGTTATGTCGTTTGTCATGCGCGACGACAATTTCGGCAATTCTTATAAATGGCACCATTTGGTGATACCTAGTATACTATTAAAATATTTACAAGTCGAGAAGAGACACGTTGTCACTTTCGGAAAGCGAAAGTGCTAACGCTATTAATCCAGTTCGCAGTCCAACACCTTTTTAACCTACTATCCTCAAGGAATATACTTTTTTCTCTGCGTTTGGCAGTCGTGTCTCTCCATCTTTGGCTAATAAAAATAAAAGCAAATAAAATTCATGGCAACGTTGCCATTACTCGTACAATAAAGCATATTATTTTAGCATTTATTTTATTTGCTCGACTCGACTCGACTTTCTTCATTTCTGGTAGCCATTTGGCAGAGCCAAAGTGTTTTTGTCCCAGCCACAATGAGGATGCCAACTACGTTTAAGAGAAATGATTCTCGTTGAAAATCTCGCAGCAACTACGTGATATAATGAACGGCATAATTCACAGTACATAATCAGAGCTGCGGCTATATTATTTCACACCATATTTTGTGTGCTGGGTTTCCATATCACTGACTCATAAAATGGCAACAACTAAGAGGGAGATTAAATGATTCCAGGAAATTATCGCTTTTGAAAAGTGACCTAAAAATTTGCTGCGAATGAAATGATTGCTTAGTTTTTTTTTCAATTCTTTTCTTATTTGTTTTGATGTCTGCGGTTGGATTTTTATAAATTTTGCCTGCGATATGCTGACTACAGGAAAAGTTGGAAGTCCTTCTGCAGGCAATTGAATTTCGCCTTTGGAGTTAGTTACATTCGAGGAGCACTTCAGTCGAGTGGAAGCCAACGACGCACAAAAATTGAACTGTATTGATTTATGATGGAGGTGTGCGTCTGTGAGTGTGTTTGTGTGTGTGTATGCTTTAAAAACTTTGTCCAGCAATGAAGAATACAAAGAGGAAAATAAGCAACAGCATGATGGGCAGGATGTGCGGTTGCTTGTTCAAAGTTCAATGAAGTATGGAATGCTTGAGACTGTAGTCCAAAGTATGGTCACAACTTGTGGCAGGCAGCTTGGGGCATGGACAGAGGTAGACTTGCTCAAAATGCGCAACTAATAAGTGCACAGAAGTTGGCTGGTCTGCAACTTTGTCAAAGTCAAACACAAAGTCGTTGAGCACAAGTTGCGTATACGCCTTGAGGGTCGGAAATCTGCGAGGGCGTCAATTCGTTTGGGCATTATCAGTGCATTAGTTACTGATGCATTATTAATGTTTTGTCTTTCGATTTGTATATGTACATATGGGTTTGTGTGCTTGAGACCAACCTCAATATTAATGGAATTGATTTGATGTTGGGCAAGAGACGAGCATGAGTCCAAATGTGGTTCACTTGGCCATTTCGTGCCTGTGCCAATTATTGTATAAAGATAAGTTTTAACATTAATTTTGTGGCATGTGCGTGTCAGACGCTGTGACTTTAAGCGACTCTTTGCGCCTGTGACCCCTTGACCTGTTGCATGTTGTACCCCTCACAGCGAACGACAGTTAATTACTTTGATTTATTTGTAAATTATTAAGCTGACTTTGTACATGCGTGGCTTGTCACTGATTTCAAATTGCACTTAATTACGATTCCATGTACTTACAAATTAACAAAATGGCACATGAATAAAAAAAACCCAACCTTCTCCCAGGCACATACACTAGCTACAAAAATTATGCAATACACAAAAAGTGAAGCAATTTATTGCATTGACAAATTATAAAAAATATAAAAATAGCTATATTGAAAGTTCTCAAACATTTATAGTGTTGAAATAGATAAGAATTGGTTATAATATTTTAATTAATTTATTAAGTTATTTGAAATGCGTATGGATAAATGAAAATCTGATCTTTGTTATATGCATTTTCAAAAAATATCATATTTATATAAAATATCAAATTCCTATTAAATATATTTATATATTTAAAATATAACAAAACCATTATTGTCATTAATATAAACTCTTCAAGTCTAAACTACATATGTCAAAGTTAAAAAAGTAAACAAACTCCTTAAAAATTGACCTTGATCTCATTTATATACTCATACTATGTCTGCCTTGAAATCAAAGTTTTCACAATCTTTTTTCCTTATGGCGACATGAATGTTGCTCAATATTAAGCATACGACGTGTATAACAACCTTTTTATAAATACTTGCAAATCTGTTGATTGGTTTTCAACACATTTAACATAAATTGTAAACAAGTAAGAAAAATTTAGTGAATTGAATCTTTGGGTTTGTAATAGTTGCCGATGAAGATGCTGCCAACAATGTCGCTGGCATTTGGCCGACATATATATACATATCTATATCCAGTATGTATGTATATTTGTCCAAATGTACTTGTATATCTTTGGTGCTTCCGTTTTCAATATTTACGCTTGGCTTCGGCTGTAGAACTTTATTATTAGAAAAGTTTTAATGTATTTGGCAAACGCACGAACAAACACAAAGAACAACGTGAGCTTCAAAAACTGCACAGACAAACACACATATTTAGGAGTATATATTATATATGTATGTATGTATATTTCAAATGCCAAATCCAAGTGTAACTCCACGAACGTATTATCGACTCTGGCTAAATTTGAGGCTTAAAAGGTCAAGATTGTGGTAAGTTATTTAATAAGACTAATTTGCAGCCTCAAAAGGTCATGGTTAAAAGTCAACAACGTTCCCATTTTCCCATTATCCAGCTTTAATATCTACACACACACTGATGCGTAAATCTCTTTGATGCCACCGCGAGTAGCATGTGGCAAGTGGCAAGTTTTCAACCCGAAACTCATGGAAACTTTGATGTCTTTTCGTTCCCTCTCTCTTAGCACAGCCGAATGACCCAATTGAATTGGAGTTAGAAAAATTCTGCGGTAAATGCGTGTGTGTGTGTGTGTCTGCCACAAGATGAGCAGAGTCTGGTTTTGTTATCCTTTGTCGAGAAAGTGAAATATGAAAATTAAATAAATTGCGCGTGTGGAAAGTTGGCAGGCAAATGGGTTAAAAACGAGCTTTTCCTCTATGTTTGCTTTGACCAAAAAAGAAAAGAAGAAAAATGCTCAAGGCTTAAAATGAAGCTGCTGACATTTTGTATATTATATTGAGTCCTTTCACAATCTTAAACTTACGTAGAGTAATAAAAATGAAATCGAAATGAAAGGAAAATAAATTAAGTTTTTTGAAAATTGAAATTGATTACAGTGTAGTCGAAATGTTTATTCATATTAGGTAAACAAATCAAAATGAATCGATCGCACTATTTGCATATTTGCTTATACATACGTAAGTAAAATGAACTTAAACCTTAACTTTTTCAGCTCGCATTTGGTCAGCCGGGCAGCTCAACTGAGTGTTGACTTTGACGTCGTGACTGTTTTGGAGGCGTCTCCCCGTCGAGCCTTGCGTATGTAGGTCTTGTAGTAGAAGTCAAAGAACATGGCAAACATAAAGATGTTCTGGCTGAAGCCAATGAACGCGATGAAGGCGGGAAAGTTACAGGTATTGTGGACGATCACGAGCAAAAAGTGGAGTGTCAGGTAACCAAATTGGAGCAACTGCAGCTGGGTAATGTGTCTCTTCCACCAGAGCTGCTTCACGGCACCCAGAGAGGTGGCAAAGTAATAGGCATACATCACAGCGTGAATGAGGAGATTGATCAGACCCAGCATGGCACAGTGGGAACCCGCTAGGAAAGTCATATAGACGGACACACCAAAGACCATTCCGGCGTGATGATAGACATGCAGGAAGCTCACCTGCGAGTTCTTCTTACGCAACACTATAAAGACCTGCAATACAATTGCGTTAAACGAGAAACAAGAGCAGGAAATTCGCAAATTGAGGATCACTGACCGTGTCAAGTAGATCGAGATACTTGAGCAAGTAGTATCCATAGGAGGCATAAATCAATTGGATCATATGTGATGTTGTGTTATCGTGTTCCACGGGCTGGCAAAGGAAACTGTATTGAGGATTGAAGAGTGTGTGGAATAATCCGTATATGAAGACCAGCGTGTTGGCAACGACTTGAATAGCGTTGTACAACTGCATTACAAGCTTCAGCTCGAAGGGACGTCGATGCGCCATCCATTTTGGCCCGAGGTGCAGCACAAAGGTCAAGTAGACGACGATAATGGCCGCCACACTCCATAAGTTGCCCACAAGGGGATAATGGGATACTCGCGGATCCTTGTGCTGATCATACAGATCCCGCACCAAACAGAATATATATGCCACTACGTTGGGCTTCATCGCAACTCCCACACTATCACAATTTCGCAGGAATCTGACTTTTTTAATCACCTTCACTCCACGTCGAAGCTCTCCAAGAGACTTTCAGACCGATTTGCACACCGTGAAGGTCGGTATTCTTCTGATCGGAAATTACATGGGCACGTGCTCAAGTGCTCAAGCAGTTGGCTCTATAAGACATCGAAATACCTCGTATGGTAATGACCGCTAAATGAGAATCGATAGACTCGGCCAATTAACCTATGCAAAGTACCCACTGTGCGAGCTCTTTCTGAATAGAAATGCACGGTGGCATTGACCACGGCAACAATTAACAACAATTTAACTATTGCAAGAATAAAAAGCAATTATAACATAATCTCATCACTCTCACTTACACTGAAAACTACAGTGCATAGCAAAATTATATGACAACAACAGATTGATCACAAATTTTTAAAGCAATTTTGATAGATTTACTTTAAAAACTTATATAAGATTAAATGCGTATTGTTCAATATATTAAATAAGGTTATTTACATTATATTTAAATTGTTTACATATAATTAAATTTGCATTTAATTTTCAAACCACATTTCTGGCATTATAATGAATTGATTATTTTCAGTATTGTTAATAATAAAATACTTAAAGCATACAACTTATTAAAATGTCGATAAATAAATTTATGAATATTTAATTATTTTTCTAATGTAAAAACATTTATTAGATTCCGTACTTAAATTAAGTATATATCACAATAAATATATATAATATTTTTAAATTTAATAAATTCTTTTAGAAAATAAATTATGTTTTCCAAGTATAAAACTTGTTCTTACAGTTTACTCATAAGTAGTTAGTATAGTCATCTCTTTAGTCCTAAGTAACATTTGTTGAAATTAAACACAAGATGCTTATACTTTGCGCTAAGCAACCTCGTTGTGGGGAAGAGTCAATTGGTGATCGATGTTAGGTAAGGAGAAGGGTTATAAGAAATGTGCCTCAGCACACACATGGGGTCAATCATGACCTTGTCTGAGCTGATGAATGAAATGAATGGAATGACCTTGTTGTTGTACTCGCACATTGAGTAGCGCACCCTTGTGCTTTTGGCCAAAACCATCATTTGCATTTGGCTCAGTGCCGCGCTACATGACAATAAATGAGCGGCTGCTCATTTGCACAAATAAGCCATAACCGCATGGCTGATGGCGGCCATTGCCATCTTGCATGTTCTGTGTTCTGTATTCTGGCCAAGACTTGGACTTGGAGTCGTCAGTTGGTAGAGGCTCGTTGGCAATGTGAAGTGGCGTTGGTAGTGTAAGTCCTGTTGCAATAACCATAATGGCAACGTTTACGGCCACGGCAAACAACAAAAATAATAATGGTAATCATTTTGACGCTCGCCGGAAGTATGCAAATATAGGGAGACCATGATGACGATGTCGATTCAGTTACACACAAGGGCTGGCTGACATGGCGTGAGAAGGACACCGACGACGTCAAGGATATGGTCAGGTGCTGGTGCTCGGGTGACCGTCAAGGACCACATCGAAGCTCTCTTTCAGAAGCCACTGAAAATGAAGTATTTTTATACCCTGCATTCAAAACGAATTTTTAAATGGGGTACATTGGAATTGAAGATGTACGTGAAGCTAAAGTTATTAACTTTTGAACTTGGCTTTTAATTTTGAATTGTTTTATTATGATCGAAGTAAATCACCATAAATCTGAGAATGTAAATACAAAAAAAAAATAAAATATAGTTTTAATTACAGGGTATCTAAAAGATTTCAACTCTTTTTGTTTGTTTTCCTGGAAATGATGCGTTAATGAAGGTAATGCATACATACACGATAGAAAGTAAACATTGGGGCGACAGCAAATACATACTGATATACCCGTAATGCTAAAGTATCTGCCATCTCCATCTCTCGCTCTCTCTCTCTCTCTTTTCCACTATCTTTTACACTCTGTGCCTTTATTCTTTAGCTCTGTGTGTGCGCCTGTTTGTTATGGTGGCTCAGCAAATGAAAATAATAATCTCTTTCGTCAGGAAATGAAGGGAAATTTAACAGGAAACTTTTGTGACGTGCCGCAAACACAACGTGCAAATAAACCAGATCTCTCTCTATCTCTCTCTTTCTCTCTCTCTTCCCCTCTCTCTCTTCCCTCTCTCTCTCTCTCTCTTTCTATCTGTAGACGTAGGTGTGTGCCTGCTTTTGTCTGTGCATTTAAAATGAAAACTTTTTACATACACAGATTTATGCGCACCTCACAAGTATGTGTAATATGTATGTATGTCTGTTGGTCAACTGGGATTGTCATTTGACACAGCTGAAGCTTAAGCTCCTTTTGGGGTAAACAATAATTAATATTAAAGTTTGACAAAAAGACTATGTATAGCAAAAATCATTAAATTTAACGCACAAGAATATTTGTAAATATGTAAAATATTAATTTAAATCCTTGCAAAGAAATATACTTGACATGACCTCAAAATATTGATTTTCCATTCGATTGCAACTTATATGTTGCTAAAATATCTTTTAAAAGTGATATTTTTTTAATAAACTTTTTCATAAACTCAAGAATTGTATTTTAAAATACAATATTATTCAATATTAAATATTTTGGTCTGACTTTCATATTTTTATACATATTTTATGGCTTTTCTCAGTTTGAAGCAAAATTTCCATTGAAATATATGCAATTTTATTTTTCGCTTCAGGTCGTAAAATATCACGGATATTACGAAAAGTGTCACGCCTTGCTGACCATTTTAATAGCCACAGTCCACATTCAGTTTCCTTAATTAGGAGCTATATTAATACTGCGACTGTCAAGGAAAGGCAATAAAAAGTTATATGCATGTGCCAGGGTTGTCATTACATCCACTTGCAGTGTTAAAATCGGGACAATCTGTGCAATTGTGAATAATTATCGCCTTGGCAAGTGGCCGTGATAATGACTCAATTTGGAATGGAATCAAAAGGGAAGGTAAAAAGCATTTAATTATTATGATTATGAGTGCGTTTGTGTTGGCAATCACATCAGATACTCCCTACTGGCATTCCTATAGCATACATTTAGGGGCCATTTGGTCCCGCCCCAAGACTTCCCCCTCGATTTGTTCGCGTTCATTCGAGCGTAATTTGGCAAATGCCGAGAACTTCAAGGGTATTATGGTACATAAATGCAGGCCATGCGTCTGAACCATATTCTTACCATATTCTACCATGCAGCCGAGTGTATCTGCTGGTGTGTGTGTGTAAGTGCGTGTGTATGTGTGTGTGCGTGTGTATATGTGTGGGTGAAACATCTAAAGTTCAAGTCAATGTCGCAAACTGTTAACGGCGCGTTAATAATGCGATTAGTGGATGTTTGAGTCCCCATCCCTCCCTCAATGTATTCCAGCCCCAAAACCCAACAGCTAAAAAGCAACCAGTCAACGAACCAAACCAAATTTCTAAATTGCCTTTAATTGGCAACATTTTGAAATTCATGCCAGCTGGCCGCTTGTTTTGTGTGGGATCATAGGATATTTTCGGGTGTGCAACTTGTTCTAATTAATAAAATTGTTACAAGGGCTTTTAAAAAGCTGCTTTTATTATTATTTGATGACCGCAAGTGCTGCCCAATTTTCAATAAACTCCTCTCCCACTTTTATAGCATTTAATTTGTATTCACTGTAGTTAAATTAACTGATTTTTTACTCGCTTTAGTAGCGAGTAGCAACCTGATTAGGAGGTGTAGGTGTCACTTAGCAAGAAGTGAATAATATAGTTGGAATATGACTCGATTCCTCGCGGTATTCAATTACTTCTGACGCTGTCAATGGAAATCCCACGCTAATGTTTTATTTTCAATTTCATTTTAAATTTTTTTCTTTTTAGCTGGTTTCAGATTTCCCCCAAGGCAAATGGAAGTGGCGCAACACGAAGTAAAAAATATATATTCGTATATATTGAACCTTCTCGGGAATAGAGTATTGTAGACTTTTGGTTGTCCCACTAAGCCCAGTTTGTAGTACAAAAAGCCGAAAGCAATAGAAATGATTTCGTAAAAATATGACAAACAATCAAAATGTATTCGAAAAGACCGCAACAGGGCCAACAGAACATGCCAGCTGAGCCCGAGCCTGAGATTTGTTACCCCGTCATCCCGAGACAGACAGAGAAAGTGAGTGAGAGTAAGAAAGGAAGAGAGAGAGTGAGAGTGAGAGAAAGATGGGGCCATTGTAGTTAATAGAGAGCTGAGGCGCGTTCGGCGAGAAGTAGGAAAAATAGCTTTGCCGTTCGTTGCACAGAGGAGGACTGATGAAAATTTATTGCTGCCAACATACCCAAAGGGATTCGCAAATATAATACAACAACCACAGTGGGAAGAGTGGACTGGGGCTGGGGGCGAGGGCGGATCCAACAGTTGGGCGGATGAGCGCGCGAACAGATGGCTAAAAGGCGTCAGCCAGCAGTAGCTGTGTGGCAATGGCAGTGGCAACGAATGTGGCAGCGAGTGTGGCAGCGACTGTAGCATCGACGGAAGCGAGGCGACTGCACACAGACACGTACAACATGTCATGCAGCTGTATGCTAACATGTGAGTGTGTGTTCTGTGTGTGTGGGGGGCGTGGGGGTGTGGACATTTGCTGGTATGGGCGTACGTATAACAAAAACTAAACCTATGAAAAATTTTGCAAAAACAGCAAGGAAACATGCAAAATGCGGTTTTAGCTGCGTTTCGCTCTGAAGAAATCTGCTGAAAAAAATCTGTTTGAAAAATATATGACAGCTAAAGGATAGTCTCCCCCCTCGCTCTCCTCCTGCCACGCCCCCTTTGTTGCTGTTGCATAACGTGTTCAACTACACTGCGCTGCAAGCACGCACTCGACATGTTTTGTTATGAAAATTTAAGTGAAATCACTAAAAATGGCAAACAAAACTGTTAGATATGCAGCTGGATAAAAGGAGGCGTGTCAGAAGAGGCGGGGGAGTGAGTGCAGCAAAGGGGCGGGCAGGAGATTGGGGCATGTTGTTATGCCTTGGGCTGGAAAAACAGATTTTTAGTTTTGAGTTGCAGTTGAAGTCTGAGTCGCGCTGCACTATATGAAAATCTGTTGTCAGTTTATAATAAAAATGTTGACTTGATATGAGTTAATGTGGATGCTTGAAGTGCAACCAAGTTGGCAGCACGTGCAACAGATTTTTGAAAGAGCTGGCGACAGCAGCTGCTGCAAGAACATGATTCCCAAAATGGGTCAAACACAGACAATGTGTGTCTCGTGTCTCGTGTTATAGAGTGTTCTGGGCTAATGGCTTTTGTTACTCAATAAACATTTGTCAACGACGCACACAACAACTACAGCGACCCAAGGCGTTACAATATACCACCCTCCCCCCTTGTTTCAGCCCCCTTCACTCTAGTTCTCACAGTGTGCCTCCAATTTGCTACGATCATATGTACGAGTCGTGTTTCGATTGCCATCCTTTTGCCAATAGCTACGTTTTATTGCCTTGTCCTTTGCCATTGACAACAGCCAAAACAAAAGCGTACAAAGCAACAACAACAACAACAACAAGAACAACAACAAAGAGGAGGAGGACGACAATGAAATTGCCAGCTAAAGCTAGTGCACAAAAGCTATTGCAAAAATTTATGATCAGTGACAAAAGCACATTTCCACCTGTGATATACTCGTGCTCGCTTGAGGTGCCTGTGTGTGTGTGTGTGCGAGAGTGTGGTGGGTGTGTGTGTGTGTGTGTGTGTGAGAGTGTGCATGTTTTTCTTATTTCTTTTTTTTTTGTTTTTCGCAGCGAATACGCCCTTTCACTGCCATAGAAAACGGGACCGCCCTCAGGTGGAAAAACAAAAACAAAAACAATGATGGAAAGAGAGGAAAATTCCACACTGGGCCACGCATCGATGGCCCTTTTATGCGCTTCGCAGTTTTCACATTTTCTTCTCTTTTTGCCACTATTGTTGTTGTTGTTCTTGTTGTTGTTGCGCGCTTGCCTTGGATTTTTGCGATAATGGAGACAAATGTTGGGCTCTTAAATTTATCGATTGGTTTGGTAAAACTTGCAAAGCAAAAATATGGCCATGGCATGTGAATTTGTTTTTATAGCTCAGTTTTAGGCATACAACCCCCCAACCCAACCCACAGATTTAATATGCTTTAAGGCAGAGGTTTGAGAATCGAGGTGCGCACCTGAACTTTCAATTTATAACTTGTTTTTCATAGACTAATAGAAGAAAAGCAAAGTCCAGTCGGCCAGCGGCAAACAATGAATTGCTCTTCGGCCCAAAATAAACTTGCGTTGGGAAAAGTCAAACTATTTGTGCAATTTGCCCATTCTCTCTCTCTCTCTCCTCCCCCACCATTCGCCTTCAGACTGCATCCTTTAAGACTTTTGGGCTGACTGGAGAGAAACTTTCAAATTGAAAGTTCATCGAATTTTGGCAGCTGTTTCCTTTAACTGGGAAGCTGCAGCTGTGAAGGAAAATTATATTAGGTTGCGGCGCTTAAGTTTTCATGCGATTTGTTAAAGCTGTTGGAGCTGCGGTTGAGGCAGAGTTTTGGATGAACGCAGGAATTGCCAGGAGCAAGTGAAGCATAGTTCGAGCATGTGCAGCGGATTAGACATTCAGATAAACTCGCACATTCAACTGACCCTTTCCCCATGGAACCTGCAGGCAATTCTCTCCTCCCTCTCTCTCTCTCTCTCTCTCTCTCACTGTTCTCTTTCTGTGTTTGTGTTGAAGCGCAGTTTTAATTTTCGCGATTCTCCCAATGCCGTAACGAAGCGAAGTTCAACTGGGGCTTAAAATTAAACACTGCACGTGCTCGAGGAGCATGGCGCCTGGATTTATGCAGCGTTACATTGGCATTTAAATAGGGTCGGGATTGCGGCGCACTCTCTATCTTTCTCTCTCACTCTCTCGCTCGTATTTTTATTTTTATTTACAGGTTTATTTCTCGTATATTTTTTTTTTTTTTAAGCTTTTTTCTATTATGTAAAAACATAAATGCAACTTACGCTGAGTGCTATGTTAAATATGAAAGCGGGAAAATGGAAAATGTTGACGGCGAAACGTTGCAGATATAAATATGGGAAATTTTCTGTACTCTCTCTCTCCCACTCTGTCTCCCTCTCTCGCGTACACGTGAAATGCATAAGCACAGACCAAAAAATACTTGGGTGTTGGTGAATTGTAAGGGAAGGGGAAAAGGAAGGCGGTTCGGATCCATTGCTGGCATTGTTCACGCGTTTCAAGTTGTTGGCAGTGGCATTAAATCTTCCAAAAAAACTTTTTAACAAAGTAAAGTCTAGTGACGAAAGTCTTCCTGCCCCAAAATTTCTGATATCCCATTTTGTGACGAACGATATTAAACTTAATATATAAATAATTATAAAATAAAAAGTTTGGCATTCGGAACATTGCGCATAAAGATCTTGATTCTTTATACCTAAAAATAATTTTAATGCGCAGTGCCGAATGCCAAACTTTTTATTTTATAATTATTTATATATTAAGTTTAATATCGTTCGTCACAAAATGGGATATCAGAAATTTTGGGGCAGTGAAAGACTTTCGTCACTAGACTTTACTTTTTAAAGAGTGGAAGATATCAGAAATTTTTGGAATTTTATATGATTCTGACAGTGTAATTTTGCTATAAAATTATCAAAATGCTTACTTCAAATAAAAAATAAATAGGGCAGCTATATAATATAGTAAACCGATTTTAACCAATTTTGTTTAGGATGTATAAAACCAACCCAGATGTTGACAGTGTGATCAAGATATCTAAAAAACAACAAAGTTTTTCATACTAAAACTTGATTTTATACCGATTGTTCATATGGCAGCTATATGATATAGTATACCGATTTGAACTAAATTTGGACATAATGTATAAGACCAACTTAAATGCATACTGTGTCAAATTGGTTCAGATATCTTGAGAAATATAAAAGCTTTTCGTACTGAAACCTTATTTTGGACCGATCGTTCATATGGCAGCTATATGATATAGTGGACCGATTTGAACTAAATTTGGACATAATGTGTAAGACTAACTTAAATGCATACTGTGTCAAATTGGTTCAGATATCTTGAGAAATATAAAAGCTTTTCGTACTGAAACCTTATTTTGGACCGATCGTTCATATGGCAGCTATATGATATAGTGGACCGATTTGAACTAAATTTGGACATAATGTGTAAGACTAACTTAAATGCATACTGTGTCAAATTGGTTCAGATATCTTGAGAAATATAAAAGCTTTTCGTACTGAAACCTTATTTTGGACCGATCGTTCATATGGCAGCTATATGATATAGTGGACCGATTTGAACTAAATTTGGACATAATGTGTAAGACTAACTTAAATGCATACTCTGTCAAATTGGTTGAGAAACCTTAAAAAACAAAAAAGTTGTTCATACTAAAACTTGATTTTTAACCGATCGTTCCTATGACAGCTATATGATATAGTGGACCGATTTCAACTAAATTTGGACATAATGTGTAAGACTTACTTAAATGCATACTTTGTCAAATTGGTTGAGAAACCTTGAAAAACAAAAAAGTTTTTTGTACCAAAGCTTGATTTTCTAATTAGTACCATATAGTAAATAGTAAAATGTATATATTCAGTTAACCGGTCATATCTTCCACACCTTGCGGCTGAGAGACATGTGTCATATATCAAAAGACGCGAAATTTTACGTGTTACAACATATTGAAATTTAATAAAAATCGTCGGAACCGTTTTCTAATAAATCGCCAAAGTTTAAGCTAAAAATCCTTTTTTCACCTGTAGCGTTTTACCTGAGCACTTTGCAAAAAAATATTCAAGGCACGTCTGAAAGCCCTCTAATATACCTTTCTAACGACATATAGAACACATCTCTAGCTTTCTTGGATTGGAAGCAATGGGTGTTTCAAATTTATCACGTTTTAGCTTTTTCCCGCTAAACTAGCTATTTCCCGCTAAAGTCGTAGAACAAACATTTCTAGATTTCTGATAAGAAACAATTCCTCATCAGAAAAATTTAGCTTTTTCAGCGCCTTCGTACAAACAAACAAATGGACAAACAAACTTTTCATCTCATTTTGAGAAGGCCCTTAAAAACTTCAAATTAATATATCTTTTGAACCAAATGTCGGATTGAAATGATCAAGGTATCATTCGACGCGTATTTTTAATAAGAATTTTTAAAAATTATAAAATTTTACCAAAAGGCTCCAACGGCCCCACTAGCTGCAATCATTAAAATTTGGCCCCTCCCACTTACACCCCCATATCTTACGAACCAGGTGAGTTACCAAAAGTCTTAGTATGCACTTTTGTTAGGTAAAGTCATACCTTTCGATCGGTATATAACTCAATCCGATCGGACAGTCATAGCAAATTTTCCATTCTGCGTGTATATATTGCTAGTCGCCTTTTGCACACTACGTGTTGCTTTCGTCACTAGCGCGGACTGCCGTCCGCAGTGATGTGTTGTTGTTGAAGCAGAGGCAGCTTCTGCAACCTGGTCTGCCTGGACTGCCACTGCAACGAATCACTTACCTCGATTTGAAATTGCGGCATCGGCATCGGTGTGGTGGCACTGTGCGTGCAGCAGCCATCCGAGGGTAATTACAATCAAAATGGGGCAATTCATTTTCAACGTCGCCTGCTTTGTGGGCGTGGCAGTGTGACGCATGCTACGCGAAATTATTTTCATTGTTTTGGCCAAAGCCGCCAGTGAGTGCCACCTATTTCGCACTCTGTTGTAATCAAATTGGTTGCCTGTTGTTGTCTCCTCTTCTCCCTCTTTTTGTCTCCCTCTTTCTCTTTCTGGCCGGGTCTTTATGGTGTGCAAAATCTGTTTTGGTTTTCCCTTTAAGTTCTCATTATACTTTGCATAAGGTTCTCACTTCTCGCGTTCTTTTGTCCAATGTGCAGTTTATATTATTCTGAAATACTTATGCTCCTTTGTATTTTGCCAAGTGTCTGCACCGCTTGCTGCTCCTCCCTCGCTTGACGGTGCTTCTAATTAGAAATTAACCACCGAACCGAACCGCACCGAACCACAGTCTTTGCTCTATTGCATTCTTTTGTGCGCTTAACTCCTTCAAGTATTTTTATGCCCAACTGTATGATGTGAAATATTTTCTAATTAATTTTTATTGCTCTGCATCACATTGCTTTATGCGTCCACATAAATTAGTGGCATGTCCAGTATCTGTTGGAATAAGAAAAAATGGGGGAAAAAAAATATTAACATTAATTTAATGCACTTCATTTAGATCGCTTAGTATGTAAAACAGGTCCATTTGGTCAGCATATTGAAATTCTTATTAAACAACCAACAACTTAATGAAGTTGCTGTTTTTAATAAGATTTTGTGAGTGATTTTCTTAGTTATAAATTTATTTGACAATAAAAGTTTGTCGGTTAAAGCTTGTGATTATTAGTAATATATTATATATATTTAGTTTAAGAAATATATGACAATTATGTCAATTATTTACTTTAGTAGACATTTGGATTGTGGACGTTGGGGATTAAAGACAGGGTTTCTTCTTTTGAAATCATTAATACTAGTACTAAATAATAACAGCAGCTGATTAAAATTATTTAGATGTTAATAGAATAACTATAAAATTAATTTGAACAGACTATAGGAAGCAGAGAGCTCGTCATTCATTTGTCATTTAAATTTGTAGTATTTAATTAAAAAATCAACTCGTCCAGAATTTTATTGAAACAATTATAAAGGATACGCTAACTGTGAAAAGAATTTTCATTTTTTCTAGATAACACTTAGTCATACATTTGTTTGGCGATGATAGTTTTTCACCTAAAGTATATAAATTTAACTCGACTCAGTCCAACTTTGAAGTACCAACTCGAAAAGGCTTTCAGCGTTCAAAATACGAAAGCAATTAAAGCACACTCTGCTTTTTTGCTGCATATTCTCGGGCGTTGTGTGGCATAAATATTTTCTGGTGGCAGACAGAGAAAAGTGCAAGAGGCAAGTTAACTCTTTTGAGCATCGAAAATGCAACTGTATAACCTCGTCGACACGCAAAATTAAACCACAAAGTGGAATTATCACACAAATTTATTTAAAAAGTTGAGTCTTTAACATTTGCGAGTCGACGAAAGAGGCTAGAGAAGAGGAATGGAAAGCTGGAAGAGAGTAAAGCATTTAACTAGCTAACGGGTATGAGGGCCAAAGTAAACAACACTTCAACTGCAAAGTTCATAACCAAATAACAAATTGTTCTAAAGGACACACACACACGCACGCACACACACACTCTGTCATATTTAATGACAAAGTTTTACATAATTTAATGAGTTTGCCTCTTGTAATGGGCCAAAAGCGAACTTTGGCAGGCCAATGCATGTGTGGTCGTCGTCCTGTCCATGGCTATGAAAATGGCTCTGGCTAAAGCCGAAGAAAAATAAGCAAAGAGAAAAGTTCAAATTATTTCATTATCACTTCCGTGCAGGGACAACGTAACAACGACCCAAATGCCAAACAGTCCCGATGCCAAAGTCTCAACTCAAGTCACAAAAAAGGCGCTGAAAAAGTGCTTTAATGTCATAAAAAACTGCCCTTGTGGGGGAAAGGAGGGATGGCCGAGGGCACGTCGCGACTGCTCATGAAAAATAAAGTTATAAATTTAGATTAACCCATGCAGCCGATGCTACTTCCGTCTGGGCAACAGACCGGCTGCACTTTCACATCCTGCTCACCCACCCTACGGAGCGGTTCGGGGTGGTTCGGACACTGGGCGATCACAAAAGCCATTAAAAGTCACTGTGTGAGTGTGATAGCTATAATTATCTATCGTATTCATTATGACCGAGGGCAACCAGCGCCTAGAGCAAGGACAGGAACTGTTGCTGAGTCAGGGCATCATGTATACGCCACGTTGTGCGCTTGTCCATGTGCTGCGCCGCATGTCCTCGAGGAGCAATAAAATATTTGTATCTATTTTGTACGCTGCACGGGGCCTCGACTCCTGTAGGTGCTGCTACAAATCTGCGCTGGCCATGTAATTACTCAAAAAGTTGCTCACCAGGAAGGAGTGGGAATAGAAGGGAGTAGAGGGAGTAGAAGCAAGAGGAATGAATGGTCTACTCGTATATGCATTGGCCTCTGTTGGCAAAAGGCTTTTATCGTGTAGGCGGTAAATAGCCGTAAATAAACAGCATGGCCTATAAAAAGGCAACAAAATAAAGACCAGAGGCCTCAACATCCACGTCATAGATATGGCCATAGCATTGTCATCTCTTTTGTTGTTATTGTTGCTGTCGCTGTTGTAGGTTGCCAAGGTTATCAGTTTTATGGCATTTTGGTCTACAGATTTTTATATGTGTGCCACATGCCACATGCCGCATGCCACACGCTGTGTCTACGCGCAATTTCCCAGCTTCACTTTATTTATGACACGACAGCGCATCTCTTCGGGGTTAGGTCATTTGCTAGCAACATGATCTTGACGTTTCAATGGTATTTTGACCAAACAGCAACTCGCTAAATGCTTTTGGCATTTTATAGCTAGAAACTTTGCTTTGCTTTGATCACCTGCCTGACCCCTCTCCTCCTCCTATTAACCCCTCCAACGCAGCATTCTCATAAAAGTTTAATACTCCAATAAAGTGTATTTAATTATTTAAAATGCGACCGCATCCGTTTGTAATTTTTACGCCATCAACGACTTTCACTTTCTGCTCAACACGATGTTCTGTGGGTCGCATCCAACCGTACGTAAAGTATACGCAACGTAGCCCCGTCTAAACTGCACTTTGCGACAACATTTCAGGCTACAAGTTGTGAGCCAACGCCAAGTCGTAATTAGTTTTTGCTGGTTTTTGCTGTTAAACTGTGAGACATGAATAAAAGCGAAACGAAACGAAACAAAATCAGCGGAAAGTAGAAGCCACATCTTTTGTCAGTCTTTTGTTGTTCTGTTTTGGTCCTGTGGTGCCGTGGTCCTGTGGTCCTGTGGTCGACAGGCGAAACTTTAAAATGGGTTAATTGCATTGTAAACTAGACGAACAAATGGCAAACAAGTGGCGCACAAACTGTGCAACAGCAACAACAAACAAGTTGACTGCAAGCAGCTTTAAACAAATTGCAGTCACTTTGCTTTGGATTCGATTCGAGCAGCCCTCAAGCTCATCAAGTATATTCTTTGCCCCTTCGAGATCATCCTGAATACTTCTTCTCCTACTCGAATGCCTTTCGGCTTGGCAAGTGCATCATTAAAATTAGCAAAAGCAAACTTTTCTAAAGTTCTCTGAAAGACGACAATCAGCCAGAGCAGAGCTCATTTCATGCCCCGCTGCAATCCCATTGTGCAGGTTAACTGTGGCATCGAAAGGGGGCACGGGGCAAGCACTGTAAGCGGCATCAATTGCAAATTTTTTAATAGAAACTATGCTAAACATGTAAGGTTTGCTAAACATTCAATTGGCCTGATACCCTCGAGTGCCACGACATAAAATATATCGTATGTGGCAGGCATGAGAATGTTGCCAGTAATCGAAATGATTAAACCAGCGGCGGCTGCCACGCGCTGTGGCACGAGCAGAGGGGCACAATATATCTAAAGTGCGGCGCATTTGACTACACAAAAGCTAAAGTTCAAAGTTCAGGCTGCGTACTTGCCGCAAGTGCGTCGAGTCAAAGTCTACTGACACTGCAACAATGTGGCAAGTTACCACAAGCGAACTTTTCATATCAAAGCTCAAGGATCCGCTCGATAAAAGATTATTAAAATTTTCCAAGCGAATGACACTCACAGGTTTGCTGCATCAGTTTTTTTTCAAGTGCTTTGGGTCTTTAAAGGGGATCTCCTCCATTTGGTTGCAACATATGGGGGCACATAGAAAGTTGGCAAGTTTGAAAAGCCAAGTACAGCGCAGAAGAAGCACTCGAGTTGAGATTGAGTGGCAAGGCATCAGCGCGGATTTGAGTTGAGCCTTGTTGCAATGTGGCATATTCGAATTTTAATCTTGCAACATATTGCTGCAGCTGCAACCTGACGAGTGGCCACTGGCTACTTTTTCATGAATAAAAGCAAACTGAGAATAAATTCAGCATTTGATATTTGCCCTAACCACTCCCCCCCTCGCTCCCTGCCACCCTCTCTCTGTCTACCACTCCTTGTGGCAGCTAATTCTTTGCATTTTTGCTGAAGCAAACATAACTCATCTATTATGTGCGGCCTGTACAGGTCGCTCTGCTTGTTGTGTAGGCCTCGGGTTGGGCTCTGCATTCACTTGGCAATTACGGCTTTATTTATTATGCCGAAATGGATTATCCCTTCGTTGTGCCACTTGCTGTGGCATGCGATTTCTGCTTGTGCTCGCATTTTTCATGCTCCTCTCTTCACTTATTTGTCGTCGTCAACGTCATCAGCATCGTTCAGCGATGCTTCAAGTGGAAATGTGTATATGGATATTCACCCAAAGGGGCTCGCTCTCTCTCTTATTCTCTCTGTATCTGAATCTCCCTATTTCTCTTTCTCTCTCTCTCTCTCTCTCTCTCTGTGTTCTGTCCAATGGATATTATTAAGGTACTCTACTAATCACAAATTGTTTGCTCCAGGCTCTGCAGTCGCATAGAAGATAATTAAATTTTCAAAATTAATTAAATTGAAATAAGTGAATATGCATAGAATAATAGAACATTTAATTTAACATTTGCCTAACACATATGCAAAATTTGTTGACCAGAGTGGCAGTTCGCCTGGGCAGTTTGCAACACTTTGTAGCATGCAACGACGATTGGCAAACAAATTTGGAGCAGACCAAACCAATAAATCACATCAATAAAATGACAGCATGATAAATTGCTAAAACATGAAAACAAACCGCAGTAGAAATTGGCACAAAAAATTGCCATTTAAGCCAGGCCAAAATCGGAGCAGAATCCTAACCGCATTCAATGACAGTCATCTACATACAATGACAAAGCAATAATAGAACAAACATTGAACAATGCGAACATGTACCCTCCATAAAAAAGAACATGCTAACCTTTCGACACCTACAAATAAATAAATGTCGCAGTAAATATTGTAAACAAAACGCAGGGCAAACAGAACATTCACAAAAATTAGTGAACAGCATACGAAGAAGAGAGAGAGAAAGACTGAACGACTTTGTGATACCCTGTGATAAATACACATCTCATCACATGTATATGTAAAGACTGACTCTTTGAAATAGTTTCTTGAGTAACTTTTTAGCTTATCAGCAGATATTGATGAAACTTTGAAGATGTATAGAGATCATGACATTTAAACAGGGATTAAAACCTTAACCGAAACCGTAACCTTTAACCGGTGAAAACCGATTGAAAATTGTAACCGTAACTGAAACCGAAACCGAAAACGATTTTTTCCGCTGTACCGAAACCCACAAACCGAAACTCCTTAAGCCGAAATAACCGTTTAGTAACCGATTCATTTATAAGGTTTAATTTCGGTTCTGGCCGTCGCAGGTAATGAGAAACTTTGAACTGCCATAACTTTGTCAAAAGTCAATCAATTTCCATGCGCAATGTAAATTTGAGCATAATTTTAAGTATAAATTCGTTCTGCATTTAAATTTTGTTCATTTTCAAAAATTTTTAAAAATCGAATTTTTTTGAAAATTTACAGTGTTACCCCTTTGTCTTTTTTGATTTTTTCGAAAAAATTCGAATTTTCAAAATCAACAAAATTTAAATGCAAAACGAATTTAGAGATAAAATAATGCACAAATTTACATGGAGCATGGACATTTATCGAGTTTTGACAAAGTTATGGCAGTTCAAAATTATTAAAAATCAGTAAAATCAAAATAATCGAAATTTTCCTTGCCTTCCAGTAACCAGATAACATTATTTTCCAGGCTAAAAAAGTCATTAAGTCTTTTTTCATGTAAAACAATTAATAACGCTTCTTATTTTGGTCAACCGAAAACCTTAATTTTTATTTTTTGTGAGAACCGAAACCATACCGGTGTTTTTAAACCGAAACTTATAAAAACCCGATAACCGTTACGAAACCGATACTCCAAGTTTTTGTATAACCGATAACCGAACACCTAAATTCGGTCATAACCGATACCGTTACTGAAACCTATATTTGTTTCGGTTTTAATCCCTACATTTAAAGTTATCACTAGAGCTCGAGGATATAACTTAAATATTTTTTTCAATAAGTTCGATATTATTAATTATGTTGGGGAAACAAAATTTAAATCTAGAGGAACCTTAATACCAAATAATTTTTGAGATCCACGTACTCATATAGATCATGAATATATATGCTTTATTGAGTAAACTGGGTATACCATATTTTTATAATTCCAATAGACACAGTGTATAAAAAAAATGGCAAGCAAAGTAAGGCAAACAAACCCAATTCACTGTGGCTACTAAATGTGTACGTACATAAATATTTATGTGGCACAAATAAAACGTTGACATCGACATAAACCCAGAGTAAAAGACAATGAGATTGAATAGAAATCCTCACATGACATAAAAAATAATACAAATAATAACGGCGCACACACAAAAAATGTTCAACGAAAATAGCAAAACGAAAGGATATCATGGCGTATTAGTTATATTTTTTCGCAGTGCCAGAGTGAATGTGTATGTGTGAGTGCCACTTGTCAATGTTTTGGCTGGTGAAGCAGCTGCAAACAAAGCCAAATCCATTCCAGGCAAGGCGACACAACAATGACAATCATAATACGTTATTGGCCATATTGATTGCCAGCATTAGCGGCAGCTCTGTTGTGCCACAGCCACAGCAACTTACCACACACAGGTGCAGCTCTTACGACTCAAGGTGAAAGACTTGGAATTAGCGGTTATGCAAGCTTAAGCAGGACAACGTGACGTGTTCACTGGTTAATCCCAAATAGAATCTATTTTGTAACCCAATTAATAACCAGCTACTCACGTGATAGAAATCAATTCGAGTTCTGCAGAGTATCTTTAACTTCTGCGTATTTATTGATTAGCTTTAACTGTGCCGACATCGGCAAACATCGAGTCAACTAATTGTCATCAGAATGTCAACGCCTTCCCACGGAGGTTAGAGGGAAAAGACAACGTCGCAACAAACTGACAACAGCCCACCTGATGGACAGCTAGCTTAAGGTAAAACGCCTTTCCATTCCCACTCCCTTTTGACTCTCTTCTCCACCCTTCACTCAACTGACGTCGATGGCACGCTCATTAATTTCAGAGACAGGCGTTCTTTTGACTCGGTGTGTGAACAAGTTCATTTCGCTTGCAATTTAATATCCAAAAAAAACGCTTAGGAAACTGAATTTAAGCTGAGCTGCCACTTGACCTGCGTTCCAGGCGCTACAATAACCGCGAACCTGTCACACCTGACAGCAGCAATTGACCGAGGAATGGGGAGGGTATTGGCCCAGACAGGCGGCCATGTTCTGCTTTTGTTTTCGACTCGACAGGTCGAGACCAAAGTACACGATACACTGACAGTTGACAAATTGTTTATGCAAAGTTACAAGTTTAACTTGACGAACAATTTGCAGATATGTCCAAAAGCCGTAACATATTGACTTGATATTTCTATTAAGAGATGGGACTGAGTCTAGGCGCGGGTAAACACAATTCAATTTAAGTTGCCGGCTGCAAAAAAACAATTCCTTTTTCAATTTTTCAATTTTTTTTTTGTGCTTTGAAGTGTTGTATGAAGGTCGCTTTAATTTGTCCAGTTTTGTTTTGGGATTTTCCTAATTAAATAACAGCTTTTCTAACTTTATTGAATTTTTCCAAGAATATTCTTTATATTGTTTCCATTATCATTTATTAATAAAAATTCAACTGTTCAATTCGAAATACACTTTATAAATATACTCTGTAAAAGATTATCTTCCAAATTACTATCTTATTGTCATTTGCTATTAAAGAATTCAACTCCCTTCAAAATACTAAAATCAAATTTTTATTTATGATAAACTCATTTTAAAATAATCAAGGAAATGCCACGTAATTTAGATGCAAGGCATGGTGGTTAATTTGTTGTTTCTTGAGAATCGTCGGGCGATCCCTCGTCAAATTTTCCGCCCTCGAAGAACAACCCCTAAGAGCCTACGACGGACGACTTTAGCCGCAAATGTCGTGAAATGGAAATGACATTGCTGCTGCATGCAAACAGCTAATTAGCTGCTCTCTTTATGTGTAAGGTTTTCAGGTGGGCAGACGGTAATTTAAATTTGCTGTCATGAAATTTCAATTGCAGTCGTGGCGTCGCTAAGTTGGATAGTGGGTGTGATTTGAGTGAACAGGGGGAAGGTGTAGGCGTTCTACAGATGCTCTGCTTAGAAGTTGCTTGCAACTCGCATGTTCTGTGATGAATTCACTTCCTTTTGACTGCGCAAGGCAAAGTTTGTTGCTCCGACTTTGTCTTGGTTGTCAGCGGCACTTGCTAAATGCCGTTTTCAGTCTGCCTTACTTTTCTTTCACTAGTTTTCATAAACTTGAGGAGAATGTGCGTGGCGTGTGGCGTTCAATGTGTGTGGGCGTGCATGAGTGTGTGTATCTGTGTTTGTGAGTGTGTGTGTGTGTGTGTGTATGTGTGTGTGGTACTGTGACGATACAAAAGCTGTTGCTTACTTTTCTGCTTAGGCGCTGGCTAAATGCTTTGCCCGCAGGGAACATGCAGACTTGGTCTAGAGAGAAAGATGAAGAGGGAGGCAGACAGGCCTCTTTCACAATGGTGTTAGCCATGCGCCGAGTACTACCAAAGTTTTTCTTTTGAAATTTGCTTTGGCACTGCGCCTCCGTGTTCTATGAAACCGTTGACTTCCTTTGCGGCTATTAACTATAATTACCACATTAAACGCCAAAGTGTCTTAATATTCAATTATAACTTTTTTTTTCCTACTTTCCCCGATTGCCTGTCTGCCCTTCTTTCCATTAATGTAGGATACACATTTTATGTATGTTTTCTAGTTTATTGGAAAACTTTTACAAATACATATATCGGCCTGAATTTCCAGCTTTTTCATACCTAATTTTTTTTTAGATGGTTCCTCTTAAATGACTCTTGAGTGCGTACAAATTATATTACTAAAGACACTTAATGTTTCTATTGAGCGTTTGAGTTTTGTGTGTTTCTACAGAAAGTATCGGCATTTGTTTCATAGCCGCACCGATAAAATAAAATAGATTGTGCTGACAACTGACTTTCGATACGTAATACTCAGTTCTAATCAAATTATGGGCATGTGTGAGCATTTTCCTTGAGCTGACGGTAATAAGCAGCTAACCAAGTCATCAAGTAAATGCAATTGAATTGTCTCTTACCAATTCCCTACTTCTCCCTTTCATTCCACGCCCACTTTAATAAACTAATGAAAGCTGATAAAGTCAACAACAGCAAGGATGGAGGGATAGCGATGTTCCATAGCTGCCACCGCCAGAATTTTAATTAACGAATCGTAAAGCGCTAATTTTGCATATTAATAAACACGACACATACAGCACGGGATACAGGGATACCGAGACACAAGGACATTAAGGACTCTGACTTTGACTTGCTGCCAGGGGTTGGCCTAGACCTGAGCACGGTCTCTGTGTGGCACGCACTGTGTGGCAATAAATAAGCTCAACTCGCTTGGAATTTAAGTAGTTGAAATTAATTTCAATTCAACTCGCACATGCGCTAAGGGAATTTTCCTACTTTTCTATAATTCAACTATATTATTTATATATTTTCCATATTATTATTATAATTGTGCCAGTCGCGGTTATAAATAAACACAACAATTAAATTTTAAATGAAAACAACAATCATATTTAGGACAAATTCATTATTGGGTACAATTTTTGGTACTGGTTCCAAAATATAACGTAGTGTCGCCATTTTCTTCAATTTAACCCCTCAGAATACCAATCATTACGCGAAAGATATATGCTTTTGATATATCAGCTACATTTAAACCAGGGATTAAAGCCGAAACGAATATCGGTTTCAGTTACGGTTTCGGTTATGCTCGAATTAAGGTTTTCGGTTATCGGACATGCAAAATCTTAGAGTATCGGTTCCGTAACGGTTATCGGTTTTTTGTAAGTTTCGGTTTAAAAATACCGGTATGGTTTCGGTTCACAAAAAAATTAAAAATTTCAGTTAACCAAAATAAGAAGCGTTACTCATTGATTTACATGAAAAAAGACTTAATGAAAAACATGAAACATGAAAAAAGAAAATAATGTTATCTGGTTATTGGAATGGAATGAAAATTTCGATTATTTTGATTTTACTGATTTTTAATAACTTCGAACTACCACAACTTTGTCAAATCTCAACCAATGTCCATGCGCAATGTAAATTTGAGCATGATTTTACTTTTAAATTCGTTCTGCATTTTGTTCATTTTTAACATTCGATTTTTTTGAAAAAATCAAAAAAGACAAAGGGGTAACACTGTAAATTTTCAAAAAATTTTAATTTTAATTTTTTCGATTTTCAAAAATTTTTAAAAATGAACAAAATTAAAACGCAGAACGAATTTAGAGGTAAAATCATGCACAAATTAACATTGCGCATAAATATTGATTGAGTTTTGACAAAGTTATGGCAGTTCAAAAATAACAAAGTTGCTCAATAGCTGCGACGGCCAGAGCCGAAATTAACCCTTATAAATGAATCGGTTACTAAACGGTTATTTCGGTTTAAACAGTTTCGGTTTATGGGTTTCGGAACAGCGGAAAACATTTTGTCGGTTACGGTTTCAGTTACGGTTACAAATTTCAATCGGTTTTTATCGGTTAAAGGTTACGGTTTCGGTTAAGGTTTAAATCCCTGATTTAAGCCAATGTCAGAATTTATTGAAACTACAATAGCTGAAGTAATAACTCTAACTAGCTATGACACTGACTTGCAGAATATAGAAATTAATTCTATACTTCGTTCAAACCAATAATCGAGCAAGCAATAGTATAAATTTCAATGGATCCAGGTGACCGACAGATTTGCCTTTGCTTTAGACATATTCATTAAAATTTGAAACCAATTAAATTGTAGATTGAAGCCAATGTGTAAACTCAAAGACATTTCAGAGCTATTATCAGATAACCTGAGATACATTTAGACCACACACTCAAACCGTACGCTTGTAGATACATACTAAGAAAGTCTTTACACTTCAACGCCTTTGCAATGAGTGAGAATGCTTTAATTCTATGAAATGCATTTCACACCTTGCGGCAAATAAACAAGCTAAGAACTTCAAAGAGCCGCGTTAAGTGGCAACTACATTTCTAACTAACAAAGTGAGAACATTTTGTTTTGGAAATTATTTTCTTTTATTGTTTTCCATTTTATTGTAATACGTCCATTTGGCATCAGCAACAGGCATTGGTTGTGTGTGATTGAGGTTTTCGTTTGGACCTTTTCATTACGGTTTTCCCCATAAACCAATAGCCTCTGGTCAAAGCTCAAAGTGTGCGACAATTACTTATTGTCGCCTTTTAAGAACAACGACTGTGTGTGTGTCTATGTGTGTGTGTGTGTGTGTCTTGAGCACTCAGCAAAATGGCTTATAACTATGAGCTCTTAGATTTTAAACAGTTTATTTTGGTCATTTCATTTTCCGTTTTCATTAAGCTCAACGGCCTTTGAAGCTGGCTTCTATTGACCGCTTTAAAGTAAAAGGACATCTACGAATACTCTATCAGTAGTCCTATATTATCCGAATACATCCCAATACCAATGTCATGACCTCAGTTGAGAATGAGATGAGTATCAGAGATAAAATACAGTGATGATACTCTCTCTTTATCAAGCTATTTTGTTGACTCTTTTTAAGAGTATTACCACTTCGGTCGGATTTTTACCAGGTTTTTATTACATAATGGTTATATTTCTTCACAAAGTAATAACAAAGAAAAGGTGAGCCAAAGGCGCCTTTGCTGCTTTTCAATGCTTTTTCGTTGGGGAAAAGCCTTTAAGGTCGACAATGGCACAAAATCTGTTGAGGCAATGAAAAAGTTGAAAAAAAAAGGTCGTAGGGCAGCCATTTAGGCTACTTGTTAACTGAGAGGAAATACATAGAAATTGTGTGGTCCCTTTAGAAAAACAATCTAAATGCAAACAAAACTATTCCATTTCCAAGATGCTGAATAGCCCAACATTAAAGCTGCTGCAACAAAAGCAAAATAAACACCAACAATAAACAAAATAAAAGAACACAAAACAACAGAAACAAAACAAAACTAAATTGCATTTATTCTTAGCAGATTTGCATATTTATATTTTAACATTTTTAGATGTTGCTTCAAAAGAGCTGCTACTCCTGCCACATTTACTTTAAGGCGAACAAAGTTGGCCAAGAAGTAAAGGCTTTTGGCAGCAAAAAGCCTGTCAATCCGTCAGTTAGTCGGTGTATGTAATCCTTGCAAAGGATCCCTATATATGTATGTGGATAACAAGCAAAGTTTTTGTATGAAAATTGTTGTCGTAGATGGTGAGGGGCGACAAGGCAGAAGGAGATGTCAGTCATCCTGCCTGCTGACGAAAGACGCGTAATTAGTCGCAAATGAAACTTGGCTAAAGCCATGAAAAATTACTTCAAACTGGGCGTGAAAATGGCGCACAATGCAAAGTCGACGCTGCAGAGTTGAGAGCATAAGGATATCCTTTAAATGCCACTTTAAACCTGCCCCTACTTGGCATTTGTAAGTCATTAGTCATGTCTGACAATTGGACTTGCAATATATGTATATGAAAGACCGCTGCTGTTGGAATACCAAAAAAATAAAAGAATTCTACTTCCACCTTTTAAATAGCTGCCAAGTTAAAAATATGCACAACTTTTGCAACAAATGAGATCTTCAATACTAAATATCTGCCTCGACAAAGAATTTAATATGGTAAGTAGCAGTACCAAAAATGGCAAAAGGCTGTCAGGGAGAAACTGAGAGGCTCCGATAAAGCCGCATCAAATTAGTACAAGAAGACGGCGGAAAAGCATAGAAGGGAAGCACATATTACGGAAGCGACGGAGAAGCTGACAGAGAAAAGTCAACATGAAATTTAATTAAAAACTTTATAACAACTACACAGTTGAGATAGGCCGCCTTCGAATATTATACAAAATGTTCATATGAATGTAAGAATATTTCCCTATTGCCCAAACCAAACCCAGATGAATGTCACATCCGTTGCAATATCTCATCGTATTCCTCTCCCCCGTTCAGTAAGAATCTAACAAGTAGACGAGCTTGTTAAAAACTTTAACGAACGTGAGCATTCGATTCAATGAACTATGAACTAGCAGTTACTTATATATGTATGTAGCCGAAACACATTTAAGACTCTACTCGAGTTGAGTTTAATAACGAGTCAAGAATTGGAAATTTAAATAAATAAAATAATAGTTGTTGCCGATGACAGTGTCTGTCAGCCTGGTCGCTTTGTGAAACATGAACAAATTACAAATTCAAATGAAATTCATGAAATTCTTGCTACTTTGTGCTCAACTAAATTTAAGCCACGTCTTTGTTTTATACATTTACGAGCTTTAATACTAAAAATAAACAACTTTGTCTAGGTCAAGCCGTCCGTTGCAAATTCATTAATATAATTTCAAAAGAAAAACAATATATTTATTGACATTTTGATTTATAATTTTATATCATCAGTTCACTTGAAAAATCCCACGCAAACTCTTTTTAGAATCTCCTACACAAAATTAAACTATTACAAGGCACTTATGCTCCCCTCCTCCAGGAAATTCTAAGCAGACAAAATTCAACGAATTTCATGTTTTTGTGAGCAATAACAACAATTGTTTATGACTAAAAGGCATTTAAATGCATAAATATTACAATCTTTCTCATTTATTTATATAAGCCCAATATATCTTCCGCAGAGTCTTAAGCAAATATTTTTATTCCTGGAACTGCATCATTGATTTTTTTCATATAAATCTGAGCATTTGACTCACTGAGCGAAATCTCAAAAATTTGGAAACCTAAACAAATATTTTAATATTTTAAAAATTATTTTTTTTTCAAATCTTACTTATTTTTCGATTATCTTGACCAAAGTCAGTAGCTAAACTTAGTATTTTGAGGCAAATGCGAGCGCTTTATTTATTTCTATTTGTTAAATAATGAATGATGTGGGGGTCAACTTGCCTTAATTTAGAGAAATAACAGCTGGCAAAAGTGAAATAGGTCTTTGTGCTTCGCTTTGTGCTTTTGCCATAATGATGCCACAATGTGGCATTGAATTTCAAATGAAAAGCAGCTTGAGCAAGCCTCCTCCCAGGCGGTTTCGCTCATAACCAAGGAAACGCCTTATTACCAATTAATGTGAAGTACACGAAATACACGAAGCTTCGTCTTTAAAGTCTACAACTAAAGCTTAAACGGGGCGGCTTGTGCGGCCAGTTAACTTGACTAACTAATCGCATTAAATTAACACAGGCAAAACAGTTGGCCCACAGCAAAGCCAAATAGTTGCAAGTCAGTTGTGGCAGTTGGGGCAAGTGTTGCAAAGAGATTGCGAAGAAGAGGAGAAAAGAATTAGGGAAGAAACGAATCCAATATAAGTTGTTATTGCTTTTGTTTTGCTGAACACAAGGCGTTTATAAATTACTTAAAGCGCTTAATGCGGCACGAAAGAAAACAGGCGGGAACTGTAGATGCGTCGTGCCCCCAAACAACTTGTGGCGTGACCGCCTCAACGCCTCACACGCCTCAAACGCCTTAAACGCGCCACTGCAACAACGCCGCAATATGTTTTTGCTTGCTGCCGCACAGCCAAAACAGATTAAAGCGTATCATGTAGCAGCAAATCCAAACCGCAGGCGGACAAAAGAAAACACAGGGGGCTGGGGCAGTTGGGGGCAAGTGTGGCATGAAAAGAAAGAGAGGGAGAAGAGTGTGCGCAAGCCGTAGGCGTAAGAAAATCCTCTCAATTGATTATCAATCAACTTTTGTGGCCAACTGTGCGATGTGTGTGTGTGTGTGTGTGTGTGAGCCAAAATTGAAGCTAAGAAAAACCCAATGGAGTCAAGTGCTGAGAAACAAAGGCAACGCTTTTGGCTGGGATTAAGGCCATTGCCACAGAAGTGGCAGAAGAAATTGGTATTGATATTGGTATTGGTACCAACACGGTAGTACGATTGAGCTAATGGAATTAAAACTGGCCATTTCGGCCAAAGTGGTTGACAGCTTGTCTTGTTAGAGCTTTGCACACACAATAAAATAATAAACGAGTCCAAACGAATTAGACAACACAAATCAATTGCATTAAATGACAGCTAGCGCGTGCCTCTCTCGCCTTCTCTTTACTTCTATCTTTATCTCTATCTCTCCCTTCTCCTCTCACTGTATGTTCGTGGTTAAGCTGCCACCTCGAAGCATGCCACACATTTTAGCATACGAAATTGAGATTCCAATTGGTATACAAACGGCGCGTTGTTTGGCCTAATCGAGCACTCAAATAAAAGACCAACAACAGCTGCAAACGACTTATTTATGCCACACACACACATACATACATATACTCTGCCCCAAAATGGGGCAGGATGAGAGCTTATCCTACTTTAACTGGTAACTGGTTTTAGCATCGGCACGTACTCAAATTAAGTCCTTAATAATAATTTAGCAACATTTTTGCGCGCTTTTCTCTCTCATCCAAAGCAGTTGTAAATTCAATTATATCCTCTAAGATTAACAAGGACATTATATCCTCATATCCTTACATGCTTATATTCAAATATTCGTCTGAAACGAAACCTCTAACTATGCTACAATTGTTGTTCTTCGGCTTGGCTAAAACGCAAACAATATTGGCTCGTTTTTCGTCTTCACTTTGGAATTGAAATTGAATGAAACTCGTTGAATATATATATGCCGCAAATGAAAATACCCGTATTCAAGTAGACTTTCCCGCTTTCCCCCACATTACGGGTTTTCTTTTATTCTGGCTGCCTTCCCTTCTTATTCACACGTCGGCGCATGTGTTTATTTCACTTCTCGCACTTGGCCAAGTTTTGCCTTATTTCAACTTGGCATTTCCACATTTTCTTTTACATTTTGTCTGTTGTTCTGCTTCTTTTTTTCCTTTTGCGGCGTCTTGATGAAAATTTCGCTATACATTTCGGTTTTCTCACATTTCGGCGCCTTGGCATTGCGGTGGTTGCGCCCGAAGCCACCGCAAAACAATGAAAATTGGTTTTGTTTCATTTGCTTATATATTTGGTCGACCTTCCTCTCGCCCCCTTTGCCCAATTCAGGAGCATAGTACCGCCTGTTGGCCAAGTCTGCGGCTGTGGTTGTGGCTGAGACGGAGACGGAGACTTGGGCTTTTGCAAAAGACGTTGGCTTTTTATTGCCCGTGTTATTGTTGGCGTATTTATTTGGCAGCAGTAACAACACCAAGGCGTGCACATTTCTGCGTCTTTCGCGGTTTTTGCGTAGGGTTCCCCTTACCCTCCCCCCCTTTTTTTCTGCTTTTTGCCACGACTCCACCACCTATTTTACTTTTGCTTGTGCCGATGGTGTTTGGTATTATCTCATAAAGTCTCAAATGTAAACACTGGCAGGCTATGGCAGTGTGACAGTCTGACTGTCTGACTGTCTTAGCCGCTGCTTTGGCTGATTTTGTCTCTTTAGCACGTACACTAATATTTCCTTAATGCGATATTTGGTGTCCTGGTCAGGGGATATTATTAAGAGCATTGTTGTAATGTGGGCACTTATATCTGAAATACGATTACCTTATCAAGCAAAGTTCTTGTTGAATTTGTTGGTTGATATCCTCACTTAATAAACACTTTGTTTAGTCAACAACTTTTGAGATCAATTCAACATTCATTTTGATAGTTAAATATGGCACATTCACAATTATCAACACTGAACAGATTTAGTATCAGTAACTGTATCTGAAACTGTAGATGCAACTGTAACTGGAACTGTTAAAGTATATGGTATCTTGAGCTGTATCTGAATCTTTGACTCTAGCCAAGTGTTTGAACCGGAAACGCGTACGCGCGCGAAACGTGTCAACTTTGTGGAAGAGTTCACTTTCAACTAAACAACTTTTGCGCAACGCGTGCTGCCGATTACCGTTGTTTCGCTCGGCTCGCCTTCGGCTATTGCTTCGGTTGAGCTCGTCACAGCTCGTGCGCTTGGGCGACTCGTGACAAGAGTTGCGATGCGCGAGAGCGAGTCGCTCTCAGCTGCCGAAGTGCGACGCACGAACCGAATGATGCGGCGAATTCAAATGCATCGACATGAATGACACTCAATTCGCCGCAATCCGAGGCGGTCAATGACAAGGAGGTTAAGGGGTGTTCCAGGTGATCCTCATGAATCCGTTAAAGAAGTGATTTAACATTTGATAAGCTGATAATTATAACCTACTATATCTCTTCATCTATCTAGAGAATACTCCCTTCATCACACTCCCTTTCGTTAGCAAAAGTTTACTCTCTGAGTTTTCACTCTGTGCCTTCCCCACGAGTTGTTTCGCCGTCAACATGACTCCGAATTGAGGGGTTGTTCCATTTGACAACTCTCGTGTCTGCAACATGTTGCCAGCAACATTAATTGTGCCTCAACATGTTCATCAAACAAAGAGTGTCAAATAAACGTATGTTATGACTGAAGGCGGTGGGGTGGAAAGGGAAGGGGAAAGGGAGAGAATCGAACCATAGACCATGACCAGGAATCAGGCTCGCGTGTAATTAAAACTAAACAGAACGGTGAAAGCTGCTCGGCGACCTACCGCGGGTCAACCTGATAAGAGCTGTCGCCATGAAGGCTCTCTGTTCGGTTTGTCAGCAGTTTATTGTTATTGTTGTTGTTCGAGCCACAGCAGCAGGAGCAGCAGAAGCAGCATGAGCAGCATCAGCAACAACAGAATGAAGGCCTTTACAGACAGGACGTTATTATGCAGAGGTCAGGATTAAAAACAAAAATAGCACTACGTGGACAGCAGGAGCAGCAGGACATGGAGCAACAGCAGGAGCTGAAGCGACACGCAAAATATGACATTATTATGGAGGAAAGGGAAAAATATGTAGATGGTAGAGAAAAGCCGTCATGAAATTAATTTGAACATTTTTCAACCTTTCTGCTGCTGTTCCGCTTTTTGCCAGGCAAGCAACCAGTAGCAGCAACAGGGAGTTTGACTTCATCAGAAACAATGGCTGACTTTCTATGAAAGTTATGAAAAACAAGAGCAGGAGTATGAATAAGAGGAAGAGGAAGAGGAACCCCGCCCTTGCTCATGTCAAAAATTTGCATATATAAAGACATTGACTTGGGGCCCAGCTGTGTGGCCAGACCAAATGCGGGTATTCATAATATTCCATAATATAAATGAAAATACGGTCAACTAGTCAGTTTGTCGGTCTACCATTCAGTCAGTCTGTCAGTTAATGGTCGCGAAGCAGAGCAACAAAATAAATTTGTTTGCCATGAAGTGAATATCCAACACAGGTTGACAGTTTTGCCCTGGGACAAAATTGGAATGCCATGAAACTTTGTTATAAATAGACTTAATCCCGCTGGCTAATTTCTATTGAAATTTTATAGCCAATAAGTTACAAGGTCACCTAGCAATATGAAGACGAGTCTACAAGATAGTCAATCAACAGCTAACAATCGGAACTTTATAAAAAGTGAGTTTCAGGAGTTTCTCTAGAGCTATTTCGTATAAAGATATTCATTACAGAGTTGCAACTCAATTATTTGTAGACATCAATGGCAACAATGTAATTGATATCTGTTGTGTTATATCATGAATTGAACAATGGTATTATTTAAGATATCCGTACAACAATGTTGTTACCTACAACCTACAACACTACAACCAATCAGCAGTCGGACTTTGAATGTTTCACGATTACCTTTAATGAAATCCAACAAAAAACTGCAGTAAGATTTCTCAGTAACACGAGAAAATTGTCCCAATTGATGTGTGGGAATATGCGAGGAGATTTCTGTGGAATTTTCCATAAATTTGTCGCTATTTAAATATTGGTACTCGTGGTAACTGGGACTGTTGATGCACTCAGCTGCACTCAGAGGAGTCCAAGCGGATTACGTGTAAGTTTCAATTTACTCGCCACGGCTGGAGGGGAGGGGCAGAAATGGGCGGTGGATAGGTTTCCAGGAAGTCATGGTGGCTCGCAAATAGGCAACAATTGAGAGAGTGGGTGCGGGGTATGTGGGACAGAGGAGGGGAAGACCTACAAACAGGCAAACAAATAAACAAGCGGCAGGCAAACAAGCCGCGCTGTGATTGCAGGACATTTGCGCAAAAAGGCAAAACAATTGAATTGAATTGACAACAACGACAACGGCAACGGCAACAAGAATGAGATGAACAACAAGAACAACAGCAACAGAGGGTGTACTATGTATATGCGGAGTGTGGCTGACAACGGTGTTGATAGCATTAAACATGCCTCAACGAGGTCGTAGGATATGCGTGCAGCCGAAAGTCCTACTCCTGATGTAGCATGGCCAATCTGTGCATTGTCTGCTCTCGTCGCTCTTGTTGTTGTTGTTGTTGTTGTTCGATGTTGTTTGCACTGCACTCGAATGCTTTTTGCAATGTAAACAGCCGCACTCGACCAACAGACAGACAGACAGATAGACAGACAATCCGCCCGCCACTCGGACATATTTTCACATTTTCTTTTTTATTTATTTGCTTTACTGTGGTTAATTTCCTCTTCTTTTTTTTTTTTGATGTCATGCCCGCAAATTAGTTGAATTTTCAGCAAGGCAGACGAAGAAAGGATCTTCTCACTTTTTGTTTGAATTTTGGGCGTATGCTCCGACCAGATGCGACATCGCCAGAGAGGATGATAGCCGCCCCTATTTGTACTCGGCATATCCTTAAAACTCTGTTACGTTCACAGCTGAACTTAATCCGCTTAAACGTTGAATGTGCTAATAGTTTTTCATGTTACATCCCTGACTTTTGGATAGGTGTAACCCACCACAATCATCCCTTCTTTTCCACCGCCAGCACCACCAACAAAGCTGACCATTTCCTTCCCCTTGAGTGTTTGTGTGTGAGTGTGTGTGAGTATACCCAACAAAGGTGTTAAAAGCCAATAATTTATATGCTTAGGATTGTCATTTGTGGTGGCTCGCTTTTAAACCTATGCCTAGAATCCTCCATCCTACCTATTCAATTTTCCCTTTATTTTCCCATTTTGTGTTTTTATTTTGATATTTTTAATGGCAAATAACTGTGAGCTGAGCTAGGATTTCTAACGACCTTTCTGATCATTTGTTTTACTAATTATACGCTGTACTCACTGAATATGGGTAATGGAGGGATTTAAACTAATTTATGAAAACAACAGATGGGAACACCCTCTGAATAACATCAGCAGTCGAAACGACTTCTAAAAACCAGTCGCTTTCTCCAAGATGTAGAAAATGTTCGAATTACAAGACATTTTCTAAAGATAAATGCTGAAAGATTTGTTAACGATCGAATAATAATCTTAGAATATTCCTCAGAATTCATTGAACGCTTTAGAACAAATTAATACTTATATTGCCTATTCGTAAGGCCTTGTACATTTCAGTCAAGAATAATATCAAGTTTTTAATTTCTCATTCCCAATTGTTATGTGTCTTCGCGTCGTTTGCTGTCGTATTTCTTGCATAATCAGTCACACATCCATCTCTAACACAGAGCGTTTAATGTGTTGCCATTAAAATTAGAATTGAAGCTTTCATTTCTCTATCAGATATTATAGCAGGCATGAATCAAATCGTAAGAACCAATAAAACGGTATATGTGCGGCAGATTCCCCCCTCGTTCCCCCTTTAATACACAAAAGGAAATTCATATAAAAATTGCCAAAAATGTACCATCAATTAAGCCAAAGAGCATGAGAAGAGGGGGGAAGAGAAGGAAGCTGGGCGTGCCTGAAATGCCAGAATATCTTGAAATGAATGAAATGAATGACTCAAAGGACAAAGTTGGTGCATTTGTCGAGACAATTATTCATAGAACTAATTGCACACGGATATGTTAGGAATCGTTAGGTAAAAGGACCAATACCATCATACCCCTCCTACTTCCCCCTTCCCCGCACGAACAACATGCAAAAATGCATTAATATTACTTTATGGTCTCCCCCGACATTTGCTCATTGCGACGTCCTACTGGGCGTAAGTGGGCGTGGCCGGGCTGCAATATTACATTATTAATATTTTAGCACTTGGCCCAGGCGAAAGTAAAACTTGCCAAAATTTGACGAGCAAATAAATGCCTAGCGACAACAACGACAACAACAACAACAACAACAACAATAACAAAAACAACCACACACATTCCCTCTTTCTCTGTGTTGCCTGTTGGCTATTGAGCCGCACACATGGCTAGAATCAACCGGACATCCTGGCGTGCATTGAGCCATGTTGGGCTGCTGTATTATTTATGATAATGTTTGGCCATTCGTTTGGTTTATTGTGCTAATGTGCCGCAATTAAGATTAAGATGATGATTTTCCTGTTTGCCCGCCATCGGCAGGGAAAGACAGCACGTGTGCGGCAACGCCTACCAGAAAACAGCTCAGTCATAGGCACGTTTCTCTATATATGACTCTATGACCACATTGGTCGCCTAAAAGTAAACATAACTGAACAGACGAATACTAGGTCTCAGAAATTAAAGTTGCAACTAATATATTCTCTTAATATTTACCTTTTTAACTTATGGCGTTAGTGTTGTAGCCATTTAGTATTGTTAAGCTTAATATCAGGGATTAAAACTGAAACGAATATCGGTTTCAGTTACGGTTTCGGTTATGGTCGAATTAAGGTTTTCGGTTATTCAAAATCTTGGAGTATCGATTTCGTAACGGTTATCGGATTTTTGAAAGTTTCGGTTTAAAAATACCGGTATGGTTTCGGTTCACAAAAAAATTAAAAATTTCGGTTGACTGGAAAATAATGTTATCTGGTTACTGGAATGGTCCAGCGTAGTGTCGATTTTATTATAATTTGACCTCTGACCTTTGAAAATTTCGATTATTTTGATTTTACTGATTTTTAATAACTTCGATCTGCCACAATTTTGTCAAAACTAAATCAATGTCCATGCGCAATGTAAACTTGAGCATGATTTTACCTCTAAATTCGTTCTGCATTTAATTTTTGTTAATTTTTGAAAATTCGAAAACTTCGAGTTTTTAGAAAATTTATCATTTTTCTAAAAATATCAAAATTTTCGAATTTTTGAAAATGAACAAAATTTAAATGCAGAACGAATTTTGAGGTTAAATCGTTCTAAAATTTACATAGCGCATGGACATTGATTCGGTTTTCACCGGTTAAAGGTTACGGTTTCGGTTAAGGTTTTAATCGCTGCTTATAATAATTTATTTATTACTAATTAAAACAATACTAAGTTGGTGTTAAGAAGTTATCCAAGTTAGCGTGATGCTTCGGTGAAGCTTGGTATCCCATAGAGTGACTTTTATCGCTTATCGATATCTCTTGTTCTTCAGAGATGCAGAGCTGTCGTCAGGTGGAATATCGACGTACCGCCACAAACTCATTAAGTTAACTTTAAGTTGGAGATCGCTTCGAGTATTGTTCAAAAAGTACTTGTAATTAGACAAATCTAACTCATAGATAACATGTAGATGAAAACGACTGATAACTGATATATATTTCAGCCTTTCATTGAGTGGCAACACTGGATGATAAAGTGCCCAGTTGAAATTAAAATACACGAAAACAATTACACACAACTGTTATTAGTAGTGGTAACGATTTATTGATAATGTAGATGATGTATCAATTGATTGTTTAGGAGGTCCAATATTTATAATCTAGATGGAATGCAGGCAATTTGTGAAATCAAGCATATCGACTTTGAGCAAAGTGAAAGCCTCGATTAATGGCATTTACCTTGTGGTTGAGAAAGCAGGCTATAATGTAGTTTTAGCTTGGCTCAGGCAAAGTTTTGAGTCGCTTGTGTCGCTGTCTTTTGTTTCGCTCTATAATAAAAACTTTAACAATTCACCTGCCACTCTCTAATCGGATGGGGCTTCAATAAGGACTTGGACTGTACAAATGGTTTCGGTTTGTTTTCTCTTATTTTTTTTTTGTTATTTTTGGTTGGCTTTTTGCCGTGCCGATCTGTGATTAATGACTCGGGCCAAGGGTCTCTCACCAATCTGGGGGATGTGGCCAATGTCGCGCCATACAAAATCGTGCGATAAAAAGTCTTAAACATCAATTTCCATCGGTTTTGGGCCTTTTCGTTCTTTTATTTATGACAATCATTTATCATGGTACGAGTACAAGGCAAATTTTTCGCGATTACGCTTTTCCATTACACACACACAGTCGCAATGTAAATGCCTCCACAGAAGTTTCCGTCGGAGCTGAGCTGCCATTTCCGACTGCTTTTAAATCAAAGTTGAAATTTTATCTTAATAGCGAGTTTTGTTTCACGATCGAAACTGTTTTTATATTTCTGTTCACTTGATTACAGGGTAACTGTTAAATCCATTATGCAACATTCTTAATTGATTTTCATACACATCCTCAGTGTCATTTGTCAGGATAAGATAAGTATAAGAGAGTCGTAGAGACAACAATTCAGAGTTCGACTTCTCCATTTAAATCGTTGAATTGTTTGTGAAGAAAATAAATTGAGCAACAATTACTCGAATGCAATTAAAATTGTCTTTTATTTCTCTCTGACCGCATTATCATCGATTTGTTTTGGATCCCTCAAAACCATTTGTTTATCTGAATCGTACGTATTTAATTGCTTCACAAACCTCGGGGGAAATGAACAAATCGGTAATCATAGATTAAATGAACATTTGTAATAACTACGAGACTTACGCAAAACTTGCCAATTCAGATTTTTGCACACATTTCCTAATTGTTTGTTTGCTTTCATTGCAGCTATGTATACATACATATGTATATGTATGTGTGTGTGTTTGTGTGTGGCAAAACGAAATGAAACATAAATATTACGTATACGTAGATGCAATCCTTATGGGAAATGCAAAAGTTCGTGCGGCATAAGAGTTTCGTTCGACTGTGCAAATAGCTGCATGATAAGTTAAATTGATATGAACCCCGCCTATCACAGCCCCCACTTCTCTTCAACCTGCCCCTGCCCCTTAGCTTAGATAAATACTACAAATCGATATGACCAGTAGAACACTGCCAAGTTATGCATGGAAATCATTAAGTTTTTGCCAATCTGTCAGCCAGAAAGAGAGAGAGAGAGAGAGAGCGAGAGTAGGCATGTGTGCAAATGAGAGAGCTGCATACACAAAGGAAGTTGGCAAATTAAAACGTGTGGAAACGTTTAATTAGCTTTGTGGTTTCAGCCGCAAAAACTGCAAGTGTCGATGATTCGATCTTGCCACAGATAATTTGCAATTTCTCATTTCCAAAATAAACAAAAATTAAATGCGATTTTCGTATGCATAAACGAAATCGCCTAAATTCTATTGAGATTCATTGAGCTTGTTGAGGCGGATTTAAAAACCTTTTTAATCTTTAAAGAGAATAAACCTAATTTACTCTAATAACTCGCTTCAAGAATCTCACAAATCGTTGAGAGAATTTTCATTCTGCTGTTCTATTTATTGCCTAGCTTAAGGACCGACCTTATCGACTTAAAATAGGTATTCGATCTCTGAAAGTCAAGCTGAGATTTCCACAGGCTTCTTTAAAAGATGCAACTCATGTCAGGCACTCATCGAGTGTGTGCCTCACGTAAGCGGTTATGCGGGTGGAAGCTGGGTCGTGTGTCGTCAAAGGACAGTGTTTATGGAGAGTCATGGCAGTCAGCAGGACTCAAAGTGGACAAACAGGAGGCAGGCAGACAGGATGGGAGCCAGGCAGACTCGCAGCTGTTAAGAAGCAATCACGAATTGAAAGCTGAATCGGCAAAGAACGGAGGCTTAAATTAAAGTGAAACGAAAAAAAGCAATACGGGGTGAGGGCTCTTACTGAGACGGGTGAGGGAATGCAGGCGTCCATTTTCTGCAATATCATCAACTATAAATTACGAATATTGACGCACAACAACAACAACAACAATAACAACAAACAACTGCGAGTACGTGGCGTGATAATGGATATTTGTCTGATATGTGAACATTTTAAACTTCCGCCCCGAAAAAAAAGAACACAACTGTCCAAGGGAGGTAGCAAGAGTGCGAGGGTGCGAGAGTGTTGTTGTGGTTGTTATGCCACACGGATCAGAGTTGGTTTCTCTCTCTTTTTGCAACATAAACATAAAAAGGTAATATGCCGCAAGGGACAGGGAAAAAAGCCAAATGTGTGGCACTCTGATTGCAGTAAAGTGCAAAAGAGGCCTAAAGAAAATCGGGGGAAATGACAGTGGGGGATAAGGGAAAATTTTTTGCAATGATTCGGCAGGTTTTCCTGTATTTTTTTTTATTTCTTCCCCGACAGTGTCAGGTTGACGCTGACTCGTTGCGATTAGCTGAAGCGGCAGGACATCTAAAAGTGGCGGGACGAGGGCGGTTCAATCGTGTCAAAGGCTCATATTGCGCTACTCAATTTCTTTGCAAGGACATAAAAGTAAATTTGAAATTTATACACAAACACTTGAAGTGGCCAAAACCAGTAAAGGTACAGCCAAAAAACTGCTCTGTTTTTAAATTCCAAGAAAAATTGTTGATAAGAACAAACAAAAGTGACATTGAAATTTTAGCTAAACTTGAAATCGTTTTAATGAATCTATTGCTTTCATAATGAGCTCAGTTCTCAGCTTGCAGCTCTCAGTTTCAGCTCTTAGTTTCATGTGCCTTCAAGTTCTTGTTGTTGTCATAGTCAACTTTCCATGAAAATATAAAAAAATTCTATGGAAAACTTTGCATTTCCTGCGAGTTTTTCTTTATATTTTACAACAGCAACTTCCGGTTTCCGTTCAACAAAACATAAAAATAAAAATAAAGCAAAACTCTTGTAAGTGAGATTCTTGTTGTCGTTGTTATTCTCTTTGCTGTTGTTGTTATTCTTGTTGTTGTCCCGGCTATTGCTCGTTTTGTTGCCACTTTTGAGCCCATTTTACCAGTTTTGTCGTTGAATTGTTTTGTGCGAGAAGCAAATAAAGTTTTTCATTGACATTGCTCCAACTGACAGCCACGCCCCCTCGGTTCAGAACTCGCAATCGTCTGGGTTATGTGAGCATCATAATTGAAGAAGAATAAACTTGCAACAATTGGGAATCAAACTTCGCAGACGCCTCTCGACGACGCAACAATCTCAGCATATTATGCAGACTACGACCTTCGCTTAGTTCAAAAATATTATTAAAAATGTATAATAAATGAAACTCCTGCAAAACGCATTGTTTCCCGGAAGAAACCCATCAGCCCTGAAAAGCCAACGTGCTTGGTACAAATGTCTATCAATTTAACAAAATGTTCCCCTGCATTTATCAAATGGGAAGGAAAACAAATAAAACATGACGAAAATTTCATGAAAATTCCACGAATTCGAATGACACGCAACAGAGACAAGGATCTACAAATCTAGAAGTATACTCGTATAATATTAATTGAACTGTACAACTCATATGACATTTATGAAGCAGCGTATCCAAGAATAAGACAGCGGTGCATGCTCGACTTAAGTAACCCTGTACTAACATCAAAATCGATGCATTTAACTTTAAAAATATTTAAATAATATATAGACTATTTTTCGAAACAATAAAAGTGAAGCTGTTCATTGTCATTTCCATTGTCTACGTTATATCAGGATTTTAACAAGACAGGTATAGTACAGATTTTAACGTTGAAGTGTGGAAATCGAACCCAGTTATATTTTAAACTGAAACTAACGAGCAACGGAACCTCACAAATTTTTGACTAATGAGTATATATTTCGAAGTATATATTTCAAAAACTATTAAAGTGAAAAAAGAAAATACATCTATTTTCTCACCGATCGAATCAGCCTTTTTTACCTCTTACATTAATTTACCCTCGCAGTTACACCCATTTGATGGTTTCTTATAATTACAGGGTATAAAAGAAAGTAATACACGTTCCGCAACAGTAACGAGAGCAGAACTCAAGGGGTGGGAGGGATCAACAACCCTTGGATTAATGCCGGCGGCACCGTGTGCATGTCTAAATGCCAAATAAAAGCGTTGAGCTAAATGAAAACAAATTACCGTTGCATGTGAGAAAAGGGGCGAAGAAGGTCGGCGATAGAGCGGGAAAGAAAGAAAGAAAGAGAGCGGGAGAGAGAGAGAGCAACCCCAAAAAGGGCACCCTGCACTCCCTGTTATGTGACGTCAATAAAACATTGCAATATGCTGCAGCCTGCAGGGTAACAAACACCAGAAATACAGTCAGAAATACAGATAGGACTTTAAAAACAGAACAGTGCGTTATACATAAGTTAAATTGTGGACGAGTCAATACAGCGGGACAGAAAGACAGAAAACAAAATTAATGAACAGAGCCGAGCCTGAAATGAGCTATGCCTTTCAGATAGTCTAAATGAATGTCCTTTGGCTGTTTCTATGTTTCTATGCCGGAGAGCGGAAAGGGGGGATATACGTAGCTTAATGACAGGGCAGTTAGGGAGTCAAATGAAGTCGCGACTGGAATTCGATATTGCTTGTGGGCATGGGCAGGTTCTGTTGATAGCCTAGGGCCCAACGACTTACCACAGACTGTCCTGTTCGTGCCTTCCTTCGGCACTGCTCATTAGGGAAAATAGTCCGGGAGGCATGCAAAATTTCACCTCGTCCGATTTAAGTATAGTCCCTAACCAAGAACTTGACTCAATGACAGCAGAACATTCCTGTCGAACAATGGATGGCACCGTGAGGAGTCGCAAGTCACATACGCTCTGACAGAGAGTACAGAGTATATTCGTAAAATGACAACGCAGTAGGTGATTCGTGCCCACCGCGGGGATTCCCCCAGTGCAGGACCCACACTGTGAGAGCTAGACAGATATACCAACCAGAGTCTGTCAATGAAATGCAATAAATCTCAATAAAGTTCGAGCAACAGAGAACGAACTTGGAGTTACATGTTACAGTGCAACACGACGAAAAAGAATCCACATTTGCAGCCGCCCCCAGATGGAGGGAGGAACCCGGGCAGAAACGGGAAACCCGCGCCACACTGAAAAACGAGAAAAGTGTGAAAAGTATATTTTAAATTTGATTATCGAAGAAGCGTGCGCGACAACGGCTAAGATTATATGATTTGTGTTTTTGGCAGGAATTCTATTTGCAATACGAGACTATACACAGACACCCCCTCAGCTACTTCCCCCCGACACGCCCATCTATTGGGGGTGGCACTTATTCATATGGGGGTTAAGCGCGCTCGAACTTTGTTTATTTTATTAACAAGTTTTTTATTATACAAAAGGAGAAGTTCAATGGAGAAGGGGAAGCAGGGGAAAAGGTGTAGCGCACACACGTCACGAACCCTTTGGAAGTTTCCCCTTGGATGTGGACCAACCCCTGTGTGTGAGGCGAACAATTCAATTTTCATTGTTTATCAATTTTCCGCTCATTTTGGGCGCCTCAAAGCGCCGCTTTGTAATTAAATTTGGAAAGCTGCCAGCAACGCATAAATCAGGGCACAATCATGAGTATGAGTATGAGTATGAGTATGGGTATGAGTGTGAGTATGTGAATGTATATGAGTATGAGTATGACGATGATTATGATTATTATTATGATGATTGTTGGCAGCAATCGCGTCTGCTTGGAATTGTTGCCAGTGCGTGGATGTATTTTGTCTTGGCCAAGTCTCGTTGCAGACAAAGTTTAGAGGCAACTTCCTGCACTACGAGTAGTACCCTCTGTTGCCCCGCTTCCTACTCGATTCACAACATGAAAATAAAAGAAAAGTTCAATCGAAGCAAAGGCGTAGTTGAAAAATTCTAAATCAAGTGTTCATATTTCTGTATTTCTGTCTTGCCCCGCGCTAGACACATAAATCTCGGCGCACACAATAAGAGGGAAATCTCGGTATTTATGTGACACGAGCTGATTTGAATTTATGAGAAACTGATTATACTCCATGCTGCCAAGGAAGTGCCAGCCAGACAGTCAGACAGACACACAGACAAACAGACCCAGACGACAATCCGCCAATGAGACAATGAGAACTTTAAATATTCGCCGCGTGCCAAACTGTTATTTGCTAGTCTTGTGACCCTCCCCTTTAGTCTCAATCGATAGAATAGTTCCGACAATTGAATATATGTAGATAATGTACGCTAGCGATGTGCGTGTGTCGTGTTTTTTTCGTGACACAATATTGGAAATTTCAGATTTCGAGTGCAACAATATGAAAGAGCTATCAAAAATTATGGATAATAAACTATTACCAAAATGAAAAACGTTTCTCTATATACGTATACTTTTTATTTGATAAATTAAAATTTTTATTAGATCTATAAAAAAAGATCGTTTTCTGATATCAAGAATAGTCTTCTTAAAAAATGTATTTCTAAAATAAAGGAATTTTAAGAGAAAATTACAATAAACACAATAACACACAAACTAATGGTTTTACAATTAAGATGTGTTTCCTATTTTCAAAATCGATTTACATAATATAACATACTAGGTATTAAAGTCATGTGTAAATGATAATGGTCTACTAACTATAGTATGTAAATAGTCTTTCTTGTCTTATTTTCCTCAAATGTGATGCTAACTCTCATAAGTATATCAAAACTTAACCGATTATCAAGCAGATTGTCGTTGTGACCTCTGCATCTAATATTTGTCCACTTTCGAAACTCAAATTTTACATTTTTTTTTTTAATGTATTATTATGCTTTTAATGATTCGTATAATTTTCTTCATAATCAGTTGCCCATAATTTTATTGTGACTATTTATAACAATATTATGATATGAGTATATAAAACATATTTCCTAAGAATATCTCAAAATCGTTAATATTTATGTAGTTTTTCATATTTTTACAGTTTGCAGTTTGTTTTTTTTCCAGATTTTATTAGAAGCTTAACTTTGAAATTTCAGCTGGCATAAATAAAATTGAATTATGATAAATTCTTTTTAATAAAAGAGTATATCATAGAACTTTTATACTTCGAAAAGACTTGGGAATTTCAAATTGATCACATCTCTAAGTGATGCCTCGCCCCGCTCTAGCATAGATACATTGGTATCTAAGTGTACTTAGTTATGCCCCGCAAGTATCAGATGCAGTGCAGCCACGTGGCATGTGGCATGATGTCTGGCGGCGTTTAATGCAACAAATGTGAACGGAAGCCGCAACGGGGGCAGCGTCACTTATTTGAATCTCATTGAAAGGTCAACCAAAGTGTGGCAGCTGGTCGTTCATCTCATTACTTGTTTTCTCTTCATGCTGTGGCTGTTGTTTGGAGTTGAAGAGTTGAGGAGAGTGCTTAACAGGCTGCACAATCAGCACTTCATTAGACGCGTGGCCAGGCGCTTAATAAAAGACCAGAACGCGCCGGGCCAGACAAATAAGAACAACAATAACAATAAACCAGCAACAACAACAGTCAGAAGGAGAAATAAGTTGAATGTGGCAACCCTTTCCCAGAACTTGCCACAGTTCAAGCTGTGCGTTGAAGTGTGACACACTGTGAGAAACCTGAAAGTTTCTACCTTGTCGACCTGGTCGTGTTCATGGTTCTCGTCCTTACCATTTAAGGGGTTCTCTTTGTGGCTCGTGGGCTTGGCAAATTTGAAATTGATATTCGCATGGCGTGAAATCAGTTTCAATTTCTGTTCTCTGTTCTCTGTTCTCTGTTTTCAGTTCCCTGTTTCTGTTTCTGTTTTCATTTTCATTTCGTTTGACCATTTGCCATTTGTTCGGCCATTCGGCCTTTAACTATTTTTATGGTGCGTCTTTGTTGCGTTTTATTTTGCTTCGAAACAAGGACAGCTTGGAGTCCCATTTTTGGGTAACAATTGCAAGGGCAGACCTGTAGGTAGGTAGGGGGGGCACTTGATTTATTGAGTTGCATAAACAGAAATGGCAACGCAATCATGTCGCAACGCCTTGGCATGCCACCGTTGGGCTCCTGCTAAAGGAATTTACCAAGTGAGCTCAGCTTTCAACTCAATTGCTTCACAAGTCGTTAGACGTCATCGACGAGGTGGAAGCTGTAGCAAGGGGCCAACGGGAATGGGGCAAATGCGAGGGCGATGGCGAGGGCGAGGCCAATGGGCAGATGTTGTTCACGGAGAGACCTGCACTTCATGGTCGTGTGGCTGCGGACGCCTTTGCAGAACTTCTCCTCCTATGTATTCCCCCTCAAAGTGCCACTGCTCGATGAAGCACGAGCCACAATTTTTGGTTGCAGCAACAGCAGCGACTGTGGCAGTGGCAGTGGCAGTGGCACTTCCCTTTCTTGCTTAGTATAAATCACAAATAGATTTCTTTCCTTTTGCTTTTCCTTTTTGCTACTCCCTTGTCGACTGGCGCCACTAACGGCTGCTACAGTTGGCCAAAAGGGGGAGGGCGGGGTAATGTTTATGTGCGGCGTTGGTGGCACTTTGTGCTGCTTTGTGTTGCGCTTCAATGAGGTCGAAATGGCTCAAAAATAATGTGAAAAGTTCCCTTTAACCATTTTTTTTCGCTGCAACAGCAAACGGGGCACAAAAACAATACTCCCCCGAAAAAGGAAGTATACACCCACAGACACATAGATATATACACTTCAAGTGAGAGCAGACATTCGCTTGTGTCTTGGTGAATCCTTTGGCTGCCAAAGGATTTCGCTAGAATTTACTCCTTTTCATTGCTGCCTTGTTGAAGTTATGTGACTTTGGGGAATTGCCTATCCCCCTCCTCAGCATCTCCTTTCCACTTGCCACTTTAGGTTTCGCTTTGCTTTACAGTTGCCTCTTTGACTTTAGCAAACTTTGTTTGCAACTCCTTCGTTTTCTTTTTGTTGTTGGTCTGCTGAGGAGTTATGTCTCCGACTTTAACATATCCCTTACACACTGTCGTATTGATACTGAATACTTGAACAACTTCTGCTGGCTAATGTTGCGGAATACAGCAACTGTATTTAAATCAAGTTGTTTAAATTTATAAGAGGACACACAGCCATATTTCAGCCAGATTGACGACAAATGCCCAAATGCGAAATCGGGACAACAAAACGCAGACACCATTAATGCAATTAGCTCGAGTCAGTCACATAGAGAGACAGAGAAAGTGAAAGAGAGATGAGCTCGAGACAATTATGTTGGAGAGACACAGAGACAACAAATCCTGCCACGCAGTTTAATTCCGCAAACGACTTAAGCGGCAGCTGCAGCAGCAGCTGAGAAAATGGTGGCAGATTATCAACTGCCTCGACAGGATGCTCGTAAGTCAAATAAAAAAGCAAAGGAAATTCAACAAAATGGGGACAAAAGGATAAAAGTGACTGACAGTCAGTCTGTGTCGTTGACTGCTGCTGTTGTCCTTGCAACAGCAACTCAATTAAGCCGCTTTAATTGGTCTAATTAATTTACGCTCAAGCGCACTTCACGTCTAAACGTGTTTTCCACAGCCAACGCAGCCGTGCGTCGCCGAAGGGTTTGTCCTCTATCCTGTCCTGAAATATGCATTAAGCCGCAGATTTGCCACTCGCAACAATGACATCCAACTGCGGCTGTAATTAAGCAAACCTTCCTAGATGCCACGATACAAGCACGAACCTAGCCGCAAATCGAAGCCAAAAGACAACAGTTGCCAGTTGCCTGCTGCCAGTTGCCAGTTAGCAGTCACCGGCAATCAGCGACATTTCATTTGATTTTTAACAAATATCAAGTTATGCGTTTAATGAGTGGCACGTGCTTACCCCCCACACATCCCCCTTTATTTCTCCCATTCTCCCGCTGTCTGCCCTATTATACTGCTGCTGTCCTTGCCTCCTGCCCCAAAGTCTGTCTGAATGACACTGCCTCATTTGCCGCCGAGTGAATGTTCAGCTTTAAATTTGATTTTTAAATTTCATAAAATTAAATTTCACATTATTTAAATATTTAGTATTTGCCTGTTTCAACATAAAATAAGAACTTAATAAATAAGATAATATGTCAAAAGGATATACAACTGCGATTGTTATTCTTATAATTAATACAGATTTAATAGATTTTAAATCAGTTTTATTATTTTTTTTGACTTACTTTTCAACTCTGATACATTATTATTATTATTATGCAACCTAAAGTATTTTTAGTGTCATATCAGGATTTATTACAAGATAGGTATGGGAATCGAACCCAGTTATATTTCAAAATGGTTTCAACAGGTCGGGGACAGTCACGGGACCTTAACTTGAATGATGTTAATATTAAAAGCAGGGATTAAAACCTTAACCGAAACCGTAACCTTTAGCCGGTGAAAACCGATTGAAATTTGTAACCGTAAGTGAAACCGTAACCGAAAAAATGTTTTTCAGCTGTACCGAAACCCATAAAACGAAACTGTTTAAACCGAAATAAACGTTTAGTAACCAATTCATTTATAAGGGTTAATTTCGGTTCTGGCCGTCTGAGCAACTTTGAACTGCCATAACTTTGTCAAAACTCAATCAATTTCCATGCGCAATGTAAATTTGAGCATCATTTTACCTCTTAATTCGTTCTGCATTTGAGTTTTGTTCATTTTCAAAATTCGAATTTTTTCGAAAAAATCAAAAAAGATGAAGGGGTAACACTGTAAAATTTCGAAAAAATTCGATTTTCAAAAATATTCTAATATGAAAAAAATGTAAATGCAGAACGAATTTGGAGGTAAAATCTTGCTCAAATTTACATTACAAAATTGATTAAGTTTTGACAATGTTATGGCAGTTCGAAGTTATTAAAAATCAGTAAAATCAAAATAATCGAATATTCAAACCGAATGAACTAAATTTTTATGAGACCAAATTATAACAAAATCAACATTACGCTGGATAATTCATGTAACCAGATAATATTATTTTCCAGGCTAATAAGAGCATTAAGTCTTTTTTCAAGTAAAACAATGAATAAAGCTTCTTATTTTGGTCAACCGAAAACCATAATTTTTATATATTTTTTATGTGAACCGAAACCATACCGGTATTTTTAAACCAAAACTTACAAAAAACCAATAACCATTACGAAACCGATACTCCAAGATGTTGCATATCCGATAAGCGAAAACCTTAATTCGAGTATTCGAGCTTTGCTTAATATACTATATTTAATTTTAAAATCGTTTTGGAAGCTCCCATTCTAACAGAAAAGAAAAAACTCGTAATAAGAAATACCAAGTGTTAGTGAGTAAATCGTTGTTATTTATCTTAGTGTAATCGTAGCATTATTTGGTATATCTTAGGGTGTTTCTCAGATAAATGTTTATCTGCGTTCACTTCATTGTCCTCAAAGTGTGTTTGATGACCGCAGCATAAAACCTGTAATATTCATTGGCCAATGGCCTGAAGAGTGTTCTTTACTCACAGTACTCACAGAGATATTCTTTCATTTGGCAATTACAAAAAGCAAGACACGACCTTTAAGACCATATGCTTCGAGTGGTGGAGAGACAGACATAAAACTGATGCTGAGGCATCTCGCATCTATAAATCCAGTCCGACTGGACAACAGGGTGTCTTTTGTATGGCCAAAAATGAGCGATGTTTATTTGCAGAGGGGTGCAAGACGTTAAGGGGAGAGAGGAGTGAAGTAGAGATCATGAATATGCAACAGCCAGAGATAAAACGCAGTACTTTGGCCGTAGCAAGAACTTTCCAAGGGGCAGAAGGCAAGTGAAGCCAAACGCGCCATCACAATAAAAATTCATTACGCAAAGCGAACGGCAAACCAAAATGCCGGAAAAGAAAACGCTATAAATTTTCGCCAAAAAAAGAAAGAAAATGAAAATGAAAAACAACAACAGCGTCGGTTACATGAAGAATTATTGCGGCTGCGAACTGCTGTCCACCTACTTAAAATTAATTTCGACCAGCAAAAGAGCCAAACAAGAGAGACGCCGTCGTCCTCGGAGATCTCCCGCGGCGTCACGTCGATGTCGATGAGGAGAAAGAGGAGAGGAAGGGGGTGACGCTGTGGCAGGGGTTGCAAGTAACGACAGCAAAGGGTGACAGGGTGACGGGGTGATTGGGAGTGGTCGCCATGACTTTCGGTGCGTATGTCAAAATATTGAAATATTGTAACAAATAGCAACAACAAGCAGCAGGAGTAGGAGTAGGAGTAAAAGTGGTGGTAAGGGGTAATGGGTGAGGACTTAGAGCTGAGGGGTCACTGGTCAGTGGTCACCCTACAGCTGCAGGCCTAATGAATGTGCGATGTACACGACATCCTCATAAAGCGCTGACGGCCCAGCCCATTCTCCATCGTCTAAAAGCCAAATTAGTACCCGTTTCAACGGAGTTGCGGCGATTGCAGCCACGTGATAAGAAAACGCGTCGTGAGTCGACTTTAGAGCTCGCAGCAGGACAGCCGACAGCTAACAGAGTTGCAACAAATACCGTCAGGAGCGACAGGAGATACTAGAATTGCAACTGTGCCGGGACGCAGTCGGAAACAAAAGGCATTCGATCGATAAATGGAAAATGGAATATGTACATAGGAATAAGGATGTTATAGACCTCATCTCTGCCATGGGAACCGTCACATTAATGACACTGAGCACTAATGGCAACAGCAACAGCAACAGTCACAGCCACAGCAATTCAAACAACTCATTTAACAACCTCATTTGATGCCGGCTCCTATATAAATAGTCATGTGTGCGAGGATCCAGGATTCAGAACATAATAATGCCTCGTTTGCCAATGCCCCGGGGCGCTCATAAAGCCATTAAGCTTCTCAACCCTTTGGGTACAACGCGTAATTTACAGAACGATTCCTTGTTCGCTTTGCGCTTAGCTCAATCCTTCGAATTATGGGTACGCATCCGCTCGACACGACCGTCATAAATTATTTCAGTTAAAACAAGGCAAATAAACAAGTCCAGGGAGCCCAAGGAGAGGGGAGGAGGCAACAGGAGGCAGTAGGAAAATAGAGTCTAGACAAACTGAACTCCCAGTAGGGGGATCTATACTGGCCCAAGATGATCTGGCTTACCTAATGGGCATGCTCTGTATGCACTCAATATTATGATTGGCATGGGCTTTTTCCACTTTACTCGATAGCGTAAACACTTTCAGAAAGCAAAGTAACTACTGAAAAAATAGAAACCTGAAACAAATCCACAGCCAACTGGCAACCCATTCCAATTGGCCAATGGATTAGCTCTAAAAAATAAATCAAACCTCGACGCGACATGGCACAGAAACCAAGCTACCGCACTGCAGTAGAGCGTGCTCTACTATGAGATACTCGTTACACACAAAATGCAAAACATTTTAAAAAATTAAAAAATATTAATATATGTATATTTTGTAGAAGAGAAACAATCGGCATAACTTATGTTGCTGAGCAAGAATATATTTACTTTGTAGAATAGGAGCTACCTTTGTCTGATTGCTGCGTACGTTGCCACAAAGTTATTATACTTCAATCAAAAATCGTTGCCACATAAACTAACCCATCTATGAGTTTACTCTCGTGTATAGCTAAAACCCAGGCGAGTGCGAGGACCAAACTCGTGCCGAGTATCGAGTATCGAGGCAATTCAATTATATTTTTGCAATAATTTTCAATACACTTAAGTGCAGGTATGCCTTTTCCCTGCCTGTTCCCCTCTTGATTTCTACACCTGGGCTTCGGCAACTTTGGCGGCAGTTTAGAAAACAAATAACAGTCAATACAAACTCTGGCGAACTCCTGCACGGACTTCCTGCCACAGCATTTGCCACAGTCTGGCACATTTGCTTATGCTTCTGCTGCTGTTTCAGTTGCATATTTTCCTTATTTTTATTGGACAGTCACTTGTGTATGTTAATGGAAATTGAACCAGCGGTTGGCTTTTTGGTTTGAACTCTGCACAGTTCCACGTATGAATTATGAAAGTATCTGAAAATTAACTTAAATTGTTTTGGGGTTTGTGCCCCAACAGAGCTGGTTATAAAAGTAGATTAAAATTGGCCAGGCATTAAGCGAAGCATATCCCTTTTCCCATATCGCTTTAGTAAACTCAAAGCAATTGCTTACAAATCACTCGAAAATTGACAATCGAAGCTGATAAAGCATCGCGCATGTCGCAACGCGCATTAAGTGCAACTCTTCAGTCAATAGACACGAGTCACGAGACAGGAAACAACAGACTTACAGACAGCATTGGCATCAGTTAAGGATAACGGGGACGATACTTAACAGGAACAGGGACAACTTCAACACGGACCGAGGCTATGCAGCTTTACCAAACTCAAACTGACATTGACATTCGATATTATCGCTAACAAACGATCGACAATTGAAAATTGCGCTAGAAAAGAGTTTATAAAATACACTGAGAGAATAAAACATAGCATATTGAGTCAATATTGAAGAGAGATTCTTAATTAAAATTCTTATAGCATAAGTTTAATTTAAAGTTCCGAATTTATGATGATTATAGAACTAAATATAGAACATTTCAAAACAAACTTTAAGAAGATATTTAAATGTTGTAATAAAACTTTTTATTTGAACATAGTTTATAAAATAAAAACATTACATATTAATAAATTTATAAATGAAATTTTATAATATATTTTGAACATACATATACGGTTAATTGCACTCTTTTCTCTCAGTGTACGCGTATAAAATCATTGAGAGAAAGAATTGTAAGTGCGCGCGCGGGGGCTTATCTAAGCGCACTTTGTCACTGCTTATCAACATCTTTTGGCCAAGGGGATGGCAGGCGTCTGTGGAGGGAGGGGAGTAAGGAAGTAGTAAGGGGTCAGGAGGAACAGGAGGTACAGGCGTACATGGCTATCTAGTACCATCAAGGGGCGATGCAACAAAAGCATCGAGCTGTGCAGAGATAAGTGGAGCAGCCCGACTCATATATGTATGTATGTACACTATGCTACACAACCCCACACTGGACTGCAGCGATGCGATTAAAGCAATTCACAGATTGAATGTGAGCTCAAGTACGGCTCAGTGGGCGCGGCACTAACTTCAATAACTTTAAACTGCTGAGCTGTGCTGCAATTGCAGAAGTAAAATCAACAGCAAGAGCAAGAAAAACAATATTATCAACAAATGTTGCAGCCCCACAGAAGTGTGTGTATAATGTGGGTGGTGTGTGTGTATATCGCAGAGTGTGAGGGAGACAGAGACGGACAGACAGCGACAGGGATGTACGAGTATTGTAAAAATCTTATGAAATGCAACCATTTGGAAAATCCAGCCAATACTTTTATTGTTATTGCTTCATGTTTCAGAGCAACAACAATGGCACAAGAAAGGAGGAGAGACAGTTGGAGGGGAGATGGCCCCGTGTCAGGGGCTTAACTGGCATATACACGTACATATGCTGCCACTTTGAAACACTTTTGTCAGCCTTTTTTATAACAATTTGCAGTTTCGATTTTTCACGCTCTTCAAATGTATATTTCAAACTCGGTAAAGAACTCCCCCGTTAAAGTACGCTTTAAATTATTTAAACGAACTGCAGTAAATCGTTGCGTTTAATTTTATCTTATTAACTGCACTCGAACAACATCGCAATAAAAGTCAATCAGCATTTATTTCAGTTAACACAAACTGAAAAGTAAAACAACAAATTGCGCACAAGTCTTCAAAAAAGGGCAAAAAGGAAGCAGTCGAGGCAAGCGTTGAAATGTTGACTCTCATCTACCATTCGATATGAATGTCTCTAAATATCCCCCTCTATACATATAGATATAAGCACATGTCTGATGGTGTGTGTGTGAGTGTGTGTGTCTCTATATTTGAACAGGGTCATTTAACAAACAACAATTTTCCCAATGTGCACTCGGAGAACTCGTCAGCCAATTTGTCTAAATTAACAGTCACTTACAGATTGTATTTCCACTCGTTTTATACAAATTGTTACAGCTGGTAATGACTGAGGAATTTACGTTTACCCGAGAATAAAGATGAATATTACTCCCCTTTATTAGTAGTTTCTCTAATTATAATCCAATTAAAGATAACATACGGTTGGATAAAATAGAGAGTTAGTTGTGTCAAAGTATACGAGTTCATGATTCATATTAATTGTGGATATCAAAGACTACTATGATAATATGCAGTACATTCTTAAAAGTTATCTCATGCCACATCTCTCCAATCTTTCTTAAAAATAAAAACAAACTATTGCTTTATCCAAGAAAAAGTGTAAATACTTTCCATTTTTTAATTTTAAACGAAGTCATAACAATCTGATAATAAATATAAAAGTTATAACAGAAGAGAAAGAAAGCACTGATGCCAATTTTGTTTATCTTGATTTATGATTATGAAAAGGGTCTTTCATCGCAAATTAACTCCCCACCTAGGCACAAATTCCACCCACAATTTGTAGATGCTTTTTTTTGTGACATATGCGAAACTTGAAATGCAAATGAAATGCAAATAAGAACTTCGTTAATAACTTCAAACTACATACCATTGATTGTGCGGAAATTGCGCCATTTGAAGTAGACTACCTGTGGGCGTGGCTGTTTAACCAGTCGGAAGCATTGAAAATGTACGCATTTTATACAGATTGATTAGGCGTAAAAATTTGTAATTAATAGACAAACAAGGCATAAAAAAGTGCGCAGAAGAACACCACAGGAATCAGTAACAGCTTGGGATGCCCGCAAGCAATCAACAACTCAAACAACATCACAACGACCCAAACAACCCAGGCAACCAATACAGTAGTCGCATTCAATTCAAACCAAATGAATTGAATCGAAACCATATCGTACAAATGCGTCAAATTCAACGTCAGCGAAATCCCCTTAAGCCCTTTTAGTGTTTGATGTCACAACAACAGTTAAAAACAGAAAAACAAATCAGAAAAAAAGTACTTCCCCAACGGCAATTCAATTGAAAGTGCACAAATCTGACCTGGACCTGATCGTAATATATTTATCAAAGGACCAAAGGAGACATTTCAGCAATTACGAGCATTTAAAACTTCAACCTGATCAGTTTTATAAGCTGAATTTCGCATGAATTTTGATTTTCAAAATAATTATGTATCTAAAAAATTAAAAAAACAACATATTTAGACTTTAAAACAATCAATGGTCATCAGTTCAACAAAATCTATTACAAGTTCATTTGTTAAAATAAATATGGGCTTTAGGATTATCACCCTCCCTTCTTGTCGCACCCTGCCATAACTTGGGGTGATAATGAGGGTTGCTTCACCACTAATTGTCGCATTTTAAATTTCGAATATCCCAGATGGCACTTCAAATGATGAAGAGATCTCTGGGCATATCAGTGTTATGCATTGACAATTTAAATATCCCTGGGGCATGTCAGATGGCAGAATGTGAAAGTGCGGCACAAAAATGATGACCCAAGGCGATTGAGTTTTGATGCAACACAAATAAGTGTATGATTATGAGTACTTGTATCATACACGTACTCAAACAATATCTAATTTAATCAATCGGCCGAGTTAAGGGTCTTTTTATTCACCGTGAGCAAATGTGGCACGGATTGATGCATTGGCCAGGCAGCTAATGACACCAACTGTTGTTTGCCGCATTTGGCCATTAGCGAGATGGAACTGAAGGATAGAAGTGGTTATCATTAGGCCAAAACTCGTAGTCGTAATGTGCCTTTGGACGGCTTTTTATGTTTAGCACAAATAACTGACCTCGGAGAACAACATGAAAATGCAATTAACGCGTTAATGTCAAGTTGAAATGACCACCGAAATGGTTGTGGCTCTTTCTGTTGTTTGTGCCATAACAAATTTGCGTTTTGCTTGCAACAAAAAAGTTGCCTAACCATTTCGATCTTCCCTCTCTCTATCTCTCTCTCTTTCCTTCTCGGATATGGATGTTGACGCAACAACCGCGACAATGCAACACACAGTGGTGTGCAAACCGTTACATACTTATTTAATTAACAAGTTGTGTTAATGACAACAACAACATGGCGTCGAAAGAGCTTCCGTTATTTTATTCGCTAATTGCTTTGCAACCTGTAGAGTTCAAATATTAAAAACAACTACAGCAGCCCCCACCCCCGTCCACTCCTCACTTCATGCCCTTCCATGTGGCAAATTGGTTGACTCTGTTTAGTGTTGCAATTGCGCGTGTCTAACTGTCCCTACATGTATTGGCGCGGGAGGGCGGGGAAGAGTACCAAGTCATAACAGAATTATACGATAACACAGTGTAGATGCGGTTTGTTGCATGCCACCTACCCACACCCTCCCACACCTACGCTCATCCCCTCTACACTCAGAAAAAAATCAAGATTTCTGTGCTCAAACAAGGTATATTTAAGTAAAAACAGTTTCAAAAGCTGTCTAAGTTCGAAACTTCCTAAACAAAGTGTAAAAATCATATTTCAAGTTCGCTTTAGCAAGCCCAGAAATCTTAAAATTAGACTTTTCTGGTAATTTTTAAGTACTTTTTGTGCTTAATTCATGTCTATAAAAGATCTAAACATACTAGATTAAATACGCATAAATCTTAATCTTATCCCAAAATATACTTGTTTATAGTACATAAGATTGTAATTTTTAAGTTAATTTCAATATTAAAATCAGGGATTAAAACCGAAATGAATATCGGGTTCAGTTACGGTTTCGGGAATGCTCGAATTCAGGTTTTCGGTTATCGTTTATGCAAAATCTTGGAATATCGTTTTCATAACGGTTATCGGTTTTTTATAAGTTTCGGTTTAAAAATACCGATATGGATTCGGTTCACAAAAAGAAATAAAAATTGTGGATTTCGGTTGACCAAAATAAGTAGCTTTATTCATTGTTTTACATGAAAAAAGACTTAATGCTCTTTTTAGCCTGGAAAATAATGTTATCTGGTGACTGGAATGATCCAGTGGAATGTCGATTTTACTATAATTTGATCTCATATAAATTTGGTTTTTTGGTTTGAAAATTTCGATTATTTTGATTTTACTGATTATTTTTAACTTTGAACTGCCATAACTTTGTCAAAAGTCAATCAATTTTTATGCGGAATGTAAATTTTATCACGATCACGATCCAAATTTGTTCTGCGCTTACATTTTTTTAATTTTAGAAAATTTTTCAAAATCGAATTTTTTTGAAATTTTACAAATTTCAAAATTTTCGAAAAAATTCGAATTATCAAAATGAACAAAATTTAAATGCATAACGAATTTGGAAGCAAACTAATGCTCAAATTTACATTCCGCATAAAAATTTATTGACTTTTGACAAAGTTATGGCAGTTCAAAGTTGCTCAGTAGCTGCGATGGTCAGAACCGAAATGATCCCTTATAAATGAATCGGTTAATAAACGGTTATTTCGGTTTAAAGAGTTTCGGCTTATGGGTCACAGCGGAAACAATTTTTTCGGTTACGGTTTCAGTTACGGTTACAATTTTCAATCGGTTTTTATCGGTTAAAGGTTACGGTTTCGGTTAAGGTTTTAATCCCTGATTAAAATTAAAACTATTTTAAGTTAAGAAAATCTCAAATAATTTTAGTACAAATAACTCTGTTGTTTCTGAAGGTATTTTAATGAGACTAACAGATATTATATATATATTCCATGGTCTTATATATTCTGACTAAGTTCAGTATTAGTATTATCGAAGTATTATTTCCAACAGCTGCCATAGAAATGGTCAGTCATAATATAAAATTTTACATCGATTTTTAGTACACAGCAGTACTAAAATTCTAAGAACAAAACGGTTTAAGTTCAAGTAAGGACATACCTAATTTTAGAATGGCATATTTTTCTTAGTGTACGATGCAAATTGCAAGTGCCTGTAAAGGGACGTGGGGGCGTGGCAACTCTAAAGCCACATCAACAGCATAACATCGCTTGGCGCTGTGAAATTCTAATTAGGCAAAACTCGCAGACCATTTGGTGGCCAACAGAGGGCGCCCACTGCAGCAATTTACGGTTGCCACAGGTCGCAAGCTCTACCTGCCACCACCCGAGACAACTGAGCTGAATTTGAGACTGAACTGCGATATGCGATATTTGTATGGGCCACGAAATTAACATAGAAATATGTAATTTCCGCAATGACAAGCGCTGACGACAGGCAGCTTTATGACTCGACTGGATTTTTTATTTGGAGGCAGAAGTTTTCTGTCTACTTATAAAAATATTAAACTGCCCACCACAGAACGGTATATAATAAATTCAAGGAGCTCACTTATGAAAGGGAGAGAGAGATGGAACAAAGAATGGCATTGTGCATGTGAGACCAACAATGCGTATAAGTAAATGCCGCATGTGAGTGTATGTGCGTGTGTGTGTGTGTGTGTGTGTGTGTGTTTGTGTGTGTGGGGCCACAGTATCCCTATAGTACTACTGGTAGCAGTCGAAAAATGTTGTTGGTGACTTGACTAAGTAGTGAATTCACCAACGATAGGTAATGCGATTTTGTAACGAAAAGAATGCAGTGAATTCACCAATGAAAGGTATTCACTGGTTACTGGTATGTTGTGGATGTTGGTGAATTCAATGATGATTTATAATGCAGAAGGTGTCGAGTGCCAATGACATCCCAATGTTAAATTCACCAACGCGATAATTTGACGGGTAAGCTCTGGTGATGAGCGGTAACCAGTGAGTCGTACTGGAGGGCTGACAGCAAGTGTGTGTGTATGTGTGTGTGTGTGAGCCTCAGTAATCTCTGGTGACTGCTTGGCCAAAAAGAAGAAGCTGAAGCAAAAGCTGAAGAAATTGCGTTGAGTTGTAAATGCCACGCAGGGATTCACGTTTTCATTACGTTTGTTAAAATGAAAAAGCAGATGAGGTAGAAGAAGAAGAAGCTGGCCAACTGCCCCACTGGTGACTTATATTATATGTGTATTGTGTGTACTGTGAGTGTGTGGAGGTGAATTGCTCGCGCTTTTCGTGCGTAATTTATGCGCTTATTGTCTTCTGGCCTGGTCTTCACTTTCCCCTTACCTGTTCCCTTGGAATGCCTCCTGTCGCGTTGGATTCACTTTAACGGGTTTCAACTTCAGCACTGTGCATGTGTATGTGTGTGGGTGTGTGTATCAGGTATAAATGTGTGTGTATGTGTGCGGGCGTTCTCCTCTCATGCTGGTAATTTTTCATAACTGTCGACCGTTCTCGACTCGACTCGACTCGCTTTGATCCTTGGCGACACTTTAACTGCGAGTCAGAGCCTCCAGCGCAGCTGCAAACAACGACGACGACGACGACGACTGCGACTTCGGCGACCCGTTCAAGCATTTACCGCCCACACAGAAATTAAATTTAATCGCTCTGGAACTTTGGCTCCTACATCCAGAGGGTGTCACTCCCCCTTCGTTGGCTACAACACGGGGGCGTAGTTCCCCTTCACTCGAGAGGGTAATAAAAAGTCCCAAGTTCTTGCCGTTGCTGCTTGTTAATATGGCACTTGTGCTCTGCTCTGCAGTTGTTGTTGTTATTGTTGTTGTTGCTGGCTAAATGGCAACTTCATCATCGCGGACAGCGCGCTTCAAGTTTCAATCTCAAGCTGCCATAATTGTATTCAACAAGCTGTTGTCGCTTCAGATTCTTTCCTCCCATTTCCCTCTCTCTCTCTCTCTATCTCCTTGTCTCTCTCTTTATCCTCTTGGCTTCTCACTCACCTGACTAGTATATCCATGCATATATTTTGTATTTTTCATTTTAACCTCGTTGAATGTGTGCACCTTCACCTCCAACCTCCAGAATTCCGAGCTTGGTTTTTATGCAGATTACAAAAATTTATTAGCCGAGTTTCTTCATTTTGTGGCTCTTGTCTCTACACGTTGAAGATATTATTTTAATGTACTTGAGTTTTAATTCGCATTCTTATGATTTATAGCTTGCTTGCCACACAGTCACGCCATCATTTTGTTGCATATACAACAACTCGTATCTCAAATCGCATTTTATGAGCTCTTAAATATCCATAAACCGACTACTGCCTGCTTGCCGCACTTTAAAGTGCCTCAACTTGCAACATGAGTAAATATTCGAAATCAATTGGGGGCAACTATATCATCAGTTCCAAACTCAACCTGCCATTATGAATATTGTGCCTCGTTATGAGGACAGACAGACAGACAGAAAGGAAGAGAGAGGAAATAGAGGGTCGAGATACAGGCCCGAAATGTGTTCATTGATTTGCCTTGAATGGCAATAATTACATGGTTACATGAGCTCCATTTCCGTAGCATAACTCACAGCGGCCCACAGGCTACATGCAACATGTTGTCAGTGCCCCCCTTACCACCCACTCCGACAACTGGTCGACATGACATGTTAACAAAACTCAAGCAAAGCCCACATCATTGCATGCCTGTCCTAAGGTTGGCTTCTTGAACACTTGATGAGATGTTAAGATTATGTTAATGAGTTCATTAAATCACATGAAACAAGCAGACAACCTTACACAACAACTGTCCATTCCAGGGTATAGTATCAAAATATCTTCATTCCTCTGTTTCCCTCTATTTCTCTCTATCTCTCTCTATGTCTTTTGTATTGACAGCTGCTAAATGACTCTGCGACAATTGCGTTTGTTCTCAGTTGTATCTTTAGTAGTGTGTGTGTGTGTGTCTGTGATTATGTTGGCTTAGTTTTGTATCGATGGGTAATTAGCTAATTGGAAATCACATCACATGTCGTTAATAATGAGCGCATTATGATTATAACTCTTGTAACATATTGTGCTCATAAGTTTGCTACAAAAAATATGCCATAAAAAACATGGAAAATGATTTATGTGAAAGTTTAGCTGACATCTATAAAAGTATTGATATCAAGGCTGGATCAGGAACCGATCCTTTAAAATGATTTACTCAGCGAACCCAAACACGAATCGAATTTTTTTCTAGATTCGGTTCGAAAAAAATTAATTACACAAATTTTGTGCTTTTCTAATATTCCGCAACTATTTGAGACTTTGAGTAAAAATCGTAAAATAATATTTCATATTCAAATTAATTAATGTTATTTTCAAAACTAGAAAAAATATTTGAATTAAAGAATAAGGAAATCAAATAAAACAATTTAAATATTTTTGTGTATTAAATGTAAGGCTCGAACAAAAACCTTAGGTTCAAGTGGTATATAAATGGTATATAAATCGGTTCGCGAACTGAATCTAATTCTTAGTCTATGTTTTATTGATAATGAGATAATGAGGGATCTCAAATCGGAAAAAAAATTAGATGCATGAAGTAGAAAGTCCCAGATATGCTTTGAAAAGGCGTATCATGCGATCAGCATAAATATTTTTTTCAATTTATATAATTCAAATATAATAGATGTGATGCAAAAAAAAAAATAAATGGTCTTTTTTGGATTAAAATCTTCAAAAATAATTGTAGTTTTTTTCTTATAAACTGGAATAAATTATTGATATATTTATTATTAATTTCATAAATAAATTCAACGGTTTATACCTCTTGTCAAACATTAATTTTAAGCAGTACTTTACTGAAAAACCAATTATCCTTAGGTACGAGTATGTTGCTTTAGCCAAAGCACTCGTTGCACAGGTTCTTCCTATCTCTTTCTCTCTCTATCTCGCTATCTCATTCATCTTTTCCCGCTCTGACGCTGACATAGTTCTACCGCAAAACTGATCGATTTGTATATTTGTCAAACTGATTTATCGAGTGTTTCGATTTGATGGCCTGGAAATGTCTGTCCACACTTGCACTCACACACACACATATGCGCAGACATTTTACCTGTACAATGCAAAATATGCGAAGCGAGACAGAAACACACACACACACATACACACACACCGAGGTAATCAAACAGACACGAATGCACCCGCACACAGTAATGATATGCAAATAGTATGCGCTTTTCAGTGTCGTATGTGCGAGTGTACGCGTGTGTGTGTGTGTGCGAGTGTATGCGTGTGTTTGTGTGTGTGTGTGTGTGTGTGCTTCACTCTGTTTGCCGTCACCGAAATCCCCCCACAATAGCCCCATTTCAATCTCGGCTGAGTCGCACTGAGCTGCCGCCAGTCAGACAGTCAGACATTCAAACCAGGCAGCAAGGGAAGCCCAATACAGACGAGGGATGGAGAGGAGCATGTATCCCTTTCAGAACGAGTTGTAGGCGCATTAAGTGCATATTCCATGATGATGCTGGGCTATGTAAAACTCGGGATAATCAAAGCCATTATTGTGGTTGAAGCTCTCAATGCAGTTTGAGTTGTCAGAGGCAGGTTGATTTTGAATTAAAGCCATACAATTCCATGGAATGTGAATCTTAATCCTCTCAATGAATGCAACGATACACGAACAATTTCTTGCAAATCAAATGCAATTTGTTTCACCAGCTGAGAGATAGACAGAGATAGAGAGAGGGTCATAGTTGACCCAAATGGCAACCAAGCGAAGCTGATTAAAGTTAGAATCGTTATCTAAATAAATGTGGCTGCTTATCATTTTTTACACATTTTTCACCGTTTCGAATCGCCATCAGTTCCTGTTCAGATTTCTTAGTTGGCACGTTGAGGTCAATTTTAAATTATACACTTCCGCTTCCGTGCTCCGATTTTCGCTCGATTGAAGCTGACTCGCCATGGACCTCATTCCACTTGCTATAGCTTGTTTTCTTGCCATCCTCTCCCTCTCTCTCTCTCTCTCTCTCGTTTGCTGTGTAAATATTGAAATCGATTCAGTTTTCATAAGCCGCATCTCTGCTCCACTGCACCACCGCACCACCGAACCACTGAACCACGACAGCGCCGCAACACTGGCTTGGCCAAGGCCAGGTGCTTCTGCTTCTGCTCCTGCTTCCTGCTCGCCGCTTCTGGCTGCAGTCCGTCTGGTGAGATGTGTTATCTCGGTACTCTTCTGTGTCCAGGGCTAGTTTTGTGGTTTCGCCTTTGCTTGTTATGCTTCATGTTTGTGCCAAGTTGTTGTCGACGTTTGCCCCACTGGGTGATGGTGGCTTTGGTGCCTTTTCCTGTTTATGCAAGTGGATTACGGTGTTTGGTTCTGATTATAAATCATCTTTATAATCCGTAAATCGTGTTTGGTTAACATAATGGAATAAATTTATTTTATTTATTGCAGCTGTAAGTTATAATAAGATTTCAACGACTTGTCGTCAACGTCACTTCCTCCGCTCTCATCCGCTCATTCGCTCATTCGCTCATCCGGTCACTCCTCATTCCTCTCAAGTGGAAGTCAGTCTGTTCTGACCATTTAACTTTATACTGCCTACTTCTCGCCTTGCCTTGACTTGACTTGACTCGACTCGACTCGACTCGCCGCTAAGCGTTTAAGTTGAAGTGCACTTTAAGGCGCCAGGGTCCTTCGTTTTCTGACTGCCTTACTGACTCGGTTTGCAATTATTGTAAATTGCTTGGTGTCAGTTACACACTTTCCCACGCATTTTCGCCGATTCGCTTTTCCCCATCACTTTCGACTCCCTCGGGATTCTCCCCCATCTTCTGCGTCCATTCTGTCCTCTGCATTGGGGCTTGCTTATCTCTGTCCTCCTCAAGTGCCCGCAAAATGGCTTTCGAGCTGCTTCGGTGCAGCTCATTAAACGCATGCCACAATATCCAAAAGGGGCGTGGCATGCAGTTGCCTGCAGGTAAAATACTTCAGCACAGTCAAGGCCAAACTCAGTATACTCGTTCTCTGCCGTGTAATATATTACACTTTAACGCCATTTAGGCGCATTTTAAAATGATAATGTGGACTTCTTGCAGATAAATAATGCAACGTCTTCAAACCAACCAACCAACAAACACCTCGAATGGCAACGGCTTATGCGAGTCTGCTGGGCAGACGATACTCGCAATCCGACCAAAGTTGGCATAAAAATACAAATTTATCGCAACGCAAAGGATTTTCTTGGGGAAAACCTCATGCCATCTCCTCGTAAGTCTTTCATAAAATATGACGACGCGTCGGAGCAAACTCATGTGAGCCAAGTTAACTTTAAATGTGGCAGACATTTCCGTATTTGCTCCAAAATTAATACCCCATAAAGAGTCAGCCAGTGGACACGACTTTTACCTCACAGCAACATTTTCCTTATGTCCTAACAGACAATTACGAATGCACTAATTTGCACTCATATGCTTGCACCCGAACTGATTCGTAAGAACTGTGGGCAAACATAGGCCTCTTGCCAGCAATATAACGCTTAATAGCAGCTCAAAATGCTGACGATGATTATTTGAGACCGTCAATATAGATAGTTGTAGAATGTAATATACCCTGTAGTCAGTGACACAAATTAAATGATTGTAGACACTATTTTGATAACGTCCAGGGAATGAAATTAAATATTAAGTATACGCTAAGTAAACCAACAAATGCTGTTTCAGTCTTGCACATTTGAAACTACCTCTTTAGGCACATGTTAAAGCTAAAGGGTATAAGCAGGCCGATACGAGAAGGGTACAACAAATATTTGAACTAACTTTTTGTAGGGCTTTCAGTGCGGTGCGGAGGGCAATTTATGGGTGTGTATTTGGCTGGATAAAATTTGGATTTAGAGCACAATTTACCAGCAAATTAAAGCGCACTTTCACACACCGAAGCACACACTCACACACACATACTACTCCCACATGTTAACTCGTGTGTGTGTGTGTGTGTGTTTGTATAAGCGGTTGCTTTTATGAGTATACCCTCTTCTAAACATGCACAAAGAGTTTGATTTTTGCTTGGATAAATACACCAAAAATCTGCTCCAACAACTAATTTGATTATAATTTGTGAAACACCTGAAATCCTAGAAGCTGCTTCATTAGGATGTGCTGCTTTGTAGGCAAGTAATAAGGAAATGCTAATATATTAAACTAATTGCAGGGTATCTGGAGAATAGGCTCGAGACTTTCTGAGCAACTGACGACAAATAATAAATTAATCATGCCATTAATTCATCAAGACAACAATAATGACTTGGCTAAAACATTACAGGGTATCCCGTCACAAAGACCTCTCGACCCTCGGTGTTGTTGTTGTTCCTTTTCTTTTTTTCGCTGGCTGGCAAATTGAAAAAGTTTTTTGGCCTGCCGCTAAAAGTTAAGTTGTGTTTCTGTACAATTTATTGAGAGACGAGGCGCACATTGACGCATATTGAAGAGTCCTGCAGTGTGGTTCACATTTGTGCACTGATTTATATGCCGCTTAGTTGCAACGTAGCGTATGAGCCGCACTCGAATTTATGTGCCACACGCCGCTACCAAAATAGGGTTGAATCGTTATGCTATAATTTAATATTTTCACTCTGTGCTTGCCAAACTAATTATAAAGTATTTAATATCCGTAAACATGCACAGCAACAAACTCTAATATTGTCCTAGAAAACTAATGCAAATGCCCGAAAAAGTTCATCCTTTACTCGTGCTCTGCTGCCTATTATACCTCTCTCTCTCATTCCTATCTCCAACTGTTTCCCTCTTGCAACATCATCAACAGCAACTGCTGCCCCATTTGGCAGTTAGATGCCTTCCTTTTGTGGCCCTTCATTGTTGCAAGTGTTTCCAAAAATCCTTGGTCCCGTGTCGCCTTTTAGACCTCCTCATTAGAATCATTGAAGTTCGTAGGCATCATGGAATTGCATGTTGCTCGTTGTGTGTTGCACACTTTGTACTCATTTCTCATCGGAAACTCTTTGTTTGTGTCTGACCAACTTTCGGAAGTCAAAGTTTGCACTGCTTGTTGGGCAGTTAACGGCTTTTTGCACCAACAAACAGTCATGTTTGTCGTGGCCAGAACTATAAGTAGCATTGTAGTTGTAATAATTCTACTTATACAAGCAATTTCTTGGAAGAACGCCTTCTGTTCAATGTAAGCCAACTTAAAAACTAAATAAGTTTCCTCAGCTCGTCATTTTGATCAGAAATAAATATTGGTTGTCAGATGAAAAGCAATAATTTTTAAAGAGATACGCCCATTCCCATTTTTAAGAATAAATGTTAAGAAAAGCAAATATTTATATTCATTCAATTTATTTTATTCTATTACGTACAACTTTAACTTAACAACTTTTTTCTGAGTAAAGTTTTTATAAATTGAGTGGTGATGTTACCAGTTAAGTGGTAATAATGGCCAGAAGTAAGCCGGTAACTATAAAGGCTCTTATTAAACGGTAGATTATATTGCTGGATTTATTGACTACTTTACTCGATTTCCTTGCCAATGGCTCCGAGAAGTTGGACAAGTCTATGCAGCCAGAGCTTTTCATGCTAAGGAAAATAATGGAAGTTTTTCAGAGGTAAACCAAAGTAAACTTTTTAATTGTTTAATGTTTTCCAAGTTTTAATTTGTGATCTGCGTTGTTTTTTGCTTTTTCTACTCTTCAATGTTTGGCTTTTGTGTTTTTATTTTACGGTCACTCTTTGCTTTCCTTTTCGCACTGTTCTTACCGCAAATGTGCTGCATGATGAACTTATATTTCAGACCGCGCTAACTAACAGATTTGCCAATCTAACACGAATTCAAGTTAAACACTTTCACCAAAGTTCGAGGAGTAAATAGTGAGTATTTGTAAGTGAAAAGTTTTGTCTATTCGATTTCATAAAATATAGACAATGCGAAATTGTTTTCGGGTCATATTTAAGAGAATTGTAAATGATTTTATGATCTTTGTCTCAGGAATATATTTACATTTCAGCGAATGTGTTTTAATGTCAATGTAAAATGTACACTGTTATGCATAAGCAACAAAAGTTTCCAACTAACTCCCCAAGCCTGAAACTTAAGCTGTGAAAACTTTTGCTTTTCTCTGTTTTGCTGATACACCTGTCAACAGCAATGGAAACGGATATCTGCGTCATCAAAAAATAAAATGCTTAAACCGGAAATAACAAAGGTTTTTGAAAATGATTTAATGCAGAATACCCTGTAGTATTACTAGTAATATTATGTACTATATTTAGAGTTTTTTAAATTATATTTCAACGTGTTTTCCGACTTTCACTATTGGCTAAGCTCCGCTAAAAAATTGGAATACATAAATTTTTAGTTTAGCTAGAATAAATTTTAAGGTACAACTGATCCAAAATCAAGAACAGAGCACAGCTTTGATTTCATATTTTAAGTGTCTCTGCTACAGAGCATCTCTAGTCGAGCAAACTTTATTAAAGCTATCTTAGTTGCTAGTTGTGTTCCTGAAGAGAGTACACGTATTTGCAAATGCTTATGTATTGGCGCATCCTCAATGGCCATAATGTGCGACACAAGGCGGAAGTGCAAACTGTTACGAAACCGAGAATAGATTCACAATCAAACGGAAAATAGTTTTCAGGGTGGCATACAAGTTTTGTACTCGTAACCCTAAACATGGTGCGAGTGCAGCTCGAAAAAGAGATAGCTCGTATGTAATTGTAAAATGTTTTCTCTGCTGTCAACCCACTTTGCAAGTTTATTATTTTTATCAGTGCGAAGTTCCCTCCAAAGCTCTTCGTCCGCCACTTTTTCCCTGTTGACCGGTCTACTGTTTCCTCGGCATCGCCCTTGGCACTTGACAACGCATAAAAATCGTCGCAAGGACTCTTTTTTTGCAATAAAAAATTGCAATAAATTGAAATGTGCGCTGAATGTCTGCAAGTGTTTGACCAAGAAATTACGATGTCTATTCGATTATCTATTGGGTGAGTCGTTTTATAACATTTTATGTCAATACAAAGAGCTTAGCACACTCCCGAGTATTTGTCAATGTTGGATTATATGTATCTATGAGCTACTCCAACATTTAGATACAGTGCAAAAATTTGTTTCAAATATCCTGCGTTCTTCACTAATTTGCGGTTATCTCTGGATCAATTGTCGATTGATGTTTTCATTGAAATTCATAAAAACAATAACATTTGTTTAATTAATGCGAATGCTTATCGACAAATCAGCACAGCATTGAAATTAATGAGTATATGATGTAAATGAACATGGGAGTATTATATGTATACGTATGTATGTATATGCAAATTTTGTGAATAAAACATAACAGCGACAGATACACAGTAAATATCTGGCACTAATAAGCAAGTATATCATTAATCCAATTAAGCTAAATTAATTGAAATGCAAATCGACTAATGAGGGCACACTGCATTGATTTCCACAGTGCGAATACGAATGTGAGAGCGAGTGCGAAGGACCTTCCATTCGATGTTGAAGTGCATTAAAATCTGTTTTAATAGCATGCCAAATTACACGGCCGTGTAACACGCATACGCCGTGTTGTGCATTGATGAAACACTCCGATAAGATTGCAACTCAGTGGTGAGAGAGCGTAGCATGTGAAAGTCACCGATGGGATTGTTTGCTGGAATTCTAATTCACTCAAACTCATGTAAGTGTGCATGTGCGTGTGTGTGGGTGGGAACTGGAGCATACTAATTTCGATGTGGAAATGACCGTCGCTAGTTGTTAACAAGGTTGTCTCCTTTGAAACAGAATATGGAAAGAGGAGGTTTGAGGTGGAGAACAGGGAATGTTATTAATGCTAAGCGTATTAAAATTCCCATCAATTTATTCATAGGTCTGTCATTTACATAACATCGTAGTCAGAAAGCAGCATCTGGCTCTCTGCCAATGTCTCCTTACCATGGCCTATTGTTATTGGATTCTGTCCTTAAAGCGATTATCAATTAATTTGCACATTATTAAGGCCTCATATCTGTCTTTGTTTGTTCTATCTAGATGCACTGCATTGAGTTGAGATTTCTCTCCCTTCCACCTTCTCTTTCTTCATCACTAAGTCTTGGTGCAATCTATGCTCAGTTCAAAAAACAATACCCAAAGAATATGGGAGTCTACAAATGTAATTGGCCGAAGTTGACATCTCCGTCCACTAAATTATACACTTACATAAATTCAGTAGCATAAACCGTCATTACGACTGTCTGTCTGTCCATCCGTTGAAAAACCTAAAGCTTGTTTGTTTAAAAAAAAAATATATATAAATAAATATTATTTATTAAACATATGTATTTCCTAGTGCTACAAGGATATCCTTATTATACTGAGCATCTCACTGTCGAGCACACTCAACTCTAGCGATTTCACATGTATTCTTCTTGTCAGGACTTGTCTTTGTGCGGAAATATCTAAGCCAAGGAAGCCATTCATAGTCTATGACTGGAAGCTATTCGAATAAAGGAATATCTTGGTTACCATTAGCAGCAGATATCCATGGTAATATTCCGAGAGATAAAAGGAGATAGAAAGACAGTAAATCCCTATTAGAAATAAAACAAGAATAATCTGTCTGACTAAAAAATACTCTTTAATTTTAAATTTTAACTGAGTATACAGGGTGCTCTTATACAAGGCTGTGACTGAGTTCGTTCACATTATAATCAATGGCCACATAAATATTCACATGCCCCACTTTGTGCTTGTGCGTAAATGCCATGTTACTGTACTGCCACTTCCCTCCCAAACACCCCCCCCTATCCCCCTTGGGCTTTTACATAGTTGTCAAGCAGGAGCTCACGTGCATGTGAGCAACCACTGACCAGCTTGACCCACCATGTCTTTGTATTTGCTGGGAATCGGGTTAGTCTGGCCAGCTCGCGTTCAATTGGAGAAACAATGGCAAGGGTTACCAAGCAAATAGCAGAGGGCCTCAGTTTCCCCCTCGATTACGTGTGCTTGTATGTTCACATTTGCAGCTGGTATTCATAATAAACTCTGGTCTGTTCGGCAGGTTGTGACCTCCCCGTCCATGGACATTTATGCACGTTTTACTAATGGCACATGACTTAATATCTATTGACTCTGTAGTCGGATCTCAAATGCAGATGGAATTATTATTGCAATAAGTATTGGCACAAGGACTTTAAGTTTCAATTGTCAGTTATCCACATATTTCATGTTTAATTTTAAAGCCTCTTTAATTATTTGTCTAAATTTCATACATGATCTTTCTACATAATTATAGAATTGAGATTGTCTGTAATTCTCGTAATTATTGCTTAAAGACTTTAAGATTCTATATGAAATTTAAAATTTATTTATTCGTCGCCACTTTCTGTGGCCTTTGTTGCCAAGAATTATTAGGGCTATTGTCTGTGCATTGTCCTTTTACCGTTTAGGAAAAGGTTGGGCCCTTTCAATGTTGCCTTCGGCTAAGCGATCCCAAGCATAAAGAATACAATGCTGACCTTAATGCAAGCCTATATTTCTTTATTATTTCGCTTCTCCTCAGCGTCCTGGAGGCCATCAAAAGCCCAGCCAAAGACGTCCATCTTAAATGATTTAATGAGTTTTCTTTATGTTGAGCCCAACTCTGGGGTCAAGTTTTGGTCAACTCGTTGGCGACTCCTCATCAACTTCCCGTGCCATAATGATCAAGGGCATTGAATAGCAGCTGCTAAGCATACTCACAAAATCGTAGCCAGGTGCAAAAAGCGTAAGCAACATTCATCGTCACTCATTGTCATTGTTTCCGCCAAATCCGACAGAGATTTATCAGCCAAATGTCAGCATGAGTGAAAATTTATATGCGATTTGTATTATCCCGGCTGTTGCAATGAAATTCCACGACAACTGATCGCCGAGACCGTGTGCCAGCTTCCTGCCATGCCCCCTTATCCGCCTCACTTTAGACAGACATTGTGTGTGTTTGGAGGCTGCGAATTAGTGAATTGTGCTCGAGATTCCCATGACTGTCACTGAGCTCAATTCCCCCACCCCCCACTTAGACGTATGTCGAGTACTCACACCCAATCCCACACTAGTACTAACAATTGTATTCATACTCCAACTCCCACTCGTTTTTGCTACTCAAATGTTCGCCTGCTGGCGGCTTCCGGCTTAAACAACGCTCTGTCGCTTCCATTTTCATAGTCATTGCTTTGTCGTCTATCTGCGAGTGTGTGCGAGTATCTGTGTGTGTATACATATACATATAAATTAACATAATGCTTAAGTATGTGTGACAAGCGACTTCTGGGTTTCAGTTTACGTGAATTTATGTTGCTTTCAAATTGTCTATATGTACAGTTAACTGTACATCGTGTGTGTATTTTTATATACATGTGTGTGTATGTGTGTGTGTGTGGGTGTGACGCACACAATTAAAATCATTCATGCAATAAAAATACTCACAAAAAATAAAATATAACGCAACGAATACAATTTTCTATCGAAAGCAAGGACAAATTCTGCCTGCAATCAATATAAAGTACAGTCAAACGTAGCTAAATCGAACGTGTATTGACTTTAAGCAAGGCATCTTAATAATAAATAGCGCAGTTTGACTGTCATTAAAAGCCGAAAATATTTAACCAAAGAGCTTTTGACTCAAAAGCTGTTGATTATCCGTGAGAAATGTTGGAGCATTAGTCGGCAATGCTGTTTACTAATCAGAGCCTCCTTCTAATTTATGCCTAACACATTTGTGACATGCGACTGGCAAACTGAACATGGATATCATTGCCAACTACGAACTGTCAACTTTCCAATTGCAACTGCAACTGAAAAGCCAATTCAAATGTCAGAGTAGAGAGTGTAGTTTGGTCTGTACTCATAATAACTGGGCCAATAGCCAGATATTCGTAGTACTGATACAAATTTATTACGCATGCGACACGCGTATTTCATCTTGTTTGCTTGTTTGGAGCATTATTATCGCCCAACGTGGCGTATGATTAACATAAAATGACAGCGCCAAAGCACGCTACTCGCACCTGCAATACATCTCCTCTCCTGCTCTCCTGCTCTCCTGCTCTCCTTACCTGTCTTGCTATACTATCAGAATTTGACTTTTCAACTGATTAACATAATTTTCTGCTATATTATCAAGAGAACCCAGATCGACAGGCAAAACAGGCATCGAGTTGCGGTTACGTAACGCGTTCGTCGCTTCACATCCGTTGTACGAATATTCGAATTTTGTATTTTATCTACATACATTTTATGATACGTGAATGGAATATTATCGCAATCATCGTTCAGTTCACACTTATTACCAGTAAAAATACTGATCAGATCTGCGAGTCAACCTGCCACCTTGATTTTGGGCATTTAACGTTTAAAGACTTGGCTGCCATTCAACTTTCTGTGTGGCTACAGATCGAATGGAATAGATGGCAATGCTATAGAATGGACATGACATCAAGCAATCAATGAGATATTGTCTGCGTATCCCTCCCTCCCTCCCTCTCTCACTCCCTCCCGCATTGTATGTGCTCTTGGCAAAAAGAAAGGCGGAAACTAAAACAAATTGGAACAAAATGCACAAAAGGCCAACTTGCAACCAGGTCCAGACAATAGCCACGACTTGTTGGCCGATTTCAACATTGAAAAGCGATAAATTCTTAATTGAAGTCGCTTTGCCAGGTATTTGTTGAGAGATAAACGACAATGGAAACACTTTTGATTCGACTTTAATGTGAAAGTATTTCCCTTTATGAATCTATCCTAAATCTAAGTTTAGAAAATATAATTAAACTGCAATAATGGCAGATGAAGAATCAATTAATGCGCCTTTAACAAGTGCAATTCAAGTCCTTTGCGACACTTTAAATAAACAACTCGTCTGTTCCGACAGTAGATGCTCTCATGCAGTCCCAAAATGAACTGGGTAGATGTGTCTAATGACATGGATATGAAGACAAGGACATGCAGCACGCATCAAGCTCAAAATATGAAGCAAGCTCGGGACAGACATGCCTTGGTCTGCTCTTGATGCTGATGCTGATGCTGATGATGATGATGATGATGTGGACACTGTTGTTGAAGGCTGGTGACGTGAAGAGCTGCCTTCGAGGTATTATTACACCATTACGAATGTACTTAGGGCTTTCATTAGCCCGTAGATTGGAGCTATTTGGTAGGTAATTACGGCTACCAGACAGAGACATCGACTGAGATTGAGACTGGAACTGGGACTGGGACTGAGCTCCAGGTTAGATGACCGGAAACGACAGCAGTTGCCGGGCAACGCACAAATCCAAAATCCAAATGCAATGAGCTCAGCTGCTCAACAGACAAAGCAAAGCACAAGGCAATCATCAGACAACCAAGAGCGAGTAGTATATGGGGACTGCTTGCCGACAGTCCACCTACAACACCATCCCTCTCTTCCCTGTGGGCGAGCATACAAATGTCGAATAAGCGGAAGTCAACTTCAGTCGGGTGTCTGTCCCTTTTGGCAACTGCCTCTGAATTGCCTTTTACAATGTTGTTTGCCAGCTGACCCCCAAAAACAAAACTCTTTTCAACACACAGGCTAACAGAAACAGACTAACGGGTTGAAGCGTCTGCAACACGCAAATGCAATTAACACGCCAGCAGACAGACCGGAAATGGAACCCCACTGGCTCAGCATGTGACTCTCCCTCTCCCTCTCTCTCTATATACATATATATGGATCTCAAAATTGGTCATCCTGTATAATCCTCTTCTACCTGCCGGACTTTGGCTTTTTTTGCATTGCAAGCCTCCCAGAAAATCAATTAGTTGGAAATTAATTGTTTATGCGTGAGGCTCGCCCATAAACGACTTTTATGATGAATTCACAGCTCTGGCAAACTGGCAATTTGGCAATAGAATGACCTTAAGTCAAGTGAACACTGAGCAGGAGGCTCTCAATTTGCTCGACTTCACCTGCAAAAGACGCAATGAAGCAAGCGCGACAACCTGTAACAGTTCTATTTATATTCCGTCTATTCAAAGACTTAAAGGGGTATATTGAACAAGAGTTTCCATCTACCATCTAATAAAGGAGAACTGTCTTCAATTTATCGCTTTTCTAGGGTATTTTGCCGTAAGTATTTGGGTTTTCTTTTGATCAGCAACCTGTGAAATAACCGTGAAGAAAACTTTTTCTCGCTCGCCCTTTGTCCCGCTTCTCACCGATGTTCGCATTTCTTTTTATATTTCTCTTTATCGGTATTATCTTTTATTTGCACTTTATTGCACTCGTTTCGGTTGAAATCGCTGTCCTGCCAGAAAATAATGTACATTCAAAATGAATATTTACGCGTTGGCAGCAATTTCAATACATTTGCCGACAACTTAAAAGGCCAAAATGAGACTTCAAACTTTACAAAACAAATACAAGAAATAAAGAACCGAGCTTATGGGCCCCACAAAAAACATACTGTTATGTTGTGACCCCAAAAAATAAGATATTATATGCCCACCCTGTATATGCTCGAAATTCTACGTAAATCATTTATTCATTTAATATTTAAGCTGTATAGTTGCAAGTCATACTCGAACTAGAACAGCCTGCCGAACCTATACGAGTATTCACACTCGCACTCACACTAACTCACATTCACACACATTCACATGCACACATAAATGCGTTCCTCATTGAGTGCAAAAAGCATTGTACAGCACATAAACCATGTTGCAAATGACCAGACGTGAGCCCTCCATTAGCCCGCCTGACCGGCTGACCGCCTGCCTGCCAAACCTACCAGGTCTCGGGACATCGCCTTTTATTCCCCTTCTCCTTTTACTGACCCTATGAACGGCCTCGGTGCGGGCCAAAGAGCCTTGTTTGTTGCCTCATTTTTGAAGCCTGCAGACGGCATGCCATTGTTGTAGTTGCTGCTCTCGTTATACCCTGTATCTGAATGTGCTCTGAGAGGGGCGTATGGATTAAAGAATAATCTGAACATCAATAGTCAGTAAAACATTTGATTTGATTCCTATTGTCTATATTACATTATATCGATAGTTAAATCTTGTAGTCAGCTTTGTCATTTTTTCCTTTTTACTTAGGCTCTTAACATCACATTCAGTACAATAGTACAATTGATATTCCAATATACAGATTAAAGTATATATTTTAAAAAGTAAACACAAGCATTGTAGTTGCTTTTTGTCCTGCAAATCTTTTTGTTAATATTGTTTCACTTACTCACTATCCAAATCAATTTTGTTATATTTTAATATTAGTTCTTAAAAACAGACAGGACATTCCCTGCTCACATTTGGTAGTATCTTTAGTATTATATCTTTAAATTTTATTTACTCTTCAAGACTGCAATGCGGCTCTGAACCGAGCAACGCAGAACCGGTTCAGTTCGGGGTTTTGTTCAAAACGATTCATAAACCAAACCTTTATAAAACTTTACTAAGATAACCCGAACCGAATAACTTTAATAAATATACGATTCGGTTCGAAAAAAAAAGACTTTGAATTAAATCTAATACAGTCATATTTAAAACTTATTTAATTTGAATAATTTGCTAAATTACAATTATTTTTAATAGTCAATTAAATTTGTTTAAAAAACCAAGCAAAATGAATACAATAAAAATATTTGAATGTAATCTATTTAAGAAAAGCTCTACCCCAAAACTTGGGTTCAGGGGTTATATAAACCGGCTCGCCAACCGAAAATAAGACTTGCTCTAGGGCGCGAACTACTGACAGTACCCTAACAAAATTTTGTGGTTTGCAGTTTTGCTTTTGATAAAATCTGCTTATTTACGGGGTGTCTTCTAGCTTATCACCCGCATGTAACAACGTTTTTAATTGTTGCTGTTGTTGTGTTGTTGTTTCTGCCAGTGTTGCAACTCCTGGCGTCTGTTGGCCATATTACTGCTACTGCTACTGCTGCTACTGCTGCTGCCATTGTTTGTTCCACTTGACCACTAAAGCATAGTTTTAGGCGCTAAAAGCTAAACACCAAAATTCAAAAAGCAGCTGCTACTTGGGAACAAGCAGATGCAGAGTGGCCTCCGGCATGAGCACTTTAGTTTATTTCGTTTGCTCTCTCACTCTCTCTGTCTATATACACACACACACATATGTACACACATATATGTGTGCGTGTGTGTGTGACTTGTGCTTCGGCAGGTGCCTGAAGCTAATATCCGGTGCTCAGTGCCTCAAATGCCTGAGTTAACTCACCACTAATTGCGAATTCCCTCCCACACACACATACACCCAACTGCAAATAGCTTTTGCACTTTTTTTTATTGTTGCTCTTGTTGTTGCCTTTGTTTTTTTTTTTAATTTAAAATTAATTTTAAAGAATGTTTCAAAACCACTGTGGATCCGTTGGCTTTTCCGATTGATCGACCAAAAACCAAAAGCCTCTCGTTATATGACATTGAAGTTTGCGGTTGTGTCATAATGATTATTGTTTCAATTGACTCACCGATTCTGGTTCTTGTTGTTGTTGTTTTTGTTATTGTTGCGGCAGTAGTTTATACAGTTTGCAGCTGACCACAGCGAAATAAACCGCTAAATAAATAATGCATGAACAATGCCATTGCGAATTGAATTTGAATCGCAATGGAATTGCATTGGAATGCAGTGGCGAATCACACGCCATTTAAATACAGCCCACTAAAAGCTGGCCAAAAAACAAGCAATACCATGGCCAAAACAATGTATCTGCTCTCTTCAAGCGATGAACTGCCTAAAATTAATTAAAATATTGTTAAATGGTCAATCAATAATTTAAGTGTAAGCTTTGAAAATAAATATTTGATTGGCATAAATCAATTGTTAATTACTATCTACGTAATACAAATTAATTACAGATATTTCTATATCTTAAAGGATGTGTAGTTGACAGGAGGCCTTGAACGAGTTTTAATAAACAACGAACTGATTTATACAGATACATACCATAAATAAGTTAAATCATTAGATTATTAATAAATGAAATAATAAGCAATTTTCATTCCTCTCAGATTGTGTTAAATCTCGTAAATCTCAGAATGAGAACTGTACATACTACAACAGTTTATTTAGCAATTTCCGTTCAGGAGGCAACCCATCAGAAATAGAAAAAGTTCAGCCTCTACATTGATGTCAAATTACGATCTTAAATTACAAGCAATTAGGCCAAGAATATACTATATGTAGAACAGAAGCTAGCTAAAACATAGTTAAATAAAGCCCAAGGCAGTCTGTTTGTAGCTCTCTAAATGGCGTATAATATGCAGGGAAAACACAAGCCGCAAATGGCCAACAACAATTTTAAGCTAAGTAAACTCCTTTCCTCACTTTCCCCTCATCTCCTAGTCAGAAGCCACTGAAAATGTATGCCGCGCTCATGTGTTTCCTGACGATTATAAATGGCAACCGATAGACAGGCCGAGTAGGAAAGCGGAAGGTTGGGAATGTCCCAAGGTAAATTTATATTTGCTGCGGCTATGACACTTTAGCCCTATGTCATCGTGTCTAAAATTTGCCATTGAAGAGAAGCTCTCTCTCTCTCTCTCGCTCTGTTGGTAAAATATATTTAATTTAATAGGATACAGGAGTTACTCGAATGGCTGTGGTCGGCAGCTCGCCTCAAGGCTGACTTAGCCATTTATCGGGAAAGACGATATTGCAGCCACTGATAAATTTATAACCCCGATATATACGACTCAGAGTCATACGAACATATTCAGTTTGCCTGATGAAAGTGCAACTTTGTTGAGTGGATGGTTAAAGTAGGGGGACTGATGAGTGGACGTATTAAATATTATTGAAACTTTTATTGAACTCGCAAAATTGTGTGTGTGTTCATCCATTCTCTGGCTGTTTATTGGGAAATTTAAGAGCACAAGTTTCCGGGCAATTTCAGTTGCAGTTGGCAAATGCTGCAGTCAAACGACTTTGCACGTTTCAACTGTTTAAATTTAATTTGTTGCATATTTGGCTACTGGGTTGCCGCAAGGGGGGGCACAAGGGGTGGCACAGTCGAGTCGAAGTTGCAGGTTCTATTTGCAGGTCGCCAGAAATCAACATTTCTGAACCGACGTGCGCAATCGAAGAAAATGCACTCGCAGATGAACAGAGAGACCGATGGAGAGACATACGGCAGACGACAGAGAGACAGTGAGAGAGACGAATAGCGAGACAGGTAGACAGTGCCCTATGTGATGGTGGAGAACACACGGAAGTAGTTACCGTCATGCCAAATATGACAAATGTTGTTCCTTATGCCCCTTTTTTCAAAGTTGGTAGTTGCTAGTTGGCAGTTGGCAGTTGGCAGTTGCGAGTTGCGAGTTGCAAGCTGCAAGTTGGCAGCCGCACAAAAAGCTGAATTGAGCCAGCTGACACGTAAACTGCATAAATATAAACGCAACACGAGAACGTGAGAGCAGCAACGGAAGGAACCTGGCAGCAGCTTCAAGGTGGCAAAGATACTCGTATTCCAAGGGCGTGGATAGATGACAGAGTCTGTGCGGGTGAATGCACCTCAAAGTAAATGGGATTCGGACGAAGATGGAATGGTGTGAACTTAAACAAGCTACAAAAATCTGTATTTGACTTTAAAGTCAAAGAAATGAATACCTAAATATCTATTCGTCTTACTCTAGATATATGTATGTATATTAAGACATACTTCCGGGATACGTAACAAATAATTAGAAATCAAATTAAATCGAATCAATCTGTGTCCCGCTGAGACAATATTGCAATTTCCAAAAACAGCGGAAGCGGAAGTTTCAAAAGCACAAGAACAAAATCGATATTTATTCGTCTTGCTGTGGATGAGGGAAATCCAATCCGTGGCAATTCGAAAGCACACCACATATACATACACATACACATGCACATACACATGCACATACACATACACATGCACATACACATGCACATACACACACAATCTAACAAGGACACTGTGTGGCAACTTGAATGACCACTTCGATATATGCAAATCCTGCTACGGGTAGTTTCATTTGTATTTGCCCTGCCAAATGGTCTCCTTTCTGGCCAACGATGAAAGTAGATTTTCGTCGAAAATCACTTTAACAATTGACACTGTAAACAGATTGCGGTCGTAACTTTTTCTGAACTTGACTTGACCATTTAAAAGCATTAAGCGAAATTTCGATAAATCACATGAAAGTTTTTGACTATCAGACACTCCGCACTTCCACCTATTTCTATCTGTGACATGGTTTTTTGTAACATATTTATTATCTTAATGCTGAAATAGACTTTAATTTTGTCATAAATCTTAACTGCTTTTAAGCAATTATTATTAATTCCGTGTCCTGACAGTTGAAACAAGTAATTTCTTAGTGCATTAAGAGTATTCACATATTCATATATATTTGTTAGGTTGATTTATTTTATTTTCAAAAGTTGCTAAATACTATACAAATATTTAAATGATATACTCTTAGGTATAGAATACGTATATCTGACTACTGTATAAAATACATAAATATATTTATACAGAAATGTTTTTTTGTATTTTTATCAATTTGTTTAATTGAGTTAGAATGCCTTCTAAAATTAACATATTTATTTGTTGATCAAATATAATAAATGAATAAGTATTCGTAAAGGAGCTAAGCAAGCTTTCTTTAGTTGAACACAAAATGCGCAGTATATTCATCTTAAATTCCACGGGCCTTTAAAGTCTCCAGTGTTTACCTGAGTAAATAATAAACATAATGCAAATTGGGTAGGCAAACTTGGCAAGTCTTGGGCCTAATTAGCCGGTCCTCTGTTGATTTGTGTAATTATTAATTTTATTACAATTAATTTAATTGCATTAATAATCATATGTGTTTCAAGTAGGGACACAATATTCTGGCTCTTATATATGTATATATTGGTTTATGGCTAATTAGCGGTCCCCGTGGGGTTTGTATGTTGTGTGCGAATTAATCGATGTACTAACTCCTCCGGCTAGCGTGCAGCTAAATGGTGCCTAATTGATTGATTGTGTAAGTCGACTTAGCAGATTGAACTATAGGCCATACTCGATTGATTGCAGTCAAAATACAAACACATATGCAGCGTCTGCATTAGGTGCATTGCAATGCTCAGCTTATGGCAGCTTATTGATGAAAATCACCGATCAGAGAGCTCCCATTCATCAATAGACATTTGGTTGTCATACTCGTACCGTGAACGAGTACGAGTATGAGTACGAGTACTCGAAATGTGCCACGTGTGCAGCTCGCTAATAGGCATGGGATTAATGGTATTGGGTCAACATCTCTTACAGCTTTAACGGCACACGCATAAACTGAGGCAAGGCGAGGAGAGGCCAAGTCTAAAGATTTATGAGAGCATCAGAGAAATTTAATCAAACCAAACAGCACAACCCTTTCTCGAAACAAAAATCAAATTTCCAATTTGCAACTGGGGCTAAGCCAAAGTTTCATATTACCAACCAGAAATGGCCGAAATACTAAAAGCACATTCCACGACTGTGGAATTCCATCCATCCCTTCACTTTCTTCACTTGTTCCATGCACTTGTGTTAAGCATATGTAATCAAAATAAGGCAAACTCCGCTTTGCCTCATTTTCCGAGTGGAAAACCAACGACTGTACTCGTCTATACGTTTATATGTACATGCATGTGGGAAGAGCATGTGCCATCGCAGGGTATTGCATACTCGTGTTTGAGTTAACGTTGGGGCGAAATTTCAATTTGATTCAGCCTGTTTTGGTTCGGTTTTCTGGTTTTGGTGCTCGAGGCGTTCAATAACCAAGCAAGGAACAACAACAATAAAAATGTCGAAAACATAGCAAACATTAACGGGAAAACAATTTTCATAAATCTGGAATTATTACCAGGCGCCACAAAAAGCAAACAAACTGCTGCAACCGATTCTGACTCCGACTCCGACTCCAACTCAGTACGCAGTGTGTCCATTGAAGCAACAAATTTGCACATGAAAGACAAGTACAAATTGCTGAAGTGGCAAGCCAATACGACTATCAAATGCTCTATAAATAATACTATAGTCAAAATAAAATAAGTATAAACCATCAGGTATTTACAGGACATTATATTCTACTTGTATTGTATACGTATACATTGATATGGCACTAATCTAAAAACAGCACAGAGTTTTATACCTTTTAATCGTATGTTGACTGTACCAAAGCTCTTCTCATAGTCTGCATTGCTCTTCGCTATGATTTTAACATATGTCCGACATTGGGGTGCTACGATCCCTTAAACGCGAAAACTTTCTCTACAGAAACAACAAACATCTCTCACACACATACTTATACATATACATATATTTACAACGCATTTAACATGCGAATATTATTCATAGAGGAATACTCGCATTGTGCCCGTTTTTGAAGCACTTCTCGGCCCGGTTGGGGTTCATTGCTGCCAGAGACCCACAAAGGGCGAGAGATTATATAATTTTCGAGCACTTGGCAAACAAGCAGCTGGACTGAGCATAAGTCACATAAATCACGCTTTGTGCTTACGAGTAGATTGTAAAGGGATCCCCCTTGTTTCATCTTCTCCTCCTCCTCATCAACAGCTTTCGCGCTTCCCATTATCTTTTAATTCAATTTTTCGCAATCGACTTGGGGGATTCTTTGAAGTCCACTCAAATTTCAATAATTCTCTTTGCATTGACATCCTTGCAAATTATAGATATTCAAATAAAACATGAATAACAAAAAAATACCCTGTAACTAAGACATTAACGACTAGTCGTAACTAATAATGTGTTGATCGATTGCAGTGTTAAACTTTACTTGATAGAGTATGACATATTTCTGCAAATGTTACACAATTTTACAGGGTATACGCTTATGTGTTGACGTCACGGACTGTCGGATGAAAAGCGCTGGCTTAAGACATCAACTGTCGTTGAAAGTTCTATTGTATCTATTGAGCCATTTTATTCGAGGCACACACAAAGCCAACGAGTGAATGCCACTTGAAAGTTCGAGTGCTTCTAGACACACATTCAATGGCTTATCAAAATCTTAAGCTGACGACAATGCGATGAGCACTACAAAGGACGCACACATCAAAAACCATTTATAAAATTAATAAAAATAAAAAAAATTGTGCGTTTCTGTGGCTTTGTGAAGACTCAATTCCCTTTCTTATCAGTTAAAGTTCGATTTGATCAAGTCTTTCCTATATTGATTTCTTCGTATTGAAAGGATTTCTGGTTAAAGTTGCGTTACCCGTTTGATGATTAAATAACATTACCCTTTGCATACACTCTGATAAAAGGAAGGCAAGTCAGGCAAGTGTTAAAAATGTAGAATCAACAAAGGGCATAAATAAAGTACGACTGTAATATAGCCAATGCATTGGGCGCTCATCCGAGCAGAGGAAGGCCGTTAATCAAGGGCTGATAAGTCTGCCTAGTTATAGGCTTACTCGGAAAGTATATTGCTTCCCATTCACATACGTCACATATTTGGATTATTTTGGATTTGTCAGTTGTCAGAGAGGAGCAGAAAGAAGAAGGTTTGCTGCAGGTGACAGTTCCCTCATTTAAGCCCGTGTTCTCGAAGATAATGCCTAATGTCTGGCTAACAAAAGCGCGCCCAAATTCGTTGTCAAATTCGCAATTTGCATATGCAAATGGGCTTTTGGCTTTTGTAGTTGATTAATTTTCAACTAAGCCCACCACAACATCCACATTGCATCCCTTTCACAAACCATTCACACTCCATTCATAAGACTCATTGCAGACAACGCGTTGATGGTTAATCAAATAAACAAGCAAATGCGCGAGTATGTGTGAGTGTATCTATGTACTCATTCCATATTCGCACATTCACACAAAAGCGAAATTTTTGTGCTTCCGTTTATTATTTGCTTTTATTCAAGCTAATTTTTGACAGCACTTTGACTTTGGCATGACTGACTTAGGCCTGATTGTCATTCCTTTCAGGTGTTTATGTGGCAACAGAATTCTATTCTTGAATTAACAAAACAAACAAAAAGGATTGACAAACGTTTGAAATCTGTCACACTCAATCTGAATACCTTAGCTTGATATTCAGCAATTTTTGCACAGATTTTATTCACAGCTCCAAAGATACAGGATTTTCATAATTTATCTTATTTTAAAATATATAAATAATATTTCAAGCATGGTCTTCCACATTCAAATTATTTCCTCATTCAAGTTACAATTCTTTTATTTGCTTTTATCGTTAACCAAGTCAGATACACCTCCAGCTGCAAAACAGTTAAAGAAAATGAAAAGCGCCCCAGGTGAGGCCCCTGAAAGCAGGCTATGAAAAAGATGTGTTTTCTCGCCATGCTATAAATCAAACAATTCAAAAAATCTACAACAATCTATCACTAGAACCACATATCTATGTATATTCGAACTCAAATCCACAAGAAATTTAATTTCTCCTTTTCATCTATCGTCATGTTTGCTTGGCTTTGGCTCACTTTATTGTTGCCAAATTTCCCAGGGGTGTTATGGGGAGGATACAAAAGATGCGAGAGAGGCGGAGAGGGGTATATAGGTATATGAGAGTATGGCTTAGTTCAAACATTTGCGATGCTGATTACTTTTAATGCTATAATCGAATGTGCTTCAGAGGCTTCCGTGGCTTGCAGGCCATGCAACACCAATCAGTTGGGGGTTAAAACACAAAAAATTGACCTGGAAGCAAAAGTATACAGGAATTATTCGACAAACATAGGCAAAATTCGAAATTTTTTGTTCGGTTATGTTACGCTTCTGGCGGAAACTTGTTCGAAATGCAGGCGAGATGAACGCCTTATTGATTCGCCAATGGAATAACCACAAAACACGCACACGGAGCTGGTTGCAAGTGCATTCTCATCCACATCGCACTCTCAAGATTTGCACTCTGCTCATAATAGCGGGCTTTGGGATTCAGCAGTTGTTGCTGCTCTGCGTTAAACGTAACTCAATGAAGGGAAGAACGAACAAGGATCCCCAAGATGACATCAAGGGGCTGAAAGTACCCGAGGAGCTGCAGATAGAGAGTAAAAAAAGAAATTGTCCGACTTATTCGCATCGGGGCACGTTTCGAGATATTACCATTAGAGAGTATGAGAATCGACTGAGAGCTCATTCACAGCCGGAGAAGATCTTTGGATACTTTGCGACGATCAAGACTCAAAATTATGCTGGACAATGGGAAGTCTATATGACGCCTATTGATTTTCTGCGATCCATGATGCCGGGGATAAGGCAGCCAGAGGGATTGGGGTTAAACAAGTATCGTAAAATGAATAGGGAGGAGGCTCAAAAACTTACCTTTCAGAGTGTTCCGGAAGACAGCATTTTCTATATCCTGCGACCCGATGGACTCCTGACCTTCACGGACTATCTATACTTGCGTATGCTAATGCCCATGCCGGAGAAGTTCTTTGAGATTGGCTTTAATCTCTTTGATCCCCTTGGGAGCGATAACCTCGGCATGGATGGTTTAAGTCAACTGCTACAGGGCGTCACGGTCTATGAGCGGTTCAAGACAAACAACTCTATAAACCATTACTTTTTCGGTCCCAAGCTCGATGGGAAGCTGAGCCTCAGTACATTTCTTAAGTTTAAGCGCAAATTGATTCAGGATGTACTTTTGATCGAGTTCAACTTGCTGCGGAAATCGGATGGACGAAGGAAACGAAATGAAAATGATCCCGACACCATCAGTGAAATGTCCTTTGGTAATATGCTGTTGGCATATTCCTCAATGCCGACGCACCAGAAACTAGCGACAATTGATCGCATCAAGGAAAAGTATAGGAAATCAGATCGAGGCGTAACACTCGAAGAGTTTATGGCATTCTTTAAGTTCGTCCAACATATACCGACCATCGACATGGCTCTAACCTATCACTTTTTAGCCGGAGCGGATATATCGCGGAGTACCCTGAAACATATATCTGATATTGTTGTGGGCGTTTCCTTATCATCTCACATTATCGATATAATTTTCACGGTGTTCGATACCGATAACAATGACATCCTCGGCCGCAGCGAGTTCCTTCAAGCTGTACGGCATCGCATGGTAAGGAAAAGGAAAACCAAAGTCACGGAAATATTTGATATGGTCTTTAAGTGTGCCGGCAGAGCTTTCTTATCGTGAAAGATATTATCGGTTTCGTTATTATTAAGTCGTGAGTCGCAACCCATGTGAGACGTAATAAATTTATATTGGTTGAGAGTGCAATTTGTGAAGCAGTAGATCTTGAGTGAGATGCTCTTTGTTTGCCTTTTCAGAAACTTTGCTTAAATCACATTCCCACTCCCATCTCTAAACCTACTTCAAAGCCAAGACTGCTCTTCACATAGCAATGCGCTGATTTGATGCATTTTTGCGAGTTCTTCGCCCAACTCCTGTGAGGATAAACGCTTTTAACGGACAGACATAGCATGTTGGGTTCAGAGCACAAAGCCAGGTGCACCACACGCCACAAATGGAGACACCGCCATCTAACAACGCGTCGCGCAAAAGCGCAGTTTGTTTGCTTTGAACTTGAAACGCTTCAACCTCTGCCACACATTGCGGCAAGTTGATAAAAAAGATAAAGAAAGAAAACTAAAGTTGCGTGCCATTTGAAAGAGGAGATCTGTGAGGTTGCTCTGCACAATTGCCATTAAAGCTGGGCAGTTACGAAGCTTACACAGACTCTCAACTTTAATCACCTACTCTGAAGACTTCGGCAATAACTATTTTCACTCACCTAGGCTTAGATAATGGGTGTGAACCCCTCCATTTACCAAATAGTTGTAAAATTTCTGTGGTTTCACGCACTTTGGGAAGAAAGTTACGCCTTGAAACATTGAAACAATGCTTACACTTTTCCAGAACCATTCAAACAACACCGCAACGAGTTTGGGGCAACACACTTTGGGGTCAGCTCAAAAACGTTTAAAGACCTTCGTGTTATTCACTAAGTAAACATCTGCGCCGGCAAACGAGCATGTGAACTATAAAGTTTGACGATGGGAAGTCTGACAGACTGACCCTAACCCAACTCCAATAATATTCCAATTTCCTGAACTTCATCATTGCCCATTTATTATTGATATAAGTATTTCAATACTCAATCAAACATTTCTATTGGGTCATTAAATTGCGCTTAAAAATCGAGCATTGATTTATATAAAATATATTATTATTTGATTTTTTGACTTCTTATTTGGAAGTTCAATCCAGTTAGTAAATACTGTAAAAGCCCAGATATTGTACAGTACTTACTTTTTAATAAAAAAAAACTCTTCCCTCAAGAGAAATTATTGATTAAGAAACTGTTGTGTAACACTTTTTTGCTCTTCATCAGAAACGTATTTTCCAGGATCTAGTGTATCATTAATTACTACATATATAAATCAATTTATATTTTTTTCTTAATCTGTTTTATTTCTTTAATAAAGTGTAAATTAGTCCAGTGCAACTCTTGAGATACTAAAAAATATTTTAATTGTTAAATAATTCTTTTAAAAATATCAAGTATTTTTATTTATTGAGAAATTTGAAATGAAAATGAAACGACAATTTTCTACACTTCCAAAATATTAATAAATAAATAAATAATAAATAAATAACTACATTAATTTAATAATTAATTAATAAATAATATGCAACTAAAAGATATAGGTGGCAAAACAATCACCTTATACATACTTCGACAGGTAAAAGTTTCATAATTGTATGCAATAAGCAAGGAATTTTTAGTGACAAAAAATTTTTTAAAAAAATTTAATTTGCGGAAAAAAATTTCCTTGGACTCTTATTTTATTTTAATAGTTGACGGTAGTTATAAGAACAAGGTATACGAAAGACATAATAATTTATTGGGTTTAGCTTTTTTTAAATCAAATACAAACATGTGAATTTTGTTAAAGCAATTACTTGACTAATTGTATAATCATGGGCATCAAATAAGCTTACTTCTTTGAGTAACAAGCTTGTTAACGAAACTAAAATACCCGCTGCAAAGTTATAAATACAAACTAAGTAAACTAAGAGCTTTTGTCGTAACCGAATAAACTGAAAAAAACCACAAAAACCAGAATTTAGCAGCAATCGGCAATAAAACAAGAAATATTTAACGAAATTCAGCACAAAGTCCAAATCAATTAAATGCACTTCTCTGACTACGGAGACAAATGAAGAGTTGGTCGAACCAAAAGGCAAGAAATATTTGGATTAAATTATGATTTTGATATCAAGTGTTATTTGGATAATTTGAATTGTTCATTTTGTTGTTGCAACTGAGCTGAGTTGTTATTGTGGCATTCGTCTTAATACAGCAATTCCAACCGCCAGTGGGATTTGGTTATAAATAAGAGAGAAGAATTTAAAAATTGACTAATAATTCGACTGAAAATTTAATATTTTTCCTCAATTTACAAAACGACGAGTCTATCGACTCCAATTTCTAGTAGAGTTTTTCTGTTTGTTTTTCACAGACAATTTTCTATTTTCCTTGCTTTCATTTTGTCTAAATTGTGTTTCAACTGCTCGGTCAAAGCAATAAAGCTGCAATTCGACTGTACAGAGTGCAACACAAACTATTACACACCCACACACACATACGCACACGCACGCATACTGAATTGCATGTGTGTGTTAGATATTCAAATGTATAAATTATGCAATTTTATGGTTTTAAGGCGTAGAATGTGCAAAAATATTATTTTACACACGTCTATGGCCAGGCATGAAAATGCACAGTTTATACTTCGTATGTAAGCTCCAGCTTTCCACGCCCACAGCCCATAGCCCACAACTCGGATTTCAGAACTCAGAAGAGAAAAAGAGGCCCAAACGTCGTCTTACGGGCGTTTGCACTTTAACATAATTTACATGAATTTAGGTTGCCAAAAATGTTGCCTGCCCCAGAGTAAAGGCAGGATACTCGTATCAAGGTTGAAAGTTGGCCCCAGTCACAGCCACAGTCATAATAAAAGGAGGAGGGCCGCTTATCTGAGTTATGAATATGCAGGTGCTTATCGCGTGAGTATGAACATGTGTTCACCTCTGTGTGTGTAGGTGTATGTGTGTATGAGAGTGTGTACAGCAAGGAAAGTATTGCTGATGATTTAGGCTACTGCAAGTTTTATTTATCATCAAAACATTTTTCCAGGAACAACAAAACTTAAAGCTCGCACAAGATTGTTCGTCTTCAACTTTGAAAAATGAACTTTAACGAAAAAGAAAATAATTACCAGCTCTTTAGGTAGAAGACAAGTGTGGGTAATTAGGTATCCTGAGACAAACGACATAATCAAGACTTTAACTCCTTCACTCTTTTATCTTATTTTCCTGATTACTTTCAAGCGATTTCGGCAACAAAAGCTTAGCTCTTAATACATGTATTAGCCAAAGGATTCAAGAAATTGTGGAGCGCTGAGAGTTAACATATCTCATAATACAGGATACAGATTGATAACTGCCTATTAGCCCCAACTGCTCGAGTGCAACATCTGTTTAAGTTGCTTTAACATCACATGTTAAAATGTACCTATACTATATTCTTATGAATGTACAGACCTGTTCTCATGTATCTTTTGCGTCATCTGTCGAGATGGAAATCGGCCTGGGATCAACTTAAACTGTCTTACACACACAAAAATGTTTTGCGGCGTCTTCTATTACATTTCATCAAACGTGCCTGAAATTTCAAGTACAAGCATGTCAACCTAATAATGTACAAGCGAAACGCTTGACGTCAAAATGGCAAAAGGCACAACACAACATCCTGCGAGTGAAATCTCAGTCATCTTGTTCTTTCTGTCAATTTACATACGCACACGCCCTACACACACTCAACACAATAGTTAAAAATATAAAAATGTGCTTCTTATACCCTGCTTTTTATATCAACGCTTTTGATCAATAGCACGATTTGCTTGTAAAAGAAATTAACTCCATTTTGTTGTTGCGTATCATTTATGCACTTAATTAAATCAGATTTATGGTTTAACCATCTAAGTAAAAGGTATGAAATAATTCTGCATATTTAATCCTAATTAATATAATTTGTTAATTGCTTTTCGTTTATTGACTTACATACTCGTATGTACATATGTATGCAAATTATTTTTAATGTCTCAAAAGCCCATAATTGACTTAATGGGTTTAAAACTTTATAAAAAGGTTGTAGTTCTTAAAAAAAATAATATTTTGTTTTTATTTGTTGCGACTGCATCATTTTATAAGTGACAAAAAAAGTAAATATATTCAGTAAACATATGCGCTTATTATTACAATTAAATGTTTTATTCACATGACTGCAAATCAATTTAAATAACATTCAAAAGATTAATCACGGGTATACACGACTGGAATGTAGTAAGTTCTGTGATATGTTTAATCAATGATCAAAAATATTAAATATATTTATCAATATGAATGTAACAATTTAAGGTTAATTTAACTAGTTTATTATACTCGCCTCATATATTGTTATATGTACAGGGTATGCGCTTATATTGTGTAAGTTAAATCCAGTAATAATTACACTCAACACACTTGTTAGCTTACAACAAATAAGCTCACGTGAGGACTATTGATATTTCAATAATTAATTCATTTTTAATTATAACTAACTGGTCGTATACAAACATTCAGCATTGAGCTCTATGAGTGGACCAATGGAATTTCAATGCCCCAATAAAATAATTTAATAAATGTGATTTCCGTATGATTTCAACTGTGAACCAAGCAATACAATCAATTACTCCGAATTCAGCTGACTTTGTGCTTCTCCTTTCCCTCATTTCCCCTTCGGATTTACATCCGAAGACATGCGCATAACGACCGTCTTAATTATATGAGAGGAGAAGGACGTACTTCTGCTGAGTCAATCACATTTGTCTGGTCAATCAAAGCCAACCACAATTCCAGCTTGAATTCATTATTCAATCAAATCAAAATTGAATCAAATTTTAATGAAGCAAAATAATAAAATCAGAAACAAGACAAATGCATTAACTTTACTATTTGTAAGTATCCGTTTCTAAATGCATAATTGATGTCCTACTCGGCTCTGGCTCCACAAGTTCACCAAGAGAGTCGTGCAACTTTCGAGTCAAAAAAGTTTCTTAATCAACAATAAGAGCTTTACCCAAATTCAAAAAAAAAAGGGGGAAAAGTGCAATGGTGGAGCAAGCACGACTTGCATATACTCTGTATTTAAATGTGACTCTGCTTCTGCTTTTGAAAAAAATGTTTGTTCTACCAGTTTTACCCTATCATCAGTTGATAAATACCACAACTCATACATATATGTATCTTCAACTGCTTGATTTCATAAAAAAACCGTTTATTTTAAAACATCTTTATTTAATATAGTTAGTATAGACGACTAACAGATTTTCTGTATCTAACACAATTTTATTTACAATTTACTGCTGACAATAATATTCCAATAATAATATATTCTCTCGAGTGCCAAAAGACCCGGAGATTAAAAGAGTTGCTGGCTTTGATATCTCCTTTTCCATCTGCCAACTTCAAATTTAGTTTACCCTTTTGGCCAACTTATAAAGTGATTTGAGCAATGCCCAGCTTGGAGTGCCATAAAAAATTACGTTGGGAACAAAGATCATAGCGAATGATTAATGTTAAAAAAATATAAAATGTGTCAAGCGATTAAAGACGGCCATTCTGGTAACGCATTTTATTAACGCGAATCATTTATCAAATGCCAACTGGGCATGCACGGGCACAGGGCCAACAACTCATGGTCAAAAAGAAAAAGAGAGAACGTAAACGAAAATGAAAATGAAAACGAAATCGAAATGGAATCGGATATGGATATGGATATGGATTCGACTCTAGCTAGACGGGATGTGTGTGATAATGCCCATGCACCTTTTGCAGTTTCCTACGTCAACGAACAGTGCTGTAAAATGTCATAAAATTATTTATTTGATATGCCCTCGTCGTGTGCTCCCCAATGCCCTTTGATTAGACTGACCTCAAAATGGAAAAATTCCGAGCAAACAGAGACACAGCGAGATGCATACTGTACAGATACATATGTGTATATCGATATGAAAAATGAATGGCAAACAACGAACACAATGAATAAACCCAGTGTTCGACTTTCACGCAGGCATTGTTGCCGTCTCTCTGACTGACGGACTAACGGACTGACTGACTGACTGACATATGTCAATCAGTGAACGAAAAACAGAGACATAATCTCCGCTTGACATGAACTTAAAAGTATTATGACAAATATTTTGCAATCTCTGCGTTGTTCTCTCTCTCTCTCTCTCTCTGTCTCTGTCTCTGTGTGTACGTACTATATCCATGAATTCCACTTGCCATGTGTGTGTGTTTGGTGCAGGTGTTGTTGCTGATTTTGTTGGTGTTACCTTTTGCTTGACCCAGGCCGTCGAGTGACGCACAATTCAGCTTAAATAAAAATCATTTCATTGCAAATACCTTGTGGCATAATTCTGTTTTTGACATGGCAAGTTCTTATACCCTGTACACAGGTCAGACAGCTGCAATCAAATTGCTCGACAGACACACGAGTTATTCCACAATTTGTTGCAAGTAAAGGGTATTTGTTAGCTGTGTTGTTGTTGCCACTGTTGCATCACCACCAACAAGCAAACAATACGTATACGAATATACACATACCTGAAGGCCTTTCACTTGCTGCCAAGAAAATGCAGAGCATATTTTCGCTTTCCGTAAACTGACGCATATCGCTTTTTTATCTTTCCATTTTTCATATTTTTTCCCCTTTTTTGTTATTGTTGATGGCGTTGTTGTTGTATTTTGTTGCACCGGACATGCCGTAAATCAATTTTATATTTATTATTTTATGAATTGCAATTGGTTTCTTTTTATTTTACCCATTTAAGTACGCATCGTTTGCATGGCCGGCTGTTGCCCGATTTAATTTACTGTGTCGCATATGGGTTCTTTGCCTCTCAGCGGCCTCTCTCCCTCCACTCTTTCACCTCTTCACCTCACCTGCTCCGCTTATCGCTTAATTGGGAATGTATGTGCGGCAATGAAGCGACGTGGCACGTAATTTTGTGGTCATCACAACGGAGACGGGCAACCGCCAATATGCACACATCCCTCTGCGAATGGATCTCCATTTTATGGGGTTCCCGTTCAACAGACTGTTGTTTTAATTTCGTTTCAGCCTGAAGTTGATTGATTTCATTCTAAAGCTTTAATTTAAAATCTGAAAATCGTTCACTCACGTTTCCGGTTAATATTCCTATATATCTCCCATTAGAAGGTCCGTTTTACGAAATTGATATTACTAGTCGAAAATGATTTGCTTTTATTGATATCGTATAAACATATACATAGAATATAAAGTTTTAAATTTTATACTGCTATTATATGTTTGCTAAAATAAAAAGCTTATTATTTGTGACTACAAACTTAAATTACCAATGCTTATATATATTTTAAGTGCTGGAAAATGAGAAGATAATGTGACAACACTACTAATAAAATGTCAGACATAGCTGAGTTAGTTTGAAGAAGGCAATCGGAATGTTTATTTGGGCCTCGTTCTGTTCATTTGTTGGAGATTAAATTCCCATTATGAATTGAGGTGACTGACTATAAAATTGCATTTGAGAGATAAAGATTTGTTAATATACAAGCAAAAGTAGAAAGAGAAAACGGTATTAATATATTCACACATTAACAAAATTTGCATATTAATTAATAAACAAACAAGGCAAACAACACAGCAGAGTTGTTGATTAACTGTTTCATACATATAGTATATAGGAATTAACAATTTTCTAAAATAACTGGAAGCAGGAAATTCATATTCTTTTAAAATCAACAGTTGTCTATGTGTTTGTGTGTGTTCGTGTGTCTGTATCAATTTTGAAGTTATAATTGGTTGCAAACTTTGTGTAATACTTTAGCCAAACGCTGTCGATTTCCTTGCTGATTTGCTTCCTGTTGTGGCAATTTGGTAAAGTTAAGTAAATCCAATTTGCAGTTTTCAAATCGCATCTCTTGCAATCGATGTGTGCTAAAGAGAGAGAGAGAGAGAGAGAATGATTGTGAGTGAGAAGCAATATGTAATTGCGGTTTGAAGCAAAAGGCAACAGAACAGTGTGTGGGAGGATGGAAAGCGTTTTCCCCGAGTCAATTGGATAAAAAGCCAAATCCAATCGAAAGTGCGTGAGCCAACAAAGTATTCGGCACATATGAAAAGCTAAAATTGACATGAGAAACTAATAGAATGTAAACTTTTCAATGCTGAAATGAAACTGGCAATGCCAATGCCACAGATCTGCGGCAATTTGTTGCATCGATTCATATGCCAAATTTAGTAATCCCAGAAAGTTAGCAATCCGAAATTACGCAATTTGTGGCATGGTTGCATCTGCCTCGTTTGCCAGAAAGGTGAATTGACAGAGGAAACAAAGCATTCTTCTCTGTTTTAACGACACCACAACGCACACACATCGGCATCGTTTATTGAGTATCCAAATTGACTGTAAAGCTACAAATCTTTATCAATATGCAAAAGACAGAAAGTAAAATTCAGAATTTTGAAGTAAACTGCAATGTCAGAGCATTAAAAATGCACTTTGCATACTTGAATCGATATGTTTCGATGAAAATATCTCAACTCAGTAGCTGGCACAACCAATTACTCGACAAATATTTGCTTTCAACAAACTGACCAATTCATTCTTGCCTTGACCAGGTTTAGAGCACATCCAAGTCAAGAGGCTGGGGAAGCGATTGAGACTAATTTGCTGTTTGCCTTATGTTAAAGCCTGACTAGTTGAATATGGAGACACATTAAATTGTTCAGTGTGTCAGAGAGTCTGAGAGGAGAGGAGAGGACAAATACTGATTCATAGATAAACCCGATACCAGCAATTAGCGTGATGCTGTGAAAACTATAGAATAATTTTAAGGGCTACAAAAATTTGCCTATCCAGTGAAAAATAAGCTAGATGATAACAATGAAATTTTCAACAACAATTTGTGCAAATCATTTCACTGCTTATGCTGACGGCCAGAGCAAGATAAATATTAATAACTCAGTTGGACAGCTTACAAAAGGTGAAGGCTAAGTCCCAATCCCAATCCTAATCCCAGCACCATCATACAGTTGCCCAGTTGCAGTCACAGCAGTTTCGGATAGCAAACAAAAGTCCTAGCAATACTTTGACTGGGGGCAAATGGAGATGGAGACAGAGACTGAGACTGTGTGACTGTGACAGAGCCTTTTAAATAATAACAGCTGAGTGCGGGGGTGTAAATAGTAAATGCAGACCAGTGAATAGACAAATAGTTTTGTTGTTGATGACAATACAGAAAAATGTAAGGCAGGACAAAGCAGAGTAAGCTGCAAATAGCCCCGATGCATAATAAAGTACAGCCAGGACGAAGCTCTGCAGATGTGAACTAAGCCGAGAGAGGTGGGAAAGTAAGCAAAAATGAGAAATCTTTTATATTGAAGTGCTCGTACAACACCTAAAACTCACATATAAAATGCAAAACTAAGCAGCCCAGCACTGGCCACAATGACTAAATATTAAAATTCATACGCCATGTTGCACGGCCAAATCACTTTTGGGCCATGGCCTGCCACGCCCCCCAAGTACAGACCGAGAACGACAGCTACAACTACACAGAAAAAAAATCCGGGATTCCGTAATAAAATCAGTCTAATATGGTATCGGAGGTTCGGTAATCGCGGATTTTCTTAAACCTAGTACTAAATACAAGTACGATTTTACTCAGCAATATTTCGACATTCAGTACATTGTTATTAGATGTTTTTTAATGTTGAGTCATAACCATTTTATCCGCATATTGTCTTAACTTAACAATAATATCCTGAATACATACTAACGAAATACTTGCTAAAATCAAAAATTTTAAACTTGCATTTTGAATGTTTTTTTTTGTCTGTGTACGAGTACGACGATTTTCATTGGACAAACAGCAGAAGGGCATATTTAGCATAGGGCTTGTCAGACAGAGACTGGGACAACACTGCCGAACACCGAAACAATTGCACAATTTATGTGGCATTTATTTGCACATCGCTCAAGTCCAACAACCAAGAGCCAAATCTAGAGCCACCTATGGCCCGTTCTCTCATATGCCAACAATACTATGAAACGAACCTGTAAGCATTAAAAATGAAAATGGAAAAAAAAAGAATGCAGGTCAGACACCCGCTATAGTTTCTTGTTCCATCGTCCTACCCCCCTTTTGTCACAGCCAACACATGCTCGACAACTAAACTGCAAAAATATTACAAATTCAAAATGCTAAATGTGCATTTAACTTATGTATTTATGTAAATCCCTCGAAATTATTTTGCCAGTCCAAGTCCCCTCTTGCAGGTCGCGGACAGGTGAAGGGAGATTTGCCAGAAAAAGCAGCTGAACTTCATTTGAATATATGAATGTGTTTTAGTTACGAGTATCTTTATATTTTTTTTTGCACTTTTCTCATTTTTGCCACGAGCTGTTCTCATGCACAATTTGCTCGTCTCTGCTGTCAATTGTCACAGTTTCGGATTGATGACATGCCGCGCTGTTCCCCGTGTCCAGAAAAATCCTGGAATATATCCTGTCCTGTCTCTGTCCTGCGCTGCCTGCGGTCGATATAAATACCAGTTGAAAGTTGTGCTTCACTTTGCCATATTTTTTGCTTTATATCTAATTCATAATCGTACAACGAGGCTGAGTCTGTTACGTTTTACGATCTATTTCTGCTTCAAATGCAACATAACAGTACCTCTTTGTACATATTATATATATATATCATTGCCATCTCTTTTTATAAATCTGCACAATAGTCTATGACGTGGATGTCTCGTTGGTCAGAGATAGGTATATTCACATTTAAATTATTCAAGAAATGGTATAGAGTATACTCAACCTTGTGTCAATAGTCGTAAATAAATATATAAAATAAAATAAATAATCAACGAATTGCTCTAGTAGGGTACGTGCAAGTCGAGCATACTCAGCTGCACCACTCTTTGCTGGTTTCTGTTATAACTAATGCACTTATTTAAGAACATGAAATAATTTAAGACGTGCCCAAAGTGCCAAATCCGATTTTGGCAGCAAAACCCCAAAGCTTGTTGTGAGATTTCCGAGTGGATCTTGAATGTGAATACATTCGTGAGTGTCTAGAAGAGAATATTAAATGACTTTATGACTGCTTGACTTTTGGCAATTAAAGCTATAAATCAAATCAACCACCGACCATTTTATGACGCCCCTTTTCCACCATGTTGCATAATCATATCAGTTAGCTGCCACACAGAAGAGCAATGCCTCGGAGTATCTATCACGTTTTGGCTGACTGGCAATCATTTGCCTTGAATTCATGAATCCGTGAATCCTTAATCCTTTGCAAATCGCCAACGCATTATCTGTCTAGCCATGAGAAAAGCAAACCCGGTAAAATCTTTTTCAACAAAGAGTCCGCCGTCTACTATTGTTTATCAATTTTATGCAAATCAACCAAGTTCATTCCTTTTTTTGTCCGCAACAATTTTTATTGGGCTGTTATCACATTGGCGGCATAATTTTGTAATTGAATTAAGTTGGCTTTTCAAAATCAAATGCATTTTAATAATTTAATTTTATAAGCCCGTGTGAGCCGCGCACGGCAAAATGCGCGTGTTCCACGTTTTATCAATTAATTAAAATCTAAAACTATTCACGAATTCAATGCGAATGGAAAAACTGTGCCTGTGACTGCATTAAAGCCAACTACTTTGTGTATTGTCAGATTATAAGCTACTTCAGAAAAGCTATTCTCTACTTTTCCGAGCTGACATTTGAACATTTGAGAGTGGGGCACGTTTTCCACATGGTTTCGTCTAAGCTGAAAATGCGTTTTAATTTCAAAACTTACACACAACCTCTATTATTTTGAATCCCTTATTTTGTATCCTGTTTTTCTTGCATCCCCGCAATCACAGACATTTGAAGTTGGCGGGCACAACTTTCACTTTCCTTGCGTGTGCCGCGTGCAATTGAAACTGAGACTGTTTATATTTAGCCTTGGGCATTTTGGGTGCTATGTATTGTGGGTCGTTGTGCCGCCCACATCCAGTGGCCCGAAATAAATCCCTCGCCGTGAGCTATACATGACTTTGACAGCCAGATTTTAATTCAATTACATCTGTAGTTGTAAGTCGTGTGCAAATATTGTCATAGGACAAATTAAAACGTTCTCTTTTCCGTGCCTCATCCTCGAGTCTTCATCAACACAACGAGGAAATCCATCAAACAACAACCCGACACCCGAGGCACATGCGTGAACCGCTGTTTACTTTTCATGTTGCTGTTTTCGGAGTAAATTTGGTCAGAATGCGTTAGAATAAAAAAGAGAAAATATGAAATAAAAATCACTCAAGGACATTGTCCGGCTAACCGAAATGTGAAAAGTGAGATGTTGCATGTGGAATCCATAAGAGCTTGACATTTCTGTTCATGTCTTTCACATTGTACAATTATGTACCTACGTGTTCTGCAACACTTTCATTCGGGGTAAGCCACAACTATACAGTTCTGTCTCCTCTTGCCTCCTTCTGCTCCTTTCCCTCATTCTCTTCCTGCATAATAATGACTGCAATTTGCCTCCGGACAAACTGTTTGTTGTATTGTCCTCTGGTGCATTTCATACGGATGTTCACCTAATGAGGACTTCAGCTTGCAGCATCTAAATCAACATCATACATAGAGATAGACAAGCAGAGGATGTCTTTTTGAATAGGAATATAATTCTAAACTGTTGTATGCAACATGTTCTGATCGTTTTCCAAACTCGTTCAAACTCATTTTCAAAGTTGATCGTGATTTATTTTACGTGTGTGGAAAAATCAACGTCCACCGGTAAATAAATGTATTATTTTACCTGAGATTTGCTGCAAAACCGTAAATTGACACCAATTAATTAAGCATTAATGTATCTATGTTAATATGTAGTTCTCTACAGATGCGAGAACAGTTGAAACGCCTGAAGAAATTGCAAATTACATCAATCGGAATAATTAAAATTAAGACAATAATCGCTTTCGAATAACCCGCAACTTGCTTTTGCACGTAGGAAAAGCAATGAAAGCAAAAGAAAAACATTGCACGGAAAGTCGCTGTGGAGAAGAGGGAGGGGAAATCTGATGCGGAAATCGAAATTTGTTAAATGGAGCAATCGATGAATGGAGAAATGGCTCTCTGACGTTCCGCCACGCCCCCTCCTCCCACTCTCTCGACAGTCCAGAGTTTGGATTTACATTTTATCGCTTGTACGTTTGCACCATTTCAATTACAAACAATAACAATAAAATGTGGGTGGCCAGAGGGGGATTGGACAGGGAGAGGGCGAGTCGTTAAAGTTCAAGAAAGCGCGTTGGCAGCATAAAGAATGAAAAAATGAAGCTAAAAGTGTAGTGCAAGGGAATTAGTTCACACGGAAATGGCTGTCAGTATAACTGCCCCACCGATCCACCTTCTTCCGCTTCTTCTACCCATCTCCCCCTCTATTCTTTGCCAACTCATCCTCCAATACTTATCCTGGCTCTTGTCCAGGCACCCGTCATGTCGGTCGTGCGGAAGTTAGGTGCCGAAGCGGGAATTGTAGGTAAATATTATTGCAAAGAAATTTAAATACGGATTTTTTTCATTATCTCTCCCTGTCTTTAGCACTTTTCCCATTTCTTTTCTCTTCTCCCGTTAAGGTGAATACATTAATGGAATTGCACACCTCTATTTTTCTTCTTCTCTGTTCACTTTTAAAGTGTTTTCACAAAGTTTTCCCGTCAGCATTTAGAGACTTGAGAATTTGAACAATTAGCAAGCGTACATATCACTACCCAAAGGGGGAACAGAGATAGTATTAAATTCTCTATAGAAATGACAACTTGATTCTTAACATTGACAGTTCTTTTAAAATATTTCTACACCTTCTAGTTTTCAATATAGATATGTAGGTACTTTAAATTTATTTATAAGCTCCGCTCCAATAGCTGCTGGAACTGAAGATAAATGACATTTGTTCACTGAGCTGCATCCCCAAAATGCTGCAGTTGCAGTTGCATTTTTACCTTTTTATTTGAGTCTTTAGCAGCTTAACAGAACATTGAAAGAGTATTTCCCAATGGAACTAAATTCTTCGTACCCACTTGATTTCTCTTCTATTCTGTTCACTGACTTATGGCACTTTGATTCAATTAGCCGTTTTTGCAGATCTACGACACGTCATGGCGTTCAACACACTGTGCTGAGTGTAATTAATGAGTTCAAGTTTGGAGTACACGCTGAATGGCAGATTTTAAGAGAGCCATCGCAATGAGCTGCCCTCAGGCCAAGCTGAATAAATAAACATTTTTTGACATAAAGCAAAATAAAAGTAAAAAGAAATAAATTCGCACAACTAAAAACTTATTTCATTAGCAATTTCCATCAAAGCCAAAGTCAGTCATAATGACACACACACACACGCACACACACTCTCTCTATCTCATTCGCTCTCTCTATCTCTTTATCTCTCTCTTAGAGTCTCTCGTCATACCCGCGGGAAATGTGTGTGCCTCGATGCTGTGCTCAATTTAATTCAACGCCAATAAAACCTCGATAAAATGAAATTTGTAGCTAGAAATTTGCAGTTGCCCTTGGCAATCACTAGAAACGAGCATCATTGATAGCCGTGGCGTATACGTGACAAACGGTAGCCATGTGTTAATCCCGAATTGTCTGCGCACACTGTACAAGCAACAAGAAAAGGACATCGAACAGAGCACAGAGAACACAGGATAAGGCAAAACAAACAAAAGGAGCATAAGCACAAACGAAACAGAAAACTTGAACATAAATAAGAAAAATACAACAGCAAGAAGAAAAGTTTATGGTCAACATTTTTAGTTGCGGTCGAATGAATACAAAAGTGTATTTTCATGAACACACACATACACACACAGTAATAGAGTCACTCACACACATAAAGAGAGAGATAAATATGTATGTTTCTATTGTCGACTTGGCAACATTCACTGCGGACGGCAGTCCGCGCTAGTGACGAAAGCAACACGTAGTGTGCAAAAGGCGACTAGCAATATATACACGCAGAATGGAAAATTTGTTATGACTGTCCGATCGGATTGAGTTATATACCGATCGAAAGGTATGACTTTACCTAACAAAAGTGCATACTAAGACTTTTGGTAACTCACCTGGTTCGTAAGATATGGGGGTGTAAGTGGGAGGGGCCAAATTTTAATGATTGCAGCTAGTGGGGCCGTTGGAGCCTTTTGGTAAAATTTTATAATTTTTAAAAATTCTTATTAAAAATACGCGTCGAATGATACCTTGATCATTTCAATCCGACATTTGGTTCAAAAGATATATTAATTTGAAGTTTTTAAGGGCCTTCTCAAAATGAGATGAAAAGTTTGTTTGTCCATTTGTTTGTTTGTACGAAGGCGCTGAAAAAGCTAAATTTTTCTGATGAGGAATTGTTTCTTATCAGAAATCTAGAAATGTTTGTTCTACGACTTTAGCGGGAAATAGCTAGTTTAGCGGGAAAAAGCTAAAACGTGATAAATTTGAAACACCCATTGCTTCCAATCCAAGAAAGCTAGAGATGTGTTCTATGTCGTTAGAAAGGTATATTAGAGGGCTTTCAGACGTGCCTTGAATATTTTTTTGCAAAGTGCTCAGGTAAAACGCTACAGGTGAAAAAAGGATTTTTAGCTTAAACTTTGGCGATTTATTAGAAAACGGTTCCGACGATTTTTATTAAATTTCAATATGTTGTAACACGTAAAATTTCGCGTCTTTTGATATATGACACATGTCTCTCAGCCGCAAGGTGTGGAAGATATGACCGGTTAACTGAATATATACATTTTACTATTTACTATATGGTACTGATTAGAAAATCAAGCTTTGGTACAAAAAACTTTTTGTTTTTCAAGGTTTCTCAACCAATTTGACAAAGTATGCATTTAAGTAAGTCTTACACATTATGTCCAAATTTAGTTGAAATCGGTCCACTATATCATATAGCTGTCATAGGAACGATCGGTTAAAAATCAAGTTTTAGTATGAACAACTTTTTTGTTGTTTTTTAAGGTTTCTCAACCAATTTGACAAAGTATGCATTTGAGTTAGTCTTACACATTATGTCCAAATTTAGTTCAAATCGGTCCACTATATCATATAGCTGCCATATGAACGATCGGTCCAAAATAAGGTTTCAGTACGAAAATCTCTTATATTTCTCAAGATATCTGAACCAATTTGACACAGTATGCATTTAAGTTGGTCTTATACATTATGTCCAAATTTAGTTCAAATCGGTATACTATATCATATAGCTGCCATATGAACAATCGGTATAAAATCAAGTTTTAGTATGAAAAACTTTGTTGTTTTTTAGATATCTTGATCACACTGTCAACATACGCATCTGGGTTGGTTTTATACATCCTAAACAAAATTGGTTAAAATCGGTATAATATATTTTATAGCTGCCCTATTTATTTTTTATTTGAAGTAAGCATTTTGATAATTTTATAGCAAAATTACACTGTCAGAATCATATAAAATTCCAAAATTTCTGATATCTTCCAAAAAAAATTTTTAACAAAGTAAAAGTCTAGTGACGAGCAGTTCTCTTTTACCCCATAAATTTCTGATCTCTTTGTGACGAACGATATTAAACTTAATATATAAATAATTATAAAATAAAAGTTTGGCATTCGGCACTGCGCATTAAAATTATTTTTAGGTATAAAGAATCAAGATCTTTATGCGCAATGTTCCGAATGCCAAACTTTTTATTTTATAATTATTTATATATTAAGTTTAATATCGTTCGTCACAAAAATGGATATCAGAAATTTTGGGGCAGGGAAAGACTTTCGTCACTAGACTTTTACTTTGTTAAAAAGTTTTTTTGGAAGATTATTATATCACAAGTGGCCAACTGTATCCCAATGATGGCTAGCTCGATGTCCATTCTTGGCCCTCAGTCGCACATTTTATTATTATTGATGACAATTTTGAGCAGACAATAAAAAGAACAACTATAACAAAAACAACAACAACAATATTAAGTGACTCTTCATGTGGCAACTAAAAAAAGCAAACTAGGCACAACTTCGACAGCAACAACATATTGGGGGCAAATATTTAACTGTGGCTAAAAACTTTTTAGTCGGGAACTTTGTCAACTTTCGACGTTTCCATAATAAACGACAATGCAAAGCGGTTTCGGCGCGAATAACTACTAATAAGTGAGTAAAAAATAAGGAATATAAGAAAATACTCTTCGGAGAAGATAAGATATGCGTATTGCAAATTTCATTAATTTGCTAGCAGCCGTTACGCAAAACTGCAGAAAGTTATTTATAAAACTTTTTACCGCCAATATATTTTTTGCAATAGGCTCCAGAAGTCAGGAGGATGAATTGCCCCGAAGTGTATGGTACACTAACAGCTGTTGAACTCTAAATACTCTTCATTTACAGCATTTTGGCCACTCCCACTGAAAGATGAGCTCAGCATATAGCCTAAAAAACTCTGTTGGGAGAAAAGCGAAGAGAATTTTGGATAATTTTTGCTTCAGTTGCGAACAAATGGCTGACAAGCACGTGCTCCATCAATTTAATATTTTATACTTATACCCACACCCCACACACACACACACACACACACACACACATGCACAACTTTGCACACATATTGAACTGACATAGCCAATTGATTAACCTAAGCCACAAGCCGAGCGGCAACTTTGAGGATCCGCCGAGCAAAGTTAATTCAGAATCGTTTATCAAATGGCGCTGCAAACTTGAAATGCATACGAGTCTGTTGGCGGCTGCCATGGCTCTATAGCTCCAGAGGCATGCACCTTGGCTGAGTGGCAGCATCTGTTGTCGGAGCCAATGCAAAGTTGGAAAAACAAGTCTAGCACGTGGAGCGTACATCACATCTGACGTGGCAAGAACCCGTGGCTTCAACATTCCTCAGCTATTTGTCAAATTTGACTTTGCTTTTGTGGAAAAATTGATGAAATGATTTGTGAAAATTCGTGCAACATACAAAAAGGAAAACTGCATGAGGTGATGAAACCAAATTCGAGTAAATAAAGTTTTCTGCGGAACAATAAACAAATGGAAAGCATCCTCGATTGAAGCAAATGGTCTGTAGAATCAAGGGAATACCTCTACTAGTTTATGCATCATTCAGAAAAGTGCAAACTGTGTGATCGATTGCCATTTGATATTGCTAAAATCAGCTGCAAGAAATTCCCCTAATATTTCGCATTGTATTCAGCCAATTTGGAGGCACTTATAAAGTTATTCCACACAAGCACACACAGCACACACTCGCTTTTTGGCCTTTAGCGTTTGTTTTCTGATTGTATAATCGGTGCAAAAGTGAAAAACCCCTGCAGACTGCACTCGACCAGCACACGAGCTCAGATTTTTCATGAATTATCCTTGACACGTATACGCCTTGTGGCAAGGTGCAGTTTGGTGGAGTGAAGGAGGGGGGAAGGGGGGTAAGGGGGATTGCCACTAACCGCTCAGGAGTAAGCATTTGCCGCTCGAATAAAGCGCCCAATGAGGCGACACAGGCGAGTGCATAAAGCATGCACATACAGCCAACACCAAAACAATCACACACGCAAACACACACACACACACACAAAACAAAGCATGTATTAAACAAAAATAACAGTAGGGATACTCGTGAACATGGCCTAGCCGACGAGCTAATACCCTAATCGCTAATAAGGAAAATGAGCCAAATGCAGCTACAAATTTAAATTTAAAGAATCTTTACGTTAATTATGCGTTAGAAAGAATAACGCACAGCAAATCATCATTTTTTTTTTTAAATTATATATTATATATTATAGTTGCAAAAGTTGTGGATAAAAATTAAAAAGAGTGTATAAACTATTTAACAATTATTTATAAAATACGAAATTTTTAAAATGATTTTAAAAAAATGTCGTGCTTATATTGGACCCTATTTATATCATAAAATGTACGATTTTTAAAAAAATATAATATTTGGCCGTTACGTATTGTTTTTGATAGATAATTAAATCAATGGCAATCTAAAACAGTGTATAGGAAATTAATCTGAGGATTTTAAGGTGACTCAGCTAAAAGAGCTGCAGTTACCACACACAAAACGACGAACAACACGCTCAACAAGGCGTCCGATGTTAAGTACGCGTATTTTCCGATCCATTTATCACAGTAAGAGAGCACACCTACAACAACAGCAGAAGCAGGAACAGCTTCCACAATGGAAACGGCAGTTCGAATTCAAAAGTCAGATTTTTAAGCGATATTCTGCAGGAAAGTTCGCAGCTAACAAAGCCCATTATGAACTGAGAGTGTGAGTAGGAGTGGGAGTTGGAGTGTGTGTGTGTGTGTGTGTGAGCCAGTTAACGGAAAAACGCAATAAATGCAGCAAATGTGTAGCTTTGTGTGACTTCTACTGCCGTTGCCGCTGCTGCAACTGCTGTTAAATGCATTTTTATAGAAATGTGCCAACGCCCATTTGTATGTTATATTTATTTTCCCTTTTTTATTTTCACTTGCACCGAGTGTGAATGGCTTTTATTATAATCGCTTGCCCTGCGACGAGACATTGGCAAATAGCAGAGAGCTCTTTAGCACAAATTTCCATCACAAAACGGTCCAATTAGCGAGCGTTTAATGCAAATTATTTCAATGGTAAAGCAATTGAAGATACTCTTTATACTAGAAACTACAAACTGAATGACGCAAATGCAAATTGGAATGGAGAACTGTCTCCTTTTCTGACTTACTATAAAACTTTTATAACACATATTAAAGTATGTGCTCGGCCCACGGCGCCGAAGGTAGAGAATGTAACTAATAAATGGACAGCACACATTGCTCCCAAGAGTGGGGGATTAAATAGGTCACAGTCATCATTAGGAGGGATTAGTTGACACGCATAGTTAAGTCATCACCTCGAATGATTAAATTCTTCAACTCTGCATTAAAGACACATCCTTAACGCAATGAAGACCGTAAATTTAGCTCCATTCAGTGCTGACCACATTCAAATTTCGACAGCCACACAAAAACAGCACTGAATGAATGAATGAGTGAATGTATTCACACAAAAGGAAAGTCCTATGGGCATGTCTGACTTGTAGATACTTATGTTTTGTTTGCCACATTTTCTTAGCTGCAGATTGTGTATACCCCCTTGTAAAGGGTATACAAAAGAGAAATGTTACAAGGGTTTACAAATTCTGCAACGCGAACGCAACAATTTCTACAAACAAACACAACTTTATTTAAATAGAAGAAAAATAAAAGTCTGTCTCGTTTTTTTTCTTTCAGATGGTTTGGTTTTCAGTTTAGATAAGGGAGAGGATACAGAGGAGAAAGTAAGGGGTTACATTTGAAAAGAGCTGCACTTTAAGCTGCATTCTACTGATATGGGCTTATGTTCAATGGAAGTGAAAAACTGGCCACTTCCAGCCGCAGAGACCACGAAAAATTAAGATAAATTCAATTTACTTGACTCCACACACAAATACAAATATAAAGGTTACAAATAATCCCATTTACGTACTTATTGCCGCCACACACATCCACATCCGGTCAACAAGTTGCCAACCAGCTGACTGGTCTTGCCACCAAGATATCGAGATGCCACTTTCAAGACTCTACTCCCCCACTGTTGTTTTGTCGCTCCGTCGTTTCGTCGGCTTTTGTCATTGCCACATAAGTATAAGTGTAAGAGAGCATACGGCGATGTGCCCCTAGATGCGATAGTAGGACGACAACTGTGGTTAGAGACTCGTACTCTCGTCATTGAAATTCAATAAGGACAACTGTCCTTGCTTACATTGTACTACTGCCAGGGACGACGACAAAGTCGACATAGTCGTCTACTTCAAGCCAATGACTGCTCCTTCATTCTCTCAATACACACAAGTGGCATACTCCTCTCATCCTTCAATTCTCCCATGCTTCCCTTTTTGCCATGTGTGTGTGCGATGACTTTCATTTCTATGAAATTGATTTCCGCTTATGGCACTTTGGTGTTGCTTACATGTTGCGTCTGCCACAAACACTCACTCACACATTCACATTCGCATACACTCTCTATGAATAATCTTTACGTTACTCTTCTTCATCAACATGTTAGGCCATTGATAATGGCGAGCTCTGAGACGAGCTGATTAAGATAATGACTTCATTAATTCATTCAATTGATAGCAGCATATTCCCTCATTATTTATATTAATATTAATTATGTCTATATAATGAAATGAATTCCTCTTGCTGCTGTTGATCTTTTGAGTGTTTTGACTTCACCTAACGTACAGCAGCAACATTAATAAAAATATTTCCGACAGCACAATTAATAGAGGAAAACATTCTTTACAAATATCTTCTATATTCATTCAAGAATTTTCCGATATACTGACTATTCTGACAACCATATTTAAATTGAGCTTAAATTCGTGAGTTTAAGTTGAAATTAAGATTAAATTCCAGCTATATAAATAAATGATTTCAGAAAAGTCTGTTTGGAAAGTGGTCACACACATAATTTGAGTGAATGAGTAAATATGAATTAAATAAAATGATCAATTTAACACATCTTAATTAACGTTTTATTAATAACTGCTAATTAGTCAGAGTAATTGTGTTAAGTATACGACATGTTAACCATAGTGATTTCTTCCACCTCTCATCACGATGCTCTTTTCTGTTTCAAGTTGTAAATAGTTCATAATTGAGCATTGCACATGCAGTAAAAGTGGCCGACAAAAGTAATGGGACCACGTGGCAACTTCCTGTGCGCTAATTAAAGGACTCTCTCGGTAGTTAATGCGCCTTGAGCGCGAAATTCTCCTGCGGCTACAATAAAACTAATTGGCCTAACAACTTTTGACTTTCTTGGTTAACTTAATTGCAGACGTAAATTAATTATAATTACAAATTGGATTAAAAGTGCACAATGCATCTGCCAATTGAAAGTCTTGTGGCTTATTAGCAACTTCAATGGCATCCAATTACCTGACATTCATATTAGTAACCACAGAGAAACACACAAATATTTGCGTTAACAGGCTGTGGTGACACGCCAATGTGGCAGCAATAGAGTCATAACCAAATGCAATTGAAATTCCTATGCCTCTAAACGCACCACGTAGGCCTTGGTGGTAACTGTGATTGATTTATTGGCAAAATTAATACATCGAAACATGTCGAATTGAATGCATTTTCAGAGAATAACTATCGCTGAATTTGTGCCATGCAGTGCAGCTCACCGCAGAGTAGAGCAGAGGTATCACTGCGTATACTTAATATGCTGCAGCAATCACTCAGCCGCATGCACTCCCCATTTCCCTGCTTCAGGTTTATCAAAATTCCATTGCCCATTTGGCTAAATCGTGCAATATGCTCATCGTGGTTGCATCTTCAATAAATCGCAGTGTTCTCTGTTTGAAAAATTAAATTGCACTTCATTAAATATCCATCACAACAACTCAATAAAATACTAAATTTGCTGAGTGAATACAAAAACGAATTGCGGCCACTGCGATGCATGTGTGTGTGTGTGTATGTATGTGCCACACACTATAAAAATATATATGTATAAATGCAGATGTGTGTCTGGCAAACAGTGGAAACTTTTTCAATTCAACTACGATTACAAGTACATTGCGCGTCAGGCCGCAATTTTCCGTGCTATATTAGTATTCACAGCCAACTGACAAACGCACTCAACACTCACTCTATACTCATACTTCTGTTCACATGTATATTTGTATATATATGGGATAGAGGGCTATTGGCCAGGCTAGAGACCGTTTTAGCCAAGGATGAATAACTGACAGTCGACATTCTTTCACTTGATGATGCGATGTGATGTGTCGGGCCTTTACGCAAAGCTTTTAACTGCTCAAAACACAATTGTACGAACAAAGTGTACTAATTTAATGAAATTCAGTCCATTAAAACCTTGGCTCTGGAACTCGTCAGGCAGCAGAAAGCATTATACACAGTCACAGTTACGTCTACAGTTACATACAGCATAATGTCCGATATGTCAGTCATCGTTATCGTCATAGTTTCTCCTGGTGGTAGAAGGAGTAAAAGTCGCTGTCGCCATCACTACAAATTGGAAAAGCGAATAAAAATGTCTCACGTCAATGGAAAATTGTCATAAGTATGGGGGAGCCAAAGAGAGACAGGAGAGAGATGAAGACGGAAAAAGAGACTGCACTGTAGTCATAATGCATGGCGAAATATAAGTTAAATTATGCAACTATGTATATAAGAAGTTGATACTTTTTATACATATGTAGATATATCGATAGATAGTTGAAATAGAAAAGTAAAGTGAAGGTCATAAATATGCCCCGATGAAGTGTCGAATAAGTTCTCAGAAGTGGACAAAGCACAACAATAAACAGCATACAAGTTGACTGTAAGTGGTTCAGTGGTTAAGTATTTCAGTGTTTCAGTGGTGCTGGTATCTGACCCAAGTGGTGTCCATTGTTTGGTCAACTTTGAAATTGTTTAGTGGCATTCGCTCGAGGCAATATGTGATGATTATTAAGATTAATAATACGACTAGTGGTCCGCAACAGGGAAATTCTTTCCGAGGGTGACCGGACTGACCAGTTGATGGCTTTTTAATGAGTTCGCCAAGGGATCCAACGGATGAGAAGGTTTTTGCCGACAGCAGCACCGCATAAGCAATTAAAGCACATCAATTAATATTAAATATTTCAACGGCAATTAAATGAAATAATTCTCTGGCTTTCGCCATCAATCCACCAGCCAGCCACAAAATTGTCTGTTGTGACCAATGAACCGTTGGCTTTTAGTCCTCTGGCAACAAGATATACAAAGAAAAAAACTTTTGCCTTTATGCCGAATGAAATTTTCATTAACCGAGACAACCAAAGTGATTGTGGCAATTGCTATGGGGTGCATCCGCGTGGCAAGGCAAGTCGCGATGTGGCAAGTTTGAAGTGAAAAGTTTTCAACTTGTGCCAACTGGACACATGTTACAAAATTCGCAAATAAATTTCAGTTGCTGCGAAAGTTTCCACGCATTCGAAATGCAAATGAAATGCGCGCGATTGTTGACAGGCGGACCAAAAGGGCGGAGGAAAAGTTGAACCTAAAGCCAAGGCTGAAGCTAAAGTTGAAGCCAAAGTTGAAGCTGATGCTGATGCTGATGCTGAAGCCGAAGTTGAAGGGAGGAAAAACTTGAACCGAGCCTGCATTTCTTATGAGTCACTGAACGAAATTATTTCCAAAAGCATTTCAATTTGGCCCGGCAATACGCGTAATTGAAATTTGCATTTGTATGAGGCTTGCAAACAAAAAAAGAAACCAACAGAAAAATAAAGGAACCAAAAAAGTAAAGTTCGCCTGTGTCGAAGACAAGTAAGAAGGAACTGCGGATCGAGTCCGTCTAGCTGCATGGCAAAAAGACCAATTAAGGACCCCGTTGTGGAATTTTGATTGCGAATTTCCACACCCCAAGGGGAAATTCAGCCGTAGTCGGAGCAGTCGTGTGAACTCTGGCCAAGGTATTTGCGAACAATGCTGCCGCATGCTAATTTCTCAGCACATTAGTGCGAGCACTTGCCACAAGGATACACATAGCATTGTCCTTCCACCCGTATTTATTTGTGTTTGTGTTTGTAGCCTGCCTCTTGCATTGACATGTGAATCAATGGAAAGTTAAGAAATCAAAAGCACTGTGCACTAAACATACCAAGGTAATGAAATGCCACAACTCGTCCGAAGGAATTCAAAAGGCTTCCTCCAATGGAGGAGCAAGAAAACCCTGAAAAATGCCTACAACTTTTAGCCAAGGACCGCAAATTGTTTCAAGCCCAGAGTCAGACTGAGACTGAGACCGAGGACCGTGCATACTCGTACTCGCGAAATACAAAAAGAAAGCCAAATATTAGGACTTGTAAAATTGTAGAAAACCTTGCGAAGTTTGGCATCTGGCATCCACTACCTGGCATGCAAAACAGGGAGCCATAAGCCATGGCCAAAAGCAAGCCATAGTACTACCGCACATTTTACCCCAAGAAGGCGACCGTAAATTTTATTGCATGACTTGATTAAATTCGCATGCAACATCAGCAGCAACAACAACAACCTCAGCTCGGACGACGAACGATGGACGTAGGTCGAGGCTGGGTCATTCAAACCAAACAACTATGGCCCTTCTTTGTGTTGCTTCCGCCTCTTTTGGCTCTTAGCCCTCTTCGACTTATTTCCCACTTTTTCAGCATTTTAACGTTTTAGCGTTACTTAATGAACTTAGAGTGTCATACTAGCAAAAACAGTCGCCAGAAACCCCCTAGCTACTCCACTGTCCACCTTCTTCATAGACCCCTCTATCTACCCCCTAATACTCCTCCAACTACCCCTCTTACCACCGGCCGTTAATGTTATGATGGATTTTGTGCAAAGCGAAAAGCAACTTTGAACCTTAATAATGTACGAGTATGTGTGTCTGTGTGTGTGTGTGTGTGTGTGTGTGTGTGTGTGTGTGTGTGTGTGTGTGTGTGTGTGTGTGTACGATTATGAGAGAAAGGTTTTTTAGCATTGGCTCCGTTTCGTTGATTTTCCAAAGGCTGGCCGACTGGTCCGACTGCCTTTCGGACGTCTAGCCTTTTCTATGATTCCATGCTTAAATATGCTTCACGAGACTTGAAAGCATTTGAAGTAATGAAAAAGAAACAAATAAGTTAACTTCTATCGTGACTGATCGTCTAGACAATACTCTGTATCTCATAAATAATTATCTTATAATTTTTCCAAATGATAAAACTCTCCTTAAAATGAAAAAGCTGGCTATGAGAAGTGAAAAAAAATTGTGAAATTCATTTAGGTGGTGACAGAAAATATGATGAAATCGAATCCCATTGTAAGATTCGAAAGCTTCTGAGCTTTACTACATACAAAAAAATTATTTTATATATTAGTTTGGGAAACACTGTAATAAATTTATTTTCAAATACCTTTCTATCAATAATTCTAAACTAATTGAGAACAGGAAGCTACCTTAAAATAATTATAAAGAATGCCATAAATATTAAATATTCAGTATCCTTGACAGTTGCTAGATTCCTAAAAGGAATCTAGAAGCAACCTTAGTTACACATAAATAAATATAATAATTTCAAACATGTGGATACTTTCACAACAAATAATGAGATTGAAGTTCATAGTGATTGAATAAGAGATATCCACATATTTTTGAAGATAGAAAACAGGCTGAACAGGAATCTATAATAAACGTATCAATCTGCAATATATGGATACGCTAAAGAAATCCTTACAAATTTTGTGAAACTCTTTTTTTATTACGTTTCAATGACGTTGCCAAAGTTTGTTCCATTAGGGAGACATAGGCTAAAAAATATGCCAAGTCATGTCCACTCAAGTATAGGAAATGCCTGGCGTTTGATCGAAATCCGGTCACTGGGCGAATGAATCATATATAATCATTAATAAATCTATATCTTTAACTATATCTTTATAAAATTATACATTATATAACTACATCAATCCTTGGACACAATATCGATAAACTCTTCCTATCCACAATTTCAATGCAGGGTATGAAGAGGGGAAATGATGACGGGGGTGATACGCTGCGCAAAATTTAACGAAGCTTAACCTCGTTCAATGTGAAAATACACTTTAGGTGTACTTTGCGCTGTCATTTTGGGCACAACTCGAGCAGCAATTGTGCAAATACTTTGTGCCAGAAAGCGGAGTTCACCAAGTGGTCGAGAGAGGGTGCAGAGTGGAGGGTGGAAGCTGAAGGGTGCAGAGAGGGTTAGACTTGAGGTGCCGACAAAGTTTTTCAAGTAAAATGCATGAAAGAATGATAAATGAGTCGCAGGTAGCAGCCACTACTCTATCCATGTCCAAGTCAAGACCTTCTATCGAAATGTAGTGGGAAAATATTTGATTTTCGCCAAGGCATTGTCCAAAGCAGGAGATGGAAATGAAGCTGAAAGAATCATCTTTAAATTAAACAAGAAATTTAAAGTAGTTAGAGAAAAAATATATGTAATTGCCATGCGAATTGAAATTGAAAGTGCGAATAGCTTGATGCCGGAAATGGGTTTCAGATGACAACGACACGGTCAATGACAACGATGGGTTGCCACATGTCAAAGACATGGCAACAATGTGTGTAGTGGTGTATTATTACTCAGGCCCAAACCGCAAACACAAGTACCAAGTGAAAAACCAACAACCAACATTATCATCATCATGGTCCGCATCAATATGGACGCGATGCTGACCACAAGTGATGGTTGATGGTTGATGGTTGTGTGTGGGTGAAATGTGATGCACCTAATGCTGCGATGTCCACGGGCCGATTAACATGCCAGTAAACGAATCGGAGTCAAAAGGTGAAAGTGAAATGCAGTTATACAATGCGTATGAGCCAATGAACTTGGCCAGAGCAGCTATCGAGTTACCTTCTATTGAGGGAGAGACCTATAAAAAGGCAAATGCGTGTACGCAATCTCACACTTGATAACTGACAACGGCAGTGCTTTTGTGCCCAGCAGGGATTAACAAATTCATACAAACAGCAGAGGATTAGCAAGAGGAGCAACAACAGCAACAACAGCAACATGAAGCCTGGGAGAGTTGGCCAACGAAATTGGCAATATGCAAATGGCCCACTAATGATCAATGCATTATTATTGTTCTTGTTGTTGTTGGCCATAACCATGAGGCCAGCGGCAGGCATAACGGTACCGCTTCCACTGGAGTTGGCTCAGCCACATCATCATCATCATCATCATCACCATCCCCATTCTCATTCCCATCACACCAGAAGCAATTATTATGAGCCAGAAACGGAGTTGGAGTCGGAGGCGTTAGCAGGATTAGCAGGATATGCACAACATTATTATGGCGCAAATAGTGCAGCTGCCACGCGGCAAACGCTTCAGGACGATGATGGCGACATTGGCGACTTGGCAGCGGCATCATATGCAAATTATGAACCAAAAGCTTTCACTGCCAACGGCTTTGTGCCAACGACCGCACTACATGGCTACAACAACAACAACAACAACAACAATGATAACAACAACGAGAACAACAGACTGCACTCGAATGTCTATGATGTTGTTGGCGGGCAACGGGGCAAAATCGATTTTGTCATTAATACGGCAAATTACGAGCTCGATGGCAATGAGGAGCAGCCGCCTGCCATCTATTACCAGAGCTATGGATATCAGCATCAGCCCCAGCATCAGCCCCAGCATCAGTCCCCGCATCAGCCCCAGCCTCAGGCACCACTGGCACCACTTTCAGTGCCACCACTTCTCGATTATCCTATTGAGCAATTTTCCAATTATCGCCATGCGGCGGGGGAGATAAGGGAGCCGGAAACTTTGGTGTCACAGCCGCGTCAATTGAACGATGACAACGCCATGGTTTATGGCGACAGCCTGCAACGTGCCACACTTGCCGTGCGACAACAACAACAACAACAACTACAGTTGGAGCAGCAGCAACATCGGCATCGACAGCAGCGACATCATAATGAGCCTCAATCGCAGCTCATAGATCAGCAGCCATCAGCTCGTCATATTGCCGATCTACCTGAAAGGACAAGTGACTTTGGCAGTGCCAACTCCTTGCCCCCCATCACAACAAGTGTGCATCATAGTCCGTCCAGCAGCAAGGCTTTAGCTGGTCTGCCGCTGGCCAAGCACATCGAGGTGACCAAAAATGTGCCCATCACGCACTACCAAAAGCAGCATGTGCCCTACAGACAAACTGTGCCCTTCCGCGTGCCACGCCCCGTGATCACAACCATACCAAAGCCAATTGCCATCAGGGTGCCCGTGACGAAGACTGTCACAGTGCCACAGTTGCAAGAGGTCAAGATACCTGTGGAGAAGATCAAGCCAGTGGCTGTGGAGCGTCCGATGCCGTTTGTTGTGGAACGACGAGTTCCCTATCGGGTGGAGAAGCCCATTGCCACGCCCATCTACTATCCGTATCCGGTGAAAGTGCCAGTGGTTCGTACGGTGGTGCACAAGCAGCGACCAGGACTGGGACACCGTTGGGCACCACTCAACCACCTTATGGGATAGTTTTCGAATCCGAATCGCAATTATAATCTTATATACTACATATATGATAAGTATGTTGACTATGTAAAGAACTGTAATAATAATTTCAATACGTATTGAATATGCACTTTGAACTCTTAACCCACTCTTATTCCACTCTTAACCCACTGTTAACCCTGGGCATTCAGAGCAAAATAATTGCAATTAGTGGCAATAAGGAGTGTAAAAGTGCAGAGCAACTGGAAAACTTTCATTCCACCCAATAATTCTACTGAGTCAAGAGCGTAGTCAAACAAGCAATTGAAGTCGAGGTCAGGGGTTCAGAGGGCAACCTCCAAATGAAGAAAAGTAGCCAAGTAAAACTTTTTAATTGAGCTAAGATCCAACAAATGCGGCTAATAAATATGTATTGAAGTGCGGCACTGCAACAAGTGAGGAGAGGGGAGAAGAGAACGCAAGTGCAAGAAAGAGAATGCAGTGGCTAATTGCCAAATGTAACAGCAACAACAACAACTGCAACAATAACAGCAACAACAACAACACACAACACGCAGCAAGTCAAAACAAAATAAATAAACGCGACGTTCAACTTCAGAAGGGCGTTAACGAAACACAGCAACAAAATTAGCCAAAAAGTAAAGTCTTGGCTAGCAACTGAAAAGCTGTAAGAGTGAGTGTGAGAGAGGGAGAGAGTGTGAGTGAGAGAGAGTGGAAGCGGGAGCCGGAGCAGGAGCAGGGGGGTGTGACAAAGTCTGTGACTGTAGCTGATGGAATTGCTGCAAGTTATTGCCGACTAATGAAATTAACGCTAATTGACTTGGAAGTCCTATGCGAGACCAGCAGCTCCATCTTCAACTCCATCTCCAGCTTCATCTTCATCTTCTTCTTCTTCAACTATTGCTTCTCCTTAAGCCATTTAAGTCAGCGAGTCGTTGCTGTATTTATTTAATACCATGAACATGAATCGTTCTATCTGCCATGGCCAACGGCTAACTCGGCCTCAAAATGGCGGCTAAAACGTAATTAAAAATCATTAAGCCAGATGAACTGTCAGTTCAACAAATGAACTATTGTGTGGTTTATTTGTACGTGGACATACACTTGAAGAAAATGTCAGGTACTCTACACAATATGCAGTTAAATTTAAAGAAGATGCGAAAGAAGCATCGTAAACTAAATAAATCATCGTTGATTTAAGTAACATATTTTTCTGTCAGTGCACAAAGCGCACATAAATTCATAATTGCAGCACCCGCAAAACCACTTCGTTAAGAATTTTGCGGCTATTTTGACAAGTGCCCCACCGAACCGCTGACCCACCGAACTGGCCCATAACTGACCAACCCGAAACGATGCAGCGATGAATGCCAAATGCAAAAGCCGCAAATCACAATGAACATGCACGCGGTCAAATAGGCAACCACATGAACTCTGCTGATGAGGCTGGTTAAACAGCTGTTGAGACGGGGAGAAAGAGAGAGAGAGGGAGAGAGAGAGAGAGAGAGAGAGAGGAAGAGGGAGGAAGAGGGAGGAGTTGGTCTACCTGTCGTGCGTTGTCATTCAATTATGCATATGTACAAGTAAATATGAGAATGCCAACCTTCAGACCGTGTGTGTGGTTCGCTGTGATTGTTTACAATTCATTTGTCACACATACGCCGCGTGGGGCAAGCAAGAGAGATAGATAGAGAGAGAGACTAAGAGTGAGTGAGAGAGAGAGAGTACTGGGATAACTTTCACTTGCGTTCAGTATCCACAACAAGCTTTGGATGTAGCAACAATATGACTTTATAATTTAGCAAATGACGCCGCACTTTTGGCCAACGCTTTTGGGCCAACAAATGTAAAAGGCTAAGGCTAAGCCAGCTCTAGACGAATGGCCAGTGGGGGAGTGCTAAACATAAACATTAAAAATTAATCAGCACTTTTACCTCAAAACTTTGATAATTGCTGCGCTGCTATAACGACGAGGACGAAAGCAACTTGAAAGGTTTAAGCGGCGAGTCCTTTCCAGGATACCGAATGGCCCGCGAAATGGGGCAAAACATTTTTGAAAAATGACAGTGAACACTGTGGAAACAGCGTCAAAAGTTTTAACCCATTTCGTGGGTCCGCAGCCCTTTTCACAGTTGGCCAGGCCAACAATTTATGTGCGACATAAAAATTTCGACTCAGGTGGCTGTTATACTATATTTGATGTTCACACAGCGATATTTTAAGTGTTTCGAGCACTTTTCGTCCTTTCTTAAAAGCAGCTTTAATTGATTTGCCGTTGGCAGAGATTCGGACCACCTGAGTTAGGCTCAAGTCACAGCTTGATTCGCTTTTTCAGCAGTTGAGTTTTTCTCCATACAACCTGACGTATGAGTGATATGTCATGTTTGAAAATTTATGTGACGTTTTGTTAGCATAGTCAGAGTGCGTGTGTGTGTGTGTGTGTATGTCGTAAAAGTGTAATACAGATGGCAGTGTTTGTTATATATATTTTACGATTACCATAAACTATTTACACTTTACTTTAATAATCTTGAGCAACGACGCATGAGGCATAAAAGGATTTATGTCAAGTGACAACGTTGGCTAAGCAAACTTTCAGCACAAACATCAAACAAAGAGAACAACTCAGGTAAATAATTGCAATTAAAGAGCGTTAAAAGGCAAAACTCAGCTGCACTTTATACCCGTATCTTGAAGGACAGTCAGTTTAAACATGGATTTTGCATATTTTAGTCAAGAGTTACAAAGTTAAAGCATTGCCTTAAATATTTTATGATATTTGAAACTCTGAAAACTCTGCAACTCCTGTCGAGCTAATCATCAGAGCTGTCTCTGAAATGCCATCATCATACAAGTGAATAGATTGCAGTCAGCAATGTATTGAGTTGCATTCGAGCTAGAAATCCATTTTGATTGACAATCGAGCTGGAGATGTTTCAGGCTATCACTCTGATTACCTCAACAAGCCAATGAGCAGACGTTAGTTCGCAAGACTAAATAGTAGCTGCAAATGCCAACAGTTATGTCTCACATTTCAAACTTTGAGGAGACCATGATGGGAAAATAACTAAACTAAACTAAAATACCAAAAACCCACTCTGTCAGAAACAGAACCAGTCACAGCAGCAACATCACACAGAAAGACAATAACTACGAGTATGATTAGAAAATGTTCAACATTTGAGATATGTCAGCACGAACATTATTATTATCTACCTCTGAGATACTTTCAAATATATACATATATATGTACATACGTAATTAAACTCAGCTTGTCTCTCTTTTAACAAACTTATTAATTATTTATCACTCCTCACAGAACTTTGTTCAATGAAAGGATGTTTTATACAGAAGCTGATACAATGGTTAATTAAAATTAATTAAATAATTTGCATTACAGACGAGATATAGAAGCTATACAATTAAAAAGAATGTTTGTAAATACTTTGTGAGATTTAATTGGTTCAAAGAAAGGATGTTTTATACAAAAGCTGATACAAATATTAATAAATTAAAATTGATTAAATAATTTGCATTATAGACGAGATATAGAAGTTATACATTTACAAAGAATATATAAATTTTATTTAAGATCATAATAATAATAATAATAATATTATTTAATAAAATTAAAAAACTAATCATTATTAAATTAATGTTGACGTATGTACATGCTTAGAATAACCTGCTATCTTTATGTTCTATAAACAATATCCAGATTGTTTTGTAAATATAACCCTCAACTATTCAGTTCCCATGTGAAATGGTGCACTTGCAAATTAGAAAGACTCTCAGTTATGTCGCATTAATGGCAATAACACTTGCGTGTTTGACTGGAAATGGTAAAAGCACGTGCCATGTGCAATATTTGTATCCAGAGTCCATTTAAGACCATTTGTATTCGTATTTGTATCTGTTGCCGCACAAATATGAAAATGTACAGTCTACACGTTGGCCAACTGGTAATTGGCAACTTATTTGAGCCATTTATATGCCAAAGTGGGCGATATGGGCAGGTAAGGAGGCAGAGAGACAGCGCGTAAATCATTTTATCCAACTGTAGATATTATCTTTATAGACTCAAGTGCAAGTCCTGTTTTGTTAGCCGTGTTGTCGGTTTGTTAAGCACGTGCCGCATTTTGGGGCACAGCTTTCACATTGTCTGATTGCCTGAACGGAAAAATCCCCCAGCCTGTATAGCTCACATTCCGAAAACTAGACATATATGTTAGATAGAAGAGATAAACGAAGGAATAGGAACCAAATTGTATGCCCATCAGGAAGTATCAGCTTGAGCCGCCATTTCGTTCATACAGTCGATTGGCAATGCCTGGAGATAAAATTATGTACACATGTTGCCTGTAGAAAGTCTTCATGGAAGCTATTATCGTTAGCTCAGGCTTAGAGATGCGCACGTGCTGTCTGTATCGTGCGTGACCCGAGCCAAAAATAATGCTAAATAAATCAGAAAATATATTTTATTTTTATATAATAATTTATTTGTTTTGTTGTATAAAGCTAAAATATAAACCTATACAAAATGTAAAAGTCTAGTGACAAAAGCAGCAAGATTTCTTAATTAGTTTAAGTAAAAAAAAAACAAAATAGGGATAAAGAAACGGGACCTTTAAGAACGTTAAACAATTTTTATTTTTCTAGAATAATTCGTATACGGATACTATCAGTTTACTATCAAACTACTATCAAACGAGGAAGATACGTTTTTGACAAACTTTTAAAAGACATTAATTGGTGCTGTCTTCCCGGAAACAGTATAGACGCTTTAGAATTTAGTTAGCAGTCTTGCATTAAATGATATCACTAAAAGAAAGAATGTCATGTTAAAAACATGCTTTTATCGTGTCGTCTCACGCTGCTCACAATTAACGAAAACGTAAATTAAATCAAATGCACAACAATAAAATATGCATGATAGAGAAGTAAACGCATTGGAAAACGCATTGGTTTGTGCATCATTTCTAAAATTTATAAAATTTTGTGCAAAAATATTAATAAATAACTCGTAGAGGAAAAGTTTTTTGGGCGAATATATTGCGTCTAGAATTGGGAAAGCTGGCGTGCAACTTTCATTATGCAAAAGTTTTTTAATAAAAGCACAAACACACAGTCGCATATACACTCTTTCACACACACACACACAAATATTTTGCAATACATTTAGTCATTATGAAAAGCAACTGTTGTGTCTACTACCGAATGTGTTTATAATTGTGTTTGGAGTATGTGCTTTGTGTGCATCTAATTTAAAATAATTAAATTTAGTTTGACACAAACGCAACTGCAAATTGTAGATTGTTGATAATTAAATATATAATTTATATAACAAGTACAAATAAAATTATCTGTAAACTAAATGAAAATCTAAATTTAAACGAAGTACTTATACTCGTTTATAACGAATTGTTAGGGGTGGCAAAGGGAAAGGGAAAAACTCCAATCAACCAAGCCAAGAGTTATCAGCCATATTAAGTGTTCACAACACTCACATACACACACACACACACACACATACATGCACAAACTCGGCGACAAGCCAAATATTTTGTATGCAAAATAAAGTGCTTCAAAAGTCACTTAAAGTGTGTCCCTGACTCGCATCCTCTCGCTCGCTCTCACTCAGTCTTTCAATGGTTCTCTCTCTCTCTCTCTCTCTCTCTCTTTTTCTCTGTATGCCAGCATAAAGACCGTAAAAAATGTTAAATGATAAATAAAATTTACAACCGCAACAACAAGAGCGACAGCAACAGCAACGCCGACAGCGACATGCAAAGTCAGAAGCGCCAAGAGGCGACAATAATGTGCGGCAGATGGAGGGATTGGGGCAGAGGCAGAGGCGTGGATAGAGACAGGGGCAGGGACAGGGTGGCTGGCCAACATATGTAGCAAACGCAAAAGGAGTTTTTTAGCTGTTGCCACGCTTTGTTGTTGCAGGCGACATAATAAAATGCAATTTAGACATCAAAAATACACAGTAAATGGAGCAAACGGAGAAGCAGCGCCAAGCACATGAATAAGGATGAGGACGAGCACGAGGACGAGGACGAGGATGTGAAGAATTTGGACGAGGACGAGGCAGAAGAACCACAGACAGCCACATGACTGACAAGCGGCAGGCAAACGCAAAGGCAAAGCCAAAGCCAAAGGCGAAAGACCACACACAACTGTGAAACGTTATGGGAGTGAATGGAAGGCGGGACGAAGGACGAAGGACGAAGGACACGTGGGAGAGGACAAAGGACTTGGCATGCAAATGCCTAAGTGTGCGTGCGAGTTGCTCAAAATGGCTGCAAAAGACGCGCATTGCATGCGAGCAATTGAGTTTTATTTTGTCACGAATGAAATGGAGAAATGGAAGAATGGAAGACTGAAAGACTGAAAGAATGGGAGAATAAAGAATGAAAAATGATATTTATTTGTTTGTCTGTGAGTCTAATTTAATGACAGTTTATGTGCGTTTAAAAATGACAAGCTTAATGCTTAAAGCAAACTCAAGCAACTCCCAGCGATAATAATGATGGGAACAGATGCGCATCCACAAGATGTTGCCTACTTTTGTGGCGTATGCACACGAAACTCAGGAAAGAACTAGAAGTTGAGACCGAGTTGCAGATGTCAAAGTGCTCGGAGAGAATGTAAACAGTTAGAGGAGCATTCCAACCCGCGACAGGGAAACAAAGAAAGGTGTGCTCTTAATTTAATTAGAGTTTGCGTGCCGATAGCTTCAAGGATGTCCTGCTTCTTCTCCTGCTCCTGCTGCTGCTGCCCAGGTACTGAGTATTCAGTACTGAGTACTGTGAATGTAATGGCCTGGAAAGAGGCGGCATTTGGCAGTTGCCTAGATGAATTTCATTTCATTTAACACAATTCCATTGTGTGCGCTTTAAGTGAATAACAATTAAATAAATATACTTTCAACATCGTCGAGTGCAAGGGAATGTCACACTGTCACACTGACAGACTGACAGAATGCCATAATGGTCGACGTATACGTAATAAATGCAGCGTAAAATCACAGCTAAAATGCAAAAAAACAACAACAACAACTGATGACTGACTATAAAATGGAAATGAGTTAATGCGCCAGTTTATACTTATTTTTGTTTATTCTTGCGAATGTAAATTGTTGTCATGTTAAATGAGTCACAAAATTGGCAGACAACAACAAAATACAATTTTTGGCTTAACAAAAATGCATTTAACAACTCGTCGCGACACAACACGATGCGGTCAACGGTGCGTATGCGTAACGTGCTTATTGATAATTAAATGAACATGCGCGGATTTACATGATGTGCTCAATGTAAGGGCGATGCTTCAGCTCCTCCAGTTTCTCCTCTTCCATTACCACCATTTACCACCATCCCTTGACCTTGTGGAGCACCGTCTTGAACACGGGCACCTTGACGGGGAAGGGTTTGGGCACCTTGATGGGCAGATACTTAATCACTGTGTAAGGCACACGCTTCTCCACGGGCACCGGGATGTGCTTCTCGACGGGCACTGGGACAATGCGTTCCACGGGCACCTTCAGCTCCTTCTCGATAGCGACTTGAACCTGCTTCGTGATGGGAATGTGAATTGGAACGGGTCTCTTAATCGGAATGATGACGGCATGAGAGATGGGAATCTTGACAGGTTTCTCCACGGGCACGTGCTCCTTCTTGACATGCTTCACTGGCACATAGTTGATGATATCCACATGATGATGCGACTGATGGGAATGAGCCTGAGCTCCATCATGACCACTTGATTCGGGTAGATAATTGGAGCCCTGCTCCTCGCCATCAGCATGGTCCTCATAGTCATGGGCTCCACTTGCACCTGTCGCCGAAGATGCCCCCTCGTGAGGCGTGTAATAGGAGGCGTGTTCCAGTTGCTGTTGTTGTTGGTGTTGCTGCTGTTGCTGATACTGTTGCTCGTCAGCGTGATGCTGGCGATACGATTCGAAACCGTCAGAGCTTTGATCGTAATGATTCAGATAATTTCCCACTGAGATTTTGTCGTAGGCATAATGATGTCCCGCCTGCTCCTGCTCCTGCTGTTCCTTGTATTGTGTCAAATCATTCTGCTCAGCTCCACCAATTGCCGGCAGATAACCAGCCCCATGTGATCCGCCAACTCCCCCAGCAGAAGCAGCTGGATAATCGTAAATCGTCGGATGGAGGCCCGCACTTGAGTGCTGTTGAATATGTTCACCGCCATTACCGTAGCCGCTGGAACCCGCTGCCCCGCCTGCCCCGACTGCATCGGCATAATCGTTGGCAGTTGCTGCCACCGCTGCGACAGCCGCATCCTCGTGATGTTCCTCATAAATTGGTATCTCTTGTTTGGACGAGGCCACTGCCAAGGCTTCGGTGTGCGTGGGCGCCACTGAGGCGTAGCCGTTGCTAATGTGTCCCAGGCCCGAGAGATTTGAGAGCCCATTAAGCATGGCTTCCAATCCGCCACCACCGCCATAGGAATTGCTCCTATAGCTCCGTCGCTCCTCAGCCTCGTGGTCCAACTTTGAGGCATAGCGTTGCAATGGTTTGTGCAACATGGATTTGGTTTGCTGTTCCAACGGCAGCCAACGATTATCATACAACGTTGTGGCTGCTGCCACGTTGTAGCCATAACTCCCCGTACCCCTCTGTAGCTGTCCTGCAGTTCCAGTTGAAGCCGAAGCTGAAGCTGAAGTCTTGAATGCAATGCACACAATTGCTGCTGCGGTCATAATGAGTAGCATCTGCTGTTGGTTGAATATGAATGAAAGCAAAGATGGAAAGATTCAAGAAAAATCCATGGAAATCATTTGAAAATGATAAAATGATAAAAAGCTGTCTACGAGTGTCGACTAATGCATTTTTAATAATCGCCAATCGGCCAACAATTTCTCTTAACAATTGTCGCACTCCTACTCCGTCTCCACTTGACCCTTTCTTTTCACACTTTTCCTTTGCACTCACTGAATTAATGTTGGCCATTTGGCTTGGCTTGGCTTGGTTTTTAACTGGAGGTTGGAACTGCCTTCAGATCTGGTTGGCTGCACGGTTGCAATGGAAATGTCTGCAGTTTGCATTTGGCCCAGGCTTATATACTGCAGCTTCACAGTAGGACAACCAGCAGAGTTTTCCGATCTTTTCCTATTACACAATCTCTTCAAGCCAAAGCAAATCTCAGCCAAAGTGAGTGTCTTGCATTTTGGTGTTGACCTAAGTACAAGTATTTCTAACTTGATCTCACTCTCAACTTGACTTTCTTTCCCTGTTGCCATATGCGCACCCATTTCTCTCCCTCTCTCGCTCTCGCTCTCGCTCTTAATTAAGTTATGCGATCAATGCAAATCATAAACCGGCTAAGTCAAGCAACAATAGACCAAACAATAAAGTTCAAAGTCATTTCCCATGACTAAAAACTACAAGACGGCACGCGCCAAACTGCAACTTCATAATGAACTGGACAACTTCATAACGAGCTTTATTATTCGTTGGCTTGATCACGATTTGCCCGACTGCCGCATGATTCGTGGCCTTCATAAGCATAACAAAGTTGCACTCACTCAAAGTCGTCAGCGTCAACTGGGCTCAAAACTTGTCCAGCAACTGTGGCAACAGTCGGGAAGACAACGCAGGTTGAATTGAAGAGCACTTCAGTTGCATGCTGACAAAAGCTGTATGCTCTGATTTCGCTTATTCAACTTTTCATTTCGCCTTCACCGTTTTTTGCATATGTCTGCACAAAAAAGGTTAATTTTAATTGTTTGATTTTGTATTTGATCATTGTTCAGCTTGTATTTAGAGACAATGACAGAGAGAGAGTGAGAGGGAGAGTGGGTGAGGGGGAGAGAGGGTGGGTCAAAGGGGCGCGGCCGAAAAGTGAACGCCTTTTAAGTGCACCTGCAGACATGATGCTGCTGATTATATTTTTCTTGCCAAGCGTAACAGCTCGTTAGTATTTCCAAGTGATTTCCACTTATTTTTCTTTGCCACGTCTCGGCCTCTGTCTCATTCGCAGTCGCAGCTCCACTTCAGCGACAAGGCGAAGGTAAGGCCAGGTAAGACCAGCTAAGGAAAGGTAAGGCTAAAAGGAAGTGTACTGATTTGAAAGGAAACAAACATTTCGGTGGCCTTACCTGCTGTCGACTACCTACTTTTTTTTCTTTCTTTCCACTGGCCGTCACTTTATTTTCTTGTCTCTTGTCTCTTGCTCATTTTATTTTTATTTTTTTTTTGCTTCAGGCTGCTGCTGACTTTTATTTTTATCACAATTTACGCTTACTTCATTTCAATTACATTTACAATTACATGATTTCTTTCTCTCGTTTGCTTGTGCAATTTTAAATCGCAAAAATTATGCAACTCAGGTCAAGCGTAGTGCCAGAAATACGTATTTAATGGCAACGAGATTATATACGCCATTTTCTCGACAAGTTTCAACTTCCTGTTTGACCCGAATTCACTCGATTACAATTGTGCCCAATCAAATTTAAAATATAATCCCAGTGTTTAAGGGCAGTCATCAATTATAAGTGAACATTTAATTTTCTTTTGACCCAAAACTCGTAATAAGTATACTCTAATTTTAAAATGTTGAGTCTTAATAATCCAAATAAGTAAAATATTAAGAATATCTGTACTGTACTAATATCATTTTGGACCAATTTTGATGTTTGAATTTAATTTGAGTTGATGAATTTGAGTTCGATAAAGGGAAAAACGATAAATTTTAAACACTATGCCTAAATTCAACGTGAAAATTAAATTTTTTTTAATTGCTAGAAAACTGGAGAAGGTTGTATATTTGGAACGTCATGTTTCAATATTCGAGAGACTACTGTACAATGATATTGCTTTCATAACGTGTATGTACATTGTTTAAACAAAGCTCGAACAAATGACTCACACATATATATGAAATAGCTATAGAAATTGATGTGAATATACGAAATGAAATGCTTTATAACTGGTATTGGCCTTTGAACCATTTCGAAACAGCATGAAATTCTGTGTAAAATTTTGTCGCCCGTATTTTTGTTCAATATCAAAAATATTGTCGATGTATTTGAATAAAAACTGGCAGTGTGTGAGTGTCAAATACCAATGGCAAAAGGGCATTTGTATTTGTTTATATGCATGCATATTTTGCTATTGTTTATTCTAATGTTGCAAAGCAATTGTAAATTTTGTGCGGCAGCCAAAGACAAAGCACAGCCAACAAAGAAGCAACAAATAAACAAGAGAAACAAAAAAAACAAAAAAACATGGCTAGCCCATTTTGGTCATATTCATATGTCATCTAAATGTGGAGAGGCGGGTCCAACATGGCGTATACGTAACAAAAATTAGCTGAAGCGACTTGGGAGTTATCAAGGGTTGACACGTGGAAAGCAGGGACCCTTTACTGAACTAAATGCGGCATTTGCTAACTACGAATTATACGTAAAGTGCCATTATGAGCACAACTACGAGCATAACTTGTCGCATTAACACAGAGAACGAGAAGGGAGAGATGGGAAGTAGATTGTCAAGGGAGTTGTAATGTTCACCTGGTTCACTTTTTAATTTTATACATTTAGCGTGTTTCGACCAGTGATAGTGTCGAGTCAGTCTGTCACTCAGTAAGTCAGTCAGTCACTCCTGGCGTGGTTTGAGTTGTCCTTTTTAGTATGAGCGACTAGCTAATTAAGATAAGTGTGTCTGATTTTCATATTAATTGCACACAAAACGAACCCATTGCGTTGCTCTTATCTCAATTGTCGCAAAGCAAATCGTCAAACGTTGCCTGGTGACCAAAGTGTGTGAATAACTACACCTAGTTCAACACTCAGAAAAAAAATCAAGATTTCTATACATAAACAGCGGATGTTCCAGTACAAACGATCTCATAATCTGCCACAGATCGAATTTTCCAAAACTGAGTAAAAAAATTTAATTTTTTAAGTTCGCTTTTCGCAAACCCGAAAATCATAAAATAAGATTTATTTGGGATTCTTTAAATACGTTTTGTGTTTAATTCAAGTCTGTTGAAGATCGAAACATTCTATTTTAAGTTCTCAAAATATTGAACTAATCCCAAATTGTTCTTGTTTATAGTACAAAATACTGTCATATTAAATTTTATTTAATCTTGTATACTAAAATTAAGCAAAATTACAAAATTAAATACCATTTAATAATTGTGTATTTTATTGGGCAACGACTTTTCCTTGTAATGGGTGCAAACTTGACCAGCGAACCAAGCTAAACGTCACCTTCAGAATTCATATTCAAAAATTTTCTTGTTTCTAGTACAAAATAATAGATTTTTTTAAGTTCAATTCAATCTTGAAAAAACTATTTTATGTTAAAAAAAATTTGAAACTAGTTTAGTATAAGCAGCTCTAATGTTTTTGGAGGTATCTTAACGAGACTTACAGATTTTATATTTGCCATGGTCTTATGCTCTGACTAAGTTCGGTAAAAATCCTACGATTATTTCTAATAGCTGTCATATAAGTGGTCAGTCAGAATAACAAATTTAAGATCGATTCATCCTTAATTTAAGATTTTTAGTACACAGCAATCCAAATAATTTTAAGAACCAAATGTTATAAATTTAAGTATGGACGTACCTAATTTTAGGATGTAATATTTTTCTGAGTGTAGTTCTAGTTGTAGTTGTGCTTCTGAAACGGAAGCGGCTTACATGAGCATGTGTTTTTAAGCCTCGTTGGGCACAAAACAATTAATTTTGTGCCACGCCCACACACACACACACACACTCACACACACACACATACAAACATACAGCCGCAGCACGATTCAGCCTCCTGTAAAATGTGAAACATAAAAGCGCAGCAGCAACAACAACCGGAAACGGAAGCGCACAACTCTTTGCGCGAATTAATCACACAACAAGCACAGCAACAACATCGACTACAACTACAACAACAACAGCAAGAACAAGAGTTACAACAACAACACAGTCACGCATTAAACGTTTGCTTGGACAACGTCAACGACTCGCATTACATGCATTACTTTAGTCCCAGGCACAAGGAGTAGTTGAAGTCTCTCTCTCTGCCTCTCGGACACTCCCTCTCTCTTCGCCTGAGCTCATTAATATGCGTTTCCCTTACTACACCCATCTCCCTCTCTCTCTCTCTCTGTCTTTCTCTCTCGCTCTCTCCTGCACCCCTTTTGTAGTGCTTGCCCCATCGGGGGTTGCGTGTCGCCTTGCTGTGGAGCCAGGGCGCAATTTTGATGTCCTCCTCTTATGGGGACGCATTTCCCGCCCCCTGTACGTATCCCTGGGCCTATTTCAGGCATGCATATGTATTTGCCAAACATTTTACGTTTTATTGTTTTTAAAACGCGGACGTGGTTGCTCCCCCTCATCCCTCTGACGATGGCCGCCTTCTGGCATCCAAGTGAATTTAACGACCAGCCTCGCTTTATAATGCAAATTAAATAAACATGATTTGATATGATTTCGTTTGCCCTGCGACTTGCCATGCACTACAGCTGCGAGTCCTTCGACCAGGACGGCACATACTGTGAGTCGATGTCCTGGCAGTCCTGCCTTATTCTGCCGTGCAAGCGAGCGGTGTCAGTTTTATGGCTCGTCAGCCATTTGCCGAATGCGACATCTGCAACGCCTTCGAGTGTAATTTAATTGAATAATTAACCTTTTTATTGCTGCTGCGTGCGTCTCTCTCTCTCTCTCTCCTCTGTCCTTCTCTCATACTGCCGCTCTCTTTCTCTCTGTCCTTCTGTATTTATATGAATATGCAAAACGTGTCATTTTAATTTACGAGCATGATGTTTATGTAACCGCGACCACAACAGATAATAAACACGCGCAATATTAAGTATACGTCCGAAGTACCTTTAACTTCATTCCTTTCTTCACAACGAGTGCAACAATGTCCTTATAATTTGTATAAGCATCTTTTTTACAAACTTAAATTGCAATATTTTTTCAATTGTGACCTGAACTTAAGTATTTATATTTAATTTATAAACTGCTTATAAATGTCATTGAATGAAATGAACTCGGATCGGATTGCTGGAGTCCGTACTCTTACTTGACTTCCAGGAACCGCCGATTGATGTAAAATGTATGTGACCGCCGCTGGCATTTGCCCCTTTGCAATTTGAACCTTATGGTAGTCAATGCAATTGTCTTTTTATACCCTTTAATTGGCAGGTGAGTAGCAATAGGCATGATAAAATAACTTTAGGGGTTTCATTTAGGGAAGCGTTTTACTTGGAGAAGAAATGAGGAAATATCCCAACCAGCCAACATCTTAATATTAGAACTTTATTCATATTAGAACTCAATTTATTATTTAAGTTGTCTTATTTTAAACTCAAAATATTTAGTCTTTTATTACTGGGCATATCAGTTTTACCACAGAATTTATTTAATAATCTTTTCTTGGTTTTGTTTAACTAAACAGATACAAAAAATTCGGGATTCGGTAATCCCAGATTTTCTTAAACCAAGTACAAAATCCTTCAAGCACGTTTTTTCTCACCAATATTTTGATTTTCGGGGTTCCGTAAATTTTTTTTAATTTCATCAAATATTTTGGGCTTATTTGACTTTTTAATGTTAAGTCGTTACTATTTCATCAGCATATTGTCTTAATTGAATACATGCCAAAAAAAATACAAGAATGGTCTTTTTTCCTGTGCACAAACTATCTTCGGTATTCCACTAGTATCTCCACGTCGATCATTCGTGACTAGAAATCTCTGTTCAGTTTTAAATCAAGCCCATGCCATTTATGGTCATTTAGAAAGCGAAGCATAAATGATCAATTGCTGTGTACGACATCAAATATTCACAGTCCTAACATTACAGCTTGTTCCTCGTAAAGACTTGAATAAAAATGTCAGGGAATCGAAGCAACTGCAGCAAGCGAAGAATCGATGGAATCCTTTTACTTATAAACACGCCGTCAACTGGGAATGATGAGAAGAAGGAAAAAAAAAGAGTGCATCGAGTTGTAGAAACATTGAATATCCCATTCAATTGGAGCTTAGCAAAGTTCAAATATTGCACTTGTCGCTGCCAAGAAGGGGTCAGGAGGGGAAGCATTGGAGCCGTTAGTGACTCCATCTCTGTGGATGGCCAGTGGAATGGTTAAGCTTTATTTAAGGATTCTATGTACATTTTTTATGGCTATATTGTGCGTATTTTTGGCACAATGTTTGGTAATATCTATAAACGTAATTGGATGTGTGGCTGACTTTGGATTGCGGAAACTTTTCGAGTGTGGCAACACGCCACAAGACTCCAATTGCATTTCGATGGGGGAAGTCCCAGGGTCGCGGAATCAGGAGGAGTTAAGGGCTAAGCACACGTCTGTGCCGGGGGCGGAAATTGGCAACAATTGTAACGCGCCACAAAATGGCAGCCATAAAAAGTTTTATGAAAATTTCTAAACGCCATCGCGGCCCCCCTTCCCCCGCGACATGTGAGTATATACCACTGGGCCATCAATTTGCCAATTACTCGACTTGACGTTGAATGCATGTAATATGCCAACAGGCAGAGGGCATGCCGATAAATATAAAGGAAGAGGGGAAATGGGGAACAAGGGAGAAATGATAACAAGGAGCAGGGCATTCAAGTGCCTTTAAATTGTTTCTTTTATTTGCCAAGTGTCTGTGTGGTAATGCGGCATCAAATACCAGCTTGTCTCCTCTGCCCTCCTCCTCCTGTATACCATTGCTCCCCCTTTGCTTTGGTGGTTCTAATTGCCATAATGCTACCACTCTGCATATATCAGGGGAGTTGTAGTACCAGGGGGAAAAGAGATGGTTTACTTTGCTTGGTTTTCCGCTTTTAACTTTGGTTAAATGTCAACTTGGTCAGATGTCTTCCGCCTTTTTGGCAATGCAACAGCTGCAGTTTCTGTTGCTTCTAACTTTAAAAACTCCCCTCAACCGCTGCAGCTTTACACTGTGAAAAAATGTTACCCTTGGCTAGAATTGTTCAAAAGAAACTGAACGCTCTTACTTTTTGATTTATTTATTTATATTTACAAGCAATTATCAGTCGACACAACAACATCAATTCTAATTAATATAAAATAATTAAATGACAAATAAAATGTTAGGCTTAGGACTCATATTTAAATGGGGGTATCTAAAATGAAAATAAAAATACCGCCAAATAGGGGAAAACTCAGAAAAATTAACCCAATCAGACCCTATTATTCATTTATCAAAGAATGCCAAAAGTTAAGTACAGCTTGTAATTTTTGCACTGACCGCAGTGCTTTTCTGACTCTCTAGAGTCTAGACCTTTAAGCAACATGATATGTAATATATTCCCAAAATGTCCTAATATCACCAAGAAAATTGTTCAAGAAAAAAGTGTACTCAATTTCAGGCCAAATGAAGAAGTAGTCTATGCGATTTGGATATTAATCTAACTTATTATTATTAAAATAAGTTGACCGCTTTTAAGAATTTTCTTTATTAATGCATTAATTTTCAACTTTAATTAAATTTTTCTCAGTGTCAGCAACCGTGGAAGATTTCAATAGTAAAATTCGAGCATGAAGTCTTTTGACAGCTGCAAACTTTTTAGAGGAAAAACTTGTAGTAATTCCTTAAAATAGTTCAATACAATTTAAGTGTTGATTATAAAAAGTATTCCAAGGCAAAAAGTGGCCAATATGAAAAAGGTGGCCCAAAGGTGAAAGGGGTTCGATGAGGTTGAGCTATAAACTTGACTTCAATATTTGCACAGTTTGTGGGAACCTCAGTTTGCGATGCTCCTGTATGTTGCAACTTGCAAATTGCAACAAGAGCAACAACTTTTTTGCACTTAACCGCAGTTGAAGCATAAAATTGATTTTTAATTGAAAATTGTTTGCATATTTTGTGGCAGCAACTCGATTGGAGCACAAGACATTCTCGAATCGACTTCAGAGAACATATTAAAGTAAAGGAAAAGCTTTTCGATATTAAAAGAGTTGCCAATTGTTCTTTTTGGGGTTTAGTCAAATATAAAATTCAAAAATGCACCTGCCACAATAACAATATCAACTTTGCAAAGAAATAGCGGCCAACGGACCAACATATTGAACTAGGTCAGTCTTTTTAACCCGAGTCCAAATCGAGTCATGACGATATTCGCCACATCAGGAAAAATGAAACCCCCTGAAAGTCCGCCCAGCTCGAGGCTTTCCGATGTGGAGCATGCGCTGCTGGTGCGAGGTGCCACCAAATGTTGCCCCTGCGGCAAATTCGCTGCAGGGAATTCGCTGTAACAGCCCCTGATAGGTTGTTGCTGTTGTTTATGTTGTCGTTGTTGTGTCTGATTGTTTACTGCAATTTCCCTTTTGAATATCAATTGCATTTTATTATATGAGCTATTGTTGATTTCATTTTCTTTCTTTTGTTTTGCCTTGTTTTGTTTTGGGCTCCGTCAGAGCAGCCGCATCGCGTGTCTTCGGGCCAAAACAGTAGTTGCCGCTTGCCACAGCAAAGTTGATGCAACAGCAACGACAACAAATGGAAGTTTTCTTGCCATTTGGCTTTGTCGTGTCGTGTCCTGACATTGCCAAAAAACCACAAAAAAGCTCGTACAACGTTCGCCTGTTCCCTGTTCCTCTGTCCCCTGGCCCCTATTTACCATGTCTGCCATGTCTCTTGTCTCCAGTCATAAACAGCGCTCCCGTTCATGCCGTCATTTGTGGGCCATGTGCATGTAATTATTTTTGCAAAAATATTTCAATGCAAATACGAATCTGACTCGAATATTGTAGGCTTGTCCCTGTTCCCTTCCTGCTTTCTGCCGACTTATGTGCATACTTTATGCACTTTTCCTTTTTATTTGACAGCGAAATGTATGTGACCGAGTTCTGTTCTAGGTTGTTTTTCTTTATTATTATTTTTGAGTTTGGCTGCTCGCTTGATTCGCGACGGGTTTCCTTAAAGGGTAACAGTTATATTTCCGCAAATTAAACACAAATTTTTAATTACATTTGCCAAATGCCGCAACAATAAAACAACAATTTCATATGCAAATTGATGTCGGCACTCACGAGCCAAAAATGAGCAAACTTAATGGCCAACAAATTGAAATCGGAAAGGCGAAAGCGAAACAGAACTGAAAACTGAATTTGCTGAGCTCAATATTTACTTTTGAAGAGGCAAAAGGCTTAACACAGTTACCCCCAATCCCCAATCCCCTCTCATCTCATTACCCCCCAGTCTTTGGCTTACTTCTCGCACTGTGCTGAGAGTTGGCTCAAGCAAATGATAATTATCAGGCAAAGGCAGAGCACAGTCGCATACCCAAAACACACATGTTCTCTTACTTATGTATAAATATTTCAAAATATTTCTACGGAATTATACCCTCTAATTGTGAATAACAAATACGAAGAAGCAACTGTTGCCAAAGCATAAATAAAAACAGCATGAATTTAACTCTTACTCTACACAACCATGAATTTCACATTGTATATTGTGATGCCACCAGGGTATTTGCCAGTCGTTCACTCTCATCTCATCTCATCTCCGCTCCGCTCCGCATTCGTAATTGTTTTATTTTCCAATTTTAAGGCAAAGCTAAGAAACAGGCAATTGTAAAAGGGGAAGGAACTGTAGGGAACGAGGTGAATTCTCGCGCCCTCTGCAACTTTTGCGTTTACATTATTTTATTTAATTAGGTAAATGTATGCAAACGCACACACACACATACAAACTCACACTCGTACACACACATTCAGAGAAATGTGTATTGCGTAGGAGAAACTGGCACAACACATGTTGTTGCAATTACAACAAACTTTAATAAAGCTGCCTGCCTACAGTGCTTGTAATTGTCCATATGCCTCTGCCACTGAGTGTGTGTGTATGTTAATGTATGTGTGTGTGTATGGATGTGTATGTGAGGTGAGGGGTGCATTAATTGTTAGCTGTAAAACTTTCAAGGCATTCGTTTTGAAAAATTATAAACTTTACTTCAACGCCAAGTGTGCTTTTTAGTATTCCAGAAATATAAGGAATTATTTAATGCAGTAATCCCCTCTACTTTCTCTTTTACAATATGTGTTAAATAACACTTATAGGATAGTAAATATTTACCTTACCTTATTAATATAATCTTTATCCGCTGACTTGCCTCATAAGCAAATATTTGTACATACGAAGGATGCAAATCACAAAAATTTTGGTAAAGGTTCAGTGACTCGAACCATAGGGCAAGACTTAGGTTCGGTTCGCGAAGCGGCTTATATATCCCCTGAACCAAAGGTTTAGGCTCGAGCTTTGGTTCAATTTAATACGCAAAAATATTTTTACTGCTCAAATTTGTTCTTAATTTTTTAAACGGAGTAAATTTTATATATGAAATATATTTGATTTTTGTAAATTATCTATTTAATTAATTGAACCAGCTAACATCTAACAATTTCAATAAAATCTTTAATGACGATACAATATAATATCAAATACGTACCATAAGTCTCCTATAATCGTTTTTTATAATGTTAATATTGATGAAAATAAAAGTCGGAAATTAAGATTTGTGTCTCAAAAGCTCAAAGTTCTCGTTTTTAAAAGGCGCCAAGAATTATAAATTCTAAATAATAAAGAGATTTTGTTAATTGCAGACCAATTATTTTTGAATTTTGTCTTAAAGTTGTCTTGTTCTGAACAAATCAAATTATTATGACATATATTCTTGATTTCAAAAATCGGTTATTTTTACCAGGGAATGCAATTTATAAATTATAAATTCTAAATAATAAAGAGATTTTGTTAATTGCAGACCAATTATATTTGAATTTTGTCTTAAAGTTGTCTTGTACTGAACAAATAAAATTATTATGACAAATATTCTTGATTTCAAAAATAGAGTTTTTGCAATGACGTCAAAAAATCTTGCAGTTATTAACTGTGAACTGAACTGGACATAAAAATATCAATTTAATCTAATAATATTTAATCTTTAGATTAAAGCCATATATTATTGCTTACTTCAGCCTGACGAGCAGAATTAACTGATATTGAATTTTGGAACTATTTCACATTTTAAATTCATAAATTTTTAAATTTTCAATAACCCGCTAAAGTTGCTTAGCTTCTGACAAATACAGTACTTCCAAAATATATAAAATAATTATAATTTTGACATAATAACATACTTGAGATTAAAATATTCCCAAACACTATTCAATTTATGATTTTTAAGCTACTCGCTAGCGTTTCTTAACCAACTTTTAACTGAAATATATGGCAAACAGAATTCTCAACATGACTTAAATATTAATATTTAATTGTAAGATCTTTCAAATTGAAATAAACTATATTTTATATAATTTTTGTCTGGTATTCTCATCTTCTCTGAATCTGAATCCGTAGACAAGACAAGTGTAATACTTGGAATGCAGAATATTGATATTTCTGCATGCTATAAATAGATTCAATATCTTTATGTATTCCTAACCTATTGTCAACTGATGAAATGGGTGAACAGAATTAATTGCGACTTATTTCAGCATATCTGGCATATTGAGACCATCGTATAAACATAATTGTCTTTCATTAATACAAATTTGTGTTTTTGATTTTGATAATACTTTTTCTTTATTAATATTTTTATTGGTTTTTTGTGTGTTTTATACATTTCTTGTTGTTGTTGTTTGATTTGTTGATTTTTGTTTTTGTTTATATATATAATTATTTCCCGCATATCCTTATCGTGATACAACTCACCCGCAAATACAATACAATATGTGTGTTTTAGTTTTGTATATAATTAGATATACAATAAAAATATCTATACAATTAAGGATACAAAAGTGGTTAACTTTAAGCTTAAAGTATAAATTATGTCTTCCAGTAATTAATAGCAAGAGTTTGTTTCTTTTCTAGATAGATAGTTAGATAGATAGATGGGAAGGATTAAAGTACAAATCATAGAATAAAGATAGATAGTAATAGTAGATTAACGTATATAGTACAATTTGAAATCACTTTGAACTTAGACTAAGCAGCAAAAGCAGGTATTAAAAAACCAAAAGTCTCAGCATAAAAACTCAATTGAACGCCAAATTAAAACATGAATATTTATGTCAAACATAAGAGTTAACAATTCGCAAAGCTCTTCGCTGTTTAAAGGCCATTTTCATAAATTAAATTTGTGATGGTTATCCCAATCGTAGCAAATTATAAAACGCAGCGATTTTAATCATTCTCTAAACATTTCTTTGAGCTCATCAGATGTATACTCGCATATAAATGTATATAATAAATTTTTTAATCATTTTGTTGTTGTTGTCCTGATGTATTCGTATTTAATCGTACTCGCATGTATATTAAGTATACGCATATTATATAAATTTGTGTCTTGTATATATCAATATATATATATATATATTTTTCATGTCTGTATCTTTGATTAGCTAATGGAAATAACGTTTAAGTATGCCCGTGTGTGTGAGTGTTGGTTTTTCTATATATGTATATACATCAAAATATTTGTTTAATTGCAGTTTTGTATAATTATAAAAAGGAAATTTAGCTACCTTCCGCTATTGCAGTTCGCATTTTGCAACTTAAATCAATCAAAAAATACTAGCACTTGCGACTGACCATTGGCCGTTTTTTTATCTCATCTTCTCGCTGTCTATATCTCTCTCTTTCTCTCCGTCTTTCGGTCTCTTTCAGATGTGTCTACGTTTGATGTTGTTATCACTTTATTTGGGCCAAGGCCAGCAACTAAGCAGAAGAGCCGCACAAAGCCTTAAACTAGTTTTTATACAATGTCTCATTGTTCTTTGTTAATATGTTTTGTGTTTTGGATTTTGATGTGGGATCTCGATTAATCGATTAATCAATTGATCTCTGACTAATGCCAATTGGTATAACTCCGTTTCTGGTCCAGACTTAGCGCACTCGTGAAGTCGGTCTGCAATGAATTTGATTGGCAATGAATACTGATATCGTTAAAGGAAAGATTCATTTACACTCACCTGGACGATGGGGCAACGCTGTGTCGTTTGGGAGTATTCGGTGCTGTTGCTGTGATTCCACCTCGACTTGGCGTACGTGCACGTCCAGATGTTGGTGTTATTGCTGTTGTTATTGTTGTTGTTGTGGGCGGGCCGGCAAGACTGTAACGTTTCGGTTGCACGATGCGGCTGGGGGAACGAGTGCTACACTTGCCACTGCTAGCTGCATCATGTGCGCTGCTGACTCTGCAGATTTGTGGGGAGGAGGAAAGATTAGCGGGCGAATTTAGACATTTTGTTGTGTCAGTCTTCGATGTGGCACGAGCCGAAGCCGCAGAAGGAGAGGGATTCGTGGCACTTGGCCGAGGACTTCTGTCATGCCCACATCAAACCAAAAAACATCATGCAAAATGATAAAGTTGAAAGTTGAACCGAAAAGAAACCGAAAGTTGAATTTAGCAAAAATATATCCAAAAATATCGAATTTTTCATGAAAATCGATTAAAATAATTTGCGTTACTCACCTTCCCGCTGGATAGCTAACTGGCCGTGGAATACGCGACTTCTGTGCCGAGTTGGAGCTGCCCGAGTTGGTTGACGTGGGCGTTGATCCTCCGCTTTTAGTTGCCTGTTCGCTGGCCAGATCCTTGAGCATGCTGGACTCTTTGCTCATGAGTTCCCATTGAATCTGCAGACGCTTGAAGCGATTACTCTCAATCTTTCGCTGCTCCTGAACGTCCAGAGTCTCGCGTCGCTGCAGAGCCGCAATGGAAATGTTTGGTGAGTTGGGCGGTGTCGAGAAGCGCTTGGCATGCTGCTGTTGCAGCTCGGATTCAGTTGCAGCCGCAACATCGTTAAATGATACCTTCTTCTGCTGGCTGAGCACACGGCTGACCTCCTTCTTCAATGCCGCCGCATCGTACAGAACCTGCTCACCGGAAGACTCGAGAATGGAGGCGATCTCGGCATAATACTTGAGCTCGGAACGTGGCAACGAGGCGAGGAAGTTCTCAGCCCTTGCCCGTGCATCCAGATCCTTGCGAGAAAGTCGCTGCTTAACAGGCTGTGTCTGCGGCACATGCTCTTCCTCCTCAAAGACCTCGGCCAGCTCATCCGTTGAACCGAGCGCGTAATTGTGAGGAGGCTCCTGCAAACTGCGACGCTTCTCCAGCTTCGACAGCTGCTGTGTCTGCTTCGCCTCAATCATGGAGTTGCGCTTGGAACGCACCTGCACTGAGTTTGCTTTACGCAGAATGCTGCGCGGCATCGGATGAGGAGTTTGGGCCACAGACTGACGACCGTCGACACCAGAGTCCATGCGCTGTTGTTCATACTGATAGACATACATCTGCTTGAGAGGATCAGCGTCCATTTCGGAGTCGGTGAGCAGCGTTGAGGAGCCACGATAGCCAGAGCTAGGAGGCTGACTAGATCCTGAGCTGGACGCCTCATCCAACTGGGTCTGCTGCAAGTTCTTGGCACAATCACACACATTCGGCCGATTCCGACGAATGGGCGGCGACATACAGAAAAGAGGACGCTGCGACAATTCCGCATCCAATTGATCCGAAATCTGTCGCACCTCAGGAATGTGTTGCAACCGGCGACGATATTCCACGGGCAGCAGCGTCGCCAGGGATTGCCAGTCGGAGATGTGCTTATAGTCCAATGTCTTGAACATTTCATTCTCATTGATGCTCTGGCTGCTGCGTTGCTTCTTCAGGGATCCTGTGGAACTGTTGCCGGCATTGTCCAGCGTCATCTTGTAGTTGAAGGGTGTGAAGATCACCTCGGTGCTGGTGTTGGTCTTGACAAAGCCCAGATCGGGCAGCGCGTAGTTCGGATAGATAACATAGATGGGCGCCTCCCGTTGCTCGCCCAGATTGTGCAGCTTGGCCAGAAACGAGGGTGGCACACACTTATACCTCTCGCTGAGGCTACTTCTCGTGGTGCTTAGGGACCCACAGGATGTTTGCATCGATCGCGTTATCATCTCGGAGCTGGAGGCACAAGAAAGCGGACGACGTGACTTGCCTCCCATTGGAACTTGTGTTAGCTGCTCCGAGTTGCTTGCCTCCGATGAATGCTGGCTGCATTGCGTCGACATCTGAGTCTGTGCGTTCGCCGCAACCTGATAGAGTTGTGGATTCCGCAGAGGAACACTGCGACGTCGATGAGCCGGCGAATTGGTCGCTGTCAGAGATCCCGTTGAACTGGAACTGGCGCCATCGTCATAGAATACAGCATCGCAGCGAGTGCGTAGCTGTCGCTTGGGTGTCGATGATGCCTCTGCATCTGCCTCCGCATCCGCCTGCTCGTAGTTCTCATCCTCGTCATGGCGACTCACAGCAGATCCCTTGCCCGAATCATTCATGCTCTTCTTGCGCAAACGCTTCTCCAAGGAGCTGCTGCTGCAACTCGAGCCGGCGGCATCACTTGAGGGCCAACAGCCTGAGGAGACATCCATGCTGGTTAGAGCACAGGCCTGAGCCTCCTCCTGGGCACAGGTGCTGCTGCTGCTGCTGCTCTTCTGCTTAATGAATAGCTTGACTAGATTGAAGGCGGCCGGATTGGAGTTGCCCGACGAGGCGGATCCAGAGATGTGCGCCTGGGAAGCCGCCGAGCAAAAGTTCTGGCTTCCTTGGATCGAAGACAATGCACAGCTGCAACGATGCTTGTGGCGATGCGAATGATGATGATGATGATGGTTCTGTTGTTGTTGCTGCGGTGGCGTCGGCGTATTCATCGCCTCTTTGTGCTGCTCCAACTGTTGATCCTCCTGCAAACGCTCTGATATGGAAACACTGATAGAGATGGGCATCTGGCACATGGGCAACAAGTTGCGGGAACGCGATGTGCACGATTCCATGGTTGATGTGCTAATTGCCTGCGATACATTCAATGGTCCCGACTTATCCTCTCCCTGCTCATCCAGTTGCTCTCGATCCCGATCCCGATTCTCCTTCATCTCCCGTTGCTGCTGCTGTTGCTGTTGCAGACTTTCACTCAATGCAATGGCCCGTTGCAGATTCGGCAGACTGTTGCTCTTCCTCACGCTGCACTGCGGCATGTGGCGTGTTATGGTGATCGTTTCCGTGCCGTCGTTGTTGTTGTTGCCCGACGGATACCTGCGAGCGGGCGAGACAAGGAGAAACGAGCGTCTTTACAACCGCAGACACATCGACCGTTTTCACATTACATTATTTTGTTGGCGGAAATTTTCAAGGATTCATTTCTTTTTGGCTGTCAGCATTCGAAATGCATTTATTGCGGTTTTTCTCAAGCAGCTAATCTCTACCCATAAATCCCCTTCTGTTGACTGACTAACTGACCTTTTATAAGGTCCATATTTAAATAGATTTTTGAAAAACCCAACCGCTAGAGGAAGGAAAACTGTTGTTGAAAACTTTTAGCTATTCATTTAATCAGATTAATCCTCATTCTTAATAATCTATGTTAAAATTTAATCGATTTATGAGTATAGATTCATTGACTTTGAATGGAAAATAGTTATTTAAAAACATATTCCATCGATTTTTAACTCTGTTTCGAAGCTCTAAAAAAACGAAGCAAAATAATTGAAAAATTTATTGACTGAGTTCATAAATCTACCTACTTGTTTGGGAAAATTTCAATTTAAATCTCATTTGCAAAGATTTATGCCATGAGTGGAACATATAATTATATTTGTACATAGAATATATGGCATATCCTGTGTAGAAAAAAAGGAATTTAATAAACCAATTTATAAAGCTCTATATGAAGAGTTATGCCAAAAATTAAATAAATCATAATATATTATTAATAATACTAAATTATATACACCGATTGGGTGTAAACTAGGAAGTTAAACTCATTTCTAAAGCTGTCATTGAAAATATAAACGATAAACGTTTCATCGATCTGTGGTTATTTATATATATTAATATATATATATGTTTATAAAAGCACTGGCAATGCCGGATTAATCCAACGACGACGCGTTAGGGAAAAGGGACGGAAAATGTGGACAGTCTCTCTCATATTTCAGAGTGCGCCAGATAAATGAAAGCTAATTGAACTAAATTGAAATGACCTCACTGATGCAGTCAAATCAAGATGAGGGACAGAGAAGGGGCAAAAAGGGGGAATAGACATCCGCAATGCAAAGCTGAAAAGCCAAAAAAAAACAATCTCTCTCTGAATACGTGTGTGAGAGTGTGTGTGTGTGTGTGTGTGGGTTGGGACTTAACACTTACCGCTGCAGTTGAGCTTGGTTTTGGGCCCTGTTTGGCGACTTGCAGAGCAGCTGAAAAGATTGGGCTGATCGTGACATGGATACCTCCAGGGCCTTGTTACGCTTCACAATTTCATCCAGATTGCTGTGTAAATTGATGCAGTTCTGTTTGTTCCTCGCCGCGATCTCACAAGGTTCCGCTACAAATCGGCAAATACAATGATTGTTAATAATTTAATTGAATTAATTGTGTAAAAGTACTTACCATAGAAACTGTCGTCGGAGTATAGAACGCTGCCTTCAAAGGCAATTGTATAGTTATCCTTGTTGCAGGTGAGTATAATGTCGCCCTCGTCGGGATACGCATCCATGTCCAGGGAATCGACTGAGATGTGCGATTCCTTAACTGGGGAGAAGAGCAACTCTGATTTGCAAAAGGAATTGTCGATGAGCTCATTGGTTGATGTGGTCGACGTCTGTGACATGTTGTGTGCCATATGTTGCATGTTGCACATCATATTGCTGTGTTGCTGTTGTTGCTGCTGATGCTGTTGTTGTTGCTGCTGCTGTTGCTGGAATATCAACGACTGTTGCAGGCGACTGTTGACACTGCCGAGACTCTTGCAATAAGCTGGCAACTGCGACAACAACGAATGTATATCCTCAGTCCGGAAACTCTCCATATCCGCCTCGGCCAGATTGGCATCCAAATTCATTGCCAAATCGTCATAATAAATCGAGCTGAGGACGCTGCGTTGCAATCCGCCGCAACAATCCCGATAGCCGTAGTCCAGGAACCACTGATAATCGGAATTGTCGTGAGTAAAATCTTGAGATGAGGCCAGCGAACAGTTGAGATTATTGCCACCACCATTGACACCACCAATGACACCACCACCACCACCATTGACACCACAAAGCATACCACCTACCCCATGCTGCTGCTGCTGGACAGGCTCATTGCTGCGACCGCCTGGCGTTGTTGCATTGCTGTTGTAATCGGATTCGGGTGTTGCTACCGTTGCCACATTTGTTGCCGCCATGTTGCCCCACACAAAGTTATTGTTGTCCGCCTCAACGTTGTCGTGATTACGTATAAAACTATCCTCGTCAAGGAACAGACTATTGCTGTTGCTATTGATGCTATTGATGCTGTTGATGTTGCTGACGCTGCTGATGTTGCTCACCTGCTCATTCAAAATGATGCTACGCAGGGCGCTGTTATAGCGATCCAAGTTGCTCAGCACAATGGCAACATTCTGTTTGAGACTCTCTTCGCTCAGTTCCTCGGAGGCGGCAACATTGGCATCCTCATCATCCCGCTGTTGTTGCAGTTGTTGCAGCTGTTGCTGCTGGCGAAATTGCAAATGTTGCTGCTGCAACAGGCGATCGTTCAGCTGTTGCTGCTGATAACGCTTGCCAGCCGATGTTGCCGTTGTTGCATGTGCGCCGGCAACTGCAAACAACGAATTGTTGGGACTATTGAGGGGCTTTCTGTAATGCAGCGGGGACTGAGGAGCCGACCCGGGGCCGCTGACGCTGGCCAAAACCGTGTTATATGCAGCCGTGTTGCCGTTGTATTTCTTACCACCACCGACCGGCAACAGTTGCTGCTGTTGCTGCTGCTGCTGCTGTTGGGCTAAGTTTAAAAGCAGATGGGGATGCGATGTGGGGTTACTTTTCTTATATGGCCGATGAGTTACGGGTGAGCTTTGTTGCGGTTTAGTTTGTGATGTAAATTGATTTTCGATATGGCTTATGTTGTTATTGTTGCTGTTGCTGCTACTGATGTTGCGGATGTTGTTGTTGTCGATATTTGTTGAGAATTCTGTCATGCCACGTCGAAGTTTTAATCCTGCAAATACAAAAAACAAAATTAATTAGATTTCATAAGATAATTTCAAATTTAGGGGATTGATTATCCAAAATCCCGAATTTTTAATTTGACATGCTTAATTGAAAATGTGTTCGTAACTGATCGAATGAAGAACAATAATAGCTTCAAATTTTGGTGGTGCTATTTTTATACCGTTGCAGAGAGTATTACAATGTTGTATATTTTTAAGCAGGATAATTTCATCGATGTTTCTTACATCAATGATATCAATTAATATACGTATTAAGGTGTGGTTTTTAAAATTGCTTCATAACTTTCTCTTTACGTTGATTACCATTCAATCTATCAAAAAAAAGTTTACAAAAGCGATCTTTTAAATTAATGACTTGGCTTTTGCAGTGATTAGTACTTTCAACTTGTTTTTAGATAGGCCCCATCCATCTGAAGTCAATTACCTAATCATTTTGGGCAGTCTGTCAACTTGACACAATTCCAATAAAATTACATAGATGCCTTGAAACTAATACGCATTAGCGTGCCGCGCATTTTCCAGCAATAAATGTGACAGTTTCTTCAGTTTTCGTGGAGCATGAAATGTTTCAATTAACTTTTATGATGTCGGAGCAGGAAAACTGGCACTAAAGTAGCACACATTATACTTTATACTCTACATTATACCTGAAGCAGACCAAGGCTATAAGCATTATTTTTATACTCGCGAGATTTTTACGACTCAGACCCCGAGGAGACGCAGGCCTGGCACGGCCTATCAGCCCATAAAAACTCCAGTCTGAGCAACTTTCTGGTATTTCTGATAGGTTCATTGCTGCTTTGTGACATTGCAACATCGCGTTGCACATGCAACTGACTTAGCTGCCCATTAAAGGTTAAAGTTTAAGCAGTTACGGAGGAATGTCGTGTCAAGAGTCGGTTACTTTCCCCAAATGCAGCAAATACTCGTAAAGTAAACAAATTTTGACTGAAAATGGTGCATTGCTGTCCATATTTTCTTTGACAACGAGTATCTATCTGTCGAGAATTTATAATTAACTTTCAGTGTAAACAAACATTCTTTTGGGAATATTAAAACACCCAGAAAGTACAACGCGACTTGGAAGTTTTTCAACTTATATGTGTTTCACGGATTGAAAAAGTGTACGGCACCCTATTTACATATAGTTTTAATGAATATATATTTAGATGAAATGATATTTTATATACTATAGTTTAAATTATAATATAATAATTATTGAAACGTCCATCCATTTATCCCTCTTCAATAACTTCTTATATTCGTTCAGTCCATAAAACTGATCATTTATCTTGCTCTAAGCTATAGATAAATATGTGAAACTAAACTAAACATGTCGAATTAACTCTATTATAATAGTATAAATAAAGAAACGATCAATCAAAAAATGTCAGAAGATTATAACTATATTAATTATAGATTTGATTAAATTTAATCGAAATACAGGAAAAACCGATAAAGCTGATTAAATTTATCTATAGAATGATTTCGACAGTAAAAATATAGAAACCTTTCATAGCTTTAAGTCCTTCATTATACTATTAATATTCTTCTGCTGACGATGATTGCAAGTATTAGACAATTACACCAAAATTATTTGTTTAATAACCCTGATTTATAACAATTTAAACTTTATAGGGTATTTTCTTATCGACTACAATAGCATTACTCTGCATTTCACTAACAACAACAAATTTCATTCAAAAGACAAGTGACAATTTAACAAATAAGAAAATTGAGCATATGAGACTACTGCAAGATTTAAGGTTAATAAAATGTTGAACAAAGATACATTTGGGTGTGCCCGTTATTTAAATAGGGTATTATAAATACCAGGGCTAAAAACCGAAACGCATATCGGTTTCAGTTACGGTTTCGGTTATGCTCGAATTAAGGTTTTTTTAAGAAAATAATCTTATCTGGTTACTGGGATGGTCCAGTGTAATATCGATTTTATTATAATTTGATCTCATATAAATTTTGATAATTTGGTTTTTTCATTTCGATTATTTTGATTTTACTGATTTTTAATAAATTCGAACTGCCATAACTTTCTCAAAAGTCAATCAACTTCCATGCGCAATGTAAATTTGATCACGATTTTGTCTCTTAATTTATTCTGCATTTAAATTTTGTTTATTTTCAAAATTTTGAAAATTTCGAATTTTTTAGAAAAATGCAAAGGGGTAAGTATGTAAATTTTCAAAAAAATTCGAAATTTTCAAATTTTTAAAATGAAAAAAATTTAAATGCAGAACAAATTTAGAGAGAAAATCATGATCAAATTTACATTGCGCATGGAAATTGATTGACTTTTGACAATGTTATGGCAGTTCAAAGTTGCTCAGTACCTGCGATGGCCAGAACCGAAATTAACCTTTATAAATGAATCGGTTATTTGGGTTTAAAGAGTTTCGGTTTATGGGTTTCGGTACAGCGCAAAAAAATTTTTTCGGTTACGGTTTCTGTTACGGTTAAAAATATCAATCGGTTTTTACCGGTTAAAGGTTACGGTTTTGGTTAAGGTTTTAATCACTGATAAATACATACTTCAATACATATGCATAATAATATAAGTATGTACATATGACTGGCAAGTTAGGTTGAAGAGTTTAGTTTGTTGTGAAGCTCAGTTGGGTTTCATTACGATCAATTATGGGCTTAATTGAAAATTGTTGGAAAGTGGAGCATAACAAGAGATAATATTGGCTGAGCACTTTGACAGAACAAATATTGAAAAAGGCCAAAAAGGGGTTAGGGAATAAATAAACAAGCAATTAACAATATTAAAGTTTACTTTAAGCTTAAGACTAAAAACGCAAGTTGAAAATCAAAATACTTTAAACTACCTTGGGTCAAATTTGGGACAACACTGTTGTTGTTGTTGTTATTGTTGTTATTGTTATTAATGTTGTTTTTGTTGCGATTGTTGATGTTCAAATAATCATTGTCATTGTTGTTGTTGACGTTGGCAACATATTGCTGCTGTTGTTGTTGCAAGCGTTGTTGCATTAAATACTGTTGATTGCAGGTCAATCCAGCCGATGTTGTTGTTGTTTTGGGCGGGACCACGCCCTGCTCGCGAAGTTGCTGCTGCAGGCGTCGTCGCTGCAACAACTGCTGCTGCAGCAATTGCAACTGTTGCTGCTGCATTTGCTGATAGTAACGTATCTGCTGCAGTTGCTGTGGTGTCAATCCAAAATTGCTGTGGTGATGTTGTTGCTGCTGTCGTTGTTGCTGTTGCTGCGGTTCATAGAAATTCTCCTTTGAGGAGCTACTGCTATCGCAACCGCTGCTGGTGCTGCTGCTGTTGCTGGTGCCAGCAATATGTTGCCAGCAGGTCGTGTTGTTGCCGTTGTCATCGGTGTTGCAGTTGCTGTTGCGCGGGCAATCAACACCAGCATTGGTGCAGGCCGTGCAGCGTTGCCGTCGTTGCACTTTGGAAATGTCTACGTATCTCATGATGAATGCTAGCAAAAGCAACAACATCGAGTTGCAAGTGCGACCATCAAATGTTGCTGCAACAAATGTTGCCTGCTGCTGTTGCTGCCGCTACTGTTGTTATTTTTGGCCCTTTGATTGTTTGGACCAACGCAGTCTTAAGGCTGCTGCTGTTGGAAACTCTTTTTTAATGTTGTTCTTGTTGTTGTTTCACTTGTTGCCAAGTTCTTGGTGTTTTCCAGGCAATTGTTATTTATATTTTTGGTATTGTCTTGTTTTTTAAGAGTTAAACTCTATTGATTGTTTTCCCATTTTATTTTAGTTGCCGATCGTTCTTCTTTCCATTTACATTTACATTTATTTCTGCTTTTCACACTGCACTTTTTGATTTCTTCGTAAAATTTTCTATTTTTAAATATTGTTTTGCTTTTATGCGTAAGTTTTCTCTCCCAGTCGCCTGTGTGTGTACAGTCACAATGTTAAATTTTATAAATACATATACATATATCTACATACGTTTCCAGATGCATATGTATTTTAGTTTTGTTTTCTATTTTGTGTTCCACTGAGAATACATATAAAACTTATTTATGAGTTTTCTGCAGTCCCTGGAAATGTTTTCATAAGCTAAACACAAACTTTCAATCATTTTTGGGGCTTTTTATTCTTTTTGGAATATAAACTAAGGGTCGGAATCTATATCATAAATACTTTAGCTTCAGTAATACTTTTGATTTGCGAAAGAAAAGTAATTTCTAAGAGTTGTTATTTAGCAACAATCAAGATTTTATATAGATATTAAAATTATTAGTATATTTTTATCATGTAAATTCTTGATGATATAGAATAAAAAAAATTAAAATACCATTTAAGATTGGTGTTTATTTGAATATATTTCCAAAATTGAAAATTTATTATAAATTAAATTTTTACCTAGTAATTTCAAGGTTTTCAAATGCAAGTATTGATTCTAATTTTGTATATATTTGAGATTTCAATAGTTCATCTCAGCAAGTAGCCATTGTAGAAGGTAGAAAACGCTTTATTTGGGACATTAGCCTACTTTTCAGTTGCATAAATTAGACTAATCGTGCCGGAAAAAGGAAATGTAAATCAGTTGCAGTTGCAGTGGTTTTTCGCCAGGTGGAAACCTTGACAGCGTTATTGCAACCACAGCCGAAACGGTTTTAGCCAATTTCTTAGTCTCTGGGACCGGCTAAAATTAAACTAAAATACTTTGGCTAAGTTCATTATTAAGCTGACAGGTTGACAATATTTTTCTTTGCAATTGAAATGTATTTAGAGCATTTGCAGAACGAATGGGTGCTATATGAGTATAGATGTGAATAAAGACGAGTATACTCAATGTCGCCATGGCCAGGTGTTTGACATTTTTAATGTGTGACATCAGCATGAATATATCTAATATATATATTTGTATATATACATTAAGAAGCTGCAGACTTGCGTGTGCTTTGGGGTTGAATTCAAGGAAAAGAACTTGGCATTAAGGCACGTCTGTGCCACAGACACACCCCATAATTGCAACACAAAGGAAGCGGAGAAAGTTCTGCGAAGACAAGGAAAATAAATGGAATATCGAGTAGAGTTCTGAGGACTTCAACGAGCGCAAACGCAAAAACTGCTTGCAACAAGGACCTGCGATGTTGCCTCATTATGTGTGTGGCAGCAACAACAACAATAAAAGCATCAACAGCAGCAGCAGTAGCAGCAAAATGGCTGCCGATGGCCAAAACGAGTGTGTGGCAAGTGTGAGGTTAAGCTAACTGGCACTCTGCCAAGAGCAACGCAAGAAATAGCGAGAGAGAGGGGAGAGAGGAGAGAGAGAAGGGGGAACGGATAACGAAAACAACTTGAAGCATCTTTGCACTCAATCGATAAATTCAATGGCTGCCACAGCGAGTTGCAAGTAATCATAAAACAGGCAGAACGCACTGCAAACTGAACTGTACTCATTTGGCATTCATTTTGCACCTTGGCTGGAAATAGATGTTGCACGAATTACGTACGTACTAGGTACACTTGCAAACACACACACACACACACATACACCGGCTGTTGGTAATTAAAATTGTGTGTGTGTGTGTGTTTGTTGCCACATGTGCCACGTGAAGTTCAATCACATTTTGAACTTTTTACTCTGGACCAAACCGTGTGCTGTGGTGTGACGCACAGTGTGGCAGGCAACGTGAGGCATGTGCACTGTGTGGCATCTGCATTGAGTGGCAGAACTTTCAGTTACATTTTGGCTGACGTCAGGCCTCGAAATTGGAAGCTCTATAGAATACAATTTGTGGCATGCTGCGTTTTAGTTCAACGCACTTGTTGGCCTACATTGCAGTTGCAACTCTCTCCCCTCTCTCTCTATCTCTCTTCCCCTTTCTCACTCTATCACACGCTCGTTTGCTCTCTATCTTTTAATGCTGCCAAACGACAGACACAATTAAAAAAGCGAGCTAGAAAATTTATGCATCGATGCAAGTAGAAGTACAAAAGTATCTACAGCAGCAGCCACAAATTGCAGATGCTGTTGCAGTTGTTGTTGTTGTTGTTGTTGTATCTATTTTCTAGCAATTGCAATTACGAAATCTTTTCAATGCGGAAGTCTATCTAAAAAAAACGTATCTCTTTCTATACAATGATAGAAATGTCGAAAGCAAATTGCAGTCGCAGCTTATCAAAGTAGCCACATTTTTGATTTCCAACTGATAAGATAAGCTAAAAACCCCTGTCATCTAGTGAAATGGCACGAGTTTATAGAAATAATTGATAAAAAAATCTATAGTAAATTTAGTAGATTGGGTGATCTCATTTCCGACTGCAGCAGAACTCACAACAAATTTGAAATTTTCAACATTTTCTTTTGATTAACTTGAACATACAGTAAACAGTTTGTAATCAGAGAGAAGTTCGTCAACCGGCGACAGCGAAGAGATAAGGGCTTAAAGTGGCCTTTGTTAACACAGAGTGAGGCACAGTGGCAATTGAATGAGTGGCAGACAGACACACGTAACAGCGACACTCGGCGACAGTGCGTCACTTTTTAGCATGCCAATTAAAGATGTATCTTGCGGATAATAAAAAGACTCCGGCATGGCGTGATATTCGCCTACACACACACACACTTTAAATATTGCGATGATATTCCTTGATTAACAGTACAACGCACATTCCTATGGGGTTGCGAATATCTCGAAAGTTTCAACTAAAACTACAAATGTACTGTATATATATATTTATATATGTATTTTTGTGAAAGAGCACACACTGAAATACTATTATAAAAGTCGGTTTTCAAAGCGTACACGACGCGCAGTACATTTTCACGGTAGCACAAGCCCAAGGAGACTGAAATGATGAAAATAATGCGAGCGAGCGACGACTACAAAAAGCGACGACCGCTGCGACGATGTGTGGCAATCTCTCCCAGCTGCCTGTCTCCCTCTGTGTGTGTGAGAGTGTGCGAGTGTGAGTGTGTGTGTGCTTGGGGCGCCTCCCAGTGAAAAGGCAAACGAAAAGAGCCGAAGCAATGGAGAGTCACAACAGAACTGCGTTGTGAGTGGAGCGCATTCGATTCGATTATACAATGTGCAACAGAATTAACCCCAAACAATATCAAAATTTCGTTCTCTTTGCATTGGCAGGCAAAGAAAGAAAGGCCAAATATACAGTTAGTCAAGTAATTCTATTCACATATTTTGTTTTTCGTCACAAAAAGTTCCTTTTCATTAATTTATTATAATTTAATTTCAATTAAATATTGAGATACATTGAGTTTAAATATTTTTAAAATAAAAAAACAAATATTAGAATGTTTACTTTGTCGAAACCAAGGCTGCAAACCCAAAATATTTTGGTAAAGGTTCGGCTCGTTGGTTCGACCCATAGATCAAGGCTTAGGTTCGGTTTGCGAGCTGGATTGTATACCGGTTTGGGTTCGAATCTTGGTTCAATTTAGTACAGCAAAGCATTTTTATTATTATATGTAAATATAGCCATTTCTTATAAATTAACTAAAAGGGTATATTGTTTTTTCTTGTTTTTGTAAATCAATTTTATTTTATATTAAACAATATTCTTATTTTGTAAGTAATCTTAATTATTTTAAAGATTTAAATGTAACTTATTATCGTATGATTTTTATTATTATTCGATTAATGTTTGGGTTTACAGGGTAAATTATTTTAAAAGTTATTTTCATGATCCGACTCCGGTTGCCTAAAATCCTGAACCGGTTCGGTTCAGAACTGGTTTGCGGCCTTGGACAAAACCATTGAATAGTATATATACATTGTACATCAAACATTTTAAAGTAATGCTTTATAGCAATGCTCGACTGTGGCGGAATATGATTTTAACTGCGGACTTAAATTTATGCCCCCCAACTAATGAGGCAAACGATAAACCATTTGTTCAAGTGGCAAACCGAACCCTCATTCAGGTCAGAGAGACAAACACACAGACAGAGAGAGAGAGGGAAACGAGACATAGTGTGTGTGTGATAGAGAGAGAAGGGAATGTCGGGGGTGTAATGAGTGCAGTCAGTGGCTTCCGGCAGGATATGCTCTCATGTAACATATTGTATCGTGCACATGTAAGATCGTGATCTGATAATGCGCATGTGCGCGTGCCATGACTCAATAAACATCTGCAGCTCACGCACTTGGGGCACAAGGGGCAAAGTGGGTGCAAGTGCCTCATTAATGATGGGAAGCAAGCCTAAGACAGACTTTTCCCAATAAAACAATTACAAATGCGCATAAATTGTAAATGAAACTCAATAAGGGCACAATATTATGGGAGACACGAACTCGTACTCGCACTCGCACTCAAAGTTGTACGTCATTGGGAAATAAATAAACAACAAGACCCCCAGTCGGCATTATCAGTGAATCTACTTAAGTCATTCAAATAACAACAACTACAAAATACTCAAAGAGCATAACAATTCTACTGAATAGTCAAGAGAACAACAACTTGTTTACACAGTTACACGCTTAAGTGTAAAAGTATCTCACAGATACAACTACAACATCATATCAAAATATATAAATACAAATACTATAATTTTTGCCTTTAAACAATAACAATGACATACTAAAAGAGTATAAAATTAAAAGACTTTCAGAGAGCAACAAATTGATTAACGACACAGCAACAACACAATATATCACAATATATTTATATGAATATTTTTGTTTTTCCTTTCCTCACAGCGGCATTAAAACAAAAATACTCTTGAAGAGCACAAATATTAAAATAATTTTTGTTTACACAGATAGCAGAAGTACCTCACAGATACATCTTACAAAATATATTTCATACGAATTCGAATACTTTACTTTGTTGTTTTGCCTTTTCTTTCTTCAAATAATAACAATACAAAGCATTTCAAGAGATAGATAGCAAAAGTATCTCACAGATACAGCATTGTATTTACTCTGCCTTTTTCATCTCATATTCCATCATTCAGAAACAACAACTGAGAGAGGCTGCAGCGTAGACACTGGGTGGGCCCCCAGGCTGAGGTCACTTTCATAATCCATAATATATATACATATGTATATAATGGATATAAAACGAACACAGCAGCCAGACAATAACGGGAGCTGACAACTTATTTACATTAATAATTGTATCACATCTGAAGACAACGAGTAACAATAGCGAGTAAAAAAACGAATGGAAAATTTCATAGCATGCTTTTAGGTGATGTACGAAAATAATTTAGAATATCGCCAAGTGATTCAAATTCTGATTTAGTTTAATTTAAATTATTATTATTATTATGATTTATGCCGTAAATATTAAAACTCAATTCACAAACTAAATGTTACGCAGCGATTTGCGAACTTTTACTGTAGTCAGACACATTCGTCGAATTGGCGCCTTACTTACAATCGAGTTTTGTTTTCCCCAATTGCATGACTCATCGGTTGCATTTCAAAGTCATCTCTGACAAATTCAATTTCATTTCCCTACCGCCTACTGCAATTTTGCGACAGAACGAAGGCAAATTATCGCACAAATTTTGTCGACCACCCTCGGCTTCTGTTGCAGAGCGGAGGTTTCTTTGCGGCCTCCTACTTGCCACTGTTTTTAATTGCCTCGCACAAAAATAAATTGCTGAAGTAAACAAAAGCGGCAACTGAGACCGTGCAATGTCTGCCAGCCTCCACATTTGGTTGTGTTTGCGGTGGGTCAAACAAAGATTTCATAAGTCCCCAGGAGGAAATGCCGCAAGCAAAGAAATATTCCCACTTCTGTTTCCTTGTGTAATTTGAACAACGGAATGAATGTTATTTTATAAAAAAAAAAAAAGACTATTAAATGTTTAACACATTTTAAAATGTAATTCAACTTTTATTTTAAATTTAATTTCAGTAATTTACTTTAAATTTTGTTGAAGTGGTTTGAAAAGATAAGAAGTTGAAATTGGCCTGATGAAAATAAAATTTATATATAACTTTTTTGTCAAATGTGGACGGTTTCAAGTTACCGTCACAAGATGGATGATAAATGAGCTAATGCGTTTTGCTCTTAAATATTTTTATGGTGACAGGCGCACTTGAGATATATTTAATGACATATTTAATATCGTAACGGATCGTAATGATGTCAGCGCCCAAGAGAAATGAATTCCTCTATTCCACTCTCCCTCATAATGCCTTTGGCGATCGGACGAAAGGGTGATCTGCCCCAGCAGACAGCACCACATGTGGCAACAAGCTAATTAAGGGCGTGTTGTTAAATCGATGTCTCTGTTTATTCAAGAACATATTCACATTTCTTGAAAACAAGTAATCAATTTCCTTACCAAATTACGCCTTCGATAGCGGCAACAGCTGCCACGCCTCAATTAAACCAAAACTGATAATATATACTTTTTGTATATATTTGTACTTGTCAGTTGGAGGTCGGAAACTGTGGCAAATGTTGCAACATCGCTTGACATATTCCTGCTGGCAGTCAGAGACTGCCACATGTCGCAGTCCAGCAACAATATGTCACTTGTCAACTAGCATATTGTCGATACCGTAGCGAACCGTCATGAAGTACGCCCCACATGCCACATGCCAAAGAAAATACCAAACATATTTCACATGAAGAAATTGCGCAAAGTTTTTTCTCTCTCGCATCAAAGTGAAAGTCATTTGCCATCCGCCGGCAACTGAAAAGTGCGTAATAACTGGGTACTTACAAGTTTGTACATTCGAGTACCCATACTCATATTCGCACTCAAACTCATACTTGTAAAGTCGTCAATGCGGAATAGTCTACCCGGTCCATAAGATAAACCTAATCAATCCAATACGCTGCGAGACCAACGCAACGGGGAGGAGGAGGGACGTGAGGCGACGGAGCGACTCAACAACATGACAGGCAACAAACCCAACTGGCAACACATGTCTGCAACTGCAACATCGATTGTCATTTAGCGACAAATATGCATACATATATGCACACTGCGAGAAAAGCAGTTGCATAAATCACGACAGATTTCAATATTATGGAAAAAATTTCTTTAAGCATTAAAAAATTTAAATTTAATTTAAAAATATACGATTTATTTAATAATATTAAATGAAAATACACTACTATAGATCATAAATTTCAATTTACCTGGATTTATCAATCATTTTTTTTAAGTGAACATCAAATAATTGGTAGACATTTCCAATGACTTTTCAAATCACAGAAAAAAACATAACAAAACTCCAAAATATTTCAACAGATTTTCAACCAGTTTTTGCCAACATCTTTATGAGTTTTGACGTCGAATTTGTCATGGGAGATTTGAAGACTAAACAACATATGAAATTCATAAAAAAAAATAAGTAAAATTTATGCAATTGCGAAAGCTAATGTCAATTTCAATTGAGGCGAAATAAGTCTAATTTAATTTATTTCAATTTGCGTTACGAGAGAGTCGCAAATGTTATAGTATAAACGTAGAGCACGTAATTGTTCAGTTTACTGTGCAAAATGCTAATGGTTCTAACTGGACTTACGGCACTTTGTTGCAGCACCCATTGTTGTTATTTTAATTGTTGATAAGAATTTCCATAATAATTAAACACACTGTTAAAATGTTCGATGATGCGGCTCATTGTGGTTGCTATGGAGTGTGGTTTGCATACGAGATCTATAAACTATAATTTGATGTATTTAGTGGCATTATCACGCTTCTTACCACTCAACCAGTTGCCTCGATCGCGCGATAAGCTCGTGATCAATGACACATTAGTGACTCAAGCTGGGAAAACAACTTTGGACAGACGGAATGGACCACCCAAGGAGGCACCTTTAACACCTGTAAATAATTCTATAAAAATGTAAAACCTGTCAATTGCTAAGTTATTAGTATTATTAAGTGGATTATAGTCGAGCTGCCTGACTGGGAAAAATATCGCATAACGTTTATTTACTTTGCGGCGGACAGACAGGCCCCCAGAGTAATAATACTGACCTAGTGCAAAAGTATAGATACGATGACAGATTGATCTTTTAGCATAGTTTATTCCATAATAATGGTCATATGATGATTATCTTAAAATAACATATTGAGTTGAGTTAGTTGGAATTATGGTTTTGCAAATTAAAAACTTTAAACTTAAACCTTATGCAAAGGATAATATTAAAGAGTTCATCTAAGCAGCGCAATCGCGTGACTGATAGAACAGTATATAGCCAGTTTCCGATGATTTGTGAATGTCCGAGGTAAGACCATAAAAGTCTTCAATGGTCGAAGCCTCGATCTTATCGACCATATCGTCATCGAAGAGCAGCCAGAGTCCGTGACTCTTCACAATGCTGATGTAATGGCCACGATTTGGTCCCGATCCGCAGTGAATAACCACGGCAGTCAGATCGTAGAGTCGGTCCGGATTGACGGCATCGTCGGAGGTGTTGAATAGCCGCAGTTCTAGCGGAAAGACGACGCGATGCGACACTTTGATGTGTCGATTAAATTGCTCCATATACTTGAATCGCTTCAAATGCAATGCCAAGATCATGGGCAGCTTCTTGACCCGCATCCGTTTCTGTGCCTCCTGGTAGCTGCAACAATTGTCACACTTAAACTTGTTGTCCGAGCAAAGCGTCTCCGTGTTGCTGAAGCATCGCAAGCAATGAGTTATGGACGTATTCTGATCCACGTCCACTTGTAGATCAAAGAAGTTCTCGTCCTTGCTGCTCACCGTCTCACAGTTGAGGCAACGAGTCTCCGACGTGAGAATACCCTGGAAGATCTCGTGCACCCAAGTGGGTTGCGTGTTAGCCCCATTGGTCTGGGTTATAGGCGTGGTCGTCGCCGTGAGACTTCCATTGCCATCGAGGACACTTGTGGTGGCACTCAAGGATCCCGTCGAGTTTCCATTGGTTGCCGTCGAATTGGAAGTGGATGTCGATGTTGAATTCGACGAATTGGAAGTCGAGTTTGACTTCGTTGTGGTTGCGGTGCTGTTGCTGGTGGTGACATTAGTGGTGCTACTATTCGAGACAGCAGTTGCACCGCCATTCGACGTCTTCCCTGTGTTGCCCGTGTTGCGCTCGGCCAAAATGATCTCGTTTATGTGATTGATTAAAAAGTTTAAAAACTCATGTGCATCCTGCTGCATATAATTGTCGAACTCCTCCTTCTCCTTGCGCAGTCGTGTTATGAACTTCTTTGGAGCAATCGAGCCAACTTTCTTCTTCTGCGTGGCAATGCTATAGAAGAGATCGGCGAGGCAAGAGAGCAGCGTCTCTTTCGGCCTTTTATTCTTCGCCTTATACTCGAGTACCTTCTCGCGAAAGGGCTTGCAGAAGTAGAGGGCCTGCAATACCGAGTTGCTATAGCAGGTATTTCCAAAGTTAACCAGCCCGAAATAATGCTCATTGGGCGGAAACAGATCGGAGCCAATTTCGCGCTCCAGCTGCGAGACGTTGGCGCCCATGGTAGCAACAGGGGCTGCCGCGGCACAGCGGTACAGAAAACCCCACACCGTGTATTCTTATAGGCAGAGTTGTGGTAGTAGTAGTGGTAGTAGGCTTGGTAGTTCTACGAGTTACGGAGTTACGACTCAATCAACAATTATCATACGGGGAGCCTTGGCTCAAATCTTTTATCTTTTTTCTTTGTATTTTGGTATTTTTCTATAGAGATTTCTGAATTTTTGGCTTGGCAGATGCGTAAAACACTTTTCTATTTGTCTGAAAATAAATAATTTTGAAGAGGGGATACACGTGAGTTTCTTTCGCATAACACAAACGACAAAATCAAAAAATATTCTAATGTTTACATTACTTTCATTGTGTGTGTATATGGCGACATTAAAAACTAAGCAATAAATTAAAATATAACTATAAAAAAAAATTATTTTTTCGAAAGTAATTCCTCAATTTGATCCCCTCTCCATAATATTTTCAAACAATTTCCAAAGTGTTTCACATTCTCCATTGCATTCGCGCACAATATAATATTATACCCTTTCCAGTGAGGGTAAATTTTTTTAAAGGATCGCTTATTTAGGGACGTTAAAGATTTCATGATTTAATAGAAAATTGTTTAAAAATTAATCATTGTTTTTATAAATAAGGAAAATGTATGCAAGTTGTTTAAACTTAGTTTAATAAAAATATGTTAAATTTTGTTGATGATAAATATTTCAATTAGTTCGAAATTCAATTAATCACGACACAATAGCTACTGCAATAGTCTATGGAATTTTATGCAAAGATCATTAGGAAAATTTTTGTCAATTGCTCACGTCGCGTTGATGCTCTTTAATATATTAATATTAATATTAATAATCATTAGGAATTGAAATAATTCGGAATTTAATCCATTTAAAAGTTCTACAAATAAAATACAAATAGATGAAACGATGGGTTGGACAGGCACATTTTTATTTCAAACTAATTTTTTATAATCGAAAACGATCCCCAATTTTTAAGAAAATATAGGATATATGCTAAAAAATCAAATCAGTAGATTCTTGCTCTTCCACAGATCAAATGGATTCTATGGGTCACTTTCTGTCTTTTCCAAGTAATTTTCCCATCTGATGGGTAGATTGACATGATTCATCATTAACCAGTAACTAACGTCATTAAGATCGACCGATTTTGCATGTTTAATTGGACTATTAACCATAGATAAGTAATGGTTGACTCAATGGGCTAAATATAGTGATAGTTTTATGGCAGCTAATGGCTCGATTCGGTGACTTTTTTTTTAAAACCGATACAAGTGCGATGGGAAAATTCCGCGTCTACTACAACGCCCCACTGACGTGTGCTTGTCGTGTGCCAATGTTGATGCACTCGACTATCGACGAGAGTATAAAAGCCGTTGCCCGAGTTGTAATAGACACTTAGAAAACATTTGCAAGCAAAGAGAACTAAGGTATAGCGTACACCTTGTGAAACACGACCTGGGATAAGCTACACCAAATTGAAATATTGTTGAATTTTAAATTCAAGAACTTCAAAAGCATAAAGAAGAACCTCAAGGACTTCTAAGGAATTAATCAAGGACTACTCAACTAGTTCCAGCCAATACATCGACAACACCAAATTGGAGTACTTTTTTCTACCTTCTGCTACTAAATACCTTTACACTGTTCAGCAGAACGGAGCATGCCCCAATTTTAATGCAGGCCAACGATATCCAGTGGAGCCAGTGAATCGCCTTTCGGCGAAACTACTTAAGATTTTAGCATAATTTTCAGAAAACTCACAAGAAGCAAGAATGTTTTCTTGCTTCTGCTAATCCAAAGATTAACTATAAGTTTAAATATTACAATTGTATTATAATCTAAATCGAATTAATTAATGCTTTTGAATTAACATTCGAGTTTGATGGCTGATTATCAAATAACCAAGATCCATTGAAAGGACTTGTTAATAAAACACTAAAAAAACAAAGACTTCTATATTGTATATTAAATTCAAATTTCTTTTCAGAATTCAGACTTAACATATAATCAAGAATTCATATTCTATATAGTATTTATTTTTTTACAGAAGCAATAATTAATTTATAGTTAGAATTCGGTAATAAAACAATGGGGCATTTATTAGAATATTTCATTCAATAATCGTATATCATAATCATTAATCAATAATTTCGTGCTTAATGTAAAAAGTATTAATCAACTATCATGATTAGGGATCAAAGCTAACTGCTGAATGCCCACAATAAGTGGAAAACTATTTAATGGAAATAGATATAAATTAATATGTAAGGAAAACATTTTTAGTATAAAATCAATCGACGTAAGGAAATTTTCAATCCACAAAATAGCTTTAGGTACATATCGTATCGTGTTGAAATGATTATTTCAATATCAATCAATAAATTATCCCAAATAATAATAATAATGTGGCCTTTTCCCACATCCCAATCAATTAATATGCCTTCAGATAACTCGTTTCTAGTTGAAAGCAATTACAATAATCACACTCAGATCAATGGGTAATTTCTCGCATTGCTAACTAAGTTGAGTTGAGTATAAAACTAAGAGCCATGTGGGATTAGTAAACAGTATGTCAGTAAAAATGCAGTCAATCGTAAGTATTGGATTGTGAAATCAACTATGAAGCAAATATTAACAAAAGACACTTAATTCCTGCAGATTATCTTCGTCGTTCTTCTAGGATTCTCGTCCCTAGAGGCAAAGCCTTTCAATATCACAAATAGCACGGAAAGCAATAATATCACAATAGCACCTCAATCGGTGGAACTTATGAAGGATCAATCCACGACCATTCCACCGATACTATCTAGGCAGTCTGATGAATATGATGCACTTCAGAAGACATACCTTGAAAAGGACTCAAAATTTGAGAATAGCCTAACCGTTCCATCATTAAAAATCAACGAGTTGCCTACATTTGGTAATCATACAAGAGCCATAAAGGAAATGAATGATACTGAAGTCCGTCCAACTGAAATCGGAACCAGATTAAGCACCACACTTCTTAGAGTACTTACACAAAAGGGTTAACTTTGTACTTATTACTGTAAATGATATGTAGAATGTAAATAAAAAGTACATTCCCTTCTATATCCAAGGGGACTCCCTAGTTGCAAATACACTTATTTAATTGATTTCAGATCGGAACCCATTAGGGGTATCACATTACAATAGTTGATCTTCATTATATTCTGTTTGTTTTTAAGGGTTTTAAATATATTGCGAAAAATTTTCCAAAAGTGCCAATGAAATGAAAATTCCCCACATATAGTAGATCCCATAGCATCTTGGAAATTTGTTGTTCTACGATAATCAAATTGGCAATTACTCTCAATCATCAATGCCACCGGCCGAATGCAATTATGAATTAAAACTCAATATCAATATTTTAATAGAGGTGGAAACATGTTTATCCGCCGTTGAACAAATGAAATAAATGTTGTGAAATCGTTCATTCAATACTCTCAGATACGTTCTGAAGTGGGAATTCGAAGTTCTCAATTGCATTGTCGACTACAGACCGGTTAAACTCGTTTCCCGTGTGCAGCATCCACATACGGAATAGCCACAGTAAATATCGCATCGTATAAATAAAATAACATAGTTGGAAGTTCTCATGCATTCAACAGTGCAATCTGAGAACTCGAACTAGAATGGTCAGAGCCATCACAGTGAGTAATCTCAATTGAATTCTGAATCAACTTGTGAATTGATCATCCCTACGAATTTTTTTTTGCAGTATCTATGTTTCATCTTAGTGTTTTGGGTTTCAATCGATTACAATTATGCCGCCACCAGGGTTTTCTATCAATTCACGTAAGTTTTCTAACACAATGCCAAAAAGAATTGATAACTGATCGATTATCAATTTCAGTATTCTACAAGTTCCAAAAATTCGCAATGAAACAGACAAACTGTGCAATAAGACACAGGTGGAGACCGAAGAAGTCATAAAGGGTTGGAGAAGCTCAGATTTCCAATCAGCCAGAAATGAAAGCAATTCCACTGAGAAAATTGATTTTGCGGAAAATGCTGAATTCACGCACGATGAAAATGGATATCACGTCAAATATAATGTCAGCTTTGACACTCGCCTTGGAGCTACAACCCTCAAAGTGATCACGGGTTAAACAAGTATTAATTAGATCGAAACTAAGAGGAAATTTAAATCCTTTGACAGATCAAACAAATCGTATTATAGAACTCAGTTGTGTAATTCACTTAAAGACCAAATAATGTTTATTTATATAATATTCAAGATGAAGCATCAAGTGTTTATTAAATATTTGAATATTTGTCAAGATGGATATGAAGGTATGTTTAATAGATGAACAAAGATCTATGAAAAAAGTATGACAATAAGTTTAACAATTATTTATCCCCTCATTCAATCAGCACAAACAGCTTAATAGATAATTTAAATTTTAAAAAATATACAGATTACTGATAATTCCTTACCGTGCGTGAAGTTTCCTTTGTTACGTTGCTGTTTGATAGACTCTCTGGGATATTAAGGGATAACTTCACAATTGCAGATATTTCTAGTCAACACTTTTACGGCACTTGAGAAAAGCAATCAGAGTTTACTTTAATCAACGATGCCAGCAATTTAAAGTGTTGTAGAAATGTAGAAAAAGGTTTTCCTGTAATGAAAAAGAGGAAATTCAAATAAGGGAATTAGTAATTATACAAATAAAACAAACAGCTTAAGTGAGGAAAACACAAATTCTAATTAGGTACGATTATGCATACATAAGCCCTCATCTATATATGAATCGGGTCCAACCTTGGACGTCGCTAAATAACTGAGATAGAGAGAGAGAGATAACTGAGAACTTAGAGCAAAATTTAGAGAGACAGAGAGAGAGAGAGAGAGAGAGGACTGGCGTGCAATGCTACCTTGTGGTTGGGGTCAAGTGCGCGAGAAGCAAAACAACAAACTTATTCAGAATGAGAATAAGATTGAGAATAGCGTCTATAGAATTGGGTCAGACTGAGTAATTGAGATGAATAGAGAGCAGCAAATGCGTTGCAACGGTTAATACGAGTACAATAATTAATTAATTAAGCTATTCGTTGACTCACTGACGGACGATGACGATAAGCAGAAGCCTCCGCCCAAGTCAAAAATCGACGCAACTCTCGATTTAAGTTTAGTTTTCTGTCGACATCTAAACGAATCATATCGCGATGAAGCTTTTGACTTTGGCTTGCCTGCTGGCAGGTTTGACACTCGCCTGGGGCGGCACAGTCTCACGTCCTTATGGCACCAACTACACCACGGATATATTACGCCTGGCCAAGGCAGCTCACATCAAGGCCTATATGTCGGAGGGAGAACCAAAACCCTGCGATAATTTCTACAACTTTGCCTGTGGCAACTGGCCACGTCTGCATCCATCGAGATTGCACAACAAGAGGACCAACTACTTGGAAGAGCTTCAAGAGTTGTTCGTTCGCAAAAGCGCCGACATGTTGAAGACAACGACAGCTGGAGCGGACAGCAGTGCCGATCGATTGATCAAGAATTTCTACAGCTCTTGCTACAGTCAGGCGAATGATACACGCTCCGCCCTGGAGACTCTTCTCCAGGTGACGGACTTTCGCGGCGGTTGGCCAGAGATTCGTGTGCCTTCCTGGTATCACTACGAGTACGATTGGTTGCAGGTGGTGGCTTCACTTAAACGCCGCTTGGGAGTGGACATTCTGATTGGACTGGATGTTGTGCTCGACTATAAGGAGGAGCACATGCATCGCCTCAAGATTGGTGCTCCGCAGTTGCCACTGGGCCATCGACGTCAATATCTGGACCCAGGCTATGAAGGTACTCGACAGCGTTACGAGCAGAACATTGTCCAAAAACTGCAAGGTTACTTTCCGGATCAACCAGAGCATTGGTTCAGCGAGGTGGCCTCACAGATTCTACATATTGAGCAGCAGCTGGCCAAGGGATTGCCCCACAATCCGGCACTCACGTTGGAGCAGACAACCCGACAACGCACTGCAGCCGAGATAAAGACCGCCTATGGCAGATACGTCGATATCAGTCGCTATCTCCAACTGATCTTTAACAGTACCGTGCTTGTGGAGGTGTACGAGACTCCCGAGGATTATCTATCCAATCTGATGGACGTGATTCGCAATACGCCCAAGCTGCATCTGGCCAATTATACAATATGGCGGGCATTGGACACTCTGGATCAGGCACGCATTCCCCAGGGCATCCAGCCGGGCATCTGGTGTGTCCAAATGGTGCGGCAATATTTCCCAAAGCAGCTGGAAAATCTCTTCCATCGCAACTACAACAACATGCAGATGATCAACGAATTGCAAGACACCTGGACGGATATTAAGCGAGTCTTCCGCGAGGATCTGCAGGCATCCACAGATCTCCATTGGCTCACACTCGACACGAGGCAGAAGGCCATTGGGAAACTGGACGCATTGGAGCTGCAGTTCCGCAATCACGACGAGACACAATTAATACGACAGCTAAATGAGCTCAAACTCCATGTGGATCAGTTCTATCAGAATCTCGTGAATGTTTTACAGTGGCGCACGGAGAAGCACCTGCGAACGTACTTGGACGAGCCACAACTGACCGACGTGGTGTACAAGTTGCCCCACTACGAACTGAAGACCAACAAGATGCAGATACCCATCACCTTCTTGCAGGCACGATTCTTCTGGGATCCCGTCTATCCCAATGCTCTCAAGTACGGCACACTGGGCGTTCTCCTGGCTCGCCAGATGCTCCATGGCTTTGATGATGTGGGACGACGCTTCGATCGTCATGGCTACAAAAACAACTGGTGGGATCCAACCACCGAGAACTCATTCTCTAGACGTGCCCAGTGCTTCCAAGAGCAGTACGCCGTCTTTGTGCAGTTCCGGGAGAAACCAGTGCAGGACAAGGGACTCCTCAGTCGAATTGTGGCCGATAATGGAGCTCTGAGCATCGCCTATCGTGCCTACACCCAGTGGTTGAAAAACTCTTCGGAAACACCGACAATCTACCAAAGGGAACGACTTCCCCTGCTCGATCATTCGCATAATCAACTCTTCTTTCTGGCCTACGCCCAGCTTTACTGCACCGACTACCCGGATACCCTGGAAGTCTTTGACGAGCTGCCCGAACAGCTGAGAGTGAATACGGCTCTATCCAATTCGGAACAGTTTGTCAACGCATTTGGTTGCTCAGGAAGCGACAAGCTTAATGCTCGCTTCAAGTGTCGTCTCTATTGAATAAGTTAATCAAATTGCAAGTCATTTAAGCACTACAGATATGAATACGAGTATCGAATATTTATCGAATCGAATAAAGCACACTCTTTGCACACTTCTTTGAATCGCTTCTCCAATATTATGAGAGAGAGAGAGAGAGAGTTTAAAACTCTGTTACAACACAATCTGTAATTAGCTCGCTCACTTTCTCCCTCTCTCTCTCTCTCATTCTCTCACTCTCTGTCGATAACCCGAGATGAACTGCGGCCTTATCAGCGTCTCTTTAGGTTGCTCTGTGAGATTCAATCTCTTTGACAGTTCACAGCGATCCAACGATTCTGAAGCATGTCAGAGTCAAGCTGGAATAGAGTTTTATTGCTGTTCATCCTGTCGGTCGAGGGACTCCATCAGGTCTGTTCTGGCGATGGTGAAACCTTTCACCGTGTCTTCCAAACGGAGGAGACAGTGCGTCAAAGCAAATCACAAGAGATCCGCCGTCAGATGAATCAAAGCGCCGATCCCTGCACGGATTTCTATGAGTTTGCCTGTGGCAATTGGAAAGGTGATTCATCACCACAATCGAAGCTGGAGCATCAGATCGATAAGGATCTATTGCGACTCTTGGATGAGACGGTCCATGCCAACAATAGTCCAGTGGCACGTCAGGCCAAGGAGTTCTACAAATCCTGCCTCGTGGCACAGTCTCGACAGAATCAACAGCAGCAGCAGTTCCTCAGCAACTTTATTCAACAGAATGGAGGATTTCCTGCGGTGCCAGGTTCCAATTGGCCAGTCTATCATCATGGCTACGATTGGTTGCAGGTCTTAGGAAGACTACGGAAAAATTATGGTATGGAGATTCTCATTGGGCTCAGAGTCGGCTACAATTATGAGAATGTTCAGGAAAACAGCATCTACCTAACCGAGCCAACTACTCTGATTCCCAGGGAACTCTGCACCCGACGAAGATTGGATATACGAGATGAGGCCTATGCAGTCGTCGAGCAACTGGTGGCAGCTCAGCTCAAGACTTGGCTGGCCATGGGAAATGAAGAATCAGATCGCTTAGCCGCCGAAATTGTCAGCTTTGATCATGAACTCTGCGGAGGGATGCATGACCTGAATCCCTGGGATGCTGAACTGAATCTCTACAAGGCCAACTATACCCGAAAGACCTTATCCGATTTGGGAAAGCTCTATGGAATGGAATTTGAGACATATGTTACCGCCAGCTTTGGCCAGAACGCTTTCAGACCCGTCTACATGGCAGCCCCGGATTATTATCGACAACTGAAGCTCACCATGGATGCCCACAATATCAGCCAGTTGGCCAATTACATAATGTACCGTGCGGTGGCCACACTCACGTTTCCCCTCGATGATAAGCCCGGGAACAGGGCAGCTCGATGTTTGGACAGCGTGAAGCGACTGTTGCCTTCGGCAATGGGGGAACTCTATGCTCGGCAATATGCGAGTGACGAGGTCAGTCGGCAGCTGGATCAGTTGTATGGTCAGCTGAAGGATTCACTGAAGGAGAGTGTGAGCGCCGAGTGGCTGGAAGAAGGAAGTCGACGCATAGCTCAACAGAAACTGAGCAATATTAAACTCATGCTGCCTGCCTATGAGAAGCCTCTCGTGTTGAGGCTGCAACTGGAGCGCAACAACTACTGGCATAATCTTCGCCAGATTCTGGGTGAGGTGCAGTCAAAGCAATTTAATCGACTCTTCGAGGAGGGGCTGCCACAGCCATCCGATCCAGTGGAGGCCTACGAGACTCGGGTGCTTTACCGACCAGTTCAACATCGTCTGGAGGTGGGATGGGCTCTCCTCCAACCTCCCGCCCACGATGAGCACTATGGAAATGCTCTGAGGTATGCCACATTGGGAACTGCTCTGGCCAGGCAGATGGTTAGAGCCTTTGATGAGATGCATTGGTCAGTGGGACTTCGGGAGCGCGACAACTGGGATGGACTCACAGCCTGGAGGTATCGCAATCGGAGCGAGTGCTTCTCCCGACACGTGGAGGAGTATCTGCGAGGCAATCGAAGCGCCACGGAGGAGTTGATAGGCGGCAGTGCCGGCCTGAATGTCGCCTTCCATGCCTACCTCACCTGGTTGGGATTCCAAGAACCGAACAATGACTTCACCCGATTAACAAAGGAGACTCTCCCAGGTCTCAACTATTCCAATACAGCGCTCTTCTTCGTAGCCTTTGCCCAGCAACACTGCAATCCGAGGGAGCATCCCGAGAACGAGGAGCCAGATCCTAGCCCAAACCTCAACTACAGCGTCCGACAGCATCATAGTTGGACGCGTCTTCTGGTAAATGGACCCCTCCGAAATCTCCCCGATTTCGCACGAGAATTCCATTGCCCTGCTGGCACGCCCATGAATCCCGCTGAGAAATGTATCATTTATTGAGAGCGATCTACTGTTAGTTTAAGTTTAGATATCTAATAAAACTGTAATTGACTTGTAATCGATATCACTATCGATAAATTCAACTTTTTTACTATAACCAATATTGATGTGAATTTCTTACATTCTTTAAAAATATATTCTTACTCCATATTCAGTGTGTAATTTATATCAATGGGAATTATAATTATACCTAACAAGTGACACTATCGATTAACAAAATATGTTTCATATACGTGAAACGAACAAGCACGAATAAAAAAGTGTTTTATTAATAGTTAGTTTATAATACTAAAAATATGTTTCTTGATCTCGACTCAATTTTTAAGAGGCTAATTTTTAGTTTTGTGGGAAACATATTAATTTAAAAACAACTGTATCACTTCATTTTCACATGCAGTTGTCGAGAAAGTGTTTTGACAAAATTAAAAATGTACACAATTTTTCTTGCACAAAAATATAGTATTTTAGATCTGAAATTGTATTGAATTTATTATTCTTGTCTGTTTCATAGAAACAAAATTAACATTTTTTTCATTAAATATTAACATTATCTAAAACAAAAAAGCTAATATCTGATTTGTTAATAAACTTGCTTGACTAACTGTAACGATTCATGAAAAAAATATAAACGACAAATTGATGGTCAGCGGTGCGACGTTGTTTGTTTACTTCTCTTTTTACAGAGAGAGAGAGGGAGATAGAGAGGAAGAGAGAGAGAGAGGAAGTCTAGGCGATAACCCCAGGGACGTGGACTGGGCGCACACTTGACCCAATTAATCAAGTTCAAGAGCGTAAAATGACACGTCTAAACGGAGCTTATCAACATCATTCCTCGATTCAGCTCAGTTTCAATCTTAACGCAAAGATGAAAACTACACGAGTTGTTCGAGTTCTGTTTTTGCTCCTGTCTCTATTCCACTTCGCATTGAAGACTTGGGGAGCAGGTAATCGGTATAACATGAATCGCATGCCGCCAGGGAATATGCCTCAAGGACAACGCCAGAATTACAACCAGAATTACAACCAGAATTACATCCAAAATCAGAACCACAACCAGAATAACATCAACAAAAACGTGATGAGCGGACAGGAAAACAGAGTACGCCAGATTATATCGAGGGATATCGAAAATTATATGAATATCAGCATCGATCCCTGTGTAGACTTTTATGACTACGCCTGTGGCAACTGGGCAGGATTCCACAATCGCCAGCTGCGTGAGGGGCAACTTGCCACAGTCCAACAGTTGGTGGAGTCTCGAATTGTGGACCAACTGCTGGATCTGCTCAAGTTGCCAAATATTACCAATGAGTACAGTGCATCAAGTGCCGCCAATGTGAGGAAGGTGTGCCACTTCTACGACACCTGCGTTGCCGTGGAGGCAAATGCCGAGGAGCGTCGTGAATTTCTGATGAGAATACTTCAGGAGAATGGTGGACTGCGGAATGTGCCCAAATCGAATTATCAGCACAATGTTCCTTGGCTGCGAGTGTTGGCTAATCTGCGAAGGAACTACGGCTTGGATATATTAATCGGCTTAAGTGTGGATCTCAATCTGCAGCAGCTGAGGGGCAACAGTATCTACCTGGGAGAGCCTGGATTAACCATCATTCCCGTGGAGCACTGCAATGCAATGGCCACCCAGCAGGCGAATAGCCATGAGGATCTCTTTGAGCAACTGCAGCAGCAGGTGGCGGACAACATGCACGATTGGTTTGAAATGGAAACTGGAGAGGCAGCTCGCTTTGCCGGCGACCTCATACGCTTTGAGTTTGAGCTCTGCAAACGGATGAGAGAGCATCAAAGCTTGCCAGGCACAGAGCATCAACAGGAGTCTGGACAACCGCCTGTATATCCGGGGCGTTCAAGAACTGGACAGGAACGATTGCGTCAGCAACCCGGAGGCAGCTCCCTCTATCCAAGAATGACATTAACCGAGCTGACCACCAAGTTGGGCAACTCTCTCGACTTTAAGTCCTTCGTGGAAAACATTCTAGAGAGCAACAATGTGGATTACGTCTATCTGCGCTCCCGGAACTACTTGGAGCATGTGGTGCGCACGGCGAAGGCCAACAATCACTATACTATCTCCGGTTATATACTATATCTGGCATTGCTGCAGTTGAATCAACCGCCGGAGGAGCATGCAATGCTTCGTCCTCGCCAGTGTGTCCATGTGATGCAGCGTCTCTTCCCACAGGTGCTGGGAGACATGTATCAACGGCACGTGCAACAAACTGATGCCCAGCATGACATCGAGGAGGTGTTTAAAGACCTAGTCAAGGCCTTTGATGAGCTGCTCCAAGTCGAGTGGCTCAACGAGAACGATCGACGAGCGGCGAGATCCAGATTGGAGCAATATCACACTCAGTTCCCGGACTACCAGGGCACTGATCTCTCCGACCTGCAATTCCAGAAGAACGACGACTATTGGCACAAGCTGGAGATCACACTGAAATTCAATGCTCGGGAGCAATTGAACTCCCTAAGCGGAAACGACTTTGCACAATCCGCTGAAGCTGGCTTGGATGCTTTCGAAGTGAGAGCTGCTCTCGTGCCTCGGAAGCAGACTGTCCTCGTGGGTTGGGGATTACTCCAGGCTCCCTACTACAACTACTTCTATCCCAAGGCATTGAAGTACGCAATGCTTGGACAACGCTTGGCCAGTGCCCTTCTTCTGGCCTTCGATGACGAGGGATGGAACAAGCATCCCCAGGCGACAGCAACATGGACCGAACAGACGATGGAAAGCTACAGGAATGTCAGTGAGTGCCAACGTATACAATACAGTAATTATCTCTCCGATGATCCCAGCGAGTTCCGTAATGCAACGCGACTAAGGGAGATTATTGCCGAGGGCGGAGCTCTGAATGTTGCATTCAAGGCGTACCTCAACTGGTTGGAGCAACAGGATCATAAAATGAGGACATTGCTTTCCCGGGAAACACTGCCCGATCTGAACTTTACCAACACACAGCTGTTCTTCATCTACTTTGCTCAAACCCATTGCTGGGCTAAGCTTGGCGAGGAACCTGCCCCAGAGGCCATGCCTCTCATGCAACACACTCCACAGCGCTGGGATGTCAATGGACCGCTGAGCAACTCGGAGGAATTTGGACGTGAGTTCGGTTGTGCCTTGGGCAGTCCAATGAACAGCGGTAACAAGTGCTTAATTTTTTAACAAACCAAAGTTAATGATATTATAATAAACTATACCAGAAATTAATCCTTGATTGTTTAGCTGCGATATTAAAAGCGAGAGAAAGAGAACTATGCAGGATGTGGCCAAATCTGAGTCGCACCTTGCACAATTTGAAGAGTGCTCGACTTAGAAATATCTTACAATAAATAGTAAATTTAAATTTTCTATGTAGTATTTTTAAACATTTTATTTAAATTCCTAAGGTATATCAATAAAATCTGAGATACATATAGAGTCCCTATATCACTGAGTTCGACAAAAAAGAAAAAAACTATAAGTATATTTATAATTTAGGGATACAAAGGAAGTTACATCTCTCGTATTGCATCTAAACATATGTATATTTATTTATTAAATTAAAATTACAATATTTGAAATTCAAAAAATGTAGAATGTGAAAACTATTAAAAAATCAAAATGTACAATCTCTACTATTATAATAATATTTGTTCAGCTATGTCCCGAGTTAGGTCGACGTTATTAGATATATTATATTAATTGATTTTTCCATTATTATTTTTTTTTAAATAAAAATCCATCTATAATAAATAGCGCAATATGAACTCGATAAATCAACTAAATGATCAACTGAGTGGATATTTTGGATAAATTACATTCATTTTCCATTGTAATATACCCACATAATCAATATAATGAGTACAGGGTATACAAAAAGAAAGTCAAAGCAAGAGCAAACTAACAAAAGATTCTATAAATAGTTGGGAGGGCAGGATATTGTATCAGGGCGTCAATCGAAGCAGTTAAGCGTTGCCTGAGATTTCTTTTCAAAGCTGAATTAAGCACTTGAACACGAAGCGCCCAGATGCAAAAATAACAACAGATAAATGAGAGAGAAAAACAAAAAACAATAAAAAATAAAATGTGTACGGGTAGATACAAAGAAACTGCGTATGTAGGTCGTTGTCGACCTTCAACTGCCAATCGATTACTTCGACAGCAACAAACTGAAACTCACGTATTTCCGCCTAGTTATGCTAAGCCATATCCTATATAGCCATACATAAAGTCGTGGCTAATTTAAATGAAGGGAATTATCCTATCCCTTACAAGGTTTATATTCTCAATTTACAGACAGTTACTTGGAATAGGAGTATTCATATCTAAAATCATTTTCTGATAATCGTTTAGAATTACTTGAACTGGCATTAGGTATAAAAAGAATAACTCATCTGGAACGGAAACGATCGATCGATTGCCAGTTCGTCATTACAGAATTATAATTATGTACACATAATTTATAACTATACATAAACATGTGTTATGAGTAAGGTAATGTATGTGTTCGCTCTTCGCTTCAGAGAACGTTCTTATTTACAGCGAGTGCAGAGTATAGAATTACACATAAGTATAAACACAATATGGTGTACAGTTATTTAAATAACAGAATCGATGAATCATATCGAAAAAGAAAAAGAAAAACATAATCAAAATATAAGTATGAATAAACTTGAAAATCAGTCTACGTATGCGTTCACATAACACTCATTGAACAAAGATACAAAAATATCTTAACAATATTTATTTATCTTTTATTGTGTCGGCTGTATCTGGTTTCGTGTTTATGTAATACAATCGAATGTCATCTTTAAATCAGATGCATAATGATTATTTAGTGGATCGCAAAGCAGCTGAAAATGCATTTCGATTCACATGTCTGGGAAAACAATGGGATCGTGTTGGGAAAGTCAAGTATACAGAAATAAACTGGTCCCCGGAATTGACAGCATACTTGCAGAGCGATTTGATAAATCAACTACAAAAATCCACCAATAAATCAACCATTCCATAAACTATATAAGTATTCAAAGGGAAGCACTAAGCAAACGACCCAATTTCCATCTATCTATATACATATGTATCTTGCGAGTGGCAGACAAACAACTCAAGACCATGGGAGCCCCTGAGTGTCAGACTGGTTTCCAGTGCTTCTTGGGGTGCTCTTGATATTGATAGAGTGTTTTGCTGCTTTACTATCTGTTCGACTATTTGATTCACACAGTTTTGACCCAAATGCCTAAATGTGTTCACATAATTCTTGGCGACAAACAACAAGACACTTTTGTTTTTTACTGAAAAACACACTCCCCTATTAATCTCTGGTTTTCCATGTTTAACAGGTGACATGCCATGTAATGGGAACAATTTGTAATGCCAAGATTGATAGTGAATCCAGACTCATAATAGAGTTATCTATGAATAAACAGTTTCATCTTGGCCTATTTTCCGAGTGAAATTACGAGTACCTGTAAAGTATCTGCACCATTAAGTGAATGTTGATTCGCCTGAGGAACGTATGGATTCATAGTTATTATTATTGTCTTTTTACCGACAACTTGGCATGTGGGCGACGACAACGCCGATGACGATGACGCCTTCGTCGGTTCATATATGGCCCGTATATTCAAGTATGAATACTTAACATTCGCCTTTGGCAAGCAATGAATAATGAAATTTATTTCTTCATTCAATTATTTGTTTTTTTTTGCATAAAAGTGCACCCATATTTAGTAAAGAATTCTTTACGAATATATGTATAATTCTATTTGTCATTATTTTGTCTTTCTAGAGAAGAAACCACAAAGATTTCCACTGCTTTCATTAGTAAAGAAGTAAGGAACAACTTCCGATTGGGATTATCATATTAACAGGTTGGGAATATTGCCAAGGATTTTGCAAGCATCGCTGAACCCCAAAAACAGCTGGCCAAACACAACGAGAGAGATAGAGAGGCGGAGGGGTAAAGAGAGAGAGACAAGAGAGTGCTAAAGAGAGCGCGCATGCATATATAATAATAATGAGAAATATCGATTTTTCAAAACAAACTCGAACAAAGTTATACTTGAATACTTATTTTAAGCCACAGATTAATAATCAACAGCAGCTGCAGCTGTAGATAGACTTACGGTAAAAATATGCACATTTATCGTGAGTATAAATAAATTCCTTTATTGATAACACTTTGCAATGCAATTGGCCTTTGTGGTATTTTTATTCGCGTTTAAATCGATAAATTGTAATCACAACTTAATAGAACTATGCGATATTTTATGTACAATTGTACATATGTATTTATATAATTGTTGGACACAAAGAAAAGGCGAAACATTTGCAAGTAAATTGATTTGCCACACGAATTTCTTTGGCATTTGCCTTAGATTAAATTTATCTTGAACTGCACTACGCACTGGAAACGAGATTCACGACAAGTCGATTGGCAGGGAGAGAGTCAGAGAGCGTGTGGGAGAGAGCAAATGTTAGATTAGGGTTGGGGGTTGCGAGAGATTATGAGAGTGGTGAATATGTCACAGCGCGCGATTTTGTAAACTGTATACACTTATTGATTTATCATTAGGAAAAATCAAATATTATATTATCTTTATTTCACTCTTTTACAATATTATAACAATATAATGGCGACTTTGTTACTGCTTTCTTTAATTAATCAAAAAGAACAAAAAGCAACGAATGACCGAACGAATAAACGAACGAACAAACGAACCCAACGAACGGGCGACGAGCAACCGTCGATGTGTGGCGTTGCTTTGTAACTCATCGAGGGTCTCGCTCTCGCTCCATGTTCCTGCGTCGTGCTGCTGTTACAACAGCAACAATAGCAGAGGCAGAGACAGAGACGTCGGCGTCGACGTTGACGTAGAAGTTGCCTCTCTCATTCAACGACTTCCAGTCGCATAAGTTGACCAACATAAAAAGCATAAGCGCCGACTAATAGCTACATTGTGAGAGAGTGAGAGAGCTCTACCGCTAGCTCACGCTGTGGGAATGCAACAAAACTAGAGCAGAGAAAGAGTATAATAATACCGTATGATGACACACCGTCAGACTATCTGATAAGCACTACGAAACGTGCCGCAATCACAAGATCGAGAGAGAACAAACAAACTTTATTTTATTTAATACACTAATATAGAAAGCGAGTTAAGTAATAATCGAGACATGAAATAGCAATTTCAACAATAACTATCTAATTTATGGAATTTCAAATGCATTCCTAAGTAATGTAACCACGCGAGCGATCATAATAAAAGGTTCTAAATAATCCAGGCGAAATTGTGTGCTGTTAGAGAATAACCAAAATAAAGAAATTAAAGAACGTTTTTTTTATTCATTTATTTTATGTTACCTAAAGAATTTCCTGTGTCATATCAGGATTTTTACAAGAAAGGTCTATTGCAGATTTGAACGAGGCATTGTAGAAATCGAGCCCAGTTATTTTTCAAACTGAAATTCTAATTTTGTTACAAGTCGGCGACTCTAACAAAGCTATATTCATCAGTGCAAGCTCCACACCTGATCAGCTGCAAGTCAACCCTAAGGAAACTCTCAAAAGCATAGAAACCAAAGCATTTCCAATGCGCAGACGCAAAGCGAAAGGATTATGTTATAGTTGGAGTTAAGGGTGGCTGAATATAACAATACATAAAAACATGAATATATGTATTTGATGCATATGTTATGTTACCACTTAGGGCAGGTAAAATGTACATTAAATGTGGCATGTTGGCATTTTGACAGCCCTGATGAATCATTTGGTTAGGTTAGGTACTCTTATCAGGTTGTAATTGGGGGGGGGGGGAGCAGGCGGAGTGGGACTTTCAACGCTTTGACTCACTTCCTGTTCGCAGGACTCGCCAGACAGCATGACTGCGATTAGGGGCAGAGGCTCAAAGTGAAAGGAAACTAGGGATACCCCTTACAAAATATAAGTACAATGGCTGCGTTCACCAGAACACATCAATCATCTACATATTACCTATCAGAAAAAATTGTGATAGAATCAAAGTTGTAATTTCTTTTAATGTCACGGCTATTAATATTTTATTTGAAATGAAAGCCAGAAGAGCAACAGGACAGATTATAAATAGGGTGATTAGACGTAATAATTAATAAGAATTAAGACGGTATTTCATGCAAATTTAATAATATAAATGAGAAAGAAATCTGAGAGTTCTAGGGTACTAATTCGGTGGTGAAGTAAAGGCTAGCGGACCATTGAAAAGTAAGACTATACCTTTAAATATTTTGAGCACTCCCTAAATTTGGATACACGCTTTGTACTTAACATCTGTTGTTACGTTTGAATGGACAATGATATAGCACACACCCACTTACATACATTAGATACCATAAATACAATAATTAAAACAATATTACTTATATTAAACTTGAGTTTCCTATAAAAAGATACATATGTACGTATGTATGTAACTGTTACCATGTTAAACAATAGCATATGAAATTAAATATGTAGTAATATTATTAGTCATCAGATGCAAAACATACATACGCACATACAAAGGAACAAATATATAGCAATAGTTAATTATCGCTAATTAGCCAAAGGTGCGTGTGACTAGAAGAGTCGTAGGTCACGGCTGTCAAAGCAAAAACAACCAAAGGCAATAATATAAAGTATTATGTTTAACACAAACACATTTACTCACAGATGTACATATGTATGTGCATACATATGAAAAATGAAAGCCAAATACAAAACTAATAACAATAAAAAAAGCGATATTTCAAAGGGGAAACGAGGAAAAAGAGAATTGACAATTTGAAAGAGTAATAGTGGAAATAAGATAAACAGAGATGTGATAAAAACAAAGGGGATACCAAAGCGCATGGGAAACTGAACTGAAAATTGAGTAAAGACAGACGCCAAACGCAACGAAACAAAGCGGAACGGAAGCTGAGCTCAAAAGCGAACCGAATATGAGAGCGAATTAAATTGAATCACAGCAGCAACAACAAATCAACTTAATGACGACTAGCAACTGTTTGTATGTTTATATCTTACGATCAGAGACAGACGAGAGATTTTCAAATGTTGCTATCAATAAAGTTTAGCAAGCAATAAAAAATAAATCAAAAAAAAGAGACGAAAGTTATTAATTAACACTTCAATCAGTATATATAAATATGCACCTACAGGTGGATGGAATTTACCTCTTTTGCATTTGATTCGTATTGGGCAATTATCTCAACAAACATCTGGTGTGCTGCTGCGTGCACCAATGCTAACGCCAACGCCTTTGCCTCCCACCTTATTGCAAATGCCACTCCTCTTGCAGTTTTCCAATGGGGCGCGTTTCGTGTCAGTTTTGGGCACACAACTTTCGTTGCCAAAATTACGTTGTTTTTTATCTTCTTTGCGTGTTGCTCCCGCTGTTCGATAATTTACTTTTGCATATGTACAAACATATATACATACATTTGTATGTGTTTGCAGTTATGTCAACTTTGATTGCTCTTTAATCTTCGATTCGCTTCATTTTTTGTTGTTGCAAAATTCGTGTATAAATTATGGACAATGGAATGAATGTACACTCGCGATTAATTTATTTAACGTGTTTTCGATTTGACATTGTGTCACACGCATAATTAAGCGATTGCAAATTCGAATATTCGTTCAATTGAGTTTTTTTCGTCTGTAATTTGGCGTATAAAATTAATTAATATACGAAAACTTTCGACGTCGTGTTGGTTTCTTATAATTTAATAGTGATCAGTGTGTACACACTTTATGAGTGTTAAAAACCACCACTATGCAATAGCTGCTACCAAATAAGTGTGACCAGAGTTACTTCTCCCCATACACAGCCCATGAAATGTTATATACCAGTGCTGCAATGTCGCGACTGGTCTGCTTGACTGCGCAACAGTTGTAGAAAACGGAACGTTTACCTTTCTGTTGCTTGCGATGACGAATAAGAGAACAGAAATCGATAGGTTTTGCTGAAAGCGGCAGGTTGTTTGTTTATTCGAAGAATGCGGAGAAATGTTTTAATAATACTAATAATAATAAGCTTAAGCAAATTTAATATTGCAAGAACAGAAGAGCAATGTAGCAGCGCAGAGCATACAACTTGCCGCGGGGCCGATGGAATCGACGCAAGTCTGGACGAAAGTACTTTAACTTCAACTTCACTTAACAAATAATAAAAATATGCCTATTTGTAGAATTTAGTAAAATAACGCGTCGAATTCGGAAGGCTTTAGCTAGCTATGAGCCATGCAGCAACGATGGAAATGACGCTAATTGCACCTGCCACGTTGCGGTTCTCAAAAGTGACCTGGCACCCTACAAATCAACAGGTTTCAATAGAAAAATGATTGAGGACGCAGCGAAGTTTGGAACGCGATATAAAATATATGAGAAGCAGCTTTATCGGGACGCAAACTGCATGTTTCCCGCCCGTTGCCAGGGTATCGAGCACTTCCTATTGCAGCTTCTTCCGGAGCTAGCCAACATGGACATCGTGATCAACACACGAGACTATCCACAGCTTCATTCCAGTTGGACACGTGACGGACCAGTTCTCTCCTTCTCAAAGACCTATGACTATCGCGATATTATGTATCCAGCCTGGACGTTTTGGGCAGGTGGACCTGCTACAAAATTACACCCCACGGGTATTGGACGATGGGACTTAATGCGTGAAAAGTTAAAGAGTCGCGCCTCCACAATACCTTGGAATGAGAAACTGGAGGTTGGTTTCTTTCGCGGCTCACGCACCTCAGATGAACGTGATTCGTTGATTTTGCTATCTCGACGTAGACCAGAACTAGTGGAAGCACAGTATACAAAGAATCAGGCGTGGAAATCACTCAAGGACACACTTGACGCTCCCCCAGCAACTGAAGTGTCATTTGAGGATCACTGCAAATACAAATACTTGTTTAATTTTCGCGGAGTCGCCGCCAGCTTTCGTCTGAAGCATCTTTTCCTATGCAAGTCACTTGTCTTTCATGTGGGAGACGAGTGGCAGGAATTCTTTTACGATCAACTTAAGCCTTGGGTGCACTATGTACCACTCCCAAGTTACCCCAGCCAGGAACAATACGAAGAACTGCTTAACTACTTTAAAAACAATGACATCCTTGCACAGGAAATAGCTCAACGTGGGCGCGATTTCATCTGGCAGCATCTCCGCATGCAGGATGTTAAATGTTACTGGAGTAATCTTCTCAAACATTACGAAAAGCTGATGAAATACAAGGTGCAGCCAGATACTGAAATGATACACATAGGAGGCCCCAAGGATGAACTATAGCTATTTACGATCTGAATCTCTGAATTATACAACCATTTTAATTGTATTTAGTGGAGATCAGATAAATTTATTTTGAAGGACGATATTCGGAATTAGTATATCTCTCATCTCATTTGGAATTAGAATTTGGATTCACAACGCTACTTCGAAAAGTAAACATGATCAAAATTTTTGATTACACTGGATAGGTTTTTGATTTTTATAAACAAAAATTGTATATCTGTTGCTGAGCATCTCATTTTGTGTTAAGTAAATTGTATTAAAAATTAAATATAAGTCATACATACTGATAAATCTAGTTTGGCATGATTATAAAATAATACTTAAAATCAGGTTTTAAAACCGAAACGAATATCAGGTTCAGTTACGGTTTCGGTTATGATCGAATAAGGGTTTTCGGTTATCGGTTCTGCAAAATCTTGAAGTATCGGTTTCGTAACGGTCATCGGTTTTTTAAAAGTTTTGGTTTAAAAATACCGATATGGTTTCGGTTCACAAAAAAAATAATATAAATTAAGGTTTTCGGTTGACCAAATTAAGAAGCGTTATTCATTGTTTTACATATAAAAAGACTTAAGCTCTTTTTAGCCTGAAAACTAATGTTGTCTGGTTACTGGAATGGTTCAGCGTAATGTCGTTTTTTTATTATAATTTTAATTTTATCTCATATAAATTTGGTTTGAAAATTTTAACTATTTTGATTTTACAGATTTTCAATAACTTCGAGCTGCCATCACTTTGTCAAAAGTCAATAAATTTTAATGCGCAATGTTAATTTGAGCATGATTTTGCCTCTAAATTCGATCTGCATTTAAATTTTGTTTTTTTTTGAGAATTCAAAATTATTCGAAAAAATCAAAAAAGACAAAGGAGAAACACGGTAACTTAAAAAAAAAAATCGATTTTCAAAAATTTTTGAAAATGAACAAAATTTAAATGCAGAACGAATTTAGAGGTAAAATCAAGCTCAAATTTACATTGCGCCTGGAAATTGATTGAGTTTTAACAAAGCTATGACAGTTAAAAGCTATTAAAGTTGCTCAGCAGCTCCGACGGCCAGAACCGAAATAAACCCTTATAAATGAATCGGTTACTAAATGGTTATTTCGGTTTAAAGAGTTTCGGTTTGTGGGTTTCGATACAGCGGAAAAAATTATTTTCGGTTACGGTTTCAGTTACGGTTACAAATTTCAATCGGTTTTCACCGGTTAAAGGTTATGGTTCCGGTTAAGGTTTTAATCCCTGCTTAAAATAATTGGGCAATCGTTCTCGTATAATTTTCGTTTGAATGTTCACCTACAACTATGACAAAAATGGAAAATAAAAATAACAAAATAAATTTATGCTTCAAAATTAACCAAGAACTTATAGGTAAACGCGTAATAATTGGCGTAGAGTAATTTTCTTGTTGCATAAAGGACATTTATGTGTGGACCGCACTGTGGATTCTATGCAAGTCTTGCAGAAAATGTGACCACAACGTGTCACACACGGTTCACGTTGGCGCACGATTTCCAGACAAACTGGACATTTGTACACATCTTCTGATGAAACGTTAAGAGTTTCCTGAGTCCGTTTAGGTGGAGAAGGACCATCTGCGGGAGTGGAATCAATCTCTTGACTCGATCTTCTACGTCTAGCACGCCGACCAGCACTCGCTGTTTGATCGCCAGGGTCCGACAGGTTTATAAAGCCGGCAAAACGTGGGGGCGTGCATAAATCTATAATAGCATTAGGTGCGACAAATCGTGCTGCTCTGATCCGTGAACTTATATCAACATCAAAGTTGGAAAGATCTACTAGATCAATCGGCTGGCCTGTAAACAAACCAAAGTTGCTCAATTTTAATGTATTGTTGGAATATCTAGAGTGCTGACTTACTGATATCAGCTGAACGGCGATTGCGCTGAGCACTTACGACTCTTGGAGTCGAAGCTGCGCCTTCTCCAGCTATCTCAAGCAGCGAATCCTGATCCAGGCTGAGCTGCCTGGCTGCGCCTGATATGTCCAATGTTGGTGCAGATGATGTGCTGTTGCCATTGGAGCTGTTACTGCTGCTGCTGCTATCGACATTCAAATTACTGTCGCTTTCATTATATATACTGGAATTGTCCATCTGACCAGAGGACTCGAAACTGGCACGAGAATTACTTGTATTCGACTGCAAGCGAATGCGATGTGCGGTTGATATTAGAAAACGCATAATTTATTGCAACAGTGATAACTAACCTGTTCTGAAGTATCCCAGGGAGTAGTAGAGTTAAAAATACTGAACATGCTATTCAGATAATAACTTTTTCGTTTGGTAAACTAATCTTGTAATTTGCGCGGCTATACAAAAGAAATTGTCAAATAGTTATCGAAGAACAGCTGCTTGCAGTGCTGCCAGCTATTTTTTAAGCCGAACTGCCAACCCAAAAAAATTAACGTCTGGCAACTGTTCAATAAAAAAATACCTATTAAACTTTAGGTCCTTTTCCAAAAATGGTATTTTTTTAATTTTCTCATATCTGAAGCCAGAATTTTAAAAGTTTTCCGTATTAATAATTTAGCAAAAATTTATTACATTTGTTACAAATTTTTAATTTGAAATTCGATGAATTTTTGGTTGGAAGTTGGTCAACCCTCGGGGAAAGAAATGGTATAATTTAATTCTTAAAAACCATGGAAAATTCTACAAAATTTTAACAGAAACTCTGTATAAATTTTCAAAATACTAGCTTCAAAATTAAGTTAAATAAGAAAAATATAATAATTGGAACATGTATCTTATATTTCTATAAAAAAAAAGGTGTTTCAGTTGTTTTAGCTATTTTATTTCGAAATGTAGCTATTTTTTGGTGCTCCCACAAGTAACAGCTATTTTTTCTCCATTAAAGTTGGCAGCACTGCATCAAAACAACAGTAAATCGGCAATAAATATAAAAGAAAACAAGATTTTAAATAATTTCAATTGACATGGACAAGGATAAATTTACACTTCAAATAATAAGGCAGGATTTGATTGATAACAATCTGCAAGCCAAAGCCATTATACAGGTGAGTTGTAACTGCAAGCGATGACTTCGATGACACGTACAACTTATTTCAGGACATACTCAACAGCAGATCATCGATTGTCGAGCTGGAGGAGCTCAATGAAGCTGGTCGGGCCAAGTTGTCAGCTATCCGAAAGAACATCGAACGGTTGGATGATTGGGCGCGCGACATGGCCGATCCATCACTGGCCACAGAGGTCGACACGCATCGCGAACAATTCTCTAAGACATTGCAAGCATTTCGCAAAGCCAACGTGTCCACCATGCTGGAGATCGAGAAGGCAAACCGTGAGGAACTCATGGCCATTACGGGCGAGAGTGATTTGAGACAGCGCACAACGGCAGGAGCGCGACACAATCGCGGTAGTCTTGTATCGCAGGAGAACGACGTGACGGAAAAAATGTTGGCCATATCGCGGCATTTGTCGGAGACAACTCAGAAAAGTGCGGTGACATTGGAGACACTTGTTGCCTCGTCCCAGAACGTGGAGGCCACCAATGATGAGCTACACAATACCGCCGGAAGTATTACACAGTCCGGCAAGCTGTTAAAGAAATACGGACGACGCGAGTGCACTGACAAAATGTTGCTCTTCTTTGCATTTTCCTTGTTCCTTGCTTGTGTCTTCTACATTGTCCAGAAGCGACTCTTTTAGATTGAAATCTGTGGTAGCTGTGGATTGGGAATAGTTTAAATAGGCTCTAGGCTTATATCATGTCTCTGTAATATGTGTAAAACGCTTTGCTAATTTAAGAATTATTAATTACTTAAGCACATATTTTAGCGCTATTGCCAAACATATTTATTGAAAGTTGTAAAAAAAAATTCTCCTTAAATACATGTATTGTGATGGCTAGTAAGGACATCGTGGAACATTGCCGGGATTTGAAAAGCCATTCGTGTTGACCAAGCGGCAAATATCCTTATAGGACCGCTGATGCTCCTGCGCCCGGGGTCTGGATCTCTGCTGGGACTGCCTATATCCCTGATAATAGTAACCTTGTGCATCTGTAGATTTACTTTCAAATAATTGATCAAATAGTGTCCTGCCACTGATGGAGCCCACCATCCACAGACTGAGAATTAACCACGTAAATAGTATTTGCATAATGAAACGTTACGGTAAATTAGCAGCTACGACTAAAAATGAGCTGAGCTTAGTATATGCTGGCCTACTTATGGGATTTCCGCAACCTTCCACAAAGTGTGATGAAAGTGTCATGGACAAACTGATAACAATTATTTGAAATTGAAATAACACGCAATTACGTGCGTTGTTCAACACTGTGATGCCGGTGTGCACAGCTGACATTATCAGCACTGGCACGATTTGTTTGGGTTTGCTCGTCTCTTTCTATAATTTATAAAATTGGCGAATTTTTTATAAAACTACGAACAATATGAATCGTACCGAGCAAACGTTTGAGGACCTCAAGTCTTATTTTCGTACACATAGCAAAATCCGTGAACAGCGGCCGCACATGTCAAAGGTGAATATAATAAAAGAGAAGAAGACAGCTCAGACTTTCCCGGCATTTATTTTGTTTTTATTCCTTGTTTTTTCTGTAGGTTCATTCGGTGTGCTGGAACGCAAATGGATGCCACCTGGCATCGGGATCATTTGATAAGACAGTTGCTGTATACGCCTTGGAGCGCGATCGTTTCGTCAAGAACAATGTCTTTCGTGGTCACACTGCATCCGTGGATCAATTGTGTTGGCACAAAACGAATTCCGACCAGTTCAGCACGGCGAGTGGCGACAAGACAGTCCGTATTTGGGACATTAGAGTGGCCAAATGTGTCTCGGTTACCAATACCAAGGGCGAGAATATAAACATTGCCTGGTCACCGGATGGCAAGACAATTGCGGTGGGCAACAAGGAGGATCTGATAACATTCATTGACACGCGCACCAACAAAATTCGGGTGGAGGAGCCGTTTAGCTTTGAGGTCAACGAGATATCGTGGAACAACACCAATGATTTGTTCTTCCTGACAAATGGCATGGGATGCATGCACGTCCTTAACTATCCCAGCCTGGAGCATCAGACGACACTGAAGGCCCATCCCGCCAACTGCATATGCATTGAGTTTGGACCCACAGGTAAATCAAATACATGGATTACATTCATAAAGTCATGCTGAGGTTCCTTTGATTGTAGGCAAATACTTTGCGACGGGATCAGCGGATGCACAGGTTTCACTCTGGGATGCCAATGAACTGGCCTGCCTGCGTATGATTAGCCGCTTAGAATGGCCCGTACGCACAATATCCTTCAGCCATGATGAGCGACTTATTGCCTCGGCCAGCGAAGATCTCGTCATAGATATTGCCTTCACCGAGACGGGTGAACGAGTCACTGACATCCATGTGGACGCGTCCACCTTTACGGTGGCGTGGCATCCCAAACAGTATCTGTTGGCCTATGCCTGCGATGAGAAGGAAACCATTGGCGACAGGCGGCGTGATGTGGGCAACGTTAAGATCTACGGTTTTCCGGAGTAGACATAAATCTTTATTAGTCAAGTATTTCAGCACTTTGTCTTCTTATTATACAACTATTTGTCGACTCGTTTAAAGAGTTACCGCATTCATCCAACTGTTAACTACAGTGTCGAGTACATTAATTTTATTAAGTAACTGATTCAAATAAACATTTATACAATTGCTCCATTGATCAGCACAGCTCGGATGGTCAACTCTTTCGTCGCTTTCTAATGGACGCCACGTGAATCATCCACTTCCTAATATGTTGTGTATTATCTTACATTTTACAAATTTTGCAATTAGTGTATTTAATCCTCGTCAGAGCCGCTGCCGGAGCTGGAGCCTGAACCACTTGGCGAACCAGTGCGCGACCGTGTTGGCGAGCGTGAAGCGGATCCGGAACGGGAGCCAGATGGACTGCGACTGCGTGATTTCGACTTTGATTTAGTTGGGCTAGGCGAACCACTGCGACTGCGTGACTTCTGGTGGGAACCAGCTGGTGTGTTGGAACGTGAACGCGAGCCGCTGGGCGAGCGTGACCCAGACTTGGAGCGACTGCTGGCGCGTGAACCAGAGCCGCTGGCTGAACTGGAGTGGCTGGGACTGCGCGATCCGCTTGCTGCACTGCCGCTGGCGGAACCACTCCTGCTACGGGTGCGGGATCGTGAGCCACCAGAGCGAGTTCTGGAACGTGATTGACGCTCACGCTGTTCCTGCGCATCGGCAGCAGGTGTCGAGCTGCCAGCAGCTGCTTCATTATCCTCAGAAGTCTTGGAATTAACCGGAGTATCAGCTGACTTATCTGGTACGGGTGCTGCAGCCTGAGTTTGGTCATCGTCCACTTCCATGTCATCATCTTCTTCCTCCTCTTCCTCGCCTGGAACCTCCAGCTGACGTTCACGATACCGCTGCATACGATGCTCCATGGCATCAAGCGGACGATGCTTAACCACCTATACAGTATAATATTTAGATATATGTTATACATATGTACATACATATGTGAGACAAATTAAACATATATTGTACTAACCAGTTTTGTGTTGTTGGGCTGTTGTTGCCCGACTTTGACGCGACGCTTGTTGAGACGCACACGGGTCTCCAGCTCGTTGTAGTAGATGCCATCTGGCCGCATGACAAAGAAGTAGTTCTCCTCGTAACCCTTGGAAGCCTTTGTTTTAACATTCCAGTTGTACTCGCGTGCGATTTTATACTCGTATTCCTCCTCCTCCTTGTAGAGTTCGCCAGCGACAAAGTCGGTGCGTCGCTTCTCCAGCGTTGGCTCTGTGGGCAAAAAGTAAGCGACAAACTGTTCGCCGCTTTCGTCCATCACACCACGGATCATGGCCTGGGACATTTCCTCCAGTTGGGCGTGCACATTTTTGCCCAACGGCGCTGGATCGCTGTCGAAAATGACCTGGGCACATGGATATTTCCAATTGGTGAAGTCGGGGTATATGGGTAGCACCTCCACTGGCACCACATTCGGCTTGGAATAATGTTTGGTTATATCGCTCTTTGTGTCGCTGAATGTTTTTTCGATTGCCTTGATCTGTGCATCGCGATCCAGATAGAGAGTCTCTTCGCGCAGAGACTTTTTTACATTGTAGCCCACCTTGGCCTCAATGTTCTCCAGATTCTGAGGCTGGAAGCGCGTTTGTTCCGTCGAAATGTATTCGGATTTACGCAACCAAGACACTGTGCGCGAATGCTGACGTGAACGCACTGAATCAGTTGGCGTTAGCGTGTCCTCTTCCAAGAGTTTCTCATCGGCTGGATCTAACTGTGACATCGAATCCGCCTGGTAAAGCTCCCGATTAATCAAGTCCACAGTAACTCCCAAATCATGTTCCGTCAGCACATCGTACTTGAAGTTGCGTTCCAACGACGTGGGATTGTACTGCACAAAGCGATTGCTATCAAACGGATATTGCAGGAACTTCAAGTCGAAGGGTATATCCGGCAAATTATTGCCATACTTGACGCGGCAAATTATCTCGGACCTTATTTCAGTTTGTGGATAAGTTTAGTTGCCATAGTTAATGTTGATCTTATTGTATTACTTACTTTCGTTCCGTTTGTCGTTGAGGTCGCTTTTCGGCAGCACTGCTGACTGCCGAATTATTTATTGTAGGTGGCATTTTGATTATTAAACTATATCGCAGTTTATTTATTATGACAAACACCAACAAACAACACCAGGGTTGTATCCAGTGTTGCCAATTCAGCTTTTTTCCCGTCAGATCTGGCGTTTTTCGAATAGCAAATGCGGGAAAAATTGTGAGCTAGCGGGTGACGGGAATTCTAGCTTTATTGAAACAACAAGATAATAAGAGAGAGTGAGTGAGAACTAGCTGTGTTGCGATGCTTTGGGAATATGGACTAGTGGAAGCGAAATAGCAACATGTGAAATGTGAATTCAAAACAAAAGGAAAAAGATGACGCCGGTCGAATTGGCAGATTTACGTTTAATTCATTTTAAGTTATTATATTGTAGTAAAAACCAAAGTTGTATCTAGGGTTGTTAATATTATTTTGACATATCGATATATCGATTTACATATTTGGGCGATATTTTTCCAGACGATAATATTTCGATATAATTGATATATAAATCGATATATAATATTTTCCACCTTTGGCGCCAATTCTTGTTCTTCGTGAAATATGGATCAAAAATCTATTTTTGACAAATCGAAATGCAAGCTTTTCACTCAAATCGTAAACATTAGTGGAATTTGAAGTCGCGCCCAGATATTATATTATCGATATTTTAAATTTTTAATTTAAATATCGAAATTTTACAGTCTTAGTAATCGGAAGTGTTGTATAGCGGTCCCACTACAAATCAATTCAAAGGGTCTATCGACACCCTCCTGAAGTGTAAGTTAATCGGCGGCTAATTTGAATGCTGCTCGAAAAGTATATTTGAAGATATTAAAGTATTGTTTATTTTATACGAATATGTTATACCATTTAATTATTTATTTGCAGTTAGATTAATCAGAAGTTAAATAACAATTTATCATTTGTATTTGCACATCTTCAAAGCAACCGCAACAGATTTATAATCTCTGGCGCTTCAATTACGAGAACACGTCAAGATAAATTAAGTTCTCATTAATTAAAAGCAACTTTAATTAAAAGCCACTTGATACGCTTTAAGCCCATGAGCGACATTACAACAACTTATTTGCTGACGCCTTTTGGCTATATAATTCCCAGGGTTATAGTTCAGCAGGTCTGTTGAGAGTTTCCCCTTGGTTTAACTGCCAAATACATGCTGAGTAGACGGCTTTCAGATGCTAAAGGGCAAAGGGTTAAGCTGAATAAAGGCAGCCAAACAGAATAGAAGCAAATAAATAATGCTGAAAGCTCATAATGCCGCTGACCGCGTTGGACTTAAAGTGCAGCAAAGAAACGGTCGATAATGAGGAATAACGAGGAAAATCTGTATTGGCAGCGCGCCACTTGGTCGAGTATAAACAATTATAAAAAATGAGAAACCAAAAAAAAAAGCTGAATCCCATTAATTATGCAATTGTATTCCTCTTCAAGTACATTCAATAAGGCAAACGTTGTGTTAATGATGTTCATAAATACTGAAAGTCCTTTCAGGAAAACCCCAAGCCCAAAGGATTGTACATACATATATGTATGTGGAAACTTCGAATGAGCGTCGACGTCTGGCAAATGAGTTAAGCAATCGAGTATTTTCCGAGTGCATTTATATTTCAGTCTCTGACGAAGTCATTTTTTTGTTGCATGTATGTACACATACACACAATCTCAGACATGCAATGCGATGTTGCATTAAACCAGCGCAAATGAACTGTCTCATTAATTATGCACCTTTATTTCCATCTCTCACTGGTAATTATGGAAATTAAAACTGAATACAACTTTCCGCCAAATGCTTTCATAGTTGTGAACTAAATAACTAGAAGCAGCGCACAGTGGTTCGGAAATATGTGTCGCGGTGTGGAAATGTTTTCAGATGGAAGAAATTCATTAAAATTTATATTGCGTTCTTCGAGTTGAAATGTTCTTATCATGTCAGGATATCATAGCTAACAATATATATTGACTAAAAATAAATCAATGTGATGAATATATGTGCTATAGTAACTTTGATTACACCAAACTTTACATTTTTTACATTCTATCGAAATTTATGAAACTAAATTTTATTTTGAAATTTCGTAATTTTAAAACTTACAACCATTTTGGTTTATAGCCCATCTAAAAGCAATGCGAAAACATTTTCAATCAGCCACCAAAACAAGCAAAGCCACTGCAACCACTGGAAAGCGTCACCACAACAGCAACCACAACAGAGCAGGTCACCGCTATAAAGAGAATTCCAGAGATTTGACTTGTAATTAAAAAGCATTGACACAAGATTACAAAAGTGGAAAAGATTCAAAGTGAATACTCTTCAATATACAGTTCAGTAAGATAATGAACCCATAATTTAAATATTCCTGAAAAGAATATCGACAATTTCTCTTTTTAATTACCAACTACCAATTTAAACTATTAAACAATGATGAGAAATTAGATTAAATACAACATACTTATGTGGGCAAAACTTTTATCCAGACATTTCAGGGAGTTTCAGAAAAACTATTTAAGATCTTGGCAAATAAATTCAAAACTAATTTATCTCTTTTTTTGTTAAAGTAAAAGGTCAGAAGTGGATATTTGATGCACGAATATGAATGTCTCGGAAACAGTATTTTCTCGTCGAGCAGTTTCTCATTTAAGCTCAGGCTCTTTCCTCTTCTGTGTTCCTCTTTGTGACTTTTTAATTAATAAGCCACTAAAACTGGTTAAAAAAACTTATTGCTGCACTTACAGCAAAAACGAAAAGAACAAAATTTAAACAGTTCAAGGCTTAAATTGATATAAACTAGTTTTTGCAACTTTTATAATTGTACTGTATTTACAAACCATTTGAGAATATTTTACGCTCGATTTCTGGGGAATTTAAAAGAGCATAAATTACTCAGGTTGTATTTTTAGAGTGTCCTTCTTCTGGTATCAAGGACATTTCGATTAGTGTTTTTAGAGCAATCGACTGGCGACTGTAAACGTCACTCAACCTGTCTCACAGACAACTTTGTTAAGAATATTTATATTTTTTTTTTTGCCGATACTCGTCCACAAAGTGTATGTAGACAGACAAGAGAGAAGTCTGATACCTAAAACTGATGATACACATGCATAGGAAACCCTGTTAAAAGAGCGAGTTCGTTATTTTTTTCGGGCTAAAACTAAATACAAGGTTTGTCAGAAAAATATCCAATTAATTAAGCAAATCGGAAAATTTACGACGACAAAAAATTGTTTTTAAAAATGTAGATGGGATTTGTAAAGTGAATTTAAAGTAAATCAAAAAATATGATAGTCTGAAATATAGAGAAGAGGTGTGTCTCTCCCTTTCAGCTTCATCGTATACACTTTTACCTGATATATTCTAAAGCAATCTTTTAGTGTAAGCTTCAACTTGTGGATTTGGTAACTGAAATTTTCTTTATATACACCGGTCCTAAGTCGCTGTCAAAAATGTAATTTCAACAGTCACACAACTAAAGGAATAATCTAATAAAATTCGAAGTTACAGATTTGCAATACAAATGTCTAGAGAAAATCTCAACGTGCATATTTATTTATCGGGAAACTCAAGGTTGTAGTACCCATACAATTGAAAATTACAGGGTATAAGCTGCTACTGCGGCAGCCAGCGCTTCCAGTTGTCTAACCGAGTTAATTTTTGGCTAAGACGGCGACGTCCTCGTGGCTGACAGCTGATGGCCATGGCCAATTCGGGAGTAGGGCGTTTGACGTTGGCGGTTTTTATAGGCACCTTCAATCCACTTTGTAAGCCATTCTACGGCAATAAAGGCTCAAGTGAGTGCCTCTAATATAAAATTGAATTTAAATAAATGGAGTCGAGGGCCGTAAAAGCCAAAAGCACGACCCGCTGCCACACGTTTCGAATCTGATTTGATTTGTTTGCATGGCATCTATCTCACTCTCTCTGTCTCTGTCTTTGTCTCTCTCACTCGTAGTTTCTCTGCTTAGCGAACGCCCAGCACTTAGGCCAAATTTAATATGCAACAATCTTTGGCAGGCACCGAAAAAAAAGTATGGGGAAGACGCATAATCAACATCAGCAGCATAGGGAGGGGCAACGAGAGAGGAGGAGCATTCAGAGGAGAATTGAGAGGCACATCAAGAGGAGTCATGGTAGGGGCAACGAAGACGAAGACGAAGACGTCGAAGTATTGTAATAAATCGCTGGCTAAAAATGTGGCACGAAATAGCTTTAATTTATTCATGCCACGCGCGCGTGTTGCAAGTCAATGTGTTGGCGTTTTACAGAAACCGAAGGGAGAGGGGAGTGAAGACATTGATTAAAAATGCAAAAGACTGCACTGCGCCGATCTGTCTGCACTTAAGTATACAACAGTTTTTCAATGTTGTTGCTGCCACATTATGCAAATGTTGTTGCCACCGGCAGAGGATTGTTTGTTGATTTGAAAGGCTTTAGGAGAGGACGCTGCTTGGCTAATTGGATGACAGCTAATTAAGACAGACAGACAGACAGACAGTCGACAAATTGGCAGCTTGTCTAGGTAACCATTTGGGATAGATTTGGGCAATTAGCCTTGATTCTCCATCCATGTGTGCGTGTGTGTGGGTGTATATATGAATGTTGTCTCTGTAATAATATTGTAGGCTCATCTAATGGCAGCAGCTTTTTAATGTTTTTAATGGCCAAAAAGCTAAGTACATCGAGCCAAGGGTCGTTGTCTATCCTTCCCGCCAGCTGTTGCGTCTGTTTGTTGAGTTTCCTGCTTGTTTTCCCTTGTAATTTACAGTTGTTACACAATATCGCGACACAAGCGTCGACAGCATCTTTTGTGTAGTCTATTTAATATAAATTACCCTCTACGTTTCACAAGTGCACATACATTCTCATACATATAATATGTGAGGCAGTTTGTGCCCAAAAAGTGTGACATGAATTTCAATTATTGTCTTTAATACAATTATATACCCTGTAGCGCAGTAAGGAGTGGGGTAATTCTCCCTGTATGACTTTTTACAGAGTAAGCTGTAGATATATTCCACCCACTACCAATTAATCATTATTTTCAAAAGCAACAACTGTATAAAATATCTTACAGATAGCACAACTTAAAGCTACACATTATAATAATAACTAATTATTCACCCGCTCTGCATTTCTTGGAAAATGTACAGGTTTTCTAGGAAAGTCCATTTACTTAGAAAGTAGACAGTCGGGAGGAATTAGCTTGTTCAAGTATTTGCATAAAAGCAAATTTATTATTATGAGAAAGCTTAGCTTGAACTGTGTACAGTGGGTAGAAGCTGAGCAAAAAGTTGATATAAATATTTATAAGTATTTTTATATATTTCTAAATTAAACTTTTCCTTTCATCCTTTGAACGAATGCAAGTCCTAAGAATATTTAAGTAAACTATGTATACACATGCAATTGTGTGTGTGTGGGTGTGTGTGTTTGTACCTTGTGGCAGTTAGCATTTTAAAGTGTACAACGTGTTGTTGTCGCTCTACACACACAAACTTACACATACCCCCACTTTGTGTGTGCGTGTGAAGCTGTTGTGAAATTGACTCACTTCAGTGGCAGCATCTTGTGACTGAAATCTGTTGGCAAGTGTACATAGAGAGCCACTGACTGGAGGAGCCACTGACGGAGGTAGAGAGACAGAAATGGTTAAAAACATAGCATGTTGACTTATACAGGCGATGTTCCAAGTTTAATATTCGCTTCGATTTCGCCAAAGTTGAAATCGAGGCTAGAATTCAAGACATTCATTATGAAGTTGTAATTTAATTACTTCAAACAATCTATTTTGTGGATTTGTTGTTTTTGGAATGTGCATTCTAACAAATGCCAACTCTTATCATCAACCAATTATACTCACTGCTGTGGAGAACGAAGAAAACAAGTCGGCAAAAATAAAAAATAAAACAGGAAGCTTAGACAACAATTAACTTATTAATTATAAAATATGGTAACAAACTTGAATAATATTTATAATTATTCACGAACTTTTGCAATACGTCAAATTTGTTATTTCTATTACATAAACGTATCAGGGAAATTGCTTTTTAAAGTTAGACTCGAGTTGTTTGCAATTTGTTTGTTTTCGAAAAGTTTTCAGCAAAGTTTTCAGTGTGTTTGCTGAATTTTTCGATTAACTGTGCAGAAGTCTAAGAGGGAGATCGAGGAAATGCGCAGGAAACTCATTTTGTGGGTGTCAACGGATTAAATTAAGTGTAGCATACTTTTTGGCCCACATCGCGATGCTGACAGTTAACGAGGGTCATCATGGAGTTAACGTCACACGTGACGGCAGACAGGAAAGTGAGGTAAATAAAAAGGGAAATCTCTTAAAGAAAATTAAAGTCTTTTCCTCAATATCAATATCGAAATGCGATTACGAGTTCGCGTTCGAGTATATCTGATATCAGTAAATGTGTTCGAACATCAAAAAACTCTTTCTCTCACTTGTCGCTCATGGTAAGTTATGTAATGTCAATCGGCTTCTTAAGGCGTTTCCATAAAAATGTAAGTCGTGTTATGTATGTATTTGTGTGTGTATCTGTGTGTGTGCGAGCTCATGTTATCGCACACATCTCGTCTGATTATCCTGTGACAATGTGCGCACAAAATAAAATCAGCATTTTCGCTTTTCCTTGCAAGTCAAGTGTTTGCCCGTCTTAGTGTTCGTGTAAATGTATTTGTATTTGTATTTGTATCTGTGTTGGTGTATCTGTATGTGTCACAGGCTGTAATGGCCCGCAGCTAAACACAAGTTTTGTTTTCAACTGTTTAACACGCATCCTGGCAATGTGGCCCATGTTCCATTCACGGTTACACATTTCGATGGCCTCGTCATGCCACATGCCTCAAATGTATGCCACTTGCCACACACAGCAGCCAAACACTTGCCATTACATCTACAACTTGCTATTCAGTCAGCTTTAAAGAGATCCTTAACTACAAGCTGATGCCTTCTGAATGGAAATTATCGAAGTTCTTTTTAGACTGGATTTGTAATTGGATAAGCAACCAAACAAGTCCTGAATGAGGTGCGGCAACATACACTTTAATTTAATGCCATCTTACAGTCATATATAAATCCATTATTCCCATGCTACAAGAATCCAGCAGAAAACAGGATCCAGCATCTGATTCTTACAACATTTCGTGCCGAAATCCAATTCCGCTTATTTATGTGCTGGGTTAATTCAAATACAAAGATAAGGCACAACATTGCGAGCTACAATAGATAGATACGCGTACTTCAACACGCTCTGTTTCACACAAACAGTTACACACACACACACACACATACACACAGACAGGGACTTGGCACCTGTATAAAAAAGTTTTCTATTTACAGCCCATCAAGTGGGCTTCATTTTCGTGAGTCTTTTATACCTAGTACACATTAAAAATGCGGGCGGCGGGTATTATACGTTGGTGAAAGTGTTTGCCAGGGGCACAGTGACGGTGACTCGAACCAAAGAGCAAAATTTAGGTTCGGATCGCGAACCGGTTTGGGTTCAAAGCTTGGTTCAATTAAATACAAAAAAAAAAATCGAATGCTTTAATTTGTACTTGATTTTTTAAACCAATTGAATATATATTTTTTTTAATTCTTGTTTTGTTTATAATCTAAATTTATTTGAAGATTTAAATATGAATAATTTTTATTAGAATTCTTAATAGATTTATGTAATTATTTTTTTTGACAAGAACATTTTATTTAAGAAAGTGGTGGTTAGTAACTGTAGTTGATTTCAATTGGACAATTTATAAGGAGTATAAAGAGAAAACAATTGACAAATGTATATTAAATTAAGCTGTTTTCAAATGTGTTTTCTATACGCAGGGTATCTCCCTGCATTGAAGTTTATCTTTGTCTTTCTCACTCTTCACCCCCCTCCGTTCTCGCTGAATGCATCTCGGATGTCGTAGGCGTGAACCATTGTCTATTTATTTCTTATTTGTTGCTGGTTGTCACTTTTGGAGCATTTTATGCGCTTTTTACAGCACGTATCCTTTTTGCAAGTCGGCTTACCGCTTTGCGTTTGCCTTTTATTGCATTAACAAAAGGTAAGTTGAGCACGTGGAAATCGGGCTTATTTGTTTGCGAAAAAGTCTGGAACTCAATGCACCGAGAGACAAACAGAAAGAGCGAGAGTGAGAGAGAAAGAGAGTTACCTCTAGGGGCTCTCTTTGTTTGCGATGGATTTCTGAGACCCATTTCAAGGACCTGCGCAACTTCTATTTAATTCACACTTCAATTACCAACGTTAGCTTCCACCAGCTGTTGGCCAGTCCTGACCGGAGGTCCAAAGGGCTTATGTCAGACAATACGTTATGGGCACGTCTGAAGGGGGATATGGGGCAGGGAGAGGGCAAAATGGATTGTCCGAATTGGGGCAAGCTCATTCTCAGCTTTAGGTTTTGTGCAAAAATTGTGTAGAAATTTATTTAGCTGCGATTCCAAGTGTCCTTGTGGGATTTACACATTTGCTCAGGATTTGACAGTTTGCACTTCATTTAGTACTGGCCAGCATCCTGCCGCTTGAGTATGGTGCAAGTTATTCGCACACACTCATAAATACTCAACGTACACAGAAATTGGCCATTCGTTTGCTGTTGCTTTTTCGGGGTTCTTTGAATGCCCCTAGGCATGTCGAATCGCCTCCCCTCCCTCCTAAGTTCCCTTCTAGGCCGAGTTCTAATAAAATGCCCATGTTGACCACGAGTTCAATTCATTTGCCAACGTTTCTTGCGTTGCCCACAATCCTGACCCCAGTCTGTTTTCATACGAATTTATTGGTTTTCCTAACATCTAAGTGGATCAGCTTTCAGAATGTAATACGCAGCAGATATACTGCTCTTAAAATTGCTTTTCTTTTGACCTTTGTTAACCGAAAATATTATGTTTTTTAAATCGAAAGTAGCCGACTTGTGTATACTCTGTACTCAGTTATAAACATGTGTCACAAATGACAGTCAATACATATTTTTAATCTGTTCTGCTCACAGAAACACAAAAGTGTCTGAGCAATAACAAGTTAGAATAGCACTTTTGTATAATCATACCAAACAAACAGTGCAATTATTTATTTGTCGCATCTGCCAAAGCTGAACATTATTATATATAAAAAAAAAATTAACTGAACAATAATTATTTACAAACATTTGTTTATTTTTTTTTATTAAGAGTTAAGACTAATGAGCTTTTAGTAAAATTAAATGTCGAGAATTCACTCGAAAAAGTGTCAGTGACAAAAGAATAATTCTATATATCTGACAATTACTGTTGTTTAACAAACATCCTTAAAGTGTTGAGTAATATTTACTATCCTGGTTCCTGGGTTCTCACATTTACACTCAATTCAAATACTTAGCTCAACAATAACTTTTGTATGTATTATCAAGATATAAAGAAGATAGATGGTCGTCTTGGTTTCGCAGATGTCTGCCACGACAGGCGATGTCAGTCGCATTCATAGAAATAACTAATTGAATTTTAATTTGCATCATCTTTGTCATCGTTTCCAAATGCCTGTCAACATTTAAAGACGCTTCAAAGTTTTCGCAAAGTTTTTCTTTTAATTAAAATTTCACACGTTCATTGAACAGCGTTAATGAGCTGTCGACCTTTAAATGAGACCAAAGAATTCAATTTGAGTCGTTGATAAAGTTGATGACAAGTACGAAACGCAAATTGGGTTAAATGAGGCTAAAAATAGATATTTAATTCAGAAATTAATGAGACTCTCCCCTTCAAAGCAACACAGATCACGACTATTTATTAATTTATCCAATATTTGTTCTACTTTTCCACATTAATTCATCAAAACTGATGCGGCTCAACTGAGCATCGGCTTAAGGCAAAGTTAAATGAGTTTCTTCTTTGGCTAACAAATTAAATTACTAATCCGAAATCTAACTAATTAACGTAAGTATTCCCATAAATGCAAGTAAGTATACTTTCCCAGGTAGCCATAATTTCTAATATAGACTTCAGAGACGGGATTAATGTATGAGCCATGATGATTCAATTTGTAAGCAAAATAAGCAAATTATAAAGATTTATGCACAGTCTGTTAAAGTCAAAAATTCTCAAAAATTTCCATTTTCCAATTTTGAGCGCTTTTATCTATTGCATAAATATTTACGAGTACGCTTATTTGTGATTTATTTGTGTTTTAATAGGCGATGCGATGCTTACCTTTAAGTCATAAAGTACCTCAATTTCAATGATTTATTCTCTATAATAAAATGTATCTATGGATGGCTTTAAAAATGTTCAGAATAAACACTAAATAAAATAATTTTAAGTTTAGAAATTTTGTAAAAAGCGATTAAAAAACTATACCAGGGTAATGCAACAATTTAGAGTACAGTTTGATAGATGTGGTTATATTCCTAATAGATATAAGAAATTCAAGAGCACTTTTCCTTCAACTTTCTAAAAAAAACCACATAGACTTACAGATACATTCATAGAGACTGGGATGTATCTCCTCCCTTGGCATTCTTGTTTAAGTATCTGTAGAGTTTGACAGTTCGTGAAATCAAAGTTAGTGTCCCACAACTGTAATAGGTTTTTATTGCCGTCGGCAGCAATCCACATGAAGGCAACCAATGATTTTCTAGCTTTCTTTGTGCCTCACAAAACTTTGCCATTTGGCTGGAAATGCTTTTAATCTAACAACAAAGTTGAGAGCTGAGAACTGAAAGCTGAGAACTAAGAGATGGGAGCTCAGAACTTGGGAGTGCTTAGACAACTAGTAGTTAAAATTTGTGAAATGTTTTCGTCCCTTTTTTGGGGTGTCACAAAAATTTAAGTTGTCCTTGACATGCTTCTGCTTTGCCCAGGAAAGGGATGCCTACTCTTTTATGCATGTGCTTCTACATTTCAAACGAAGTTTAATTTCATTTTGTTGTGGTTCTTTTAACAATCTAAAAACAGCTAAAACTTTTTAGGCAGCGCAGAAAAAAGGAGCTGCTTTACTAAGAATAAGTATATCCTAAAGTATTCGCTTAGTGTTCATACAAGTAACTTCAAAGAATCGCCTCCAAAATAAATATTTTTCAGCTTTCGGTTCATCTTTCGATTCATTTTCATTGTGCGCTTAACGTCTTAAAGTACAAAAACCTAATTACGAATTCTTAACCTGAGTTGAATTAATTAAATGCCTGCCTTAATTTCATGGTTTATTTTTTTTTTCATTTCAATAAAAATTAATTAGCGTAGCGAGCGGCCTTAATTATAACGCTCGCTCCCAAAAGTATAGCTCGAAAAATCAATAAAGCAGTTAAGCCTTCTCAGCGGACCCAAAAAAATGCCAAATTGCCAATTGGTAAGGCCAAGGGTGATAAAACGCGTTGAATACATTAAAAGACAGATTGTCAGATTTAAAGTGTTTTGGGATTACTCAAATGGGACTAAGAAGTTTGGATCTGTAATTCCTGGGTTCTTATCTTACAAAAATATAAGCCTCTCTACTCGTACTTGTCGGACCGCAAAGTAAATTTCATTTCTGAGGGTAAGCTTACAAGTTTTTTAAATGTTTTTTTAATATGGTTAAGGCTTTAAAAATTGTGCTAAAATTTAATGCTATTCTTGTTGATATTGATACTATTGATTGAATAATTTCATTTATTTTAAAGAAAAGAATGATTTGGATGTATTTGTGCATATATTGAATAAAAATAACAAAATTTGAAGAAGAAAAACCACAAAATCTTGGTTTTTGAAGAGTTCTAAGGAAATGGAGAAATTATAGCTATTAGAGACAAGGCTAACCTAGGCCTTCGACTCAAAAAAAAAAAGATATCTATTAGTCGGACATATGTTACAGGATATCTTCAAGTCAGGAATTGCTGCTTGATAAATTAAAAAAAAACATTAATTATTATTCTTATTTGAAATTCCGCAAAACGATTAAAATGCAAAAAGTGCCATTCATAATTTATTTATGTGGGACACTCGGAGCATTTCAGCGTCGATTTGCATGTAAAACTCATGAAAATATTAAAATACTTGATGGGAATTGGAAGGAAACTTTTACTGTATGTGTGTTTATGCTAAACAAGGGTGGACTTTTGAACTTATAATTAATGCGCCGATAGGCTTCATTAATGTATAGATCATAAACAGGACTTGAATAACGACAGGCAAATGCCTGGGTCTTGACGACATTAGATGGTGCAGGAATGGACATTAGATGGGACAAGGATGGAACATCAAATAGATTTGGCATTCATAAAAATTGTGCATGACAATGGCAACGAACTCAAAGTAATAGAAATCTCAGAGGCTCAATCAGTTTATCGATTTAAATGCTGCTGTCATAAAACGCAAAATGTGAAATTTGTCAAGGAAAAGGGAAAGCTTCTTGGAAGGGGTTCCAAGGGAAGGAGTACCCTCTTTTTGGCTACCCTTTCGAGTTGTTGTCTGCCCCATAAACCTCTCGCCATGGTCGATGGTGACCTGCGCACCGTTCGTCGTGCCACACAATGTGGCATTCTGGAGATACAGACTCCGACTCCCGTCCAAACTTGAAGCGTTTCTCCAGCGTAGCCATAACACAGAGACCTAATACATTTTTTATACCTAATGCGAGTCATTTTAGAAAATGCGATGCTGTGACGGTATCTTGGCCCAATGGATGGGCAAATGTGAAAGGATATTTAAAGGTCATACCATGACATGCTACCTTCAACTGGGCCCTGTTGTCTGTCCGATAAGGGCAGAGTCTTCTCTTTATATTGATTGACCCCCGACCCATGCTGTGTTGTCAGTAATTGAAATATGCTGGCAATATTCAGGCGACTGACCAATAATTTAGATAAATTTCATAAATATCGCAAGCACTCCGTCATGATTATGCTCTAATCAGCGATGCATAATGTGAGAGGGAAGGAAGGGAAGGACGAGAAATATTTCCGGCATTTTGACCGCCGGAAAATGTTAAAATGAACATGGCAGCACCAGGTGGCAAAGCACTTTGCCACCACTCTCTTTCTTTCTCTCTCTCTATCCTCTCTCTCTCTCCCTGCCTGTTTCTCTTTCGCTCGCACATACATTTAATGATTTATTGGCCATATCTCGAACGCGTGCGTTCTTAAATTTCATAAATTTCAGACCAAAGTCTGCGTTTCATGGCCAAATAAAGTGACAAAGTATCCAGGGACTTGTTTTATATTTGCTCTGTGCTCAAAGGACTATTTGAGGCATTCGGGAAAAGCATCAATTGGTTTCAATATATGTATGTGTGTGTGCTCTAACTTTTGCTTCAACTCGGTTATTGTTTTTGCAGTTGAAATAAATTGACCATAATCGCAGTCATACCACAATCCACCTGGCTAACAAATGCCAAACAAGCTTACATGAGATTATAGGTGTTTATTTTTTTTTTTTTTTTTTTTTTTTTTTACTACTTTGCTTTTATTTATTGAATCTTCTCCGGGTGGAGACTTACAATAAGTTAATCAAATCTTATAATTATAACTTATTTACGGTCAAGTTGACTGATTAAGGTCTAGGGGCCCCGATATATTACTGCTGGGCTGGGAGGTCGTTGCGTTGGAGGCGGGTTTGATTGCAAACCCGAGTTAAGCGCCTTGCTAGGAGATTCGGATGCAGTGATAGCTTGATGATGTAGTTCGCCTTTTGTTGTGCTATTTCATCTTTTGCGGATAGAATGTTAAGATCTCTACGGATGTTTTCATTCCGAACAAACCATGGTGCCCCAGTGATAGTTCTCAAAATCTTGGATTGTGCTCGCTCAACGATATCAATGCTGCTGTTGCTCGCATTTCCCCATAGCTGCGAACCGTAGGTCCAGATTGGTTTTATTGTGGAGCTGTATAATAGTACCTTGTATTCCAGGCAAAGGGGAGATCGAGCATTTAAAAGCCAATGAAGGTTAGTGGCTTTCAGAGTTATCTGCGTTTTCTTAGCTTTAATATGATAATTTCCAAGTGAGCCGTCTGTCAAGGTGAACTCCAAGGTACGTTACTTCATCAGCTTGGGTTAGTTGAGTGTTATACAAAGTTAGCGGAGGGCAGGTTTGCCTGTTGAGAGTAAACGTTACGTGTTTACACTTTTGTTCGTTTATTTTAATACGCCAGTCTGATAGCCATTTCTCCACTACCACCAGATGATCAGCTAGTGTTGATGTTGCTTGGATAGGGCATCTGGAGCGACTTAAAATTGCTGTATCGTCGGCAAACGTAGATGTTGTTAACCGCTCGTTTGTAGGGATGTCCGCTGTGTAAATGACATATAAGGTTGGTCCCAATACGCTGCCTTGAGGAACTCCAGCTTCAATTAAATGGTCGGCTGACGTAGAAACGTTGCTTCTCACTGAGAAGACTCTATTGTAGAGGTACGACTCTAGTAGCTTGTGGGTGTATGTAGGGAGTGTCGTTTTAATTTTGTACATGAGGCCGTCAAGCCACACTCTATCGAAGGCCTGAGAGACGTCAAGAAATATCGCACTGCAGTATTCCCGATGCTCGAATGCAGTACGTACTTCTGATGTTATCCGGTTGACTTGCTCGATAGTTCCATGCTTTTCTCGGAAGCCAAATTGATGTGCTGGGATTACATTGTGTGCTCTCAGGTAGGGAATTAGGCGCAACAGGAGACATTTTTCAAAGAGCTTTGACAAGCAGGGTAGTAGACTTATTGGTCTGTACGATGATGGCATCGTATGATCTTTCCCTGGTTTCGGTATCATAATAATGATCGATTTTTTCCACTTTTTAGGGAAATATCCAAGTCTTGTGATCGCGTTGAAAAGCTTACAAATGAGGCAAATAGCACAGTTCGGGAGTTCAATGATCATTTTTGAGTTATTAGATCACAGCCTGGCGCCTTCTTTGGTTTCATCTGCTCCTTGATGACTTTTGAAATTTCACTTGGACGAAACTCAGATGGCACGGGGTCGGCTGCAGTTTGAGCTGGAGAAGGTGGTAGTACAAAAGAGTTAGTTGCCGGATTTGGTTGAAACACATTTCGCAGATGGATGAGCAGCAAATGTGTCGGCCCTGCCTTTATCACTACGGGCCCAGGAGCCTGAAGAGTTCCTTATAGGTGTTTATTAAAACTAGAAATCAATAAAAACAAAATTTTTTCAATTAAATTTAACACATGTTTACTTTAATTTGCACATCCAATTTGCAGTTGAGTTTAAATTTTGTCAGAGCTCAATAATTTTAATTCAATTACTTTACTAGTTTCACACTCGCTCAATCGAAACGTTTATTTGAAAAAGAGATATACTATAATTCGATTTCAACGCTGAGAAAATTAATTTTCCATTTGTGCCACAGATAATTCAGTTTCACTTGTTTGCATGGAAAATGGCATTTGTAATTACATTATTGGCCATTGGTTAAGCCCCTCACTCGACTTGGCCAACAGCCAAACTATGAGTACAGCCAAAATCCCATTGTAAAAAATTGGAATGTATTCGTTTAAGTGGAATGAAAGATTTCTGATATAACTTTGCAATTGACCAATGCAATTGTCCTGTCAGCAGCAGCAGCTGCTTCTTTGTCTTGCTTTTACTTTGTTATCTGGGTAGAATTTGAGATACTCGAACTAAAAATAGAACATCGTCACGGCAATTGAGTGAACTTGTTACCCAAAGCTGTTTGCAGATCTTAAAGTTTATTTTAAAATTCATTTTGAGTCAGCTGAATTGACAGAAAAGTCGACTATCCTTTATTCTCTTTCGATACGATGCCTACAAAATATTTGATGCAGATCATGTCTTTACCAGAAATATAAAATAGATAACCTATGCTTAGTTGAATCTCTGTTGAACTTTTAGACTTTCCATATTATTTGAGCTGAACTTCACTAAAAGTCTCAAAAATATATAGAATTGATATTGCTTCATAATAAATTGGTTAGTTTGAAAAATAACTGGGATCGATTCCCCGTCATGATATTCTTAAATGTGTTTTTAAGTTCCTTAAGAATGAAACACAATTTAAAAAATATATATTATTAAATAATTGTGATATTAAAAGTCTTAAAAATATATATAATTGATATTGCTTCATAATAAATTTTTTAGTTTGAAAAATAACTGGGATTGATTCCCCGTCATGTTATTCTTAAATGTGTTTTTAAGTTTCTTAAGAATGAAACACAATTTAAAAAATATACATTATTAAATAATTGTGATATTCATGATTACAATCCTCACCATAATCTAAACATGATATTTTAGTTAATGAGTAATAGCTATATTTTTGAATCAAGCAATCATCCAATATAATTGCTTACAAATAGTAATATTTTTATTTTTATTCTTTTAGATGACTTACAATACTGAGCTGAAAATAATATTACAAATATTCATATACCATGACTACATCAACTAGTGAAAGATGTGAAAGTGAAATTGAGAACAAGGATAATAAATATGCGATAAATCAACTTAAAGCTCTTATCTATGTGTCAGTTTTGTGATGTGTTGCGTTAGTAAGATTATAACAGCCATGATTATTAATAAAAGTAACAGTTAAGCGCAGCAAAAGATGGGCCAAGTTACAAAAGCGTCAAGGGAAATTAACTTCTTATTTCTCATTTGCTGCATAACGCGCTTTAATATTAACGCATGTGTGTGTGTTTATAAGCGTATTTTTAGTCGATGGCCTTTATTTTTTTTTTTGAGTTTTGACCTCATGATTTATTTTCATTTGCCTGCCGTCAAAATATCGTTAAAACAGCTACAAAACATTTCATTGGGGCAAATTTGAAATTTATGTGTTTTACTTTCTAAATTGTAAAACTTTCCGCGTGTATGGATGTGTGTGTATTTCTGTTGTTCTCCTTTGATTTGCCTGCACGCTGTGGGCAAACTTCGTTCAACTTGGCCAAATTCGTGTCTTTGTTTCAATTCGCCTTTGCCTTTACAATTTCCGTGATTTAGCATTTTGCTTCATGACAATTGACAGTTATCCGTGCCGTGGACACGCCCCCTCCCGTTTAAAATACTCCCGAGCATGCCGTACCTTCTCTATAATTTGCTTAATTCTAACGCACTTTTGACTTATGTCTTTACTGAGTTTAAACGCTGCCGATTTCCGTTTCCGTCTCCGACGTCGCCATTTCTTTTTTCCACCCGATTCTCTAGCCTGCGGCATTTATATATGCTTCTGCTTGTTTCTCTTCTGTTTTTGCATAGAGTATTACAATATTATTACAAATATGATTCCCTGAGTTCTATTTGCGTATTCATATATGCATTATCCGATTGATTTGTAGAGTTTCAGTGTCTGATAAAGATAATTATGACAGATTGAAATATTTAATATTGAGTTAGGCATATTTCTTTATTAATATTTATTAAAATCTAACATTTCATTTAATTTAAAATCGAATTTCTTATTCGTAAAGCGTATTTAGACTTCGCTCAATCGACAATAGCGTTTGAATTTGTTTAGCTGAATTTATGATAAAGACAGGAAATTTCGTCTCAATGAAATATCCGCTTCAAAGTGTTTTGCATATATTATTTACTTTATGCGTCGAAGTATTGTTATTGTCTCTCAATAAGCGATGATAAAATTATAATGAAGTTACGCTTAATGAAGGACAATCAATTATTGTCCAACTGCGTGCAAATGTGTGTGTGTGTGTGTGTGTGTGTGTGTGTGTGTGTGTGTGTGTGTGTGTGTGTGTGTGTGTGTGTGAGCTTGTCGCTTGCAGCTAATCGAATTTATTAGAACTTCCATTTGTTATGAAACTAACAAAGTGCAGAGAGCTTTTAAGAGCTGTTGCTGCTGTCCTTCGATAGCCAACAATAGGTTCATAGTATTGTGTGTGTGGTTGTGTGTGTGCACTACTAATCCACACACACACACACACACATACACGTATACATATATGTATATGCATAGTGACAGGCAGTTGGCAGTTGCCAATATTTATGACTATGTCCTTGCGGCATTTGTTAACTGCCAGTCGATGGTTCACATAGAGCATGTTCACAGGATAACCACACGACAGTCTGCTTTATCCTTATCAAGCTTATCATGCTCGTTATTGCATGAAATACCGCACAAATCAATAATTCACACAGCATTTCATTAAAGTCTCATCATAGACGCATCTGCATAAATTGTAGAACTTTAACAGGCCGGAATATCCCAAATTGATTGACTTTGTTATTCAATAGATATATATATATATCTTGATATATACATATATAGATATATATACATATATTGATCAGGCACAAATACAGACACACCACTCCCTTATTCATACACAAATTCGCACATATCACACGAAGCAGACAATGAAGGCGTCCTATTATTTGCAAGGCGTCCATGTTCGTGTGCGTGTCCTGTCACATATGGGTGTGTCCCTGTCTCGTTGTGGCTGCGTGTGTGTGTGTGTATTCGCTTTGTGTGTTCTCTGCGCTTTTTTTTTTTTTTGCCACTCACTTGTTGGACAGGCAAAAAAGAGAAGAAAAAAGGAAAATGATGGAAACAAAGTCAACGTTGAAAGAGCAGGTAATTTCATTATTCAAATGCAGAAACACATAACATATGAATATAGGCATTCAGTCATAGAGAATGAATGGCACTCTGACATACAGGCAGACTGAATGGCTGACTGACTGACTGAGTGACTTGCTGACCAGTTTGAAGCGTGCCTGCTCATCATTTGTTAGCCGTTGTCATATCTGATGAATGCGAATACAAATACGAATACACCCGTACTCGTAATAAATTTATTGCTGCACTCATTGCGTCCTTCCTCGTCGCAATGTTTATTTGTTGACTTTTCCTTTGCTTCTTTGTTGCAACACAGAAAATCAGCTAACCATACTGCTAAAAAACAAAGAGCATAGTCACTCAGTCGAGTTACTTGCAACTAGTTGCCATTGTTTAATTTCTTCCTATTCCGAATCTATTTACTTGTAGTTCCTTTGACTATACTAGAGTTTATCCTTTATTTACATTTGTTGTTTTGAATTTATTTAAATACACTTGTTTATTTGGAATTATTACTATTTTCATTATATAATTTACGATTTCCATTGTTTTCAATTATAATATACACATATCCAGCTATCGCATAGATTTTAGTTCATCACTTCCGAGCAAGGAAAATTTATTTGTTAATTAACTGGAAGCATCCTTGCTATTTCGGATCTTACATTGTTATAGATTTGTCCTACTTCCATTGGGCTAATCCGCTTTGGTCTATTAATTTTGAAATTCAATGCTTCATTCATTATGTTAATTTGATTAATCTGTGAATGCCGCTGCCTATTATCAAAATGATATTCGCGCCTCATCAAGCATCAGTCATTCATTATTAAGGTTACTCTCTTTTTCCCTCTCTGTCTTTGAATCTCTCACTCTCTCTTTCTGTCATGCTTCCATGTGGTTGTTTAATTCATTTGCATGATAAATAAATATTGTGAGATTTTATTGCCTATTGAAAAGTGTTTAGATTGCTTAACTCGGTCGAAAATAGGAATATTTAATGTGAATTTAAGTGCAGATAAATAAGTAAATAAAACAAATACTAGACAAAGGATTTATTATCTGTATAGACAAAGTTTTTTAAGAACTACACAGTTGGCAACAACAAACAACTTAATGAACTTTTGTATTTTGTTAGTTTCTCTCTCAATACTTAGTATGTAATGAAGTGTGAAATGGAAGCAACTCCTACAATTTGCAGGATATGTGATAAGGTCCCTTCGGCTTCTGGGTTTTCCTATGCCCCATGTGTAGCATAAATTCTTCGGCTTGTACTCATTTATCAGCTGAGTTTGGTTTGGTTTGAGGAGGAGTTGAGAAAAAATCAATGGCTATGTTGGATGGAGCTGGATGAATGGGATTTGGTGTGCTGTGCACTAGCGTGTAATTAGTGCCGTCATAAAATATTTTATATCGCATCTTTAAACGGACTCCAGGAAGTCCTTAACGAGTTCTTTGCATGAACAATTCAAATCACTTGATTAGTGGCAATTAATTTGCTTGTAGCCAGTGCGTAAATCCTACCAAGAAAACCCTCCTATATGGTATGTTACACATGTAAAACATCTACAAAATATTGCACTTTACTGAGACTCCTCTTAACACCCCTCTTCACCACTCCGCACACTGTAACATGTGTGATTTTGGCTTGCGGGAATAGTTATGGCGGGTGTTAATGGCTCGATTGCGTGTATAGCTCGTAGTTCGCAGTTGGTTATTGGCTTGTTGCCTGCACGTTCAACGTTCAATTTGTAACTAATAGAATTGTCACTCAAATATCTCACACATCTGATTGTTGGACGTTTTGCTGGCCCACATCGCTGGTTGCCATCATTCATGGCTCTCAAACAATTGTGTTGTCTGACAACTGAATTTGTCATGGTGCTAAACTAGAAACAAAGCCAAGGCCAACAAAAGCGTGTGTGTGCTATGGCTCTGAAGAGTGTGCAAAAGAGAAGGATAGAAACACGGGGTAAGAGAGAGGGAGAGTAAATGACGTCCAAACAAGGGAATTAGAAAAAAATTTGCATGGTCTTAGTCCATGTCGACAATGGCTATTTGGACAGGAAGTGCTGCCATTTAGAACTGTCACTGGCTCATTTCCGCTTTTCAATGCCGCATTGGCAATCATAAAAACGTAAGCTTCAATTAACTATGCATTTAATGTGTTAGCTAATTAACTAATTACTAATTGTAATCTATTACAGTTAAGTATTCGCATTTATCTTATCAGAAAAACAATTCCCATTTGGCAAATGTAAAATGTTGCCATATTTCACATATTGTTTTTGACAATATTTTAAGAAATGTGTGTGTTTGAATTTGTGCCTACGCACATAAATAAATATACATACATATACCTACGCGTACTTCCTCGTTCAGTTAAATCTCCCGCACTGCACTATGGGGAATTTGACCGATTTTTTGGAATAAATTAATAACTCGAGAACGCAACAAGATATTTTAGTCTAGTTCTTTGCATAAGGCATATAATGTCACTACGCAACAGGCCTAGAAAAATGGGCGTGGTACCGCCTTAATCCTTGATTCTGCGATATTCAAATTTTTTGTTTTTCAAGGTATCCGCACCAAAATTGTATATTCTTTTGCGCTTTTTACCATCACAGAACTCCATGTGAAAAATGAACTCCACATTTTCAAATCTGAGGTTATGTGCTAAAAAGGTAAATTTCATAAAATGTGCGCAAATGTGCACTTTAGGATTATATGCATTTAAAAGGGCACTAAGTTATCTACAACGAGTCATATATATTAAGGTTGAAATTAAAGTTTAGATTTAATTTCAAATTTCTACAAATGAGAGAGCTTTCTTTTGTGCAAAATTACGAGGAAAATACGACCAAATTCCATCATCTAAGCACTAAAACACGTAGTAAAAACCTCTCTCAATAGACTGAATAGCATAGCTTTCCGAATTAATTACGAAAATTACGAATTTTATTTGTCTAAAGTTTGGTGAAACTTAGCAGGAGCGAGCTCTGTTAAATTTCTGGTATGTAACATTACAGTTTGGACATTTCCTGATCAATTGCTGTTATTATAACGTATTATGACAACTTTCAAAAACTAAATTTATTCCAAAAAATCGGGTAAATTCCCCATAGTGCATTGCGCACGCCCATCTCTCCACATTTTATTTCTCTCTCTCTCTCCCTTTCTCTCGAGCTCATTCGCTCACTCTCTGAAATTGTGCTCGAAAATGACGCCGCTCAGTGTGTGGTTATGTATACAGCATTGGGCAGCGCTCAACGCAACGCCTCTTTAGCTCAGTGGTAGAGCGTTGGTCTCGTAAACCAAAGGCCGTGAGTTCAACCCTCACAGGAGGCAGTTAATCAGAAAGCAATTTTTTGCTTTTTAAAAATCCATATTAAAAAAGATACATCTATTCCAGTTCTATTTTAAGAAAAAGTTAATGTTGATTGCTGAAACTTTAGCCCATTCGTTTGCAGTTTGTTTCTAACACACTTAACATGAATTAAGAGCCATTTTAACTTAAAGCCTTTGCAATGCGCATGTCGTTTCTCCACAAAAATATGTACGACACGATCTGTTTTGTGTTGCTATTATCTTTCATTTGGACTTCAGTTTCTCTATCCCGCAATTTGTATAGGTCATTTGGCAGCGCTCTTCGCATCGCCTCTTTAGCTCAGTGGTAGAGCGTTGGTCTCGTAAACCAAAGGCCGTGAGTTCAACCCTCACAGGAGGCAGCAGCAAAAGTGAGTTTTTTTTTTTTTTTTATGAAATTATAGTGTATGTTTTTTATTTTAGTGATAATTGCAGTTTTGTTGTTTGTTTTTGTTTGTTAACGACGGTAAACTTTTCAAATTAATTATTTTTTTTATTTTTATTAAATTACAGCAAATGTTGTTTTTAAATGTTTATTACAGTTTTGTTGTTTGTTATCGGCAAAAAATCTTTCAATAATTTTTTTTTTTCACATACGCTTTTACACTGATTCGATTACCAAAATGCTTGTACTAAGCTTTGTTTTTCATTTAATTTTCATGAAAAGTTGGAAAAATATTTGTGTGGTTCAGTTGGACCATCAATTTTAGCGGTTGGGCAACCAAATTGTGTCGAGGACATAAATAGTTCTAGCGCACTATTATTTTTCTCAACTGTTTATTTTATGGCCAACACACAAATACACATTCACACACACACACACAGGCGTGTATACGTAAGTATGTGGAGCACGTTTAGGTCTTTAAAACTAACGGCAAATAAGAGTTGTAAATAGAGTTTCGGACGTTGCAAGTAGGAGTAGGAATATGGTAAGTGATGCGAGCTCTTGCCTCGTAAAACCAAATATGTAAGTCCAATGACCAATGCTCTGTGTGTTTGCTATGTGTATGAGTGTATGTGTGTATGTAAGTGCGTCCGTAACACGCACAATGATTATGTGCATATGTATTACCCGACATTTGTTTGCGGATATATGTTTGAGGGTGAAATTAAAGCAAATGCTTGTGACGCTATTAAAACGGGGAAATAAAAAAAATTCAGGCATGCGAATGAATCAGTAAAAACAACTTAACCTTTAATATGCCACAAGGGGGCAAGGGGCAAAGGGCAAGTGGCAAAAACAAAGGCTGCCTCACATATTTTACTGTTGATTAATCTATTGTGAGAGAGGGTTTCATAAGCTTTTTTACCAAAACTCTGTTTATTTTTTGCAATGATTTGTTTCAGTTTGCGGCTTTTGTGTGTTGCAAAGAAACCGCGATATGCCACAAAAAGTGGACAAGTCAACGAATGGCGTTTAGCATTTTTGAAAGCTTTGTTTGAATAGGCTGCAAGTGGATTATCCTCTTTTTTTTCTTGATATCGATTTAAGAATATCTTACTTGACATGTATATTAAAATTGAGAAAGACATTTACTGAGCTAAACCGCGCTTTTATTTACATAAATTGTTTTAATTTTCAAGCTATTTTTTTACAGTTTTTGAATGCTGCGCGTTTATTAATTAAAAAGTTTTTAATCGCAATTAATGCGGGACCAAATTAAACTCATCATATTAGGGAAGGGTCGAAGAGTCAACCAGGATTCTTGCAGCTCGTATAAGGGCATAATGAGGCGCCTTATTCTGTGGCAAAATGTATGTTACGTATTCCACAAAAAGGGTTAACCAAATTTAGCTCATTTTGAGTTTTGGGTGGCAAATGAAATGACATCAATTTAAAGCATCTTGCCTCGACCTAGACACAATTTGAAATTTATGAATTAATAAGGCAGCTGATGGTGCCTTGTTCTCGACATTAGCCTGCCACAAGCCAACTTGGAGGCCCTGTGGCAGAAACTAATTGAAGGTGACAGTGTGTCTGACGCTGTGTGAAGCTTTTCTTCATAATGATGACAGACTCGAGTCAGATTCAAGTCGGAGGCTGCCGAAATCCACGAGATGGCAGGCAAAACTCATCAACTGTGCTCAGGGTTCAAATCAAATCAAGGTAATTTAGCGTAAAAGACAAAAAGCCATCATTTCATTTGGATGTTGGGTTGAAGCTAACCTACTCCTGGCCAACTTACTCGAATTTGGCTCTCTTAACACGCCAGCTGCCAGTAATTTATATGCGTATCTCTAGATATTTTTCCTTTCTTTTTCTTTTTCTTTAGCATTTTTCCTTTTTCCTTAACTCCGACGCACTTTGCATATTGTGTGTACGTCGTCTGGTCTTATAGTCAATAAACAGGGAACAAAAAATACGTAAGATGCCTCAGGTTGTTGCTTAGTATGCAGGTGATGAACGGCCACGCCCACTTTTGTGAGCCGCCCATACTCTTCCATTTACCTGCTACCCTTTGTGGGTTTTGTGTTTCCTGATTTCAGACGCTGCACTTTCTCTCTGTAGCCCATTTGGCTTTCTTTGAAGCATACTTCAACACGCACACACATACGCACACATACACAGAGAGAGAGAGAGAAGAAAGCATTTGCCTTTTCTCGTTTAATTTCAACATTTTTGTACTCGTCGTCATCTGTACGGGGTCTGAGTCGGGAAGGACGCGTGCCGAAAGGACTTCAAGTGAGCCTTTTGTTTCATACAATCCACCTCTTCTCCTCACACCCCCTGTAGGTCTGTGTGTGTGTGTGTGTGTAAGTAAATGATTGTTGCCTGCGTTGAATTTAAACAAATACGGAATTGTTGTCGCCTCTTGCAAAGGTCACCATTCATCTACTGCCTTTTGAGTTATTTACATATTTTTTTTTTTATGTTTTAAGGCATTTGCCTGCCACCGATGCTGTGTGGCATGCACCGTGAATATTGGCGAATATATTATTAATGCATTTTGGTCCTCTTTTAACAATGCTATTCAGTCAATTTTAATGAGACCCACGCGACTCGTCTTCCTTTCCTCTTTTCTTTCTGCACAGTTCATAAATTATATTGCCCCAATCAACGTCAGAGTATGTATGTGAAAGATATTGCGACAATTCAATGAATAAATAAATTTAATGAAATGAAATGTCATAAATATCTAATTAGAAGCTGATAATAATGAACGTTGAACGATTCATTTAAACATTCACTCAACTTAATGAGTACAATTTGCGCTCTCTTTTTTCTGTGTCTTTTCATCTACAGGCATCTCTTTCTCTTGACTTACTCGGCCTGGAGAACATTTGAAACTTTTCCAATAAAGTCCATTTCCGGCTGAAAGTGAAACTGTTCCCATCACCTGAAGTGTTGAAAAACTTTGACATACGAGCTGAAACGAGTACCCGTTGACCAGTTACAAACTTTTGCTTTGTACCCATAGGTTTATTATTTGTAGTTTATTGGTTTTTCTTTTTTGTATTTTTACATAGATTCCATTTGTCGCACTTCTTCTACATTGCGTTGGTAATGCGTTTACTCTGTTGTGTTAAGTAAAACGTTAAATTTTCTTTTATATTTCCTTTATTCATAAATCATTTATTGAATAATTTTTATTTGCTTGTGCTGCATTTATTACGAGTAATTCTAAACATTTATAGATACTTCAATATCGACATTTGGTTTAAATATATGTATTTATATTTATTCATATTTGTATATAAGTATATATGTATACGAATACGCGCTAGATTTCCTCAACATAAACTATATAGTGGGGCCAGCTACTCTTGATACAATATTCCCAAAAATTCTGTTCTATTTAATATACATACATCATACACACACATGTGAGCATGCATGTGACTTTCGTATTATACAATTATCGTATCATTTCATTTCGTTTATTTCGCTTTTGATCGCATGGCACACAGACATTTATACATATTTACGTAAATACTCGTATTTATTAATGTTTAATGTTTTTGTGCCAATGAATAAGCCGTAAACAATACACAAATTAAATGTGCTCAACTTCAGCTAAGCCAAATTCATCTTTATTCATCCTGATCCAAAGACATATGCTTTAAAGTAGATACATTGATTGATTTTTATATATGTAGGCCTCTATTTCGACCTTGACACTTTTTGTTTTTATTTGTTCAAAGAGTTCAGCAAATTTTTGGTATGATGTGTGTAATTTTAATGGAAGTTCTTCATGTTTTTATTCATACTTTGGCAATTTTCGATTTATATGATATTCAAATTGGGACAAAAATTAGGAAATTTGCAGCCGAACTGTTTGGCAGCTCGAGAAAAAATTGTAAATCTTTCAAACCCTTACAGATTCTTTGTAGTGCAGCAATATGAGATTGCAAATGCTGCTATGACACGTTTATATGTTTTTTTTTGTCGGTATAAAACAATGTGTCTTACAAAAACTCCTTTTTCAGCGACATCTAAAACAAAAAGCTGGACTTGACTTTATTCATTTGAATCTTTTGTCCGATTAGGAAATTGCTTCTTGACTATCTGAAATATACTCTGCAAGGGTACTACAAATTATTTCAGTTATTTTGCCTGTTGTCAGAGTCAACTCAGAAGATACAACTGTTTTCTTCGCGCGTTTTCACACAATTCCTTTACGTATTTATATGTCCATCATTTTCTGCAGTCTCTGCTTTGATGTGATATTTATCATGACATAATTTAGTTTACTTTCACAGTTACAGATAGATATGCTCATTGACAGCATCATTTGCCCGACATTTCGATGACAGTTTTTCTACTCTCGGCGCTTTTGTTCGATACTGAAAAGGAAAAAAAAATATTTCGTTTTTGTTCATATTGATTCCGTCTGTGTGTTAGCGAGTTCTGTAGTGTGTGTGTGTGTGTATGAACTAAATTTTGTATGTTTGCTTTTTTTATTGGCTGCGTTTATGGGAAACACTCGTGGGCTTCCCTTGGGTGCCAGATGTTCCGCAGTGTTCTAAGTAAGTATATATGTATTTTCTCTTTTCTTATATTTATTATTTTGTTTGTATTTATTTATCTGCATTGTATTGTTGTTGTACTATGAAAGGGAGATTTGACATTATTTGTTTGAATAACGACTATTTATAATCGGATTGGCTAGTAATAATTACATTAAATTTTCCATTTAAATACCATTTTGTTAGCATTTCTCTTAAGTATCCTACAAAGCAAGAGAATTGTTCATATACTTGTAATTTTACCTGGGGAACTATGTGAGAGTTATAAGGAAAGTATTTGTATTTGTATTTTGACTGAGATTTTTTCTATTTGCTCAAGAGGTGACCCGTATTTAAATAGTTCATTGTGATAGCTTACAGCTTCCCTACTTCTATATTGTTTATAAATGTATTTCTAAATTTGTTTATACTTGAAAATTTATTTCTTATTTCGGCATCAATTTCCATTTTCATTCCTATTTCAAATATCGATCTGCGGTTTGTTCATCAGCTAGTATATAGTTCAATAAGATTCAATATATTGTTTCAAATTCGAGGGATTGAAAAACTGTTTGAGAGGTAAATGAACGAGCATCTCTATGATTAAATAATCTGCATATTCCTATCGGGATTGTTAGTTAAATTGTACGTTTAAAATGTTCCCATTGGAATACATATAAAGGTGGGCTTAAATCATGTGAGATTAAGTTGTTTGTTTTCTCAGTTCAGATTATCATCATGGTAAACGTGGGAATTGGAATTTACTTAAGATTCTATATAAAGAGATTCTTGATCTATTGTATACCAAATTAAGTTGACCAATCGATTTGCCAGTATTCCCTTTGAGTTTGTTAGGAAGAGTATTCATATTTCTATATGATATTTTTCAGTTGGTATCACAAACATAAGAATATTGGAAAGAGGGTGGCGTTTCTTTAATCCCGAATGAAAACAAACTCATTGTAATGATTCCAGCGATTCTCCTCCGTGTCCACGCCCGGCTTGGGCTCTGCAGCAGATCCTGCGGTGCCGGAACCACAACTGCCAGCCATGCGATATCCATGATCATGCAGATTGTCAAAGGCCTGTTCAATGAAGCAATGCTTGAGGAAGAACCGCGACGTATAGCGATCTGGGCCACCATGATCGGGATCCCGGGACTCGTTTAACGTATCGCCAAACACCTCACGACATTGGGCGACCCGACCGCAGACGAGAATCCGCGACAGCTTGCGGAACTTGACATCGGCCAGACCATCCTTGCCGAACTGGAAGCTGCCCCGATAGCCAATGGTGATGCAACCAGGAGGTCGGGCATCCCTGTCACCCTTAATACAATCCAGCATCGCCGTCAGCTTGAAGTGCTCCGCCTCACGCTGAAGTCGCTGCCTCTCACGGAAGCCCTCGGGCAGCTGAAGGGCCTTGTCCCTTAGAAAGTCTAATATGTAGCGGAAAAGGACACCATCACGGTCCAGAAAATAACGGCCTTTGCTGTCCTTGGCCAGAGTATCACGACCCTCTGGACCAGCGAACAATTCATGCAGCAGCGTCGTCTTGTCCTGCAGCAGAGTATTCAACGTCGTCGTATAGTGGACACCGCCAACATTAAGCTCCACAATTTCAGGCATCTTAGTGAATATAATCTTCCTTCTATACTCTTTATATGCCTTTACCTTCGACTTTCCACTTGTTCACTAATTACTGCGATTACAGTTCTGTCGCTAACTTGTAGCACATATGGAAGACGCACTCTTAGCCTTACGCTTCTCACGTGGCTTTTCTCACAAGACTTGCTTGATTGACTTGGCTTTTGCACACAGAGATTAGACAAATTGTTGTTGTTGTTGTCGTGTTTGTTGTTGTTGCACGCTTTTTAAATCGTGTTTGTTATCTACACCTCAAATGGCGTTCGAACGCTTTTTGTCCGCTTTGCCCGTCCGCACTCGCTGAACTCTCGTGTCGAACTGGCTTTCTTTAGGTCTCCTGTTTTAGCCATGATTCTCGCTGGTGTACTCGAAAAAAATATGTGTGTATGCGTTGTAGAAACTTTCGACAGAGAGCATGCTAGAAAACCAAAGAGAGAAAGACAGAGAGAGAGAGCAACCAACTGAGAGAGAGAGAGAGAGGCGCAAGTGTTGCGCACACGCTGCATTTGTTTTGTTATTGAATAATATTTTGTTTAACAAGTGGTTAAATTTTTCAATGTTTATCAATATTTCAGTCATTGGCATTAGGAAAATTTTGACTGCCACATTAGAGGAACAAATCAACATCTCTGCGTTTGCGTCAATTGTTGCACATACGCACTGTGGTACAGCCTGACATTGCCACTTCTTATCACTTTCTTATCAATGTCAGTCATTGTTAGCTAAATGGGGTTGCTGTGTGCCCCCGAAAATTTTCGGGGCCACCAGGCGCTGACAATTTGACACCTTGGCACTGACATTTCACCCATTTTCCCCCCATTCTGACCATGGCCCGGGACAACAAACGTGCCTCGCACGACTAAACGCAACTGGTTGGCCACCAACCTCAACCTCAACCTCAACCCCAGCCTCAGCCTCTAACCCAAATCCCAATGCCACAACGGGCTGCTCCACTCGTTGGCTGCCTGCCAACTGGACGGGGCCATGTGGACAGCTTTCGGCTGGTTGGACGTTTACACTTACCTGTGGCAGCAACAGCAGCAACAGAAGCAACAGAAGCAGCAGCTGAAGCGGGCCAAGTTAACAATTCATGTGCCTGTTGACAGACACTGAACATTTCTCTAGCGCCGTTCACAACTACAACACCTTCTGTGGCGCAATATTAGACCCAGCTGGCCAGCATAAAAAGCAACAACAAATTAGCAACAGCAACAACAACAACGACAACAACAACGGCAACAACAACAAAATGTGCTGAATTCTCTTGCAGCATCAAGGCGGTCAGAGCTTGTTAATGCTTTTGACGTAATAACTGCGTATAGAGAGAGATAGATAGAGACAGAGAGAGAGAGAGAGAGAGAGAGGGATTTATGCACACACACACGCATGATAATCACACATACTCACAGTTCTAATTGAAGTGAAAACTTGCGAGTCGAGAATCCATTTGCCAAAGTGCTGAAAATGGAGGATGTGTCACTGTGGCACAGTGGTTGCTCTAGTGCGTTCAACCCACCCAAACCCCTTTTAGCTGTGTATGTGTGTGTGTGTGGTTTTCATTTGTTGTCTGACTTGTTTGCCTGCTTGCTGACTCGCTTCATTTCCGTTTCCTGCTGCTGCCGCTGTTGCGGCTTCTGCTTCTTCTTGTGGCTGCCTCACTTCCACTCCACGTGCAGTTGCCGTTAGCAATGTTGTCGCTTATCAGACGCCTGTTAGGCTCACTCCCCCTACACACCACACACTACACACTACCTCGACCCCTCTCCAACTCCCCCTCGCTCTGCAACTCTGCCTCAAGTCCGCGTGGCGTTGAATTTGCGGTTTTTGGGCACACATTAAAATGGCAGCAACAATTTACGCGCCATTACGCGGCACGTTCTTGTGCAGTTAAGCGAATGAGTGAGCGAGAGAGTGCAAAGCAGAGAAATAGAGAAAGAGACAGAGGAAATTTAAGTGTGTGTGTGTGTTCTCTCATCTCTTCCCCTTGCGCTCCCCATCAAATTGGAGTCCTTGCGCAATAGTCCTACTTGGATGCTTTCTGCCTTTCAGCCTGGAAATTGATTTTGCCTCTGCCACTGTATGTGTGTGCGAGTGTGCGTGTGTTTGTGTGTGTGTGTGTGTGTATTTGTCTGTTTGTGCATGTAGAACTTTGTTTTGACAACGAGCCAAAAAGTGTAGCCAAAAAGTGGCTAAAAGCAGCTCACGTGCTACATCAGATTTGTTTGTTTGTTTACCTTTCGAGCATTGGCTTCTTCATCCGCCAATTTGCGAGGGATGAGCTTGAAGCAGGTTACGTGTAATTAGACAACGTTTCACACACACACACACACACAAGCACTTTAATCATTTTTTAAAGATAATGAAGGAAAATGTAATCATTTGAAGTGGCATTCAATGCTTTTCCATGTCACTGGCACAAATCATCAAAACAGATAAATAGAAGATTAACTGCATCATTGATTCAACATCGAATGCGAGTGCTAATATACCCTAACCGAGGGTATAACCATTTTGATAAGTATTGAAAACTTGTCACCGATGTTTTTTTAATGGAGATATCTTGAATAAACTCAGAAATGTTTTTAAGCTTATCAACTACAAATAGTCAAAGCTTAAAGCTTTAAATGGCTTATCAACAATTTTGATTTTACTACCTTCTAATTTTCCAAGAATTAATATTTCACCTGAACATATGGACTTGATAATATTTAGTTGACAAAATATTCATTCTGTATTTAAAGAAATTTATAGTTATTCCACATATCTCAAGTTTTACATTTTCAGTGAAAGTACGTTTATTCTCGCATTACTCATTCGTACTGTTTACAATATTATTATCAGTATTGTCATTAATGTAAATGCTATATAATAATGCTAATGCTATATAAATAAGATTATAATCGAATAACAATAGCCGCCAATTGTATATGTATGTACACTGAAAAAAAACCAACTTCTAAAATCAAGAACATTCATATTAAATATTTTGTTCATAAAATAAGACCATTTTAAGACCAAATTATTAATACTCAGAATATTAAGCTAAAAATTCGCAGTTCTTAAATCAAGAATTAAAAATCTTAAAGTCTTAAGAAAGTATAACTATGTCATATTTAATATGAAGACAATAATGGCACCGTGGCGCTCAGGTTAGAGTCGCCGCTTCAGTTTGATAACAAGCTGATGGATCGAGCCCCGCCCTTAATCAAGAAAAAACTTATAATCGGAATATTTATAAAAAAAAGAATCCAAAAAAGTATATAAAAAAATAAGTCTAAAACACACCTGTCTTATTTTTTTTAGTTAGGTTGAGAATTTAAGACTGACTAAACACAAGAACTTATTGTTATTTGAAATGCATTTTATGTTCTCAAGGTATTTTTTAGACCAAAGAATCCTTAGAACATTTTTTTTATCAGTGTATACTGCAAGAGTATTATTTGTTCGCTATTGAAATGATATCTGCTGCGAATTAATAATATTTATTATTATTATAAAAGTTATACCATTATCATATCAAGAGTATTAAATTTTCATTATGATAGCTGTTGATTCTCGTTTGCATTTTTGCTAACGCACATTACTCATTCGCACCGTTGCACAAATATTCAATGGAATTGCAAACGAAATCTCTTCCATGATTGGCCAAACCATTCGGAATTGAACTGATGACGATGGTGCAATTGGAATTTGGAATTTCAAGGTTTACAGATGTCAATCAAATTGTGTAGTTCAAATTCCAACGATTTTGGCCAATGCCAATTCAAACGCAAATGCCAAACAGCCAAACAGTTTGTCAACAACGCAATGACAAACCAAGAAAATCAACAATGCCACACAACGACAAATTCACCTAAACAGACAGGCAAATACAGATACGGATACAAAAGTATCAGTCCTTAAATATTGACGCAACTAATGTTAGGGGAATTACAGCTGTTGGTCCTGGGAATTGTTGGATGATTTTCAAGTGAGATTGAAGAGCAGGAACCAGCGATTAGCACACAAAGACAGAGACACGGATATGTAATTGTGGGTTATTGATGTATATTCTGATAGCTGTCCTTTGTGCTAGTTATTAGCTTTGACTCGAACCAAGAGGACATGCAACATAGACGTAGGATAATTGCCACAAGTTGGACAACAGGCGACTCAAGGATATGCGCCAAGCACTTTTGCCATGTGTGGCAATATGTTACAGCCTGAAGCATGCTCGACCAAACACACACACACACACACACACACACACACACACACACACATATATACAAATACGTGCAACATTGGTGTGTATCCTCAAGATACTCGTATTCTGACAGCCTGCACGCGCCGTTGCTCACGCGAGGAATGCAAATGTGCGACAGGCTGCTGGGCAATTTAACACTATGCAGGCGCCGCAGGAGTGTGCAAGGGAATAGGGGCAGAGGGAGGCGGTGAGGGGGCGAGGAATGGCAATAGATATAATGGCGCTGCATGCTGGCAAGTAAATAAAAGATGCATAAGTATGCAGCAAGGCGAGCTGAAGAGACGGAGGCATTTCTGAATTTATCTGAAAAAAAGTGAGTGAAAGGAAGAGAAAGTTAGACTGAAAAGAAGAAAGAGAGAGAGGGAGAGAGAGAGAGAGTCGGAGAGAGATAGCCTGTTTGTCTGCATGTGCTATCGTTGAAGCTGATTTTATTTAGAGCTGACAGCAACAGTTTGGCAGAGATGTTGCATGTTGCAACGGCAATGTGTGCGAAGGACATTCCCGAAAGTGCTTCTATGTATACTTATGGAAGTGTGCATGTATGTGGCATTCGTTATAAAAAATAAGAGACTCACACTTTCTCACTCCTTCTCTCTTTTTTTTCACTTCTGCTTTATGCAATTTAAGTGGATTATTCAAAGCTTACAAAGTTGATGCCCATTATTCACAGGAAGCAGACGGCACAAAAGTACGAGTATTTGTGAATGCAACAAACACTTACCCACTCTTTGAATAGTTTGCCACACGAATTGAGAGCTCTAAAAAATGTTAAGCATATTTATATGTAGCCTCGTTTCTTGAAAATGTGCTGAAAGGAAGCTCAATTTAAAGCATTTGATTTCCCACCAGCTGCGATAAATTGGCCAAAGCTCAGATAATTAATTTAATTTCAAGTTAAGTCTGAAAGCTTAAGGATCAACATTTCTTATCCCCTCTAGAGTAAACTTTTCTTTAACTTAGCTAATGATACACTTCATTTGCGGCGCTTTGTTAAAGTTTATCAAAGTTGCACAACAATTTTCATGTTAGAAAATCCCAAAATCCCTCTTAGCAAATCGTATTTAGAGACGCAATTGTACTTCAACTGGTTGAAATCTTTAATCTTTCAGAATGATATCAACAATATAACTAATTTCGTTTGGGCATCAAATATTAATTATTTTAAATTGGATTTAGAATAGAAACCAACTCTTTAACGGTTTTCATTCAGGGACGAAATGTTTGTTACTGAAATTTGGAAAAAGATATCATCTTATTTAAAGTTTTTAGAAATCTTGATAATTATGTAAAGAACCATTTCATTTGATGATAAATCAATCAATCAATCACAAAAATCTTTATACTTCGTCAAAGAGATCTTGATTAACATATTTAATTTCAATTCTAAATTGTAGTTATTTATTCCTCGTAAGAGTCCTTTTATTTTCGTAACGTCTTAAGAAATTAATTTAATTTTAATTGGAAATTAATCTGATTTTATATCTTGGGCGAATGTCTTTGCGGCGAATTTGAATGCAGCTTGCCACAGTAGCTGCTTTCAAAAAAAGATATTCATAGAGAACGATCCGCTATTCACCATTCGTAATAGTATTCGCATTCGCATTCGCCTTCGTCGCAGACATTCAAAAAGCACAGAGAAAGACTATAAAATTAGCACGACCATAAAAATTGCAAATTGCGCAAAAACTTTGCAATTAAATCGCAATAATTGTTGTGTGTGCTTGACTGCAGTTCCAGAATTAATTAGTAATTGCATTTGATTCGTTGCAGCTGTTGGATGCCACCACAAATCACCAGGGATGGGGCAACAAGATGGGGCACTGTCAGAGGGTCTCACTGGGCCATTTCGTTGATTTCGGTGTGCATCTTTGCCAACCTGATGGACAGCTGTCGAACGGAGAGAACCAATGTGGGTGAGTTCAGAGCACGGAAAAAAATATTAAAGTGAATTTATTGTTGTACTTGGAAATGGAAATGGTTACGTAATGGAAATTTCAGTTGCGCCATGCAAATGTGCCTCGCATTTACCATGTATTCTCTGTCTGTGAGTGTGTCTGTGCCTGTGTGTGTGTGGATGCCTGTGGATGCGTGGCATGTATTTTTATGCCCCACCAAATCGTATGGCATACAAAAAGAAAACATGAAGAGCGGCGAATTGGTCGGATTTGTACGCTTCTCTGTGGACTGTGAATACGTAAACAGAATTTGCATATCAAAACAAAAGCTGAGCACAAAAAACAGAAGAGAAAAAACTATGAATAGTTTTTTGGTAGCTACTGAAATGCTCCTTATACCCCGCAGAAAAGAGTAAATGGGTATAATAAGCTACTTAAGACAAATGTGTATAACAGTCAGGGGAAGACATTTCAATAACTATTATGTAAAGTATTTCAAGTCGCTTTAGACCAGGGATTAAAACCGAAACGAATATCGGTTTCAGTTACGTTTTCGGTTATGCTCGAATTAATGTTTTCGGTTATCGGTTATGCAAAATCTTGCAGTATCCGTTCCGTAACGGTTATCGGTTTTTTGTAAGTTTCGGTTTAAAAATACCGGTATGGTTTCGGTTCACAAAAAAAAAGAAAAATTGAAGTTTTCTATTGACCAAAATAAGAAACGTTATTCATTGTATTAGATGAAAAATGGCTATTGCTCTTATTAGCCTGGAAAATAATGTTATCAGGTTACTGGAATGGTCCAGCGTAATGTCGATTTTATTATAATTGGATCTCATATAAATTTGGTTTGAAAATTTCGTTTATTTTGAATTTACTATTTTTTAATAACTTCGAACTTCCATAACTTTGTCAAAACTCAATAAATTTCCACGCGCAATGTAAATTTGAGCACGATTTTACCTCTAAATTTGTTCTTCATTTAAATTTTTTTCATTTTAAAAATTTGAAATTTTTCGAAAAAATCCAAAAAAGACAAAGGGGTAACACTGTAAATTTTCGAAAAAATTCGATTTTCAAAAATTTTTCAAAATGAACAAAATTTAAATGCAGAACGAATTTAGAGGTAAAATTATGCTCAAATTTACATTGCGCATGGAAATTGATAGACTTTTGACAAAGTCATGGCAGTTCAAAGTTTCTCATTACCTGAGACGGCCAGAACCGAAATTAACCCTTATAAATGAATCGGTTACTAAACGGTTATTTCGGCTTAAGGAGTTTTGGTTTATGGGTTTCGGAACAGCGGAAAACATTTTTTCGGTTACGGTTTCAGTTACGGTTACAAATTTCAATTTTTTTATCGGTTAATGGTTACGGTTTCGGTTAATGTTTTAATCCCTGTTTTAGACCTTCAAAAATTTAGCAGATGGTTTGATTTTAAGAACTTGTTTCAATTTTAAATTAAACTATTCCTTTATTTTCTCAATGGTTTTCAATTTTGATTTGATATTTTAGGACTATAAAATTAATTAGTCTTATATATAATATTATATTATATATTATATAACATTATATTTATCTTCTTAATTCACAACTGAAATATTTTTACAAGGTATCTTATTGTCGTTCGGTAACTTTTTCGCAGGCCTTATCTATGAAAATACTACTCCGGATGTTGAGAAAATCTTTCACTTGGCCATTGAGAAGGCAAACGAAGAGAACGAGGAACTCAAACTGCATGGAGTGGCTGTGGCGATTGAACCGAATAATGCCTTCGAGACTTCAAAAAAGTTGTGCAAGATGCTGCGAGTAGGTCGAAAACCTTTCCATGTTTGTGTCTGGCCTTGGTCATAAGCTGTAATTTTGTTAGCAAAATTTGGTGGCCGTGTTAGGACCAAGCACGAATCTGGCAGCCCGACATGCCCTGAGCATATGCGATGCCAAGGAGTTGCCCTTCCTGGACACACGATGGGACTTTAGTACACAACTGCCCACCATCAATCTGCATCCGCATCCATCGCAATTGGGCTTGGCACTCAAGGATCTGGTCAGTGCACTGGGCTGGGAGAAATTCACCATTATCTATGAGTCGGGCGAGTATCTGGTGACTGTGAATGAGCTGCTGCAAATGTATGGCACGACTGGACCGACAATAACCCTGCGTCGCTATGACCTCGATCTTAATGGCAACTATCGGAATGTGCTGCGACGCATACGCAACTCGGATGATGATTCATTTGTGGTGGTCGGCTCGATGGAGACGCTGCCCGAGCTATTCAAGCAGGCACAACAGGTGGGACTCTTGACCAGCAACTATCGCTACATCATTGGCAACCTTGATTGGCATACCATGGATCTGGAGCCATATCAGCATGCGGACGCCAACATAACCGGAATGCGGATCGTCTCCCCGGAGAGCGAGCAGGTGCAGGAGGTGGCCAAGGCATTGTACGAGAGCGAGGAGCCCTTCCAAAATGGTAAGCAATATCTATTTCAATTTCATACTCATAGCTATTTCAATTTCACGTGCTGGCAATTTATGCAAATCCAGCACGAATTTGCATAATTGAATGTGTAGGAAAAATGATATATGCAAATGGCAATACACTCTTTATCCTTGATTCCCCTCGTTTATCCATGCCATTGCAGTGTCGTGTCCTCTGACCAACAGCATGGCCTTGATCTACGATGGCATTCAGCTGCTGGCCGAGACCTACAAACATGTTAACTTCCGGCCCATGCAGCTGAGCTGTGGCGACAACAGCGCCTGGGACAAGGGCTACTCGATTGTCAACTACATGAAGTCGGTGAGTGATGCGAACGAGACAGAGACAGAGAGAGACAGAGACAGAGAGAGACAGAGACAGAGAAAGAGAGAGATAGAGAGAATGTCATGCAAATGGCAATGCTCATAAAACATGAACATGACCCACAGCTGACGCTCAACGGCCTCACGGGCGCCATTCGGTTTGACTACGAGGGATTGCGCACAGATTTCCAGCTGGAGGTCATCGAGCTGAGCGTGTCGGGGATGCAACAAATTGGCCAGTGGAGCACCGAGGGGGGCTTCGAAATGAATCGTCCCGCTCCGCCGCACACACTCGAGCCGGATATGCGTTCGTTGATGAACAAGAGCTTTGTCGTAGTCACGGCCATTGTGCGTATCAACATCTGTTGCCCGTTATCGATAATTTCAACTTCCTGTTCCGCCAGAGTGAACCCTATGGCATGTTGAAGGAGACCGCCGAGAAGCAGGAGGGCAACGCTCAGTTCGAAGGCTTTGGCATTGAATTGATTGATGAGCTGTCCAAGAAACTCGGCTTCAGCTACACCTTCTATCTGCAGCCGGACAATAAATACGGCGGACTAGACACCAAAACCGGAGAATGGAATGGCATGCTACGCGAGATAATAGACAATGTAAGTAAGTGCTCGTCTTGGGAATAGCTATAAATCCAATCCAGCTTGCCCAGCGGCCATTTATATCAATAAGCTTACACTTATCCCTTGTGTATAAACATTGCACATTATGAACATCATCATTAACATAATTGTTTCGCAGCCACGCCCATTTTTCGTCAACTCTCTTTCTTCATTTCTCCATTTCTCCCTTTCATTCTCTTCTTCTCTGGCACAATTGGTAATTAATGTTATTTAGCGTCTATAGTCAAATAATTAATTGAGGCAAAATGTTGCTAAAATATTCTGAAATTAGTGGAGAATTGGATTATAGTTAAATTATTTATGAAAAACTATAGCAACATTTTCATTTATTTTTGATCAACTTCAAAATAATTTAAAATTATCTATAATAGCAATTAATCGAATAGATTCAAATTGTAGGAGTGTTTTCTTCTTAAAATCGACATGAAGAATTCATGCAATATGCTGAAATATATTCAAGAAGTTCCAAACAATCAAAAAAAAGTCTGTTATAAAATTTTTATTTTTTTATTTAAAAAAGCAATTAAAATGGTTGCAAATTTTTAATTACATTCAATTGATATTATAAAAAGGACTGAGATGGAAACAAAGTGACAATCATACTTTATAGTATAGTGTGCAAATCCATGCATAGAATATTCAATTCAATAGTATTTCAAATCATCAGTTGCATATTTGGGGATTATAAATCATTTATGCTCATCATTTGCACACATTGTTTCGTATCTCGGCATGCCATAGTTAAATAAAGAATAAATTGAATAATATATACAATTGCACAGTGCGTATGCGCAATATTTGAGTATGCATTTCAATTTGCATATAAATATAAAAACAAGTATATGTACATATTTGTATATTGCACATTGTTGGAAAATGTACTTAACATTATTAATTAGCGTGCTGACATGGGCATAACCGATTTGACCATGACATCGGAACGTGAGAGCGGCGTGGACTTTACCATTCCCTTTATGAATCTGGGTGAGCATCTGCTGTTCTACATGTGTTTACACATGGCACATTATCAAGCGTGACTTGGCATTTTCCATTGACATTTTTGGAATTTTCACAGGAATCGCCATATTGTTTCGTAAACCGATGAAGGAGCCTCCCAAGCTTTTCTCGTTCATGTCGCCGTTCTCAGGAGAGGTTTGGCTTTGGCTCGGTCTCGGCTATATGGGCGTGTCCATCAGCATGTTCGTCCTGGGACGATTGTCGCCGGCGGAGTGGGATAATCCGTATCCCTGTATTGAGGAGCCCACCGAACTGGAGAATCAATTTAGCTTTGCCAATTGTCTTTGGTTCTCCATTGGCGCCCTGTTGCAACAAGGCTCTGAGCTGGCACCCAAGTGAATTTCATTCCATAACTTTCGATTACTATTTTATTATTTATGGCTGATTTCAGGGCATTTTCAACGAGAGCTGTGGCTGCCTCTTGGTGGTTTTTTACATTGATTTTAGTCTCATCCTATACGGCTAATCTGGCCGCCTTTCTCACAGTCGAATCACTGGTTACACCCATCAATGACGCCGACGATTTATCAGAGAACAAGGGCGGGGTCAACTATGGTGCTAAGATAGGAGGCAGCACCTTTACTTTCTTTAAAGTGAGTTGAAATATTACATTTTGGCCTCCCTGACCTTTATACATCAACTTAAGGACGCCAAATATCCAACATATCAAAAAATGTACGAGTTTATGAAGGACAATCCCGAGTTCATGACAAACTCCAACCAAGAGGGAGTCGATCGCGTCGAGAACAGCAACTATGCCTTCCTCATGGAGTCCACAACTATTGAGTATATCACAGAACGACGCTGCACTTTGACCCAAGTGGGAGCATTGCTGGATGAGAAGGGATACGGCATTGCCATGCGGAAGAGTAGGTCACCCCCATCAAAGTATTGACTGTGTCCATTCATCGTCTCTTTCCTAGACTGGCCCTATCGTGATGTCCTCAGCCAGGCCATACTTGAGCTACAGGAACAGGGTGTCCTCACCAAGATGAAGACCAAATGGTGGAAGGAGAAGCGTGGTGGTGGCGCCTGCTCGGTAAGTTTTCATAAACATAAAAAAAAAACAAAAAACTTTGATATCCGCTGCGGATGTCTCTACGTGTCTGTGTATGTGTGTGTGTGTGTGCACAGGATGCGGGCGACGACGCTGGCGCCTTGGCCCTCGAGATAAGCAATCTAGGTGGCGTTTACCTGGTCCTGTTTGTGGGTGCCTTCTTCGGCATATTCGTATCCTTGCTGGAGATGCTACTGGGCGTCAAGGACCGCAGTAATGAGAACAAGGTACAAGCCAATTTTACACACAAATATTTCTGCTTCCGAGACCGAAACCGAATCCGAATCCGCGTTCGCTTAAGTAGTTGGCCTGTATCCCAGACACACATACAAACCAGGCACAAATCCAACTCCTCGTTATGTTCATCATCATTTCCGCACAATGAGCACAGGAGGAACCCGACTCGGATGCCGCCTCATTGGGCTTTGCCAATTTGGGCGGCGTCTATCTGGTCATGTTCGTGGGCAGCTGCTTTGCCAGCGTTTATGGGCTGATTAACTGCCTCCTCAGCATCTTTTGGACCGCACGGGAGAACAAGGTAACCAACAATGAGAAGTAGACACTCTCTATAAATACATGTGTGCGAGAATATTAACAGCTACCCAGATTCCCCGATATGCGTCGACGGGAAAAGTGTCTGTGTCGTGACTAAAAATGGCCATGCTATAGGTCGATTGTTACTTAAATAATCAACTCCCACAATGCGACATACGTGGTTAAATTAAACTAGCTGCGAGCTAACTAAAGTTCATCAAGTTCACCAAGTTCATGTTCTAACTGAAACCTAAACTTATACTATACTCTTGAGATAATACTTTAAAGATCTTTCGAAAACAAGTTGCATAGTTGTTGCATATGCTTTGCATGGCAATTGACCATATTGTATGCATGCGTTATCCTTACCATATCTTCATTTCAACTCATACGATGTCTCTTTTATGTCTAGGTCAACTTTAAGGATGAACTTCTGGATGAGCTGCGTTTTATTATACAATGCTCTGGGAATACAAAGACAGTTAAGTATCCGAAGAACTCTGGCAGCAGTTCCCACTCATCGGGCAGCTCCAAGTCCAAAGGATCTTCCCTCTCTGTGGACTCGCTACCGGAAGACCATTCTGTTGCCGATGTGGAGGTGGTCAAGGAAAAACGGGGCAAGAAGTAGACCTCATCGAATTTTAGTACACCTTAGGACGTTTTGTTATTGTTGATATTCTCGACTAATAAATTGTTTGTTAAGCTTTCGATTGAGCTTTAAGCTTTGGCCTTATTTTGTATGAAAACCTATGTACGTTGCAAGTACAACTTTCGTAATAGGTTTGCAGTGCAAGCTTTTCTGTAATAAAATATCACAGATAGATGGCGCTGTGTATTTAACTAAAAAGCAGTTTAAATTTGAAATGGTTTACTTGGAAACACTTATTCTTGTAAATAAAAAGACAAAAGCCAAAACATTTTGTATTCTTTTGAATACCAATATATTTAATACGTTTTCATAATATTGCAGTATCGACACATTCACATACACAAACATATACATTAATATATATATATATATATGGTGTAATTACATGCACAATATCTTTGGTTGTTTATTTGGTTTTGTTCTTTGTATATCCAGTTTCCATTTTTTGGTAGACACTTAGATATTGAAAAGGTAAAATTGTACGAAATGTTTCGTATAAAGGTCTATGTAATTGTTAGTATATATGTATTTTTAATACCCCTTGTATATATTTTTGTATGTATGTGATTAATGTATGTAAGCTTCTGATGTGTATGTAAATATGTATAGATTGTATACAAGTATGATTTATGTATGTATATACCGATTTATGATATTCATTATCTGTATGTAGGTATTTATCCATTCATGTATAATCTAACTACTAAGCATATACTCGTACGAGCACATGCATAGGGTTAGTGAGTAATAGTTTTTATTTTGATTAACATTCTGTTTGCGATAGGATCTTAGGAGTAGCTGTTGTTGACTTCTGATTTTTCTCAGTTTTAAATTCATTTACTTAATTGCCAAACAATTAACTACGCGTACTTTGCACATCAACAAAATAGATCTAAATAATTTTTATATACTACAGTATATAAGTTTTTTTTCAATATTTTTTTCAGTTATTTATGTTTTGTTTTGAAGCAGGCAACATATTGCCAGATTAATTCAGTAATCATATTTTCAGTATGCTGCATCATCACATTCGCCATGGGGTCGATCAATTTAAATTTTATTATTGTGGTTTGGGGTATGGTTACACACGTATGTATTTTATTAGTGGGTGTGTTTGTAGGTGTGTATGTTTCGAAGTGTCACACCAACAAATGCATTTGATTAAGTAGAGTTAGACAGACACAATCGCATACACAATCAAGTATAAATTATAATTATAGACACAATTAAATTTGCACTAATTGAAATTGAAATTCGCCATTATGAGATTTATTTCGACATTTAATTTGTGCAATTCTAAATGAAATTTAGATGGAGTGTTAGTTCAATTTGTTGTCTTTTGTTTTTCAGTGTTATTCGGTAGCAAATTGGTAGTACTACTTTTGTTGGTCAGTGTAAGAACAGAGTACTTAGCAGTAGGCCCATGCTCGGTGGGTGGGTGTCAATATTATAGTATTCATATTGTTGTTGTTGTTGTATCAAGTGTTTGTTACTGTTGTTATAGTATTACGAGTACATTTATATTTATTCGAGTTTCTAATTTATATTTCGTAGTTTCATTGAGCTTTAATTTCATAAAAATTGTAGTAGAAAACATAGATATTCGAAGCGCAAATTGAAATAATGTGAAAAATCAGAATTAAGGTTTTATTTGTCCCTTAAAATGCTGTAAGCTCGTATAGGTTTTGTCATTGGTCTCGTATAAAAGTGTTTGCATTGTGTCCTCTTATTTGTTTATAGAATTCACTAAAGCTATAACATATTCACATTTATAATAATTTGTTTCATTTGGATCGTGGATGAGTTTGGAAAGGGAGAAGGATAGGGAATTTTACCGATTATAACAAATTGCATAGGACTTAAAGCTATTTAGCTAATTAAATATAAAATTACACATTTAAAGCGTTTTGTATTTGTTTGTAAAGTAGTTTTCTAGTGAGAGAATTGGGAGTATCAGGGAACCATAACATATGATCCTGAGTTATAGTTATTTTACTCGAATATAAGTAAGAAGTATACAAATAACTATTTCCGCATACATTTGGTGTTTCCATCAAAAAGTGTCAAGGAATTTGATTTGTTTTTAGTAATTTTTCATTTAATTTTGGGAACATTTCCCTGATATTGTCTAACTATATAAGTAATATATGTATATGTTTAAGTATATATGTAAGTGTATTTCTTTTCTTTTTTTTGTTTTTTGAAAAGGAACAACGCTGTGTAGAACCAAAAATAAGTATGTATATTATTTATATGTAAAGTTTTCACTTTTATTTAGTTTGCATAATTATGCATTTATCCTTGAATTTAATATTATTTATCTGTTCAGTTTTAGTTCAGTTTTTGGGCTTTATTTTCTTTAATTTATATTCATCTCAAAAGGTCATTAAAATAAATGCGTTTCTTTTGTTTGTCGGTTTCTTATGGCTAAGTACCAAATTGTATCTGTATTTTTTTTGTTTGTTAATGTAGTAAATAGTTCTGTAGTTGTAGATATAGTTTGTATAAGTATTTTTGTTTGTTTTTGTCAGTAGTTTACTGTTGTGGTGGGGTCTGCTTGTAGTTATTTGTGGAATTTTAGTTTAGTTGAGCTGAGTTGCTTAGTTAGTGGCGTTGCCTTTTTGATTTGGCTAAAATTACCTAAAGATTTGTATCTAACTATTCCAAAAGCTAAATATCGCTTGTCAGGCATGATTTTAAAACAGCTTAACAATAGCTGGAATGACTGAAAGTCGCATGCGAAATCAGCACACTTAGCTCGCATCCTGTCCCCTTTTTAGTCTGTGACAGGATGAATTCCTAGTGCTGTTGTTGTTGTTGTTGTTTTTGGTTTGTTTGTTCCTCCTTTTTATGTGTGGCCCTCTCAAATGACACTCATACGACGCCTGCCATTTCCGGAGCCCTCGGCTCAGTTGGAGTTGGCCAGTGTTTCGTGACACACCTCCATGTAGTCAGGGTCGTGCATAATGCCCTTTATCATGTCCTTGAGCATTGTGTATCGTGGAAATATCGGATACATCTTTGAGCTGCCGTACTCTTCCTGGAAAGGAAACACATCGCACACAGAACATAAAGACATGCCAAAAAGTTTACCCTGGAGGCCAAGTCAGCCCATTGTCGCCTCATGCTCTCACTCACCTTTAGCACGCGTATCAAATGCCGCAAGCCCAGATACTTTTTCAGCAGACGATACAAATCATTAATCAGCTGTGTGTTCTCGTGCTCGATTTGTGCCGTTGTCATGTCTGTCATGGGAAAGATGCTGGTTAATTATTCTCCTAGCTATCAGCTGTTTTTTGACTTACGTTCCAAGCGCTCCATGCGCTCTCTGCGCTCGGCGGCTTCATCAGCCAGCCTGGCGGAGGTCTTCACGCCCTCGCCGGACTTCTGGGTCTTCTCCATTATAGAGCAGGCTCGCATTACGTAAGAGGGCACGGTTTCCTGCTTCTCCTGACGCGGTATGTCCACCAATGTCCAATACTGAGTCTCCAAGCGTATAACTTCCTAATAAATGTAATTGATACAATTAATAATAAATATGTATGTCTCTACCAGATGTACGCACCTTTATCATTAGCTTGAGCATTGGATAACGTTGAAATATGTTGCGATGGCTCTTCGAGTCGCCGTACTTGTTCATCAGGTTAATCAACGCCTTCTTCACCGTGTCGTATGATTCCTCCAGGCGCAGGCGTAGCGAACGTAGCCGTTCATTGGTTTCGATAACCTCATCGCGTGTCATGCCACTTGGTGCACCCTCGTCCTTCACATCCTGTACAATTCGACGCACGCTCTGCGTGAATTTGCCAACAAAGTTTGTTGTTGCTAAAATAAATAAATAAATCATGTAAATACTCATACTCACACATATCAGAATTATCGCATGCATTATATTTAAAATAAATTGTACGGAAATTACACGAAACACTGTCATTCATTATGCAAATGTCAGTAAACACGCGCATTAACCCACTTTAATCTGCGATTCATGCGGAAATTGCTCGTCTATAGAAAGGAGTCGAACTATTATGCCATGATGAGTCGCATTTAAACTCATTAAATAAAAATAATAGACTTTAACAAATTTTTCTGACCTGAACACCAACGCGGACTCGAACTCGCGCCTCCCCGCACACAATTCCTACCCTCTACGCGCTACACCAAAGCCAGCACAAATATTATATGGACACAGCACATGTTTTCATCAGCTGATAATCTAAATTTTGTGAATGCTTATTTAAAAGCCCTTTGACAACAGTTCTGTTTGAATTAGAAGCAATATTTTGAGCGTTGAGATAGAGAGAGCGAGAGAGAGAGAGAGTGCTTACATAGATATATATTATATATTGTATTTCTTAGCTTTTAAATTTACGTTAGAATTTAGCAAAATCTTTTATTTGTTTATTTTTTAAGCATTTGTATCTTCATTGCCTGAATGAATATCAAAAACAGCAACAGTAACTTTATTAAATTAGTTAATTAAAATAACATTCTATTTGTTATTTTATTCAAATTTAAGAAATTTTTTTTTTGCTTTAAGCATTCATGTAATTATATAATGTTATTTTAAAAACTGCAATCGTTTAAAGTTATATGCAAGAATTCTCAGTATTGTGAGTATAAAAGCAACAGGCACAATGCCACTTGACATACATGAGTTCATGTACGTTTTTTAAGCAGCGAGTAATACCAACCTTAATTGATAAAACAATGTACATACATATACTATTTGCATTCATTTTCAAAAATTTTAATTCAAGTGATTCTCAAGTGAATGGACATTAAAGAATGAAAAAAATTAAATATTTAAATACAAATATAGGGGTATATAAATGGTTCACAGAATGCTGCCAAGCTTAGTTATTTTTCTGCAACGTGAATTCGCATACCGCAAATGGGAAAACTTTAAATCATTTGTAAGTTATTAAATGGATAAGCGGTAATTAGCATTCATCATCGCATCGTAAATGCCAATCTATTCAAGTTCATGCAAAACGTGACATACACATTTCATGACCTTCATGAGACGTCTTCGAAAAATAAAGAAAAAACATTGTAAATTTGTCGAGGAAGGTACAGAAAATGTGTAGACTGAATCCGACATTGTGCTTAGAATGTCTTCATAAAGCTAAAAGCTGAGAATCTCAGCTTATATGACAAACAAGGAATTCCTTTATTGATTTTCATGACTTTGCATTTTGTAATGGAAACTGCAGCTGTACGAATACTTAATGAATTTCCTTTTAGGCAGCGCGCTGTAAGGGAATGACGAATGAGTCATACTCTCTGGGGGACAAAGAACTTACTATTGCGAATAAACATTGCCGGCAACTGATGACAAACAAATGTCAAAAGGTTCTAATTAAAAACAACAATGGCCATGTGACGTAAATATTATGTTGTGCATTGGACATGGTTAAACTACAGAAAACCATGGGAATCCTCGCCAAGTAAAAATTTATCTTGCAAAAAGAGAAAGATAGTAAGAGAGACAATAATTTGTTCTCTTATTGCGCTCACGATTGTTGAAGCTTATGAGTTTAATTATATATTCCTACACATTGGAGATCTTTTCAGTCTTTAGTAAAAAATCGAACAGTCAACACACGACGGCCCGGCGAACAGAATTAAGAAGTGAGCGAAGAACGAAAAAAATATGACGACGAAGCACAAAAGCAGCAGCATAAACCGACTATAAAACAAAATATACATACATCAGGAAAAACGAACTTATATAAGCACATACATACATATACATACATATGTATATGTACTAGTTCTGTACAAAGTGACATTCGGGTGTACAGAAAATTCGCAAAGTACTCAAATTAAAAACGATCGTGCGCTTTATTGAGTTCAGTTATTAAAACTTTTAATTAAACATTTAAAAATTCAACAAACAGTGCAGAGTAAGAGAATATTCGCGGTACTGACAAAAGAGAACCAAAGAGAATAAGACTGTGTGAGATTGAGGGAAAAGAGTACAGAACGCTATAGAATACTTGACTCTCCTCATATCGGAGTTACCAAACAAGGTATGTTTTATGATCATGATTAACATACACGATTTGTATCTGGAAACTAGATAATATCTATGTATAAAGCTGTATCACAGCGACAGATGTTATAGCACATCTTTTATAAATTATCTCCGAAGTCTATGTTTTTATTAACTGCGCTGTCTACTGCCGTTTTCGACATTTGGCATTCTGTTGGTCATTGACCAACAACAGCTGCCAATTTGTTGAGGCATTTTAATTTTTTTTAAATATGCAGAAATATGTCCATTAAAAAAAGCTACAAATAATCCATCAGCATTTATTGCGCACGATTTAAATACAATGTTAATATTCTTGTTTCTCAGTTTTCTATACGACATATGGACATATGAAATCATTTTTCGATTTAAAAGCCAAAAAAAAGTACATTATTCTGGTCTTGAAGCTTATTTAAGAAATGTGTCACATCCTGACATTTGTTTTACATTTTTAAATGTCAAAAAACGCAACTTAAAAAATGTTAATTTTATTTATGTGAAATAAAAAACAAGAAGTCTTTAGTGATTCAATGCTATTTAACTATAGCTTTTTAATACAATTTTATCAACAATCTAGTTGCTATAAGAAGCATTGAAATTATTATGTAAAATTGATATTAATAACGAATAATTTAAATTATTTGTATAATTTGATCGCTCCCATTTCGAATAATTGTTGTTGCTATAAATGTGTGTCGATGTTTACACGATCAAGGTTTTTCTGAAGATCAGATATGGTGGATTGTTACTTCTATACTTTTCCTCTATTAGAATAGATACGTTGCAAATAAATTATTAATTGTTAATTTCAGTTATATTTATTTTTGATCAGCCTTTACTGTGACTTTATGCTCGTCGTGTAAACACTATGGCAATTGTTTATCACTGTATTTATTATAGTATAATTGGATAATTTTAACTCTGACGTCTAAAGCATGCATGAATTGCAAAATTGTTAAAGAATCTGCGTCAGCAGACGAATCACCAGATGCTTGGCTTATCTTGAAATTAATTTTTGTACAATTTAATATAAATAATCACTGAGGGCCTGCCTTGCTGCTAAGCTTTAAAACGCATTTGCCGAGGAAAACAATCAATGAAACAAGTCAAACAAAAGCAAACACTGGATATATCACTAGCGATAAAACCCCAACGAAACTGGTGCCCCTTGTAAAACTTGTTTCCTAGCATCCAATGTGTGAATCTGGACCAGTTACCGACCAAAGGCTATAGTTATACATATGTATGTAAGGCTATATATAAATATAAACGATATCAGACGGTCGACAGTGACTTCAACTTATGGTTAAGGGCAGAGTACTCCAATAAATCGATCGCACGTGCAACTATACAATCGTATATTGTTCTCGTGCGATAAACGAGATACGATATGCGATACGAGCAAGTGAATTGTTTTCTTTGCTTCATCACTTGTTGACACCTTTGCAGCTGTATTAAGTACGTGGATTGTTGTTATTTTGATATCAATTTGACACTGATAGTCAAGTCTCTGTCTTGTTCTCATTCTCTCATTCTCTCACTCTCTTACGACCTTGTCGCTCGTAAAATGTTGTTAAGAGTCAACGTAGTGCCTACTCGTACTTGACTGCACCCAAGCGACTTGACTCCACTCCTCAAATTCGTTGCCGATATGAAGTACATACTATACTGTAAATATTTGACACAAAACGTGCTTCATTCTCACAGCGACTCGACGATTCGCCTGCTCCAACAACGTCGACTAATGAGCAGAGCGGCTTTTGTTTACCTTTCGCTTTGCTGCCCTCCCCTGGCCACTGTTTCCGTGCGCCCTTGCTGCCTACCTACCTCGATGGCTACGGCTACCAGTGTAAACCGGTTGTTGCTAATTTGGCAAAACACACACACAAACAAACAAATAAGCAGCAAACAAAAAAAAATATAAGCTTGATCTAGACGGCATATTGGGACTAAGAGATACCGTGTAAATACATATAATGTGCATTTTGACGTAACTTATATAAATCAATTACTTTGAGTTTTAGTGGAAGATTGAAATATCAGATCGTAATCCGAATACGAATATAAATGTAATCCATTCTAAATATTGAAGAACAATTTTCTATTATTTTTGAATACATTTGAAAATTCTAATACACCCTCTTCATAATTGCCATGCACGGTATCTAAAAGAAGTGAGCATTGTTTTCAGACGCAAGCTAAAAAGCAGAGTAGTAAGCACACACACACACTCACACACACACTTTGCGAACTTTAAACGCAACTTGTCTCCAGTTCTTCGACAGAGTGTTGTTCGCTTTAGTCTCATTTTGAAGCTGAATGCCTGCAGTGTAGCCGAAGTACTCGTACTTGTGAGTTGAAAATATCTTAAAGATACAAACGGGCGGCAAACTTTGTGTTGTACTTATTTTGTTTTGTTTTATTTGTTTGATTTTGTTATTGCGAATAATTAAGGCTCTGCACGTGTATGCGGTTATTCGAATAACAGCAAGCATACATTTTGATATCTCAACTGTTAGTGAGTGTGTGTGAGTGTTAGTGAGTGAGTGAGTGAGTGAGTGTGTGTCTGTGCCCTCTTCAAGTTCAAACAAGCTATTATCATAACGCTGTTTATTGGCCTACGCGTCTTCTTTAGATTATTTCAAATTATCTGTTGAGCTACGTATTTTGTTTACATTTTTCCTATTGACGTATGCTTTTATTGTTGATACATTTTCACTTTCATTTATGCGCTCTTTCTTTTACTCTCCAGTTTCTCTCTCTGTCTCTTTCTTTCTCTGATTTTTTCATGACTCTGATGTGACGCATTTTTATGAGTATTGTGTTTGGATTTGGGTTTCTACGGCTTATTCATCATTCAGATATACAATACGAAATACCTACTAATACATAAATACATACATATGTACATTGTACATATATGTACATATGTATATTAATTTTAAGCCAAGCCTCAAAATGGAATTTTCAGTCTGCTTTTATGCTTAAATTTATTATCATATGCCACAGCTGGGCAAATTGCAAACACTCCGAATACTCGGTAAATTGTTACAATAACCGCAGACACGTGCGAATATGGATGGAGTTAACCACAGACATGTATTGCCAATATTTCAAACAGATAGTTATGGTCACGAAATCAATTGACAAACTGACACATACTTCCACATCCTTGGATGCTTGATTTCATCTCTGAATAGTTAATTTTATGGTCTGAGATCATTGTGGGTAATAACAGAAAATAGCAGCGGCTTCATGTTTGATCATAGGGAAAACTCAATGACGTCACAACTAAAAGGTCTTATAATAAAGCCAAAGATATGCGATTATAAAGTTTATTGTCTATTGATTAGCATACCACACTAACAAACAGATTTAATGATTATAATTCTGAACTTATATGATCCAATTAACGAGTTTAGCCTGTTCATAATAATATTTATTGTTTATCTACTTTGCATTAAGCACAGAACAGAACAGAACAGAACGTGTTCCATTTGAATGAGCTACTTCTTTTATTTGCCATTGAAACACTGTGCTGACGTCACGAACAGTCGATTACACTCTCCACAAATGCATCTAAACAAATGCATTCAATTAAAATGCCAATTTACGGGGATAATCGATGGTTTCTGCATGACAAGTGATTCAGTCATTGAATTTCTAATCGATAGTCAAATGAGGGAGCTCCAAATTGAGACCCATCTCATGCCACATGGGGAATGCGAAACTATACTTAATTGCCGCGCATTAGTGCACATGTGGATGCCACAAATTGTGTGTGCAATTAAGCTAGCTGGGCATAGTCCAATTAAAATTAAAGTATAATATAAGTTTGAGTGCGAGTTGAGTTCAATTAAGGTGCAACAACCCCAAATTTAACTGCTAATCACGCGACTGTATCATATACATCCGTTGTGACTTGCGATTTCACAAAACTAAGCTTAAACTTAAATTTGCCAGGGTTTCTGGATAATCTTTTGATGCCACTTTGGTCACGGCCAATGCACAATGATACGGAAATTACCCTATGCTAAAATAATTTGAATGTAGCCAGCATGAGATCATAAGGCATGAGGTAATGCTAGATCAGGCTGACAGCTAATGGCAGTCTAAGAAATAAGAAAGTAACGTCTACTTGTCATATACAAGATTACTAAAAGACATCATCTTTGACAGCATCATCATGCATATTTTTAACGTATTGTCTTTGCGTAAATCTAAAATTATTTGTTTGAATGAAATCTGGCTGAAGTCAACGCTTTCACCTGCTGCTTTTATTACGTGTATTAATCAGCCCACTGAGCGTATGCGCAATATTTCGTTTAGCTGAATTTTGGGCTTGTGCGTGACCCACAATCCCTTAAGTAACCCAAGGGCACCCCTTTAACCCTCCACCATCTCGCTGCACTCCTCTGCTAATTCTCATCAATCAGCAAACTAAATGAGCGTACGAATGTGACGACACCTCACAAATCCAAGTCGCACGTGCTTATTCCACTTTTGCTATTGGTCTGGGGTTGAGAATAGAACCCTCTCGCTGATTCACCCGCTGATAGTTTATGTGATGTGACAAACTGGGGGAGTGTTTGCTCAGCGCGTTTTAATTAGTTCGTGTTGGAGCCCTTTGTTTCACTAATTGACCGCATTTGGTGACATTGACAGTAGTCAGGCAGTCAGTCTGTCACGCCCCAACGCCCCTAACCGAATTGTAGGCCTGGAAAAGGTATGTCAATCATTGCCTGGTCATATTTGGGCGCGTTTATGATTTATTGACTTCGTGCATTGAACAATTGAAATCAAACGACAGCAACAAAATGCAAACTGCACTCATGATGATAATGATGTTGTTGATGATTTATGAATGCATCGTTAACTTTACATCGCAGCTGGGAGCCATGAATAAATATGAGTGAAATGTGTGAAATTTGTAGCCCGCAGGTGACAATTTCGCGGATTAGTCAGACGATTCTTTGGATCCAGAACAAATGACAAACAGTTGTTTCAATTAGAGCGTGGGATTGCGATTGTCGCACTTTCCTGGCAAGCTGAGTAAATATATATTTCTAGAGATGTTTAACTTGTGAAATATGTGTATTATATGTTTTACCAAGAATATATAGTTCTCTATTATAATGTAAATTAGCTCGATGACTTGTCATCAACTTGTTGACCGTCAAAAGCAAGCAGAACCAAAAAACACATACTCGTAGTTCCTCTGCGAGTTCACTTTGGCCTATTAAAGTTACGACCTCAACATTAGTTAGGCTTACACAGTTTGTGGTAGCTTGACATGTTGACAACAGAGCTTGCATTCCATTCCTGCCACATTGCAGCCCACTAACTAAGCTGACCACAAGTCAAGCTGCAAACAAGGACACATCCTGTCTTCACTTTGTCACTTTGTCGTTCGATAGATATTCGAACTAAAAATGATGAGCAGTCTCTCTTCCTTCTTCGTCCTCTCTCTTATTTTCTCTATCTTTAACTTTGTCTCAAGTTATGTTGCTTTAATTACAGGCCATCCTTACTAACTATTTGGCCAATGGGTCGTATGCGCAACATGTTTGATCCTTTAAATTGAATTAAAGCAATAAATTAGATTATTATGTGCAAGTTTTTAAGTAAATTTTGAATGCAAACGTAGCATGAAATTCAATATAAGTGGCTGTTTTTTGGGCAAATTTAATGTGCACTCCGGGCCAATGCTATAGCGTCATTTAATATGTGATGTAAGTGTGCTTCTGTGTGCGTCACTTGGGGATGAGTCTGTCTATGTGTGTGTGTGTGTGTGTGTGTGTTTGGGCGTGTATTTACTTGAGCTCGGCATTTTCATTAAAACTTTAAGTCACTTTAGATGCTGTCATTTGACGCAACTACTTTGCATTATTCAGGCAACTGCCGCCGCATTTGAGCAAACATAAACACAAGCACATGTGTGTGAGTGTGTGTGTGTGTGTCTGTATTTGTGTATGTGTGTGTGTGTGTGTGTACAAATAGATGAGTGCCAAGCAACACAAGCAAACCAAACGAAACGTAACGAGGCGAAAGGACACGAAAGGACTCGTCGGAGCTATTCCTGGCGCTTGCCAGCTAAATTAAAGTCCTCTGTGCGAAAATTGCCTGACTGTCTGTGAGTTTTGGTTTAACCTTAGTTGAGCCCAAATTTGACTCCTCAATACAAACACACACATACGCACATCCGTCCTTCACACAAAGGCAAAATACACATAGTAGCAAAAAAAAAAGAAGCGAAACAACAACAACAAGGAGAAAAGGAAACCGACAGTCGCCCAATTGGATCCGCAGTTTGACAGATGCATGCTGTGGCAACAACAACAACAACAACAACAACAACAACAACAACAACAACAACAACAACAACAACAACAACAACAACAACAACAATATCGATATACAGACAATAATTACAATCTAACAACAATTTTTCGCTCATGTTGCGCTAATATTGACGCAGAGCACAGTGACAACCACAAGCAACAATAGCAACAACAAACGAGGACTTCGACAAGCAGCTGTCAACTTGTGCAAACTAAACAGGCAGCAAACATACACACACACACACACACACACACACACAGAGAGAGAGACCGACAAGGAGAGGGGGAGGCAGACAGAGGGGAACGCATTCAGGCAGCGAGACAAATTGACAGACAATTTAGCTGTCAATTGTGCGTCGCTCGTTTGGCGGTTGCTCGGTCGCTCTGTGGTTCCGACGGTTCGCTGAGTTCGGTGGTTCCCTTTGTGGTTCCCTGGGTGGTTCTGGTGGCTCTCTGGGTATGCTGCCTGTCCACAACCACAGGAAACATCTTGGGCATTAATTTGACTCGTCCTGTATAAAAATGACCATTTGATGGCCATTAAGCTGACTCCATGGCCAAATCAGCTCTTCAGACTCCACCAAAGCCAAGTTGTAGTTGTAGTAAATAAAACAGACATTTGTTGGCCTTTGGAGAGTCCATCTAGCCATGTCGACAACTATTACTATGTATTTGGCAAATTGGGCGTGCTTAAAGACATCAACTTTGAGTCGTAATCGTAAGCGAATGCAAACTAATAAAATATTTCGTGTTTGCCTCGTTTCACCACTTCAAACTGACCGCAGCTCAGCTTCCATCTTTCCTTAACCTTTATGTATCCCTCCTACCCCACTCTACTCCCCCGCTGAGTGTGTATAATTTGAAAGCGCCACTCTGACTCAACTTTTGCAATTAGAAGCTGCCATCCTTGCCAAAGTGGTATTTGTGGCAACTCGGTCTTGTCACAAAGCACGTCCTTGTTGGTTGCACCACTTTAGCTGCCACTTGTGGCAGTTGCAGTAGCAGTTGTTGCAGCTGCCACTGTGCCACTTTTTGTTGCTCGATTCCCCTTTCCTTCTCTATTTTACTTTATATATATGGCACTGTTTGATATCTTGGCTACCATTTGAAAAATAAAAAAAATGGTAAGGAATATTTCTTTAACTAATTAAACTACTTCGTTTCCTGCGGTAAAACTATTGCCAACAAATTATAATTTATGAACTTGTTATTTCATTAAAAGTTTATTTATTTATTTAACGTTATCCAACAGTCGACCAAAATTATTTAAAATATAAGAGGACAAGATAATTGAACTTAAAAATTAAAATAACTACTTACGTATAATTTTTAATTATTTTACACTGAAAAAATAAATAATCGACCCAAAGGGTAGGGGAAACTCTTAGAAAAGAAGGGGGTGATTACATTTTCCATAATTTAAATAAAATAAATACGAATAGAAACAAATAAATAAAGTTCCGATACTTTAATTTGCCTATACACTATTTTTAGAATTGATATTAAATACAGAAAAATCAATTTATATTTCATTTAAAATGATATGAGTCCTAAAGTGCACATCTATTATAACATTAAGTGATTGTCTAACTAAAGTTTTTTGTTGCGAATTACTGCAATAAAAGTTATAAATTGAAAAGTGCACAAAATTCATAGGAACATCTCTTTGATTATTGCATTGTAATCCCATCTGGGTATCTATGGTACCCTCTTGATTTTCTGAACTTACAACACTTTTAGCTCAGACTCTTCTACATATTATCTGTCTTTGAATTGAAACTCATAGTTTTCCAGAGTATTCTTGCTATTGTTATTGTAATGCACATTCCTCCAGATAAATATAGTTGAGAGAGGGGCAATGCTCCCCATAACAAAAATGTATATTTGTTTTGGTATTGTTTCACTTTTGCCCCAATTTCCAAGCACAAAGTAAACTTTTTGTCTGAGAGTGTGAGTATATGGGGGTGTGTGTATGTGTGTGCGCTATATAAAATTCATTTTTAACAATAATAAGAAAAGTTGGCAGTATTTGGCCTGCGGTCCAACCTTGTAGTCAGATCAAAATCGCACAAGCAACACCCGAGCACAAAAACAAAAATGGAAACAAAAAAGGCAATGCGCATTATTTAAAAACAATATAAGTAGAAAAGCCGACGCTTAAATACTCTAACTAATTTCGGATTTGCATATTTGGATTATAAAATTATGTTTGGTAAGATAAACTTTAATTTATTTAATGCGGGGTTGAATAATGTCTACTTGGGGTCGTTGCAGACCTTATGGCGAACTTTCTATAGGGGGAAATATGAAAAACTGATACCGAAAAACTGACAGCAGCTGGTGGCCCTGAATGGCGTGCATATTACGCATACGTACCATTGCACAGGCAAATCTCATTAGGCATTATTGGTAACAATGCAGAATGTCGAATACCGAATACCGAATCCCGAATGCCAAATGCAAAAACAATGTGGCAACTTAATTACACTGCCCTGCGCAATCGAAACTCTGACATGGTCATTGATTGGGCCGATCTGAAAAACTCCTAATTATACCATGGACACCAGGCACAGACCAGGAGCATCCAAGCACACATCCAGCACCTACAATGCAGTTGGAGCAGCTGAAATATCCGACAGGATTTGCATTCAGTTGCATGGCATTGTTGGTGCTGATGTTGGTGCTACGTGAGCAGATGATAGAATGACACTTTGACGCTTGAATGAAACAGGAACAAACACAAGGATACACGGATGCCAGAGGATGCTATATGCATAGACTCGTATCCTGGCATTGTAAGCCACTTAAACTGGAAACGTCTTTCAAATTCATGTCACGCTCGTTTTGTGGCCAGATGAGCTTAACGTTAAACCGGCCACAGGAATCAGTATTTAATACTCTTGTATATTCTGAGGATATTCGATTTTGTTACTCTGCTTTTCATTTTTCATTTCCCGTTGAAAGCATCATCAAATTTAATGTGCCAACATAAACAAATTTCGAATTTCTGTAGAATTCTCTTACCTCGCTGCATATTTACATCTGCCTTGTCTTGTGTTTGTTTTTAATCACTTTTTAAATGAATTCTTGACGACATTGATGAGCTTGTCTACAAAATTTCCATATTTCAATTAACAGCTGCCTCTTCTGCAGTCTGTGATCGACATTTCCGCCTGTTTTGCCGCGATTCGACCGAATACCGCTACGACGTGTCACCTTTAAGGACGCCTGATGCACAAATACTGCCTGAACGTGCCACAGTGCCTGCTAGCTAATATATGCACAGTGTGCGATTATCGTCATCGCTATCGCTATCGCCATCGCCATCGTCAGACCACGGCTGACTGGACACTCGGCCTCAGTTCCAGTTTCCTCGTCAGCCTCCTCTGTTTTTAGTGAAAACTGAAACAGTTTACCAGCTAAATGGTTGCATTAACGGAGAACTCGTCTAGTTGACCCTAGTCTAGTTTGGTCAGTTTGTCGTTTGGCAGGACATTTGTGTTGCTGACCAAAAGTTTCTAATCGACGCTCATGTTACATGCAACAGGGCGAGCATGTTCTTGTCTGCCACTTTGTTGCAACTTTGTTGTTGGCTTATTAAATTCGATTCACCTTTTGCAGTCAGCTGGTCAAACGGCAGGTCCTTGGCAGGTCCTTTGCAGGTCCTTTCGTCACCCATTTAGCCATTCAATTGTGAACTCCGCTATTTACCCTATAAAATAATTACTTAAGTTTGTAAATGTATTGGCCAACATAGTGACCACAATTGTGTTGATGGTTTTCCTATAAATAGTTTTTCAATATGCTTTAACGAAGGACATTTTATCGATATGTCTATAAAGAGCACTTTATAAGTTCCAATTTTGTTACATGAAATGTGAGCTTGAACTGTCACCGATTTCAATTAATTTACAATCAAAAGTAAATTAATTCACAATTGAAAATAATTGGAAAATGCAGACAAATATCAAAATGTAATCAATTTTTGGCATGCAAATAAAAGTACGAATATTCATTCAGCATATGGAAAAAATGTAATTGAAATATTCATAGCAATGTAAAAACGGCGGGAACAAATGTATTTCGTTAATTTGTTATACCCTTATCAACGTGAATTTCCACATGTGATATAATATTAACAAAGCAGCAATTTGTATATTTGTGTTTTAAATTAAGCAACCTGTGTTTGCTTTAATTCCACAAAAACTTATTCTGTGACAGCAGATGAGCAGTTGTTACCACTTTTCAGTTCATTTTTGCTATACTCGTACTACTATTAAAACTTCTTTTGCCAAATTGAGGCAATCTCCATAAAAAACTAACAATTTTCGTTAGCCTAAAGTTCACTTGAGCTTCTACTCTCAACATTTTTGGCTTCTTTGTATATTTTTATTTGTGTGGCATACCCTATATGTGCACACACCCACATACTAGATACATACATACATAAATATATTTGTGCCTAAAAAAAGCTCACACTGCAAGTGAAAATGCATTTGGGCAATCAATTTGATTGGATTTAACTCGAAATTCCATCCTTTTATTGCAAAATATTCTAATGGTTTAATTACATGATTGCAAATATTTCCAAATTACATTTTCATGCTCTCGACTCATGAATTTCTCATAAGGGGTATCTAGACATACTTTAATATTTGCAGAATAAAAGTTGAAATATTAAATTGAGAGAAATAGCGTTCTGAATATGTTCCTCTCATATCTGTAAGCAATCTCAAAATTAGTTGAATAAAAAGCTTGTTGACTAATGTTTTATTTTATGATGAAGGGTATTTGCAAGTCAAGCACTATAACTAGTTATTGGAATTCTGTTCTAAATCCTGATTAGATTACAAGGAAACCTATTCAAGGTGCTGTGAAGTTTCGGTTTTAAATGACGCCGTCTAATTGATAACAGAATGTCTTTCATCTGTCGGCCTTTTAGGTAGCCTGTTATCCTTTTGGTCATATTTTTGCCTACTTTTTGGCTGTCCGTTTGTGCTCAATTAATGTAGCGCATCCCTTGGTCGCATTGTTCGATGCTCGGATTACCGCAAATTGAATTACGGCTTGAAATCGAATGCTTTATTAACGTTAATTGGTTGTCGTCTTCCTTTGCCTTGTTGACAGGGATTAGTTGGGACAGCTATGAAAAGAGTACAAAAATTGTACCAGTGTTTATATTGCTCGCTAGAACGAAAAATCTATTTATTTGTTTTTTCATGAATATTTCTAGACATGATTGAAAATGGACTTTACTGTATTTTTTTTTAGCTCAGCAAAGTTTAAGTTTGATTGAAAATTGTATTTAAATGTTTTGTTGGCAACAGATCAAAGTGAATAGTAAGAAAATAGCAGCCTATGTTGTTCCAAATTCAATTTCTACCTCATGCTATCAACAACATGCTCATCAACATTTGCACAGCTGATAACCAGAAGCTTGCTGTGACTCATCCCAGTAAAGACGGTTAGTCAGCAATCAGAGTTTGATAAGAGAAGGAATTCTCTAGTAACAATATTTTAGTCAGAAGTTATATTTGCCAAACATAAATAATGCTCTATTAAAAAGCGGTTCGATAACTTAATGAGTGTAACTCAGTCATAACAAAATGGATTGACGCAAGGATTTTAATCTTACTATAAGTTTCCCTTTAGAAATTTAAATGAATTCTTACTCATTCATATATTATTTAGACTGAGAGAAATACTTCTTGGGAATAAGGTGTGCGAGTGTATGTGAATGTGAATGTTCTCAGGTGTTGAGTTTTCTATATATTCAGCTGCTGTCAGTCACAGTTTGTTCAGTATTCATTTAGTTCGCGACTCGGAACTACCTCACAACAGAACATCGAACAATAAGTTTATAATACATTTTGCGATTTATACAAAAGTTAGTAAGAATTATTTTCGAAGTTTAGGTTTTGTGTAAACTGGACCTGTTCTGAAGTGTCGACTAAATAGTTTTGACCACATTCGGCTACGGCTAGTTACCAAAAGCCTAACCAAACCAAACCAAACTCAAGCAAAACCAAAACAAAACAGATGTCAGAGTGAAAGTAATTTAAAGTTCACCACAGAACAAAACATGCAAAGTGAAGAAAAATTGCACTGAACTTGATGTCTAATTTAAAATAAACCTCGAATCTCGACTGTCGTCTCTCGACTATCGTCTGTGGAGTCGAAAGCAAACTTTGAGCCTGGCCAAAAGCCAAAACAGAACCGCAACAAAATTTACAACTGCAAAAGTTTGCCGTCGGGTTATGGATTGGGTTGGTGTTGGTTAGGTTTAAGTAATTGAGATTGAGATTCGAGTTGAACAATATACACGATGACTAATGATGAATCCCTGCTCTGTGCCAATTTGCAGAAACCCAAAGATAACAAACCAGTATAGGATATGAACGAAACGAGACGAAAAATTGGCGGCCTTGCACTTCCGTTGCTGCTCTTGACCGTGCTACTGTTTGTGGCTCAAACCCAAAGTCGACCTTCGACAGAAAATGAGGCTGATATTGCATCTTTGCCGCCGGAAGCGGATAATGTGGAGGTAAGTGACGCCATGTGGCATGTTGTATGCTTAAAAACAATTGCACATCGATTTCTATCGCAGATGCATCGTGTTAAACTCGTAAACGGCATTATGACCGAGGATCATCCCATCATCATGTACAAAGAGGACTTTGTCAACGAAGATTACGGTAAGGAAAATTGCCATCTCGCTCACAGAGACCTGGGACTCATTCATAATCCTTGCAGATCCCACCAAGAATCAGACCAAAGGAAGCCATCATCGGAACTATAAGCATGTGCAGCGTACACGTCATCATCACAGTCGACCCAATGTGGAGAAGCAAGAGGAGAAGATTCTCTTCGATGTGTTGCCCGAGACGCCGATCTTCGATGGGGATGCTGACGTCTACAATTTTAAGGCCTCCTCGTTGCTGGAACCCTCGAAGGAGGAAGCGCTGCAGAAGTATCCGAAGAAGTATCACAGTCGACAGCGTCGCCAAGCCTATTATCACTCAGCTAAACAAAACTTTAAGCAGAATTTCTACGTGCCCCACCAGGAGCTACAGTATCGTACCCAATCGGGACCAGGACAATACTATTTGCCAGTCGAGCCTCCACGTCAATACCAGCGGTAAGTGAGATATTTATCACTGTCAGTTGAAGATATAATATTGATTTCTTGTGCAGTTATCCAGTTGCTGGAAAGAAGCCAAAGTATCGCGGCAAATTGCCCATCTGGGAGACTTTAAAGCCTACTATGCAACCAATTAGAATCGGCAATCGGGACACCTTCACTGATGATGAAGATGATAACAGTCTATTCCACAACTCGAATCCCGCTGATGCTGACTTTTCTGTCTTCGATCGACCAAGACCTGGCGGTAGCAGCTCCAGCTCCAGTTCTGGCTGGCAATCCCCTCCAGCCGGAAGCTCAGGCTCCAGTGGCTGGCAATCCCCTCCAGTCGACGACACCAATCTTAATGGTTGGCAATCGCCTCCTGTGGAAGGTGAGTTAGTCATCTTTGCCGGCAATCAATTGAATATCACTAGAAATATTTATTCAAATTTTATAGAGCCCGAGAGACGTCCAGTTTGGGGTGAAAGCTCAGGACGTCGTCCCAACAGCGGCACAGGTGAATTCCCTTAAGCATCATTCAATTACTTTCATCCTCGATCATTCACTTATACATCCGATCAACCATTCTGTGGCATAACAAATCTTTGCTTAATTAAACTCATTGTACTTAACAAACGCTTTATCTCTCTCTCTCTCTCTCTCTCTCTCTCTTTCTATCTATCTGTCTCTCTCTTTCTCTTGCATTATTTTTCATACTGCCAACAGGAGTAATTACACAAGCCACAAGGGCGCCCTCATTTGCCACACGGCCGACGCCGACAACACAGCGACCAAGGCAGGAGATGGTGACCAGTGCACCAGAAGGCGGAGTAACCACACCCAAGGTGTCCAACTGTGTCTGGGCCATTGTCAACTGTTGTTCGCAGGGCAGCAATAAGATACGTTATAGCTGCTTTGAGGAATTTGGCTGCCATGGAGCCTTCTGGGGCATCAATCCCTGTGCGGACAATGTGCGCGACAATGCGATTGCCTCATTAACGAGATCCTTTTCAAACGGTCCTCCATCCCTCGGCTAATAAATGAGAATCCCATTCTCTCCGATTGCTTTTCTATGCCGGCTGTGAGTGCATGCCGTTAAAGTATTTGGATTTGCTAAATACAGGAAATCTACATTATTAATTTATTCTAAGCCTAGGTTTTATACCCGACACAAAACAAATAAAAGAGTTTTACTGAATTCAAACTTAAATCTCTCACTCTATTCCTTTAACTCTGCACCACTTTCCCTGCTAATAAACTAACTAAACTAAATAGTATTAATGTAACTGGCAAATGGCAACTTCTAACTAATAACTGATAGCTAGCTGTTAAACGGCTTATGGCTCATATTCCCACAAATTCTCTGGCCTGGTTTTCGATTACATAACAATTGCCTTTGCAACCATTGCAATTACATTTATTGCTGCAATAAAAGCAATTATCTCTTAATTACCCATTTGCAATTCTAATCTTAATTATTGTCCATGCTTTTGTCAGACTGTTGAAGCCTTAAATAATCTGCTCTTTGGCTATCGAATTTCATTTCAATTGAGGGCAACTTGGTAAATGACTAACAACTGTAGTTCTGGTTGTAGTAATACAATAACAAATCAGGCAGTGACCCTCACACACACTCCCACACACACCCACATCACACACACACTGCCCACGCCACAAAAGTTAACAAGTCGGCGCATTTTAATTCCAGGAAATCTAGTTCCAGCTCCTCAATATTACGCACCAGCTCAATCAAGGCCAACGTATCGTCAAGGTAAGTTCATCGATATGTTGACAGATGCGCTGTCAAAGTAAATCAATTGCTTTGTTGCATTACAGATGCCGTGTCGTATCCTGAGGAGACCAGTCATCAGGTGGGAAGTGCCTGCCATCGTGCCTCCCGTTTGTGCTGCAAGCTGGGAAATCTGGCATCGTTGTACGATTGTTTCCTGCACCAGAAGTGTGAGCAAAGTCTCTCGGAGATACTCTCGACTTGCTCCTAGTGATTGACGATTTTAGCTCTGTCCACATCGCCTGCTGTCTTTTCCACATTTATAATTATGCCAAACACAACACAGAAGCAGACCATTTGGTTTGACCTTTTCCTAATGCGTATACTTAATACTAGTCGACTGCCCCGCATTCTCGTTTATAGATTATACAATTTAGCATAGCTTAACATAATGTTTATATGTTAATTTCTTGTGCAAACTATTAGCCAAGTTTCATAAACTATAAAGTTCACTCTGCCGCCAACATCAACGAGTCTCTTTTGTTTTACTTTTGTTTGAAGTGAACTATAATACTTATCAGCAGAGGTAAAATATTTTTCAGCCTTATACTCAGTACCCAATGGGTTCGGGAGTATTTAAATGTTGTGGTAATGTATGTAACAGTTTGCCATATAAATGATTGTTTTAAAATCAAACCTCAGTTTGAATAACTTTGTTGTACATTGAGATATCTTAATCTCAAATCACAGAATGTTTACTTGGTATTGTCTTGTGAATTCTGAAAAAATGTGGTAAAAATCAGACTACTAGCTACTACTATTATACGAATAATCGATACAAAATTTAATTTAATAATATTTTATTAACTAAGTTTCAGGGAAATATTTTAGCTACTTAATAGTTGACAGGGCTCTTAAAGGATATCAAATCTTTGACGTGAGGAAGATAAGCTTGATTTAAGTATTCTAGTAATCTTTTTTTTACTTAATAGCAATTATTTGTTTGTATTAAAAATAATGTGCTTAGTATCTCACAGTCAAGCTCGTTCGACTGCAAACTTCCTACTGTATTTTATCTTTCAAGATGCCCCTGCCAGCATTTAGCTTTGTTGTAAGTTGTCACATAAGTCCTTAGACAGTCGGCGACAAGTTGAGCACAAATCTTGGTCAAGTTAATTTAGCCAGCCTAATGTCACTTGTTATGGCATTTAATGACCTACGCTCTGAATGACTGTAAGGCGATTACGATGTGGTTTATTATAATGCCACGCCCACTGGCTTAATTGATTTCTATGTATGTTTTAAAGGAAATAAATACGTTGCCTAGTTATGGAAGCACTTTACTTACCGCTGCCACTGTCGTAGGATCTGGAGGTGGAGCCACTGGTATTGGAACGTTTAATCTCACGTCGACCCATGATGTCCCTGTCTGTGGTCTGTTGCTGTTGTTGCTCTTGTTGTTGCTGTAGCTGTTGCTGTTGCTGTTGGTAACGATTGGAGCTGGGAGTAAGGCTAGAGCTGTTGTTGGTCACGTGGCACGTGGCTAGAAGTGCACAAGCTGTTGAGGCAGCCGCTTTAGCAACCGCAGAGCTATAGCTAGAATTTGCAGTACCTGTTGTGGAATTGTTGCTGTTGTTGTTGCTGCTGCTGCCGTTGCAATTAAGCGACGGTGTGGAGGCGGTGGCGGGACAACGTTTGGTCAACAACAGCGGGGTGCCACTTCGTGTGGTGGGCGGGAACTCAAAGTAGTTGACCTGCAGTTGATTGCCCAGCAAATTGATGATGGGTTTCGTGGCCAAACTACAACCAATGTCGGTATGGCTGGAGCTGCTGCTTCGTCTGTGTTGCTGTTGCTGTTGCTGCTGATATGGACTCTGGTGCGGATGATGATGGTTCTTTTGGAGCTGGCTAATGCCGGTCAATTGGTGCTGGTGCGGCGTGGGCGGCGGCGGAGGACAAGCGTTATTGATGCTGCTGCTGCTGGAGAAGGACGATTTGCGCAGCGATGATGGTCTCAACCCTTTGACAGGGTACAATGGATACTATCGCCCGGCAATGCGTACCCAATCGCGGTGGTCTCGGTCACTGTTGTACCAAATGCCTGCAAAAATAATAATAAACATATAAGAAAAAACGTAGAAGATGAGATGAAGAAAGTATCAATCGTTTAATCGCTATTTTCATTCTCATTGTCATCATCGTAAGCGTACTCGTACTCGTACTCGTACTCGTAATCGTTATCGTAATCGTAATCTTAACTGTAATCGTCATCATCGATAAGCACATTAAATGCACGCAATGTCGCCAGATTAAAGACAAAGTGCACTTAAAGCCAACTCGGCGCGTGGCCAGCATGACAACAACACACAAGCAAGCATTACGCATACGCCCCGTTAATGCCGTCCAGCTGCCATCGTAAAAGTCAGACCTCAGGCCGCGTGGCCATTAACCAAGCCAAACCATTTGGGACAATCTCCCGTCGCTGGTCAGAGTCAATTTTACCAAATATTTGGCACATGAAATCATTTTGCCCTAATAAAATTTCACGTCCCACTGGGCGGATCATTGATTTGCTGTAAAACGCCAGGCACAAACTAAACCACATTTCGCGCTGCCAACGCGCTGCCGATACATAGATAGAGAAACATGCATGTTCTTTCAATTTGCGGTTAATGGTTGCCGTATTTAGCTTTTAATATGATTAAATACGAGCATGTTTGATAAAGTTCATAAATATCCATCAAAGTATATGTAAAAGTTTCATATTAAAAGTTGATGTACAGACAGAGTAAGTAAATTAAAAGTTCACATAAATACAACAGAAAAAAGAGGGTATTTCTAGATTGATCGACTGGGAGATACCCTGCAATTAAAGCTGTTAATACTGCTCTAAAGCAGAAAATTCAATATCCCTAGTCAGGCATTTTAAAGTTACCGCATTAAGAAAATATCAAAATTACGTGCTTTAAAACAGGCAGTTATTTCAGATCGAACAAGTGCAATTTTGCATAATTTAAAAAAAACAGAGGAGTATTTCAAGAATGATTAACCGGCAGATGCCCTGCAGTCACAATTTATGTACTCTACAAAGTTGTCAAAAATAAAATACCAAAAGGGAGAAAAATAATGAATATTAGATTTCAATAGAGCCTGTAGTCTATACATAAGTGAAGTGATGCCTAAATTAATGTTTCTATATACACGAAAATGCCTGTTTACCGGTGGTTAAGCCATTTTCAATAGATACAGGTAATAGAACCCATAGAGCATAATTTAATCAAAGGTGCAAGCCACAAGAAACTACTTACTCATATAAGGTAGGCAACTCAAAAGCTTAAATGCATTTAATCACAGATAGAAACGGGGAGCATTATTTGTATTTGCCTTGGCAACAAATTCAAGTGAAAATTCCACTAGAGCAGTCATCGAGGTGCAGCTTCAGCGCACATCTCGATTCTTATCTCGTTTATGGGAGCAGAGTAAAGTGCAATGGGGAAATGGATTTAGTTCCGGAAAGAATCAAGCAACATACTCACAATGCAATAATAAATCAAGGGAAGTGCTGCAAATAAAAAAAAATATAAATAAATCAATAAATAATAATAACATTTTATCAGAGTTAACTCTTTCCTTAACTGCCTGCAGCATGGAGGACACAGGACACAGGTTGAATCACTCGATTAACTCTCTAAATCAAATCAGTTGCTGGTTGAGTGGTAAACTACGTTTTTCCTGCTATTAAATTATGTGGCATGCCACAGAAAATGTGGTAAATTAGATTTCAAGTGCAGCGCAGACAAAGAAAGAAGGACGAGCCACAATCAGGTCTTGAGCTAAATATAGTATAATTTAATTTAAATGTCATAAAATGCCTTTTTGCTAAGCAAATGCTTCTTTTGCCTGCGCTTCGTTGTGCATAAGAAAGCTGCCACACAGTGTGGCAAGCACATCCTCAAGCTGCAATTTTCATCTGACAATGTGAAGCAACAAGCGGATTTGCCATTTGCTTAGTCAATGTAATTTCTGCCATACAGAAAAAGTTGAAAACTCGTATAAAACTGGTCAGCACACGCAGAGAATGACAAGGTTGAATGATCTAATTCTAATGCATAGACAGGATGAAGAGTGTAGGGATTGGAACATTGACAGGGGCAGGGAAACATATTAGATTGGGACTGGGACAGAGGCTGAGGCTGAGGCATGAACTGGGGCAGCGAGTAAAACTCAGTCTTCCACATGTTGCCTCTAATCGGTAAGGATTCGAATTACCATAATATGACACCCGATAGGAAGGGAGGAGGACAAGGATGAGACACTGTACAGCGAAGCGAAGCGATGCAAAAAGGAAACAGAAGAAAAATGTCTAGCTCAATGAATCTCATGGCTCAGATCAAGCAAGCCCGGGTCGGATTAAAGCATCAAATTGTTAGCCCTTGCCTTTGTGCTGTTGCCACAGCGTATACATAGATCAAAAGCAGTAAACAAAGTCGCACATATACATACTTACATACAAATGTTTGTGTATTTGTGTATTGTGCAACATTTCTCAGCCTCGAGTTGCAGCCTCGACAACGCTTTTAATCAATGACTCAAGTCAGTCTATCAATATGGTCAAATGAAAGGCAGAGCACGATGAAGAAGGAAAATGAAAAGTGCTTTGACATTGCTTTTCTTATTGTTATTGTTGTTGTTGTTGTTGTTGGCCAACTGCTGAGCAAGTGGAAAATGCGAGTTTCCTTTTGTCGCTCGACGTGTCTTCCGCCTTCCGTCTTCCTATTTCATTTTTCTTTTACAGCCACATTTATGTTCATTCGCCATATGCTTTTTGGCCAACTCAATTTGGCGGCCTTTTCTGTCTTTTTGCGGCTGCTTTCTGAATATGTCAATTTTTGTAATGAGCCAGCAAAAAGTCACATAAAGTCTACTCGCATTTAAATGTTAAGTCGCTTTTCGCTTTTCTTTCTCTGTCTCTCTATCTTTCTCTGTTTTTCTCTACGACCCAAAAACCATGCCGAATTTCATCTTCAATCAGAGAACTCACGCCCAGAGTTTCCGATCAAAATGAAATTTAATTTTATTTCTTAAGCGCGCCACGTGGTAGCAATTGTCAGGTGGCAACGTGGCAAGGTGGCAAGTTGCAGGTGAGTCTGCCTATTTCGGCTTTGGTATTTGCTGCGCTTGCGGCAAACTGTTGAAAATACTTTTGTTATAATATTCAAGAGCCTGCCACATTCCACTGGTCTCATGCCTCGTGCCTCATGCCACATCCCATTTCCCGTTTTATGCTTCATTCTCATCTACATGCCAATCGCATGCTCGGCTCAAAACTTGGCTTTTACATAGTTAACGTCATAGTTAAGCCAATGTAAAGTTTTTTAATTTGCAATAATAATAAAAATTCCGTTTTGGGCCGACAGCAGCGACCAAAATTTAGAAGCCGACGCTCTTAAGTGAATAATTCAACAAGTTTTATGCGCTGCCACCGCGTGCCATCAACGACAACACAGCCCAAAAGACACACACACACACACACACACAAATGATAGATATACACAGAAAGAAAAAATTTCAGGATTCAAAATACTTGATTCAAACACGAGTTTTCTCAGCAATATTTTGACTTGATGAACATTTTATTTTAGTAAGATCAATTATTTTAGAATTCTTTAACTTTTTAACGTTGATTTTTCGGCATTTTATCCGCATATTGTCTTAATTATCCTGAATATAAACTTAAAAAAAACATGATAAAATTTAAGAATTTTAACTTTAATTTTAGGTTTTTTTTTGTGTACAGATATAGAATGAGAGAGAAGTAGAGCGATAGCTCTGAAAATATTTGTGGTTGCTGTTTGCATTTTTTGCCAGCTCACACACACACACACACACATGAGCAGAACGGGTCACAATAGAGATGAAGAGACAGGAGGACTGGATGGCGAACTGCTCTTGGCCAAGTGGATCACTGGCTTGTAGTTTAAGACCTATTTGATTTATGGCCCAAAGTGCAAGCAGAACTGGTTTAGTTTAGTTTCTGCTTTCGCTTCTCTTCTCTTCCCAGATAGAAGAAGAAGGTGACAGTTCAAATACCTGTTTAAATTTACAAGCTCTTCAATTTGCCGTAAAATAAGTACGAGCTTGTAGTGCAGCTTGGACTGCAAATTGTTGATAAGAAAATTCGATTTAAAAGCTGACTAAGCGAGTCGATTGAATATTGAATCAACTTCATTTAGCGAATTATTTATGGATTGAAAAGCATGAAATCCGACATCTGCAGGTGTCTTTCCTTAAAGGTCATAACTAGTTTAAACTTCAATGAATGATAGCCACCTTCAAATGTGATTAGGCTAAAAAATTTGGCATCATAAATCAAAGCTTCTGAAGGACAAATAATAGTACACGAATGCAGTTTTGCAGTGCGAAGACTCTGATATCTATTGAATGTCAAATGCCTATTCATAAATAAGTTGAATAAGAAGAGGAAGAGTACAGCATCAGGAGAGACATATATTTCATTAATTGCTTTAAATTAAATTGTTTAGTTTAATTGTTAATTCTAATAGGACCCGATAATAAATAGAAAAGAAATTCCATTAGCAATTCTATGAAAAATATGTAAAAGTGTTAATATTAAAGGTTATTTGTGAGATCCCGTGGCTCGTTAGTTAGAGTCGCCGATCTGTCATTCAAACAGAATTTCAGTTTAAGAGGAAACAGGGTTCGACTCCCACACTGCCAGAAACTGGCACGTACTGGAAATCCTGATATGACACTGAAAATGTTTGGTTAACATGCAAATAAAAAAAATTAAAGTTTAAGGAGGATTTGTTTTTTCCGACTGATTTCTTATTGAATATTTATAGATTTTCTGTTTTTTAATCAAATTTAAATAAAATGGATTAACTTAATGTATATTTCCAGAATTGCAATCTTCAGCTTTATTTACAATATATTTTAAATATCATTGATTGCAGCCAGGGATTAAAACCTTAACAGAAACCGTAACCTTTAACCGGTGAAAACCAATTGAAATTTGTAACCGTAACTGAAACCGTAACCGAAAATAATTTTTTTCACTGTACCGAAACCCACAAACCGAAACTCCTTAAACCGAAATAACCGTTAAGTAACCGATTCATTTGTTAGGGCTAATTTCGGTTCTGGCCGTCGCAGCTACTGAGCAACTTTGATAACTTTGAACTGCCATAACTTTGTCAAAAGTCAATCAATTTTCATGCGCAATGTAAATTTGAGAATGATTTTACCTCTAAATTCGTTCTGCATTTAAATATTGTTCATTTTTAAAATTCAAAATTTTCGAGATTTTTCGAAAAATGATAAGGGCTAACACTGTAAAATTTCTAAAAAATTGAACATTTTCAAAACTTTCAAATCCGAAAAAATTGAAATGCATAACGAATTTAGAGGTGAAATCATGCTCAAATTTACATTGCTCATGAATATTGATTTACTTTTGACAAAGTTATGACAGTTCAAAGTTATTAAATATCAGTAAAATCAAAATAATCTAAATTTTCAAACCAAATTTATATTATAATAAAATCGACACTACGCTGGACCGTTCCAGTAACCAGATAACATTATTTTCCAGGCTAATTAGAGCATTAAGTCTTTTTTCATGTAAAACAATGAATAACGCTTCATATTTTGGTCAACCGAAAACCATTATATTTATTTTTTTTGTGAACCGAAACCATACCTGTATTTTTGAACCGAAACTTACAAGAAACCGATTACCGTTACGAAACCGATATTCCAAGATTTTGCATAACCGATAACCGAAAACCTTAATTCGAGCATAACCGAAACCGTAACTGAAACCGATATTCGTTTTGGTTTTAATCCCTAATTGCAGCCCATCTCATCTATTTGAATCGTTAATTTTTGTATTGTATAATAAGAAATTTAAATTCAGAATGCTCTTTAAAGTTGTTCCTCACTAACTTCCTCACTTCCCTTAGAGAAAGAAACGCATTTGATAAACTTGACCAAAAAACGCAGCCAATAATCCTTTGTACGGTCTTGGATGTTCCATTAGTCTTATGTCGGGTGCAAATAAAAGCCAGTACAAAGACGAGGAGATAGAAAGAGAGACGAAGGGAGAAAACGAGAGAGGGCGTTCGGTATGTGGGAGATTCTTTAGAGTTAATGCTGCTGTCGTTTGCCGAAAATCGATTACCACACGGGGCACGAGCAAGCAATAGGGCGTGTGGCAAAGAGGGAGACGAAGACGGAGCGAGGAAGTGGGGCAAATGCAAAGCTGGGGGGCAAAGAGAGGCTAAGCGAGCAACATGTGGCTAGTGAGATGCACACAGGCGTACACATTCTGCCGAGCAGAGAGGGGATCATGAAGGAGGTGCGGCACAGGGAGTCCTATAAAAAAAGACCTCCAAGAGAATAACGGCATTTCGCGACGATGCTTTTTGTGGCAGTTGCTCGTGCACATTTAGCCAGAAGCGTTTTTTTATTGTCACGAGTATTTCAAATCGCACACGAGCCGCGTCCCAGGCAACTTGATTGAATGAAAGCTGCTGAGTATATATGTATGTATATATCCATATATATCTGTGTGTGGTTGTATGTGTGTGTGTGTATGTGTGTATGATGGCTGCTGTGTTTGTATTGATTAAGCACTGGGGGCATCAGGTAGCCATGTGAACTGCCCTTGGCTTAAATAAGCGAAGCTGCGTGTCCTTTCACCTACTAACATCTGCAGATGTCTGTGTGTGTGAGTGTGTGTGTATGTGGTGTGTGTTCTGTTGTGCATTGTTGTTTCCATTTGTTAGTGCTGGTTGTTTATTTAATCCGCATGTACAAATAAAACGCTTGGCACAGTCAAACTAAAAAACACTTTTAATTAAATTTTAATGAAATTAAAGAACATATTTCTACTGCCCATTAACGTTGTCAGGTTGCTGTTGCTTCGTCCTTTTTGCATGTGACACACATCAGTTCATTGTGCTTTGCCGTAAATGCTGTTGAATTATAAAATTTGTGGCACGTTTATGCCGATGACAGCCCTCTCTTTTGTTCGCCGGTGTAGCAAACAAAATTTTAAAAAAAAACTACTCTTCTGTAGTAAATAGGGATGGACAAGAAAGGAAGAGAATAGGAGGGATAACAAGAGTAGAACGATAGAGATATAGTGAGGAAGAGCGAGAATCAAATGGGCTAGTGAAGAAGATGTTCAGTTGGTGATATGAGCTCAATTTGAGCACAGTATTTGTTCGAGAAGTATTAAAAGTGTGTTCGGTGGATTAAATTAATTTAAATTACTTAAGGAAACCAAAAACACAAAAGTTTTAATTTGTCCATTGAACATGTGCAATGAAAAAGATAGCATAAAGAATATAAATATATATTCTTGATCAGTATCAACAGCCTAGTCGATTTAGTATGTAAGCTCCTACTACATATACGTTCAGTAGGAGTTGGTTCGCCGGCGTATTTTCTAAGAACCTGGGTGCAGGGTATCTAGTAGTCGTGCCCCTCCGTCTAGAGCACTCACACTTGTTTATATTCAAACAAAAATTGCTTTCAAAGCGTGTCGTATATGTATTTAATTTTTTTTTAATATTTTCACATTAAAATCTCACATTCGAAAAAGACACACGCAAGGGCACGATATATATTTAATTAAATATTTTGACCATTTGGAATATTTATTTTCAATAACATTAATTTATATTTATCTATTTATCATGCGCTTAATAAAATTTGTTATTGGGATGTGCAAAAAAAGGAAAATTGCAAAAAGCTTGATTGGGTTTCAATAAAATTGTTAGATTCATATATCGTTTTTGCTTTTACCATCACTAATTTAGCTGACTGCATGCTCTCAACTGTGAGTAATTTACTTGTATTAAAATGCCATGGAAAATATATATATATATATATATATGTATGTGTAAGTACATCGAGCTTTGTTTGCAAACAGCCAGTTATGTGGCAGTTGTAGTTGCTGTAGATTAACTGCTAGCCTAGGCGAATTCACAGCTTACTTAAAACACCTTGCATCCCCCTCGACACTCCACATACCCCCTTTGGCAGTTTGTGTCCTGCAAACAGGTTAATTGAATTTGTCGGAATGCGGGAATTCCGAGTGCCGACTGTAGACTTGTGCCGAGTGCCGATTGGCAAATGCCTGCAGTGGCTGCAGTTAGCGGATTACTCGGCTTTTATTCACTTTACTTTTGCTGTTTCCACTTCCCTGTCTTCCCCCACCTGCCCACTCTTTGTGAGCATACAAAAGATCTGGCGCTGTTAAGTATTTTGCCGCTACAAGCCCATTTCATGCCTGATTTCAGGAGAACGTGCCTTGCAAAAGCCTGAATTATTCACTGCCAACTCAACTGCTTTTCTGTGTGTGTGTGTGTATAGGTATGTGTATGGTTGTGTGTGTTGTAAAGTTAATTATTCTGCAAAATGGATTCAGCACTCGCTACACGTAACGAGGCGGCAATCAACAAACTTTTATCGTCATCGCCGTGCAATTTGAAGGCCATCCACGACTCTGTCTGCGCCGAGAATCCCTCTCTCTCTCCCCCTCTCTCTCTCCCTCTCTCTCTCTGTCTGCATTAACTTCATTACCACAACAGAACACAGCAGAGCAGTTTCTGCTGGACCCTTTCCCTCATAAAATTCGCCGTCCCCTCTCGTCTATTTCTGTGGGATGAACAGCTTTGAAAATTTGCACGTCATACGCACAGAGTTTTTATGAGCATTACGCAAATAGCGTTGGGACACGGCTATACAACCCTTTTTTTTAGCCCCTACACACACACACACATAAACACACATACAGATGCACATGTGTACTTTATGTTCCTTTTCAGCGACTCAACTTTTACGATGTGTTTTCAACAGTTGCTACGTGACTTTTCACTGAGCGGTGCAGCTGGCACTTCAGATGTTGCTTTTGATTTTTCCGGGGCGGGGAAAAAGGCTAACAGAGTTGGCCGTGTGCCATCAGCTGACACCACACTGATAGCCCCAGTCAACAGTTGGCCACACGCACTCTCACAAACACACACACACCCATACAAAGGCACTCTTAATAATTACATGTGTGCCAGAGAGCACTTTGATATGGACACGACAGCAGCACTGAGGTTGAGCTGGGAGTTGCCTGAAAATGGAATTAAGTTGGGTCAGTTTCGGTGGTGAGAATAGGTGGAATGGACTCCTCGATTCAAATTGAGGTCTAACATTTTGGTATATGTATCTCCAACAGTCTGTGGATTGCATTTTTAATTGCTTCTGCTTGAACTAGTATGTTAACGGGTTTGCTTTGGCATTTGGCCGGCAGCATAGTTTTTATTGCATTATTGCAGTTTTCGGTTTTGTTCAAATTGCCACAGTCGGACAACACTATAACGAACGACACTTGAAAAATAACAAATCATTGTGCATTATAGAATTGTTGCACTGTATTTACCACTACAACCACTACTTGGCCACAATATAAATCCGATTTCGGTGGCAAAGCGTTAAATTAGCTGCAGCATGAGAAAGATAAAGAGAGAGAGACAGATGCAGATGCAGATGCAGATGAAAAGTGAGAGTAAAAGAGATGAAAGAACTGCCAATTATATCTTTCGCTTGCCGAGCATAAATCGCAGTTGGCAAATGGGGCAACAACATCACCAAAAACAACTCAACAAAATGGCAGCGCTCCAAAAAAAAAAAAGACAGAAAACCAGAAAAGTATGCAATGAAAAATTTCATTTTTCAGTTTTTCCAAATTCCTATGTGAGAAACAATGAAAATGGAAATGGAAATAGAAATAGAAATGTGGCTGTAGATGGAAAAGGGGAGGAGAAGGACGTGGAGCACTTGAAGCGTTTGGGTCACCAAAACGCCATTTGTTGCACTCCATTTGTTGCCGACCGCGTTGCGTGTGTGTGTGTGTGTGTGTGTGTGCGTGTGTATGTGTGCGCCATTGCATAAGCGACTGTATGTGTAATTAACAGTTTTCATTGTGGTCAGAAAATGCTTTCTGAAAAATTCCCATTAGACCAACAGTTGATACTCGTGTGAGAATTTTTGTGCAGTTTGCAACTGGCGACATCAGAGTACGCCCAAAAAGAAAAAAGGACAAAAAGAATAATAATAGTTATATATACATATATATGTATGGTCTGTATGGTATGTATGGGCGACTACTATCAGTTTCTCTTTGCTGTCAACTGTGTGTGGGAATGCGCTTGTGTTGTGTTGCGTGTAAATGCACTTGAAGTTTTACTTCCGTTTGAAATGTCAGCATGCTCTCACACACATATTTTTTGTTGCATGTAATGCATAAATGTGTGGCAGATGTATGACAGTTCGTTCTATTCTCAGGCATTTTTCTACAAAGTACTTACTTACAATGGCAGCAACTCCATTAGAAACGGCATGTACAGCTTCAGGTAGAATTACAAATTGATTGCAAGTGTAAAGTTAACGACGTACACAATTGTAAATAATATATACAATATATATATATATATATAAGCTTACAAATTCAAGCTAATGCACATCACGTTTAAATTCAATGTGTCATTGTTGTGGAAAATTTTATAAAAATATAATTCGAAGAATTTACTAAATGAAGAATATATTTATTGAATAAAATTGCGAATTTCTCTGTGTAGTAAGTGTAAAAGATAGAAAATATATATAATAGAAATAGAAAGCCTAAAAAATCAAAGCCAACCGAAAATCTCCAAGAAATGTAGATAGTATTGGAAGATTTTCGTTAGGTTTCCATTTGGAAAAGTAAGTAACTATATAGTCTAAAATAAATTAAGTTACTTTTACATCTTTTTAATATTAAATTTCAAATTTTTTTGACTTTTCGTGTAACCCTAAACTAATAATATCCTGTGCGAATAATTAAATATAACTCAATTACCTAATTGTTGTCGAATTTATATTTTTTGACTTTCTGCTTTCTTGTCTTGATATTCTGATGTCTCTTATGTTAACGTACGTATTATGTCATAAATGCATTTATGTATGAAATTGAAATGATATTATATTTAATAACTCACTTGAGTTTCTCTATTTCGGGTATCAGTATTCGCATATCCCGGAACGTATGTAGTGCTTCGCAATTCTCTCTATCTTAAGCTTCTTTGTGTATTTGAGTAACGCTGCTCGCAAACTTTGCAATTTTATTCAAGCGATAATAAAATGTGGATATGAGGAAAGTGTGGGGAATCCATTTTTTATTTTCAATTTTTGCGTTGTCGAACACATGACAAAGTGCCATCAACAACCAACACATGCAAGGCAAGGCAAGGCAAGGCGAGGCGACACAGAGCGAAATGCCACAAGGCGAATCAAGGCGTGGCAAGGCGACACACAAAGCGAGCAACAATGTGCTGCTGCGACCTGCCACACACACACACACACACACATACACAAAGGGGAGTTCTCTGTCTATGATTGTGTGTGTGAGTGTCTGTTTAAATATTACCGCCGCGATAGACTTGACAATAAGTGAAGGGACTAAACACTTAAGGATACGACAGCATACCCACTAAAGGAGATATGCAGGCTGATAAATAGAATATCCTTGTCGTTGCTATCATACTCGTATAATGGAAGGGAATTCGATTTGTCTGGGCAACAGTTATCGCAGTTATCCTTTCAACCCTTTGGCGCCTTTTGATTTCATTAGTTAACTTGGCGTGCCATCCCATCGCCCTTACTAAATTACTGATCAAATTAAGGTTTAAATTGTTAATTAAACAGGAAAGCGGCGCTCCTCGCTTCCGGCACACCTACTATGCTCCTCAGGTCAGAAGCTGCATCATTTCTACCTTCGCCCGACATGCTCACAGTCCATTTAAATATGTATGTAAATATATTGTCCATCGTACTGCTTTGCTTTTCCATTACTCGGATTGTAAGTACTCATTAACATAAGCTGCTGATGCTTCTGTTGTCCGCACCAGGATTTGGCTTGAACATTTAAATTAATTTTAATAAAAACTCAAGAACGAAGAATTTTTGGGCAATTGCCGCATTACGAATATTTTCGTATACTCTCACATAGAATCAAAAGATGCAGGCCCATAAAAGCGAAAAGCCAAGTCAAAGTTAAAAATGAAATGTGAATTGCGAGTTGGGCTGCCAAGTATATGGCATAAGCCCGAATATAAAAGATAAATTAAAAAATAATATGAAGACAACAACGAGCAAAGGCAATGGCAGCAACAAGGACAACGACAACGACATCGATGTGGATGATGTTGAGATTGAAGTCGAAGGATGGGAACGACAAAGAGCCGAATTACGCATAAAAAGCCGCAATTGAGTTTTTGGACCGCACTCTGTGACTGTCTCCGCATCCTTACATAGCACTTCAGAACCACCGTACCACCAAACCACCGCACCACAGCCTTGCAATATCTGCGTAAATCTCTTTAAATTTCACTGGGGCGTACCAGACCAACTGGACTAAAAAGTCAAACACGAAAACAACAGGCAAATAAATGTATTTAAATCGAAACATGATAAAGGCTTTCCTGACTTTATAAATACCCTTTTATAAACTGATTTAAAGAAATGTTTCTTTGACAAAAATCTTAATCGTCTAGAAAATGCATCGAGAACCACTTTTATATTTTTTGAAAAGTTGTCTTGTTTTAAAAGTGAAATATTTTAGACAAATATTCATAATTTTAAAAAACCTGACTAATATGCGAAATTTTTAATACAAAAGAATATTTCTGACAATTATGTTCGCAATTTCAGCTGCTTAGATGTACTCAATACATATACTCTACTCTACCATCAAAAAACGGCAAAGCGAAATGCACAAAATGGCGGGAATGGGATTCATAAAATGTTCACATTGTCATACACACAAATGTATACTACGCGACTCTCTCTCTCTCTCTCTCTCTCTGGGTGTGTGAGTGTATTTTCATGTGTTAGCGTAGAACCAAAGCCGTGATATCTTCCGTGACACGAAAAGTCGTAACAAAAATTGTTCTAATATACAGATTCGGATATACAGAATTAACAACAACATGCTAGGAATTTCTCTTGTATCTAAGGAGACATTCATACGGATTGGATGTTTCAATAAAAAGTAATTTAAACTTATAAAAAAAATGTTGGTTGTTTTAATATTTTGATAGTATTAGAATGGAACTCTGTAGAGATGAGCACAGGCCTCCTTTATATATTACATTATTATATAAAAAATATTTTTTAATGATTTTTACTTTTTACTTTATTTTTTTACTAATTCATACCAAATTTTAGTTTTAGAGCGTCAATTTTAAACATATCGATACGTATCTATATTTATTTGATATCAACAGTGCATCATACAGAAAAATTTTGTGAGTTTTCGGGCCTTTCGGACTTTGGGCTTTTAGCTGAGGCTCGGGCCCGAACAAAAAAAAGGCCGTTTGCCATTTATCAGGCAAGAAGCCCGTGGATTTTTTGAAGAGGCCCGCGGAACACGAGGCCCGAAAAGTCTGTCGATTTGATATGAATAAGAAATCATTAGATTTATCAAGCGAGAAAATATATATAGATATAGATATATTAAAATCTCCGAGATATAACATATTATTTATTATTGATCATTGTCATGTTGAAATACATGCTCTGATTTTTATATTGGTGAATTAATTAATCTGAACATTGCTAAAATTGGCCACATTTAAGTTTTTTTTGTGTAGGATCCTTTGTTGTACGATGTTCTGGTTCTTTCTTCTTTATATCATGTTCAAGTTTCTTCGTGCTCAGTCGTGTCTCATTCGTGTCGTGCTCTGTCGTAATCTTGTCTCGTTTGCTTGGGATTTTTCGCTTTCCTGTCGTTTTGTTTTTATGTTCGTTCGTGCTCATGCTCTTTTCATAATACTTTCGTGTTTTTTGTATCTCAGGTGTGATCCTCTCGTGTCTGTGTGTTGCTTGTTCCGTTATCTGTTGAGTTCTATCATTTTCGCATTGATTTAATATTGTTTTCTTGAATTTGCAGTACGTGTGGTCTTATGTTGAAGAAAACTCAGCACGCGCTCATCTCTAACTGAAGTTTTAACGATACAGGGCATTTTAAAAAGCGTTCTTTTTGCTGCACTGTTTCATTAACTCAACATCAATACTTTTTTCGACGCGAGCTTCCGCAGCTTGCGAACTTTTTACGAGGCTTTACTTTATAAAGACGTCACTTATGGAAATCAATGTACGCTTAACCAAAGCACACAGACAGAGACCGAGATATATTTAGAGAGAGAGAGAGAGAGATAGAAAGAGGAGAGAGGGAATTCTTAAGCAGTCGTAGTTACTGTTGATTTACTTGAAGCTCGTGCAGTTAAGCCTCGTAAATCGTGCAGATACTCTAGAGGAAATAAGTTATAATTGTAAACGCGTCCGCGATTTGATGTATGCATCAAAAACACGTACACATATTGCGGGCATATCGATGGGAAGGGATCCAGGGAGTGTAGGAAAAATAGGGGAAGTTGGTGATAAGAAGAGATACGCAAATATGTGTACAGGTATGCCACATGTAGTCTGTTGGGATAAGAGGCTTAAAGCAAAGCAAAGATACTCGTACTCGTTTTGTGTGCTACAGATTTGTTTGTCAAGTCGGTTCCCCTTTCGCACTCAACACAAAGTCTCCCCCTGAATGACAAAGTGAAAATGGGATCCCAAAAACTAACTTGTTGTTAAAACTTAATCCCGTTTTATGGTCAGCTGAGTTCAGCTGTTCTCGATCCTCCTTCTCTCTTCTATTTGCACCATTATTTTTTATTTATAAATTTATAGTGTTTCTCGTTATTTTCGTTGTTGTGTTGTTGCTGGTTGCTTTCCAACATTTTTTACAGTGTTGCAGAACGGTTACAGAAAGTTTTCTCGCTTTTGTAAAGCACATTCGGTTGAGTTTTTTGTGGCAGAGCGAAACAATTGCTCTATTTCGCACTTTGCCGCTGAGTGGCAACTATACAAAGTGACTGTCTGTCTGACTGTATTTGATTGTGTATGTGAGGGTGTGTGTGCTTTGTGCAGTTGTCGGTTGTTGGCAGACAAAAAAAAAAGAGAAGAGTAGGGGATAAAAACACACTCTGAAAAGTAAATATAAAGCACATTAAGTGGCGTTTAACGGGCCGCAGCAGCAGTCACAACCACAACAAAAACAACAACAACGGTAGCAACCGCAACAACAACAACAACTGCACACAACAACGACATGCGACGCATTTGTGTTTGTGGCACGTGGAGTGTAAATGAGCAGCATACCCCAACGTTTATTAGCATAATAAGCACAGGGAAACATCGACAATGACAACGCCAGACTAACATGGAACAGGGAACAGGAAACATGGATCAGGGAACAGGGGGATAAGGGAGAGAGAACGGAAAGGCTGTGGCCCAATTTTTCACTTACTTATCATTTTATGCCGCTTGGCCGTGCGTAAATCCTTTCGCAAGGATTTCTGTGTCGCGTTCTAATTATGCAGCACACACAGACAGTTGAAGATGTTGCCAAAACTGTTGCTTGCAACTTTGCGGCACAATCACTAAACACACGAAGCTGACTGATCGAGTAAGCCAACAAATTGCTATCAACTGTATTTAACTGTTGCTACTGTTAAATGTTAGTACTTGACACTTAAGGTGAGCACGACGAACATGAATGCGAACTGAGCTGTGATAATCGAATAAATTTAAAGTTGGAGCTTTGCACCTGAATTGCTTCTTCTTGTTGTAGCTGGAGTTGTAGTTGCTGTTGCTGTTACTGTTACTGTTGTTTTTGTTGTTGTTGTTGTGCGTTTAGCGCGTGCAACGTGCCACCAGAATGAGGACTGTCGATGAACTGTGCGTTGCGAGCAGCTGGAATTTCAACAGGCACTCTGTTATACGCCCTAAAACGTAGCACAGTTTCATATGTACAGTGGAACACTGCAAACATTTTCATTTCACGACGCACATGGCGTATGCGCAATTTGTCAAGAGAGAGTGTTCATGTCGAGAGAAAGAGAGAGAGAGAGAGAGAGAGAGAGAGCGGTAATGGCATGCTTACGCAGAGACAGCGCAACAATTTGTTGAAGCAGAGCGACGAGGCATTCGCCTTAACTTGTTATACGACGACGAAAGGCAAGTGAACGTCGACGTTGCGATGTCCTGTCCGACGCAGCACCGGAAGCAAGAAGTCAGCGCGATAAGCAGAGCCAGCTGGCAGGCCCCAGCGTACAGGCAAGCGCCTTTTTATTGCCAATTCAAGAAAGACAGAAGGAAGGCAAGAAAGAATGGCGAAAGACGAAAATCTTACCTCGGCCGAGCCTTGACAATTGTTCAGGCAGCCTGGCAGCCTGGCAGCCTGGCAGCAACAGGAGATGCCACATTGCCTCAGTCCTTGCCTCAGTCTTTACCTCGCATTAACATAATCGCAATGAATGGCGCTGAAGGGAAATTGAGTTTGGCAGCCTGCAACTTTGTATGCGCTGTAACAAAATGAACGGTCAACGTGTCGTATGAGCAACATTCGAAGATGCTTCTTGGGCAACTGTTGCTCAATAAGCAATTGCTGTGTCCAACTTTTAATTCACATTCTATCTGCTATCTCACTGTTGGGCACATCACATCAAGCATGCCCTTCTCCCCCTCGAGATTCATAAATATGCATGAGCAGCAAAGGGTTTCAATTAAATTTACTCAAATTGTGGTGCTGTCCTTTTCTTCTCTTCCTCTTTCGAGTTGCAGACTTTCCGACTTTCTTACTCAGTCGTTGCTTGGCTGAGGTCAAGAATTTGCATGCTAACAATTCCAAGGGTTGGCAGCTAAAGAATTATTTGGGTTTTGCATTTATGATGAGCAGCAAGACCATAATAAAAACGCAAATTAGGAACAACTCAAGATGCCTGAGACGAAAGTGTTAAGGCACCAAATGATTCCAAAAGTGAAGCAAGCGACGACGCAGACTTCCGTCTTAGCACGGACTTCAACTTTGAACTCTGGCAACTCCAACTGCCAACTCCCAACTGCCAACTCTAAACTTGTTTGTGACTAGGACATAAGTCCACACAGATCCGGCTCAAATTGCTGCACGCGCAAACACACGCACATCTAGGCTGCCAACGAGTTGTGCGGTGGATGAGGAGCGGAGGGGAGGAGCTGGCGACTTGACGGCCACGGGCAAACATGAGCGAAAAAACATGAAACGTGCTCTGCCTGTAAAGGACATTGATTACGCAACGGGGATGCCTCCCCGACTGCCCCCCTTACTCAACTTGCCACGCCCCATACCTCCCATCGCATTGAATTATTCCAGTTTTATTTCTCAACGTTTTGCTAGCGTTGCATACACACACAGACACACCCCACACACCCCCAACATACACACACGCACACAGCTAAACGGAATCCCTACTAAAGGCATGCCCCGCGGCGTCTTGGCAGCTGGCTACAGCTGAACAGTTAGTTGTCTTGGTAAGCTGACTTCTTCTTCTTGGCCAGGTTATTGAACCACAACACCTGTTGATTGGCCTCATCAGACAATATATTTAATGTTAAGCCCACAAATTCAAACGAAAAAAGAGCGGTGCTTTTTGAGTTCTCAATCAACGATTCTCTTGAAACATTAAAATAGAATATATTTTGGAGTTTAGTGTAATAAAAACAACATTTTTTCATCTTAAGCCTAAAATTAAAATTGGATTTTATGTTAAGCATAAGAAACAGGGATTAAAACCTTAACCGAAACCGTAACCTTTAACCGATAAAAACCGATTGAAATTTGTAACCGTAACCGAAAAAATTGTTTTCCACTGTACCGAAACCTATAAACCGAAAGTCGTTCAACCGAAATAACCGTTTAGTAACCTATTCATTTATAAGGGTTAATTTCGGTTCTGGCCGTCGCAGCTACTAAGTAACTTTGATAACTTTGAACTACCATAACTTTGTCAAAAGTCAATTAATTTCCATGCGCAATGTAAATTTTACAATGATTCGACCTCTTAATTCGTTCTGCATTTAAATTTTGTTCATTTTGTAAAATCTAATTTTTTCGAAAAAATCAAAAAAGATAAAGGGGTAACACTGTAAAGTTTCGAAAAAATTCGAATATTTTAATTTTTTTAAATGAACAAAATTTAAATGCAGGACGAATTTAGAGGTAAAATTATGCTCAAATTTACATTGCTGGTGGAAATTGATTGAGTTTTGACAAAGTTATAGCAGTTCGAAGTTATTAAAAATCAGTTAAATCAAAATAATCGAAATTTTTCAAACCAAATTAATTAAATTTATATGAGATCAAATAATAATAACATCGACATTAGACTGGACCATTCCAGTAACCAGGTAAGAATATTTTCTAGGCTAATAAGAGCATTAAGTCTTTTTTCATGTAAAGCAATGAATGACGCTTCTTATTTTAGTCAACCAATACCTTAATTTTTTTTTTTTTTGTGAACCGGAACCATATCGGTAATTTTAAACCGAAACTTACAAAACACCGATAACCGTTACGAAACCGGTTTTAATCCCTGATAAGAAATATAAAAAATATATACAAAATGTGTTCGACATAAGTTTTTAAGCTCTGGTTCTAAGTATCCTTTCACGTTTTTCACACTGAAGTTAAATTAAATATTCAAGTCGTTATTCATACATATAAACAAGTATATATTAATTTAATTTAGTCGTTAATTTTTAACGAAGTATAACACATGCTCGGAACAGTGTTGCCAAGTCAGCTTTTTTTCCATCAATCAGAAGTTTTTCGAATGTCAATAGCGTTCTAGATTTTCTTAAGTTAAAAGAACTACTAGAAATATTCCAAATTATTACTACTAGATTACTGTTGTATTATGATACATATAATATAAAGTCAACCTAAGAAGTAGAAGTAGAAGATTTCCCAGCATATTCTAGCTATTTTTAATTGTTGATATAGCCTCTTTAGGCATCACGTTCGGAATTCAACCAAATAGGAAAAACCTTATCTAACAGAATTTAACGCCATCTACTGGTAATGTGCAATTTCAGTAACAGACTATTAAACGCAGCTTTCTGTTAAGAAAGAGCTTTAGGCATTCTACCATCCAATAGATGGCGCTAAAAATACTTCACTGCAAGCATTGGCAATTTGTTAAAAAAATAGTTTGTTCCGTTGGTTTTTATAATATTAGAGAAATATGTAGAAAAATAATTTTATATTATACACAGGGATTAAAACCTTAACAGAAACCGTAACCTTTAACCGGTAAAAACCGATTGAAATTTGTAACCGTACTGAAACCGTAACCGAAAAAATTTTTTCCCGCTGTATCGAAACCCAAAAACCGAAACTTTTGAAACCGAAATAATCGTTTAGTAACTGATTCATTTATAAGGGTTAATTTCGGTTCTGGCTGTCGCAGATACTGATATTTTTGAGCAGCCATAACTTTGTCAAAACACAACCAATTTCCATGCGCTATGTAAATTTAAGCATGATTTTACCTCTAAATTCGTTCTGCATTTAAATTTTATTCATTTTCAAAAATTTTTAAAAATCGAATTTTTGGAAAATTTACAGAAAATTTGTCTTTTTGGATTTTTTTGACAAAAATTCAAATTTTCAAAATCAACAAAATTTAAATGCAGAACGAATTGAGAGGTAAAATCATTCTCAATTTTACATGTCGCATGGAAATTGGTTGTGTTTTGACAAAGTTATGGCAATTCGAAGTTGTTAAAAATCAGTAAAATCAAAATAATCGAAATTTTCATTCCATTCTAGTAACCAGATAACATTATTTTCCAGGCTAATAAGATCATTAAGGCTTTTTCATGTAAAACAATGAATAACTCTACTTATTTTGGTAAACCGAAAACCTTCATTTTTTTTGTGAACCGAAACAATACCGGTATTTTTAAACCGAAACTTATAAAAAACCAATAATCGTTACGAAACCGATACTCCAAAAAAAAACTGTCGGTGTCCTGTGAACACGTCCTATTTCCTTTCGGTCTTTTGTGTCGATCAAATGCCTACTTGTTTGACGCATTTTTTTAGGGTGTGACCAGATTTTGTGAGAACAATAACCGATTGTATTTTTCTTTGACAACCGATACGAATAATGTGAATGACAAATTCAACCAAGATTGAGAGAGTTTTTAAAATTGGTCCTTCCGATTTTGGCTTCAATCTTGTAAACATCAGCTTACAAATTTTATAATCGTTAATATTCAATTTGAAAGCTTTGTTCAAAATTCCTTTTTCTGATTCAGCAGAAAAAACTACCAGCAAAACTGAAAAATTATCCCAAGTATCTGAAAATCCCCTCCCAATGATATTCCACATAACACATTTAAATAATAATTATCTGTATTTGTATTTGTTGGTTTTTATTATCATCGTTATCTATGCTTGTTTTGTAATTGTTTTAAATAGTATGAACTACATTTGAATTGTACAATCTAATTAATAATTAACATTTAGCCCATAATAGTACACAAATATGCGCAATATTGTAAAGTATAGTATAGGTAGTATATTACTTTTCTCTCTTTCTTTCATTTATTATTATTTATTTTACTTTACCATCGATTACTTTTAGGTTTACGTTTATTTGCCTAGCAACATTTACATTTACTTAGACTACAATTTTATGAATTACATTCAAATTTTGTTTGTGTTTTTTGTTTTTTTTTTTTGATTAACTTTTAGAATTACTAACTATAACAAACGTAAATAGCGCAGTTTTATTAGCATTCAGTTGAATTTTTTCGTTTTGTAATTAATTGGATACACGATTTTTCACAAAAAGAAAACTTTGTTAGCCCAATCGTATTTAGATCTCTGGATCTATTTACATACAAAGATGATACCAGAAGATATTACGTATTCCATTGCGAGTTCTAATCGTATGATGAATTGGGGGGGAGACTTCATTTGAAGAGCTCTAGAGAAATGTACACGTTACAATTACAATTACGAATATTTCCAATTAAATAGATTTAAGCATAAATTATTACATAATTGTGCTAATTTGTTTTCTTTTCTTATTCAACTCATTTTCGACCTTCCATTTGATGTTCAATTTTTTTGCTTTATTTTGCCATCTTTTTACTTTCGTTTTCTTTTCTTTAGGTTGGAACATTTATTTTTATACGTTTTACGCTTTCTTATTTGTGGTTCACTTTATGCTAAGGGTATTAAAATTAATATATACAAAGTATGACTTACAAACTAGCTACTTTTGTTGTTGTTACTATTACTGTTGTTGTTGTAGTTGTTGTTTGATTGGAATTCCTTTCAAAGAAATTTCAGTTAATGTTTGTTATGTTATCAATGCACAGAGAGAATTCAACTAATTTTAAGCGCTAAACATTGGTTATTACTTTGTATATGCAATTAAGTTTACGCATTTCTAAATATGCTATACGTATGTGTATGTGTTTATGTTTATGTGTATGTATATGTGTATATGTTCGCGTGTTTATGTGTGTGTGTGTGTATTTTAATTAGAAGCGACCAGATAAATCCTGCAAAAAGAAAGAAAATGAATAAATATTGCGATTAGTTTTAGAATATAACAAATAAAATATGCAAAATACATTTGTACAGGGTATTTAAATAGCCATTTAATGGGTATATCATCACACTATTGTCAGTCAGATATGCGAGTAAGCCATCAACACTCCATAAAAACTCAATCAGAGACTGTCCAGCTCTGCCAAAATTGTGGCTAATTTATTCATTTAGACAGTTGACACTTGGCAGCTCCCTCCATCTCTATCTTTCCCTTTCCCTTCCCCTTCCTCCCTCACTCACATACTCTCCCTCTGATTCAAGGCGTCAAAATATTCATAAGCGATAAGCAAATGTGAGAGATTGTTGCCATAAGCCTCAGCCTGGCAATTTTTATGCAAATGCGCGACGAAGCTAAACTACAAAAGACAGGCTCAAATTATGCCATAAAAGCGACAGCGTTAAACATTTAAAAATATACAACATGAAGCAGTAGAAGAAGCAGCAGCAAAGTTGTTACAAAATAAGAATTTAGCTGCGTGCTGACTATAACAATAAATTTCAACTGGAAGGGGAATCACAAATGTTTGTTGGCAGCGGCGAACATAAAAATCAAAACTCGTCGTTTATCGGCCGTTTTATTAGTTACAGCTTAAAATTATATATGTATCGTGATTTATATATATGTATATCTAGATAGAGGAGTATACATTATATATATATATATGTATGTTGATCACGCGCAATTTTTATGAGCTGCAATTGAATTTTATGTGCGCACTTTGACGCAGGCCGTGTGAAAAAGTATTGCCTACTTTTGTGCGCCGTCAAAGAAGTTTATTGCCGCCCTTGGGGCTGCCTTTGCTGAAGCGACAGAAAGACAGACAGACTGACTGACTGACTGGTTGACTGTTTAGTGATTAGTTGCCACGCCCCTGGCATATATTTGCACTTTGCACACGCTCGTCGAGCAGAGTTGCTCTGCCTGTTTACATGTGCCTCGAGTGTGTCCTGCCTTGCAGTTTATTACAAATGCGTCGCTTGTTTGCTTTATTACTTATTACACATGTGTGTGTATGTGTGTGTGTGTGTGAGTGTATGCTCTGGGTGTATGTGTATATATGTATATGTACATGTCTGTCACGTCATTATCCTTTGTGCTGAGCAACAAGTGTTTAAATCGCAGCGCTTTGTTTGCCCAGCCACTGTATGTATGTGTGACACACACGCACACACTCACACACACGCACAGGAATCCTTGAGGGTCTTAAGCAGCTTGTGCACAAGCCCTTTGCTTTCTATCTCACTTGCTCCTGCAGGTTGACTGCTTCTTCAGTGAGTTTTCCCTGCCACTTGGCAATTGTTTTCCGACACTTCTCTCAAGTCGCGTCCTTTGCCAGGACACAGCACAGAGTCTTATGGCGACCTCTATGCTCTCTACGCTCGAGTTAAGTGAGTGTAAATGTGGTTTGTGGCAGCAACCAGCTGCCCCCTGCCTCCTGCCCCCTCATCAGCCTCTGCTGCCTGTCAGCGGCTTAAATGCTATTAAATTGCTGACAATTTCTCGCTCACTGACAAATTGATTTCCCTGTCAGCTTTAAGGATAATCAGATTTTGAATCAAAAAATGAACAGTTTAACAATTAGCGGACATTTTACAAAGAGTACGAGTTTTCTCTCCTGGGCACTAACTCAATTTATTCAGAGAAATCCCAAGACATTTATTAATGATGCAACTGGCATTAAAATTTAATCAAATGTGCCACAAGAATTGGCCGGCAAACTTGTCGCTCTAACAAACTTGCCTCCCTGAATTATTCAGCGAGTTGCGGACAAGTTTCAACACCTCTAGAAGAAAATTCTAAATGGAAAAGAAGAAAACTTTTCTTCTATTTTTTGGGGTCGCCGTTGCCTAGGCGTAGGCCAGGACAACGTCGCCAATGTCAACCTCAATCTGAAGCACGCGTAAAAGAAGAAGAGAAAAAAAAAAAAAAAAAGGCAACAGAAATCGCGCATTTTGGTTTTCTTCTCTAATAAATTGCCTGAAAATGCTTTTGTGTTTCACGCGCGCTTTCACCGGGGCAACAGGGATTGCCTTCCTGTCCCTGTTCTGCCCCTGTCCTGTCCCTGTCTCTGCCTCTTGTCACTTGCCTCCTTCTTTCTGCCTCTTGTTGCCGTGCCACACAGCAGCTGCAGCCATAATTTGTGTGACTTTATTATGTGTCAAGTGAGTCAATCTGCGGACGATGATGACGACAAGGACGATCATGTGGAAATTGTGATTTGATGCCACAAAATGTTGCAGCTGTCGTTGGCACTGGCAACTTTATCCGTTTATTGGCATATGTCGCTCCCGGCTTATTAGATGGTCTTTTTAAGTGTGAGCCTTAAAATCTACGCATTCTATATTTATTCTATTAAATATGCAATACACCACGGCAACTTGCCACACGGAAGACAACTTTAAGAGGCATGCCACAGCATTTGCATAATGATAAAAAATAAAAACAGAAAAGAAATTTTAAATGTATATAGGAGAAACAAGAATGCTTAACGCTGTCAGTTGACGAAATTATGAAAAAAGTGAAAGATGGAAATATGAAAAACTGGGAGAAAATGAGGAAAACTGGGAAGAAATGTAAATCCGCTCACTGCTGGCTGCAATTCAAATTATTCACTCAAATGAAGCGGCAGCAGCAGCCAAACACAAAAGTTTGCACTTGGCATAAATTTTAGAAGTGCCACGCCCCCTCTTCCCGTCCTCTGCCTCCTCAGAAAGTAGACGGTTTGATTTTATTTTATTAGCACGTCACACGATTGGCGCCAGAACTTGACAAAGTTACAACTTTGTCCTGTGGCTGCTTCCCTCTCTCACTCCCCTATCTCTCTTTCTCACACACACACACACCTACCACCTCTCACTCTCTAGTGCCAACTTGCTTTTGGCCAGCAAGTTAAGAGATTTTTTCTGGTCGCTTTGCTGTTTTCTAATTGTTGGCTTACAAACTTAATGCGGAATTCAATTTGTGCGTACTTGCACTGTGCTCGTAGTCGGGGTGAAAACTTTTTCATGGCATTTCTTTGGGTTTTTTGTCGCCCTATTGCCCATTACACACCCTCCCTCCCCCTCCCTCTCGATCGGCTTCTCTACATTACAAAACTTGGGCACAAAGCAAAAATGCACACTGACAGCTTAACTGACATTGAAAAAAGCCAGAAAATAATGAAAGTGAGACAAAGGTTGCCTTGGATTATTGAGGTACAGTCGACTAGGCAATGCTTTTTTTTTTAAATTAATATTAAAATTTCTCATTTTCTTCATGATTGAGATCAAAAACGTAAAAATCAAATCTATACCTAAGTTTATGACAAATCCGTAAACATATTATTCAAATTTGAAATTTACACGATTTATACACTTTCAAAATTTTTTAAATTCTTTGAAATATAAGAAATAATTCTCTGTTTCATAAAAGTTGATTTATTCTTTTTAAATTTATTCAAAGCTAAATGTCTATTCTATCAGCAAGCAATATAGTTTATTAATTAATTTCTCATCAAACTGTAGAGAACTCCGTATTTCAAAATAATATTTTAAAAATTAATTCTGTTCTAAACGAAATCAATTTGTAAGAGAATTCATTTGTAAAGATTTTTTCTTCCTCGTCATCAATTGCCGCATTCCATTAAGTTAAACTCGTCGAACTAAACTTGACTCTTTGTCAAAAGGGTTAAGGACTAGAATCTCGTCCACTTCTCTATAGAAAAAACTGTTTGTAAAATATGTGAAAAATCCAATGTAATTTTTCAATATTAGCTGGCACTTAACACACTTGATTTGAGCGAGCCGAGCAGGTAATAGGTAAATAGCCAATGGTTTTAGCCATGGCAAAACAACAACAACATTTGCTGTGCATAAGTCACCCTAAGGACGTAATTAATTTTTCAGCATTTGCTTTGCTACCCAGCAAAAGTTGGCTCAGCTCACTGGTGGACAAGAGGGGAGACAGGTTGGCGGGGTGGCAAGTTCAGGTTGCCTTGACGAATTTGCACCGCGGTCGCTAAAGGAGCCGTGAGTCGACCCTCGGGCTGCTTGGCCAAGGAAATTAGCGTGGCCATTACAGCGAGGAAGGGGCAGGAAAAGGACAACAGTTGCAAAGGCGAGGGAAGGACATAAGGACACTTGAATGCCCCCCACACACTGGAAGCTTTTACATATTTTATGGCACCGGTAAATTGACTTAATTTCCCATAATTTCGAAAAGCACGCGCTGACTTTAAAGTGCCAAATTGAAATAAAGGACTTTAAACGTGTTTTCTTTATTCTCGCTATTTTGGGCCAAGGGAATGGGATACACTTGACATTGTATTATGATAATTGAACGCGTGTAATTGGCCTCAAGTAGCGACAGACCAAAAAAAAAATAGAAGAAAAGTCCGCCGTCAGCAGAAGGACATGTAAATGCCAATGGAAATGGCCATGAAAGATTCATGGAGATGACGAAATGAACTGAACTAAGGCGATTTATATATATATGTACATATATAAAAATAAATATATATAAATGTATATACTTGGTACTTAAAAAACAGAAGACGCGCAATTTTAGAGTGAAAAGCAGCAACATTTGGGGGTTGGCTGCTGGCCCGTCTTGGCCTGGCTTTTACATATTCATAATGTATCGCTTTATGCGTTGTGATTTTTACATTATTAACATAATTTATTCATAAACTGTCACATTGAATGGCTTTTAAGCTTGATGCAAATTGAAACTGAATCCACTCACTTTGTAAACTGTTGTGGCGGCCAGCTGCAGCAGCAGCACCTCCTCCTCCTTCTCCTTCTCCTCATCATTCTCCTCCACATCTTCATCCTGCTCCTGCTCCTGCTCCTCATGCACATCCTTATCCTTATCGTTATGCGGCATCCGCTACAACATCCGGCCACGTCTTGGCAACGACAAACCAATCTATTAACTATCATCTCAGTTGGGATCTGGATCTGCATCTTTATGTGGATCTAGTGCACCCAGGAGGGCGGCGAGGTGACCACACTGGGCTGTGAGTACTGTACACGTGCATTCAGATTGGCAGCTGCCGTTTGAGTTGCCAAATCCAAGCTGTTGTTATTGTTACTCAACAGCAACTGTTGCTGATGTTGCTGCTGCTGCTGCTGTTGCTGATGTTGTTGCTGTTGTTGCTGTTGTTGCTGTTGTTGCTGTTGTTGCTGTTGTAAGAGCAATTGTGCCTGCAACGCGCTGCTGTTGGTTGTGTTTGTGGTAACAACATTGCCACCGGCATTGCTGCTGCTGTTTGTACTATTGTTGGTTAAGATCACATTGGTAGCATTCGTGCCGACTGTTGCCAATGGTATGTTAATGTCCAGCACACCATCGTATCTCATCTCCTGCTGCAACAGCTGCAAGTAGCAAGATGTGAATATGATTTCAACATACAATTGATGGGACCGAAAATAATCGTAATGGATCCACATTATAAGTAAATAAATCAATGTGAAGGATATATAATAAAGATTACATGGATTACAATAAAGTCTACAAATATATCTGCTACTTTATTTTGTCCTAAATCCGCAAAAAGACATCGATAAATAATTTAAAATATATTATTTTTAATGTCTATTTAAAATTTATAAAAAAAAATTAAATTATATTTATTTTTTAGTTGTAAATCAGCGAAAAACTTTTATTAATAATTTTTAATACATTACTGTTAATTTATATTTAAAATTTTCAAAAATTATTCAAAATTTAAAAGTAACGTAAAAACACTTATTTATGATTTGTACTAAAAAGTTACAAATCAGAATTTTTTTATATTTGATGTCCAAAATAAAAGTTAGTTTCAAATGGGATTTTAAGTTTTTATTGGTAGGTGTAAGTTTCTAGAATTGCTGGTATTTCGGGTTTTCTTTGCAAAGTTTTTCATTTGTTTTTCTTATTTCTGAGAAGAACAGCAAAAAGAATGCGGAATCAAAAAAACAAAACTTATTATTGAAAAATTAAAATATAAATAAATGAAACACTTAAATATTAGGAAACATTTAAATACAAACTATAAACAAGTAATTTTTTAAGGTAATATATATTATAATAAAATATATAAAATTGTAATATTTAAAACTTCACATCGGACTCACCTCCTCAACGTTGCACGTGAGATCTCCCTGAAAGTTCTCCAGGTTAAATTCGTCAATCTGCTGCGACTCATTGTTGAGTGCCTCCAGGCATTGTCCTATCAAAGTAGAGGCGCAGTTATTATCTGCTCAAGCAGGACACAGAGAAAGAGGCGATAGATATAGAGGGAGATAGACGGAAGAGATGTTGTATCAGAAAGCTGCCACTTGAGAGTGCACAAACTTACCATCTAACACGGAGCTCAACTGTTGTTGTTGTTGCTGCTGCTGTATGTGTTGCTGTTGTTGCCGTTGCTGTTGTACAAGAAGTGCTGCATTGTCGGAGACAGGATCCAGCAGGACATTGCTATATGTGTTGAGGGAATCTGACGAGGGTTCGCTATTGGGATACGCAGGCGACATTGTAGTGGTAACTGAATTTGGCGAGAGTCCCTGCAGCACAAGAAAAAGAAAAACAGATCGAACTTAATCAATGAACAAAAATAAATTCAGAGATCTCTACACTTACATCTCGCGCACTGTGCAGGCATCCACAGTTGAGGGAGCGATGCAACAGACACTGGGGCTGAGGATGCGGCTGCAACGTTGGAAAGCCGGACGAGGACACGGGCCCATTGAGCGTGTAGCCTTGTGGCAGCTGCGGCTGCTGAGGCGCCGGATACGGAGGTGGAGGCTGCGTGGGCAGACCAGATGCTGCACTGAATCTGCTCCAGCCGTACGATCGTTGGGTTGCAAATGAAACAGAAACAAATGTTGACTTTATAGAAGAGTTCATAATTGAGGAATAAGGATGGGTATCGTCAAAAAAGAATCGATATTAACATCTTAAAAATTGTACATACAATAATATCATATCGTAATAAATATGGTTAAAATCGCAATGATTATTGATATTAAGTAGTTAAATATAAAATAAACAGCCTTATTAATTAGGCAGCAATAAATATGAAATTTATAATTCCTCAAAATAAGGAAATCAGTAAATGAAATTCCAAAACTTGGAGCATAAGAAATATTTAAATTTGAGATGCAAAATATAAAATATAAATATATAGGTAAATATTGTATTAAAAAACGATGTATTATCAATATATCGAATTTTACTTAAATATCGTTTCTCTGTATCAATACAATATCGAGATCATTAATTCGATACCCATCCCTAAGTGGAAAAAAGGAATTTGCTTCTTCACATTATATGATAGACATGCAATTTGTGACTGATGATAATAATGATGTGTATCCATGCAGGCGAAAGAAACATCATAAAGGAAAGAGACACACAAAGAACTGAAATCATAATCATCATCAACTGACCCTTGCTGCTGCAACATATCGTGGAGCTTCAGCTCATCCGCCATCGAGCCGGCCAACTGATCGAGTGCCTGCGCCTGCGCCTGTGTCATTTTCGTATTCTGATAGTCAACCGGAAAGCCCCAATCGGGTTCGAGATCCAAAGCACGGATCGGACTCAAACGTCCGCAGGAACTGGCATTTGATGAGGCGCGTTGACGAAAATCTGGCGACAGTTGAAACCCGCCGCTGAACCGCAAAACGAAAACAACAATGAAAAGATAAAGATAAACAAAGCGAAGAAACAAAAAGAAAAAAAGAAAAAAATAACAAAAACGATAGAGAACAAAAAAACAATGCACAAATCAAAATTAAGTTTTTATTGGTTCTGTTTTTGTTTTAAATTAACAAATGCAAATTATAATTAGTTAACTCAAGTTTCAGAGACTTCTGTCAAAATGCCAAAGGAAATTTTTAATTTCTCTACAAACAAAAGCTGGCATTCAAATATGCATATGTACATATATGCATTCTAAGTAAATAAAATATATATTTATCGATATAGTATTAATCTTTTTTTTGGTGTTAGCTGAAGCGCAATTTGTGCGGAATAACTGTAAACTACTTAGTTATTGACTAAACATGCTAAAGTTTTCTAAATTAAAACTAAAAAAACGCTACTTTTAATGTGCTCAATTTTGATTACTTAAACATAGTTCACACCTGTTCAAAATATATCGACAGCAATATAATAAGTATATCTACTGCTTATTTCCAATAATATTGCTTAATTACAAAATATTTATCAAATTATTATTTTTATATATTTATCAAAAACGAGACATATAAAAAAATTATTTTTTTTTATATGATTTACATAATTTTTACCTGAATTCAAACTGATAAAAACTTCCGCAACACAAAATTTTCGATTTTATCCCAATTATATTTGATACCAAAATATTTAAATATTTCCCTAATTTTTGAAAATGAAAATGAATGTTATAGTTACACTAAAATAGATTGTTTTATTTTTTTTATTAATTTAATTTAGCTAATGATTTTCCCTCCTAAACTATTCTAAACACTTTAGACATATTAATTCCATATATTTTTATATAATTTTCTTTATATTTAGATATCGTGTTCTTCTTTTTTTTTGTGCTGTATCGCAAATCTAACATTTATAAATTCATCTTATATACATATGTAGCTAAATATATTAAATTATTAACCTCGCAGGTGTGAACGCAGTTCTAAATTCCGATTATCTTTTATCTAGACATCAAAATTGGCCTTAGATATTTTTCGTACATAGATAATTTGAGTATTAATTTGCAAATTGAAAGAAACTAAGGACTGGAGACTCTACTTGCAGTCAATCAAAGTCAAAGTGAAAGTCAAAGCTAGATATACTCGTTATTATCAAGCAAAGCTTTAGCAGTTAATAGTTACCTGTGCAGCGGACTCTCTGGAAAGTGATCCAAGCCTTCGCTGACACTGCTGCTCGGTGATGGTGTGGCATCATTGAGACCAACAACTCCGGCCTGACGCAATGCCTCGACCCGCTTTTTGGCCCGTCCACGTCGCTTCTCGTAGCGTGATGTTTCCATGGAGGCGGCACGACGACGCACCGACTTACCAGGCTTTGCCTCCGGATTGAGCATCCACCATGATGATTTGCCGGTGCCTTCGTTTTGAACGCGCATAAAACGATTGTGCAGCGATAGATTGTGACGTATGGAGTTCTGTAATGGGGCATGCAACCAAATTGTGGCAATTAGTGACGTTACAAAAAATATATCTACAAGTATATATATATATATATGTATATGTATATAATATTTTGCGGAATTGCAAATCTTTCGTTTTCAGTTCAATGTTCACTTCGCGCTGATGTAACAATTTGTAAGCAATTGCGTTACACTTCCTGTGCGACAAGGAGCAATAACAGGAGCAAAGGGGAAGGGAGGCAGGAAGGTTAGCTTGAAGTCTTGTGCTGCCTTTCCTTTTGCCGGTTTCCCATTCAATTGTCTGACGACGTTTTTATGGGTTTTAGAGCAAACAGACAGACATACACGCGGTCTCTAATTGGAAGTTGTCTTCACTTGGTTTGTCCTCGTTCTCATTCTCATTCTCGTTCTCGTGCTCGTCTTGAACTTCTTTGTCGTTGTCATCGCCGTTCGCCTGTCGCTTAAGCTGTCAATTCATATTTTATAACAATAGTCATAAATATCGTCATGCGCAACGTAATGACAGCAAATCGACAAATAGACAAGGCGACAGACAGACAAACAAAACTGGGAACTCAACTGTGAACTGGGAGACAGTCGACCAACCAACTAACCAACTAGTTGCCCTTTCCCTTGACATATGGCTGAGGTGGCTGAGGTAAAAACCAACAACAATTACACGCCAAACACACACAGCGCAAAAACAATCAAACACGCTTAGTGCGGATTTGTCATCAGTTACATTTTTGGTGAGTATCAACCAAAAAAAAAAAGGAGGAAAGAAAATGTTGTAGAGCTCTGGCAGTCAAGCTAAATGGAGCATTACAAAACTAAACTAACTGTAAAAGCAAAGCAGCCACAGTTTCAGCATCCCTCGCTCCAACTCCGAATCCGAATTCTAGTACCCAAACCCTAAACCCGATTCCAAACCCGATCCAAAATTCAAAGCGATGGCGGCTGCGTTGCGTCGCGACTTCAGGCGTCACATTGGCGCCATTTATCACCGTTGCCAGGACATGTGTGCGTGTGTGTGTGTAACATGTGTGTGTGTGTGTGGGTGTATGGCGACTAAACCTGTGCACAGACAGCAGACGACAGACAAGGGATAGGGCACGACAGGAGTAGCACCATCATCGGGGTACAGACTTTCTAATACTTTATATTTTTTTTCATCTTTAAGTTTTTTTTTTTTGTGTGAGTCAAAAACTTTTACTTGGCGTCAGTCGAGTCCTGTTCGGCGAGTCTCCTGGCGTCGTCGACGTTGTAATGACATTTTGGTTTTATGTCCCACACCCCCAAAGCGGAAAAGAAAAGAGAGAAAGAGAGACACGCACAATTGCCACTTTACCCCTTTCTGTTGCCATATTCTTGCATAAAGTTATCATTTTTATTTAAATGTTTAAGTATGTCCTTTATTCCTCCCTCGACTGCCACGCTCCTGCACTATTTGGTAGTGAAATGTCTGGCATTTTTTGGCAGTAATTTAAACAGCGAAACGTTTTTATTATGCAAATGCGCCTAACAGTAGATTATCTCACAATCGGCTGGACTTGAACCTTATCGTATTATTGGAATTGCTATTGGCACAACATGAATAAATTAGTTGCCAAAAGTCGAGGTTAACGGGTTAGGTTATGTTTAAGAATTTATGTTCCTCAAATGAAAGTACTGTGATCTCTAGGATATTATTACTTTAGCATACGAGTATTATAAATTCAGAAATAAAAATATAGACCAGGAATTAATACCGAAACGAATATCGGTTTCAGTTACGGTTTCGGTTATGATCGAATTAAGGTGTTCGGTTATCGGTTATGCAAAATCTTGGAGTATCGGTTTCGTAACGGTTATCGGTTTTTTGTAAGTTTCGGTTTAAAAATAACGGTATGGTTTCGGTTCACAAAAAAACAGAAATTAAGGTTTTCGGTTGACCAAAATAAGACGCTTTATTCATTGTTTTTCGCGAAAAAAGACTTAATGCTCTTTTTAGCCTGGAAAACAATGTTATCTGGTGACTGGAAGGATCCAGTGTAATGTCGATTTTAGTATAATTTGATCTCATATAAATTTGGTTCATTTGGTTTGAAAATTTGGATTATTTTGATTTTACTGAACCCGTATATAACTTTGAACCGCCATAACTTTGTCAAAAGTCAATAAATTTTTAAGTGGAATGTAAATTTAATCATGATTTTACCACCAAATTCGTTCTGCATTTACATTTTTTTCGTTTTAGAAAATTTTTGAAAATCGAATTTTTTCGAAATTTTACACTGTTACCCCTTTATCTTTTTTGATTTTTTAGAAAAAGTTCGAACTTTCAAAATGAAAAAAATTTTAATGCAGAACGAATTTGGAGGTAAAAAATGCTCAAATTTACATTCCGCATAAAAATTGATTGACTTTTGACAAAGTTATGGCAGTTCAAAGATATCAGTACCTGCGACGGTCAGTACCGAAATTAACCCTTTTAAATCGATCGGTTATTTCGGTTTAAAGAGCAATCCTAACTTGCCTAGCTCTTTATAAACATTTAAAAAAGAAAACAACTTATAGTAAATTGAAGCTGACATAAATAGTGAAAATTCTGCATTTCTTCCGATTTATATTCCTCAAATGAAAGTACTGTGATATCTCGGAGATTATTATTTTTGCATACGAGAATAAGAAATTCAGAAATAAACATATATGTTAGATAATGAAATTTATACTAAACAAATTAATGATGTGTCAGTTTTTAACAGAGCAAACCTAACATGCCTATGACAATTTAACTTCTCGAATCATTTTTAAAGCTCCTTATATACAGTTAAAAAAGAAATGCTCATATAGTAAATTGAAGCTGACATAAATTTACTGTATTTCATCGGATTGTTTTACGTAAAAGGTAAGAATATCCTTTGGAAATATTTCACATATTTGAATTATCTATAAATAAAAAAACTTGCTGTCCATTTTCATTTGCTGTAAAACTACATTAATATAATTCTCATTATACAAATTTTTTTCGATATTTAATATTTAAATTTATTGTAAGTGTAGAACCTTGATGTAACCTTTAAGGCGGCCAAAACGCTGAGCCTCAAGGCCATAAAATCTCCGCGGAATGCTAACAAATGGCATTCATAATTTATGGCACACACTTCATTGAATATTCATAAACTTAAATCTGGCGAAATGCCTGGCAGAAAAAGATTCAATTCATCTAACTAATTGGCCCTATTAAACCAAAAGATACATACGCATACAGATATGGATATATATGTGAATGTGGCGACCACATGCCAAGTGAACTGAGTGTGGGTACTTCAGAAGGATACTCCAAGGATACCCATGAATGGCAACCCGTGGCAAGGGAAGTTGCCAAGGCGCTGCATTATGTGTATTTATAGGGGAAATCGGTAAGGGAAGTGTATGTCCCTGTGTTTGCTTATGTGGGTCATCCCCCAATCAACACAAATACGAGTGTATGGAAAATAGCCGGGCTAAAAAGGAAGCTGAAACTATGCGAAATTGCGAAATGACGGCGGCTCGATGGCTTCATTGACTTGCCTTGCATTGAATTGAGGAAAATGGAAAAAATTTCAGAAATGAAATTTAATACGCATATGAGAGAAAGAAAACGTATCCCAAGTCCATTTGTCGCCAAGGATATGCCGCATGTCCTTTTGTGTACATACAATTAATGTGCACTAAGCGTGAATTACAATGAAACTTCTCTTTCCCTCCCATCAGCTCCTACTTCTTCTTCCCCAAATTGGTTGCCAAGCTTCCATGTTGACCCAGTTATGCAGAAATACTCATACTCGATGCCAATTACATTTATTAGGGCACAATTTTTATTTATTAGTCAGCCGAAGAACTCCTCGCACTGATTCATTTCTATCTATAATTTATATGAGTAATTGTTCAAGTTGAGGGAGGAAGATTAGAGACAGGATGAAGGGAAAACGGGGCAAGTACTAAAATATATTAATTCTGCCAGAGTGCGTTTCATTTCAGTCTCATATTCATGACTTTTTGCTTGCCTAGCACTTGTTTCCTGAGGGGAAGGGAATGCCATCCCCATTTCCCCCTCTATGTATGTGGTACGCCGTCATCTCACATCAAATATGTATATTTCATAGGACCATTTGAGCGACTTATGGAGCGCATGTGGAAGTATAAAAAAACTGGCAGTATGTGCCACAAAGTGGGGCAAATGTGGGAACTCAGTCGATCTTTAACCAGACAAAAGATTGTTATACCTAGGAGTAATCTTAGAATTATATCTAAGCTTTATTCACAGTTCTACAAATGTAACACATAGTTGCTGTATAAAAATATGGATTGCATCTTAAAATAACACTTCAAAATTTCTCGAATTTTGCGAAAAAAGTTAAAGAAAATGGTAATAAAGTTTAATAGATACTAAATAATAATAAATAAAAAATTATATAAAATAACCATTATGATTTGCAATATCTTCTTTAATTAATCAATTTTCTAATAAAAATATGCATATAATAATTATGTTATCAACCAAAGCCTTCTCTACTCATATTTCTAAATAAAACTTTTTAAACTTTTTAAATTAAATCACATTGAAAATGTTTTCACTAATTTTTCAAATAATCAAAATGTTAATTTGAGAGAAAGAGAGGAAGAGAGAGAGCGAGAATTGCTAATACCCCAATTTTATATCGCGATTCCATTCATCCAAAGAACTTTGTACTCGTTTCTATGGCCTGGCTTTAACCTTTACCTTCTTTTAACAAAAATGAAAGCATTGTGAGGTAATTCAAATGCTTGAATAAAATTAGTAAAATCTCAAATAAAAACCCCCTTTTGACTGGACTTTTAAATGCCAGTTAGCCAGCCAGCTAGTCCAGTTTAGTCTACAGACCGAATGCAAATATACGAGGCGCAGATTCATATCGACAAAAAGGTATTTACACATATATAGATAGATATGTATGTGTACTACTTTAAAAAAAATAAAAGTAAAAATAAAATAATAAAGAAATCGCGTTCGAATGCTAAACAGCTGCGGCGATTCTCACACACAAATCAAATGAACTCAATGTTGAACCTCAACGGCAAAATGGGGGGAATTGGAGGAAAAAAGAAAAAAGATTATTCGCATTTAGATGTGAAATTGAGATATAAATTTTTGAAACGACACTCGATGCACAGGTTCAGGCCCTGGTACAGCCCCCGATCAACCCCTACGCTAATTGCGGCACGCTATGAAACCAGAATCAAAAGAGCCAACCAAGTTCATTGCAGTTAAAATTTAATGTGCCACCCTGCTACGCTGCAACGCCCCGAAACGCCCACCTCTATACGCCCCTTCACGCCTCTAAGCCTCAGTTATAGAATGCCTGCACGTCCGGTTTAGAAAGCCGTTTTTTTTTTACTTTTTTCCGAATTGTATTTCTTTTTGGTGGTAAATGATTTGAAATTGATTTCAATTGTTTTAACAAAGTTTTGCTGACCAATTTGTAAACACTTTTACGGCGAAGACTAAACAAATCCCAACGAAATATCAATGATATACCATTTGTCGGCCAAAAAAAAAATGAGACCACAAACACAATTTATGGACCCGGCATGAAGCAGCCTCTCGTTCGCCACGTATGTTTATGTTTACTTCACTCTAATTAATTGTTTAAACAAATTGTTTTCTTCAACGCTTTTGAAATCGTACTAGAGAGAGAGGGAGGATATTGGCGAGAGAGAGGCAGATAGGGGGAATCACCCTTCATTTATGGGAAATATTATCCGAGACGTTGTATCAGGCCATTATTTGCATTTCTAATTCCCATTATCGCAGCCATAGTTATGGCCTTTATGCTAGACTTTTGGTCTTCTCAGTTGCCCATTCGGCAGCAATTTGGTAAAACGTAACGCTTCCATTATTTAGTCTTTCGATATCTTTTCTTTTCAATATGTGCATTGTCTCTTCTTCCTTTCAACAATCTGATATGTAAAGGGGCTGCCACTGATTAGATAAGTAATGACCTAGACCATGTGAATGATGGTGATAAGTTAGAGTATTCAGCTATTCGGTTTCCTAACAAATTAAATCGATATTTGTGTATCAAAAAACGATTCGAAAGCTGGAAAACTTGGAACTGATGCTGATATTGCCTATTCCCCTTACCATTCTCCTTCCTCGTGTCCATCTGAAGTCACCCCTTAAGAAAGTTAGGCAAATATTGTAAAGATATGTGAACATAAAACTAGCAGCATTATCGAGCCAATGATGATGTGATGATACGGCCATGATATGAAATTGCTAAAGTTTTCTTTTTCTTTTTTTTTTTTTTTTGATATCTACGCAAACTTTTATGAATTTGAGTTGGCGACAAAGCCACACATACATATACATATACATTCAGGGAAAGTTGGCGATTAATCGCTGTAGCCATGGCGCCTGACGGAAACGGAAGCGAAACTGAAAACGGAAATGCTGCTGGAATTTAACTCTACCGCTGCAATTTCAATTCGATTCACCTGCTCAACTTTAAGCCAAACGCATCATAAAATGGCTAACAAGTAGCAAATACAAATGCCAACAAATGTGTGTGAGTGTGCGAGTGTATGTGTGTGTGTATAGAGCCACTCATCGAGCTGGAGGAAAGTGCACTCCATAAACAGTTCATAAGTGTCGCGTTTGTCTCGACGACTCTCAATGAAAAAACTGAATGGCCAAAAGGTTCTGGCTTTCATACAATCAGCCAACGGCAACCAGAAAAACTTTAGCCATTCAAGCAGATACAACAACAACAACAACGGCAGCGAAATCAAGCCAAATTATGTACAATTTGTGCGACAGCGAGGGAAGGACATTGCCCCCAAAAAGTATGCAATAGAAATGTTGGTTTGTTTGTTGGTTTCGTCTGATGACATTCATTAAGTACGCGTATGAGTGGAGTTTGACTATGACTATGACTATGAGTATGAGTATGAGTATGAGTATGAGTATTCGCTTGTCTTTAAGCCGCAGCCGCTGGTCAACGCTTAGTCCAATGATTGATTATGTGGCCGCATGTTTTGAGCTGGCTTAAGAGCCGGTCTTAAAGTAGAAACCCTACCCCAATGGCAATTACATCGGCTTAACCATATTGAATAACCATTTGTAGCTTTAACATTCACACACACACTCATACTCACACTCATTCACAATTCAATCGAAATTTACGAGCAGTGGCCCCATTAGTTGCCGCCTTGACCATTAGCTGGACATGAATTGAGCCATTGAAATGATAAACGCGCTGAGGTTCACTTCATTTTGGCCCCCTTTGTTGGCATTTGACCATCAATCCAGGTTGTCAGCGCCTTCTTCTCTTTGCCACGCCCACTCACACAACATGACATAAGCAATTCGCGCAATTTTCAACGCGTTTAGCGTAAAATTCACAATGACAACAACAACTGAAACAATAATATAATTTTATTACTCTTCTCTTCAGTTTGGACTTGGCCCTATCGCATTCATGCTTTTAACCAGAAACAGGAATGAAAACGAAGAAATGTCTTGTGTCTTGTCTTTTCTGGTCTGGAACTGTTGCAGCCGATACAATAAAACACAGTTTATCTTGCCGCAAGTTCTTATTTTTTTATGATGTTCTCTCAGTTGGTTTCTTTTGATCAGTTTCTGTCTGCCCGACTTTTTATGGCCCTCTCATATTATTATTATTATTATTGCAATTTTATTTATTATTGGTAGTAGTCGCTTATCCATTCGACGACGACGACTCTCGTTTTATGACCACATCACATAATTTATCAATATATTTTTTAATTCACATTGCCTTCAATTTTTGGGCTATTGGAAACCAGTTTTAAATTATTTATAATTGAACAATAAAATAAAATGCACTAAATGGAATCTTTTGTTAATGTCTGTGTATTTAGCTTAACGATTTATTCAGAACGTACATTAATAATAATTAATATTGCAAAAACTACAGCTTAAATTGTGGGAATCACAATGAAGATTTAAGCATTCGCTTACTTTCGAAAGAATCCCCAAGTGTCCAATGTGCTAATCTATTTTTAGCAATTAAAAAATGAAAGGAGGATACATAATATAGATAGTAAAACAGTTAAAGTAGTATTCAGTACTTAAACCGTTACTAATTTAATACCCACTCGCTTGATTTACAGCTAACACTTACTATATGCTTATTTATCCCTCTAAAAACTGCGCACTTTTGCTAAATTTCTTGAGAATTTAATTTTTTTTGTTATTTTTGTTGTTTTGACTGTCAGACACTTGAGATAGCCAGACGATATTTTGTGCATAAATCGTGCAATAATTCTAAAAGTTTAGTTTTATTTTACATGTTTTTTGTGCAGCCAACAATTTTTATAACCAAAAGGCAGACGGCGTTAATTAGTGCAACAGGCCCGCACTGGGGGACGTAAAAATTCCAATGCAATGCCATAAAATAGTGCAACAAATGCAACTAACCTCGGACAATGCAAAAGTCAGTGCCGGTAGCAAAGTGTGACAGGCAGTAGAAACCGAGAAACTGCTATAAAATCTACAATGTGTTCATTTCTCATAGGTGTTTATTGCATTAGCATGTCGAACAAATTTCAAACAGCGCAAATACTGAAATGTCAGCATATTCACAAATTCTCATATGAATTGAAAATGATAGAAGCCTTGAAAGTACATTAATTCAAGAAAGGAGCTTTTAACGTAATTAATTGCCGCATTCAAGAAACACTTGTAATTGTTTTATTAGTAAAACATTGAAAGAGTGAGAATATATGAAAGCTTTAAAAGCACATTCAAGCATTCGGGGCGCTTTTCATATATTTCCTTGCTACATTTGTTAAAAGCTTTTAATAAAAAAACTTAAGTTAATTTAAATTATACTGATACAGTTCTAGAATAATGTAAAAAAGTATCTCCATTTTTGTTGATATTTAAGATACATTACTGAAACTCTATGCAGTTATGAAATTCATGAAATTCATGGCATAAACGTATTAAATTTGCTTACCTTAGTTGAATTATAATTGACTCAAGTTAAGTGTAATATACAGTTAAATATAAATTGTGGATTCTTCCTGAATATTCCTGAATACACACAAATGCACATTATATTTGCATATTTAAAGTCAATCAACATAAATACAAAGTGGTAGTATATAAATACTTTTTGCGCGACACTTTTACGATTAGTCACAATTAAAATGTTACTAAATTACGTTAACAAAAACTAGCGAATGTAAAAACATAAAATAAAAACAACAATAGCAATAGCAATAACAAAATGTATTTGCCAAATGGAGGCACGGCTGCTTCCGCGTCGCCATCGCGCCATTTTCAACGTCGCAGCTGACGTCGCAGCTGACGTCGCTGCTGACGTCGCTGCTGACGTCGCAGCTGCTGGCAGCAAAAAGTGGGCGTGTGCCGGGCAAACTGTCTACTACGCAATACCCGTCAGTACAGTTAGACGAGACACGACACCAAAAACAACAAGAACAACAACAGCAAACAACAAACCACAACAAAACATTCTGAGTTGCAGGCGAAGCACAAAAGCAACACGAAAGCCATCAAAATATGTGGCACGGTCACAGTCTGACCAGACAATAAGAGAGCAAGAGATAGAGAAATGGCGAGAGAGATGGAGAGTGAGAGAGGGAGAGGGAGAGGGGCAAAGAGTGGGGCTAGCGGTTAGCGCACAAGGTTAATATTTATTTATAAATAAATACGAGTATTATAAGTAGATGCGAGAGATTACTCTCTGCTGCGTTAAACGTTTCCCTCTCTCGCTCTCTCGCTCTCGATCTGTCCCACTAACTTCCCTCTTTCGTCTTTTTCTCTAATGTGTTATCGCTCTTTTAAGATTTTTATTGTGCACAATTATTTGAGTATTTGCACGTTTCATTTTATTAAGTTCGCCAAATGTACAGAAAAACAAAAATATTTTTTGTTTTTTTTTTTCGCTTTGTTTTTAACTTCCCCTCTTGTACAATTCCCTTACGCTTTAATTGTGTTTTATAGCTGTCGAAGTTTTTGTTATTGTTTCTCATAGAAAAGTGCAGCTAATACAAACAACAAAATGCGCCGCAGAAAGCAAAAACCAGCGCAAGGGAAAACCTGCACTGGGCTAATGCGGCGTATACTTAACGCGCGTTTAATATTTACTATTTACTATTATTATTATTATTGCTATTAATGTTGTTCAGGTTCTGTTTCTGTTTCTGTTTGTTGTTGTTTTTCCTACTGTCTCGCTTTTTGCTTGTTGCCATTTAATAAATTTACAAGAGTTGCAGCTGCATTAATTCCCCTTATTTTCCCCGTATTTTTTTTGCTAATTTTCTAAGACGCAGTTCGACTCGGCACATGGCGACCGACCCCTGTCCCCTGTCCCCCTGTCCCCTTCTTTTCCTCGTGTCAGTCAAGGCGTGGTATATGCCAAGTGGTTGCTCCAAGTGTCGATTTGATTATACAAGTAATGTTGCCTAAACGCAGTTAATGAATGGAATTACTTAATGCCCCGTCCCCACACGTCTCGTCAACCCCACTTTTTTCCTTTGCCTGTCAACCGCGTGGAATGTTTATTTACATACATTCCATATGCAAAATAGGTTCTGCCTTTTCGTAGTATTTCCATTCTATGGGGGCATTTCAAGGCTGCACCGTAAGCTACAGATACTATACTCAAGTCGAGAAGTAAGTCAAAAGGTAATTAAGTAATTCATTAATTATATAGAACTATAAAATAGTAAGAGTATTTTACAACAATAAGCTTGAAACTTGTCACATTCTAGAAAAGAACCAAAAGGCCTTCAACCACTTAGAAAACGCGCTGATAAAGATTGTAGACACATTAATGTATATAGAACCTACAGGTGAACTTACTTAATGTGCACAGTGATAACAACAACAATTTACGCAAACTATGATTTAGAGAAAAAACAAGAGAACCATTTTTCAGAAGCAATCATCATTTGGATTGTAACACAATTGGGAATGATTGAAAAGAGATTCAACCTAGGCAAGTTCGACCGTACCACTAAATATTTGCTAATATTGACAATTGATAAGCAAATCCATAAAAAAATAACTACTGATAATTAAAGCTGATGTAACAGGAATTAGAGTAAAGCACGTAACAAAACATTTGAATCATCATTGAAGCAATGCCAATTTTTCCATAATCGCAGCCAGAAGAGACAAGGTGGATTAATTCTGGGAAACGTTTCGTATAAATATATTTAGAACTCGCATTGCCATAAATCAACAGCTCTAAGCAACTTTTCATTTAATTACTGCACCGTTCTATAAAAACGGCAAAGTGTGTGGGCCAAAAATATATTTTAACACGTTGGGGATCGTTGCCAAAAAAAAAAATAAATAAAGATATATCTATATACAAATATATTGCAACTTTTTTTTTAAGTATAAGAACTAAACAGAAATGAAAGGAAAGAAGGGAAAAAGAAATGTTGGCACAAGTTCAATGGCCAATCGAGAGGGTATGTGAATGTGAATACGAATACAAATACGAATGTTGCCACAAGCCACGAAGCCAAATTTAAAATTCCACAAATGTCATTTCAGTTTTTATTGAAGAGGAAGCGACGCGTTCGAAGGCAAAGGTGTCGCTGTGTGGCAGCCACAAAGCAAGGGGCAGACTGAGTGAAGAAGGAGGAGAAATAGAACGAGGATGAGTTGAAGGTGTAGTCTGCTGACTAAGTATAGAAACTTGCAACGTGTTGCATAAATTAACCAAAGACTCACATGCTTCTGGCTGATGAGAGCTGCATTGGCAGTTGCATGCCACAACTGTCCCTTTCAACCAACAGAACCGGAAAATGGCAACACTAAAAATAGTCACAGCTCTGTCTTTGTATCTGTATCTCATGGATGCTCTGGCAATGCTAACTGCGTACTTTCTTTGCCCAATCAGCACTCGTCTCCATTTTTTGCCCACTTCAAAACACGAATCACACTGACGATTACAGCGTCATCATTGCGTTGTCTACGTTGCGGTTTCTTTATCACGTTGTTATTTTGCCGGCGTAATCGCCAAAAAGGGAGCAAATCGACAGACAGACAGACCGACACTCGACAACTTCCGTGAAAATAGCAAGAACAAATCAAAATAATTATAAACAATAATAATACTCATGCGATTCTAAGCTGTATATCATCAAAATATGAGTATTGCCCAAAGTTTCGGATGTCGCCAGACCAGCAAATTCCTCACTTTATTCTTCTTTTTTTTATGGTTTAACAATTCGCAGACAGCGAGGTGCTAAACAACAGCAACAACAAACAAACGTAAACTCTGGTAAATGGGCAAAAGTGGTAACATCAGCGAAATTTATGATAGGGGGAAAAAGGGGGGACCATGGATCGGATGAGTATGAAAATCACGTGTATGACGCACAGCACTTCATGCGAATACGAATACGAATGCGATTCTGAAAAGAGTTCTGTTGAAAATGATAAGGGCCAAAAGCCTAACAAAATATGCCGAACCAATGGCGTTGAAATATTTCTGCACATTGCAATTATATTGCAGAATTATAGGGAACATTTAATAAATATGGCATCATATTTAGAGGGAATTCAGGTAATCAATAGACTTACTTTTAAGACGTAGTTTTAGGAATGTTAAAGATTCCAGTTCTAGCGAATTCGATTTGAAAATTCACATCAATCTCTATTTATAACAATTAATAATTCATATAATTTGTACTTGAACGTATGTATAATTAATTTCTTTCGACTTTTTAATACCCTGTAGGCATTGTCAATGTTTTTGAATGGTATTATCGCCTTATGCAGATGTATGTAACAGACCAAAAACAATAATATTCATTGACTTGATGAGTATTAACGACCGAGTCTGTCTGTTGCATATTAAATTAATATTACTTATCGAATACCACCTCTAAAACTTGTGTTGACGGCTCATTTATTACCATATTGAATATGTATCCTGGAGCTAAATATAAATCAAAACACTCTCTGCCTACCTTTAAAATGTATGTTTATTAACACGAAAGCTATTCAACAAATTAAAATTAAGTAGGGTAATCATAATACAACTGATTACAGAATATTTTCTAGTCGAGCACTTTCTTATTCTTTACAATTTAACAAGTAATATGTAAATTTAATAATAAGCTCGTATGTAAAGTATATGTATACACTGATGTACTTATATATATACGAATCGCAATGTCAATGAACTTGATTTGATAGCTTGCAAAAATTGCTGTAGAATTCAACACACAATTCAACTGGAACTTATCAGGCAAAAAAGCACACAAAAAATCAAAATAATAGTCAGTGAAAATATAAGAAAAAACACAGCTAATAATGCTGATTAAGACTGCAATTAATCAGCAAAGATATTAATAAAATGAATTAAATTTGAATATAATTATAATGTAAATTTGCTTTAAATTTAAATAAAATATGGTAAGGAATATTGAACTTAATGTTCATTAAATGAAAATCATTTATTGCATGTGAATGAAACATGTGTGTATTATGACTGTGAATGTTTACTTATTTACGTATGAATGGATGTAAACAAAACGTAAAAAAACGTTTTGCCAGCAAAAGATAAAAGCGCATTAATTGCAACTTTCAGTGACGACGCGTGGACCACGCAAATAGTCAAAGCACAGAGTGGAGAAATAGGGGGAGAAGGGCAAGAACATGACAAACGAGCATATGTAATAATTCATGTATTTATTAAGTAACATACACAACAAGTGGAAGCGACAATGCAAACAACAGAGGATGATGACGATGACGATGACAAGACAACGGGCAGCTGACCGAGACCGAGACCCAGAAACACTCAAAAAAAAAAAAGTGGAAGGAAAAACAAAAACAGCAGAAAAAGAATGCGAATAATATACGACAAAAAATAAAAGAAATGAAAGATATAAAAAAAAGTAAACCGCACAACGCAAAAAATGCAGCAACAAAAAAAAGTAAAGTATAACAAACGATTGTTGACTCTGTCTCTATTATTCACTCTGTCCCTCTCTGTCCCTCTCTCTCTCATTCATTCTTTCTTTGGCCATGAACTTGACCATTCATTCATTCGTTATTTTATACACTTCATATCATTTTATTGGGTAACAGAGTTATGCTTGAACTATTCAAATGAACCAGCTCTGTTGCTAAGTATAAACAAATGAATGGGTCAGTTATTCATTCATTCATTCACTTTAATTACTTTACTAACACGTCGATGTAGGTTAAATAAAATATTAGCTAGTAAAATGAGCTAGTTTTGGATAATTCTATAGATAACTCAAATGAATTACCTTTTAAGTCATGAATCAATCATGAGTTACCCACTTGTCAATTAATTTGCTTCATTTACTTTATTTACTTATTGAGGTAATTCATATTCTATAGAGATTAGTCAAATGATGTTGTTCCCAATTGAATACCCAATGTTGTACTCATGAATCAAATATAAATATCCAATATACTTCATTGACTTAGTTCACTCATTGAGTTAACTATAGTTCTGTATGAATCAGTCATTGAAACCAGTTCACATTTTCAATTCATAGATTTATAGTCATTGAATCATGTGAGTACTCACATTTATTTCTGAACTTTTTGAATCATTGAGCACTCACCTTCCAGCCGGCACTGCTATTCGAATCGCCTTTATCCTTAAAGTATGGCACATTCTGAACCATCCACTCGTAGATTTGGCTCAAGGTCAACCTCTTGTCGGTGGCGGAACCGATGGCGTGCGTTATGAGATCGGCATAGGATAGATTTCCCCATGCATTGCGACGGGATGAGTTCTTTTTGGCCGCATTGGCATTTTGTATGGCCTGCTGTGAATCTGTATAGATACAGTTAGTATAATTCTCTGATCTGATTGAAATGATTCACTTACCACCAGGTGCTAGCTGTTGATTGCTGGCCTTTGTGCTGTCCAAATCATCGACAGGTTCCACAAAGTTTTCGGGACGCGGACATGGCCAAGTATTTGAGCGGGCTCGTGTTTGTGGCTCAAAGCCGGCATCTCCATGCAGCTCACCCACCAGTTGATCCATTTGTAGTCCATTGTCTGATCTGGGCAGATTGGGCCAGTCCTGTGCAAAGCCGTCCATGATGGCAAACAGTTCGTTCTGGAGTTGCAGCTTTAAAGCTTTCGTCAGCTCGCTCCAAAACTCAAAGCTAATAAAGATACAGAGATAAATGCAAAATCAATTGACAGTCGCTAAATGAAGCTGTTAGAAATGACCTTATCAAATAAGCTTTCAATTGATCTTTCATGCTTAACTGCTTTTAGTAATTTCATTAAATCATTTCGACATGTCATTTTATCATTACGCTTAACTCCCAATGAATGTCAAATGCATTTTTCATTTTACATATACATATGTACATATCGTACATACATATTCAATTCAACGATTAACATATTTAGTAGGAAGAAGCTGTCGATATAGTCCCCAACCTCTCGATTCAAGTGATCTAACCTGTTTCAATGAACGGAAATCGATTACGAAACGCGATCTTTAAGTGCTTCGAAAATTTACGAGTTCCTTTTTGTGAGTGAAATTTTGTTCAAAAATTGGTTATGATTTTAAATTTGTATAAAAGCTGTTTATCTGATTATTTTCTGATTGAAGTGACGTTAGTACTTGGAACATATTGTAACGATTTTGAAGTCTGTCCCAACATCATTAAATTCTCTAGTGCCTCTATTGATTCTAAGTTTATTTATTTATTAGTTACAGGTTAACATATCTATAGTGACTTTTGTCCTAAATCTATCTTGAAATATTGATCTAATTGGTTCTTTTGGGTTTCTCCATATCTAGCCACAAATTTTAGATGTTTAAAAAAAATGTTTCAACTTTCTAAACTCTTGTTATTAGGAATGCCTTCAGTTTACAATTTAAAATTATATATAATTTGAACTGTTAAATAAAATCTTATTTTCTAATTCGTCGACGTTAAATAAATACATAGACGTTTAAAAAAGTTTTGATTATAATTATAATATGTATTTGTAGTAATTATAAGTTGAAAGCAAGGCAACGTTGCTTCTACGGATTGGAAGTCCAAGGTATATGATAGTAGTATACTTTATGTACTTAAGAAAAGAAAAAACTAACGACAGGGTATGTTATAGTCGATAATTTTCACATTTACTCTGCATTGATTTAAATTAATTTAACGGAGAGAAACTTTTGAATAAGAGGGCAGACCGTGTGCTATCAAAAGGGGGTGTGCATACTTTTTGAGTAAATATATGTATGTATATGCATGTATTTATGTGCATGTGTGTGTGAATAAATGTATTTCTGTGTGTATGTGACGAGGCACTTGTTTCTATCAGCAAAATGTGCGACAAGGACGACATTGGACTGACGATAATGTTCTGGGTTATGATCTTGTTGTATGCCTCGCACCATCTTCAAGCATTCTCCAAGCTAAATTAAAATTCATCAATTTAAATGTGGACGTTGCAATCGGCGATGCTTTTGTGACTAAATTTAGCATTCGAAACTATTAAATGGGGTCGAAATGCATAGAATTCCCAATAACTGATAATACAAAGGCACCTAAATAATGCTAGCTATCTACTCTATAAACCTTATACATGTACATATACTCTGTACATACTTATGTACATACTTACATACAAACATTATCAGAAGTCTATTGACACTGGCCGCGCTGTCTGCACAGGGAAACTGATAAGCTTTTGGAGATTGACTGCAGCTTGACGAACTTTGCACGAAATTCAAAAGCTGTTATTGTTTTATTTTTCTTTTTTTTGAGACTTTTTGTATATATGTACATTTACAGTTGCGGTTTTGCTTTTTGAAATACTAGTTTTCAATTCCTTTCAATATAATTTTCGATAAACTTAAAGACTCTCTTAAATTTTCAATTTGATAACAAATAAAAAGAGGCGCTCTCTTCGTCAAGCTGTTTGACCGATTACCCGATCGCGCTCTCTTTGTGAGCTTTGTAAACAAATTGAAAATGTGTGTGAATTAAAATACACACCTCACGCACACACACACAAATACACTCGCAGTCTCACTCTCTCACAGAGAGCACAAACACTCACACCGACTCTTACATACATTCGTTGAATATGTACAATGAAATTTTAACGAAAGAGGCGCAAAACAACGACCGTTGATCGCCGCAAAGTATTGTTTTTGTTGCTTTTTTATTGAGTTTATTTCATTTTGTATTTTTTCGACATTTCTTTGCTGTTTTTTGATTATATTTTTTCGGTTTTCACAAATAGTGGCGCACTACTAGGTCCACAAATTTATATGTATGTATGTAGGAGGCAGAGATGGCGGCGAACATACATACATATGTACCTTAACAGAACACGGAAGTCTAACAAACAACAAACGTTGTTCTTCTTATAAACCAATGTATGTATGTCTGTGAGTGTATTTTTGGAATCTACCTGTGTGCTGGGAATTTATACACACGTTGGTTATTCTAAGAATTCCAGTTTCATAACAACCAACTCTGACCCGCCCAAAATTTAGCCAATTTAGCGCACTCTCTACTCCAAAACTTTAAATTCAACGACCAAAAGTACCAAGTACGGTATAACGAATATTTAAAACCCTTACAGAAAAATCGAATTATAATATATATAATATAATATAGTAGCTTTATAATAATGATCCGATTTCGTTCAGAATCATGCCTTCAGCAAAAAATCAACCGACTTAATACTTCCTATACGGGTCATAAAAAATCGGCATTAAAATATCTATAAAATAAAATTAGTTAGATAAGGTCGCGTTTGTCATCGTAGCTGCATTACATAATATTTTGTAGTGAGTATTTTATGGCCGTAAATAATGAAAACGAATTGGAAACGAGCTAAACTTTAACAACAGGAAAAACCCGTAGAAACAACTGACTGAACTGAACCGAACCTCAAACTGACCTTAGACACTAACTGCAAAGAGCGCAATAACAAAATAGATCAAAAAAATATTAAGACATGTTATTTGCTGGTCGAGACTAGGATACTAAAAACTACATTCCACCAATCGACAGAATCTACAGACACAGTAGTATCTATCATGTGTAACTTTCGAATTAATCATGCGATTCTTATGGGAATTTTTAAAATATATTTGGAATTCAAAATGCTATAAAAAATATGAAAACTACGGGAAGATTGTGACTTTTTGCTGCTGGTTAGGGAGTAACAAAAACTAAAGCAAAGTATTTAAATATATTATATTCTTAAAGTTTGTAGCTTTTAAAATCAAAAAAAAAATTGTATTTATACAAGCTAAAAAAAACTAATTAGTTCAAAAATTTAATTGTTCCATTTGTTGATAGCTGACAACTAATTTTAGATGCATCTGCAAAAATAATCAATTTCTTTGCATTTAAAAATAATCCTCAAATGTATTTGTAGAGATACTATAAATACGTATGAAAATGTATATATGTATGAATAAGTGTATTAGAATTAGTGCGAAAAATTTGCGTCGCACAATTAAATGAAATACAAAAGCTACTTGTTGCCGAATGTCACCCAGAAACATAGAAATGCTAAATAATTTACAATAAAAATAAAAATGACATTTACGAACGTCATCGACATACAAACATTCCTAGATGAATATTTCTATATCTAAATGTAAATATGTAGATGAATATGTACATATGTATGTACATATATTTCAAATAGCATCCAAAAAAATTCTAAAAAAAAGAAGAACAAATGTAAAAATGAAAACAATAACAAAGCAGATCTTGGGCTGGGAACTGAGATTAATATTGTCATCTTTATCATTGGTGAGTTGCGTCATCTATTAACATACAGGTTACCTATACCCAGTAATCAAAATGGAGTAAAACAGCTTTGTGAAAACATATAAGAGATGTTTTTCATCATAAAGGAATATGTAATAGACTTCATCAGACAGACTTACAAAGTATCTATATAACTTTGTATCGTTGGTAAAAATACAGTTGAGAATAGGGATAACTTCTAATTGAACAGCCCTAGTAGATCACTTATATTATTTCCCATAAGTCTGTTAATATTATTGTATTGACTTGAAATTAAAGCTTATAAATATTGGCTGTAAATGACGCATTTATTGATTAGACTTTCAATATTTCCACTTCTTAGCTAGATTTGTTCAGCTGGATATATTTTTATTTGTTTACAGTTTACACTCGATAGAATTCAACGCCAACGCATTCAAAACAAAACCTAGTCAACAAAAACTAAATAGACCTACGCAAGATGAAAGTAAAAACTCGCCCATATGTATGCAAGATAAACATGTACATATGTATGTATGTGGTATATGTATAATCGGAGGGGGCCATTATTACTACGTGAAGAATGAAATATATCAGAAACAGAACTGCGAATTGGTTCACATTTCTTAAAGTGGACCGCACAGAATTCTAAAATGTGTGGGCGAGAAATTAGCATTTGAAAGATTGAAGAACTGACAAATTGAAACATTTCTGTTCTAATTGTGTATGCGAGAATATTACACAATTCTTTAATGAAACCAAAATTGGTACGAAAGAGATGTACGAATTTGCCAAAAATTAATGTTGAAATAATTTGCAAGCTGAAAGGAAAAGTTCCAATTGACAGAAACTCATTAGCAAAAAGTGTCAGGTTTGAAAGAAAGACCGAAACAAAGAACGAGATTCGCACAGAGCGAGAAATTAATAAAAAGAACACGACGAAAAAAGCCATAAAGCAATAAACAAAAAAACACTTTAGATATTTGCGAATATATATATAGATGTATATATATAAATAAACATGAAAAAAGAGAGGCAGAAAAACAGAAACAAAAATGAAAATAAAAAATAATAAGCAAAACTTTGTTATGTAATTTCTCAAGATTCTCTAATTCGATAATAACTTTTAACAAAGATAAAAATATACAGATGGTTAACAGGACCGACTCAACTGATAACTTCAAGTATCTATGTACATATCTATATACATACATATGTACATATGTCTGCTCTGCTTATCAGCTGGGGGATAACTCTGCCAAGCAGATGCTCATGTGATGTTATTATGCATGATCTGTCTAAACCCTCCTCGCACATGGCAAGGTTCAGTTACGTGGAAGTAAAAGATACATACTCGCTTGTAGAAGATACACATGCATATACGTATACGTATACAAAGGTATAAATATGTATGTGTCTGGCATAACTCGTCAAACAGGATTATTAAAGCAAAAGTAAGTATGTCAGCGCTGGCTTTGCTTTAAAAAGACGCTGAACATTCAAGAGGCGGCCCTCCAATAAGACAAACAGAGAACGAGAGGGAGAGAGAGAGAGAGCGTATGGGTGAGGGAGTGGGAGAGAGATAAAACTAAATAAGCCGACAGCTGGCACCTCAACTGGTCCGATGTCTACCTTGATGTGGCCTGCCCTTACCCCTTGAGAGTCTCAACAATCACTTGCCACAACGTTGCATGAATTGATTAGAGATTGCTGTGTCAACACACGTCTCGATCGCCTGACCTGATCATGACCTGCTGATTAACAATTTTCCATTCCCCATTCGAGAGTGAAACTTTCGCCTGGTAAAAGTCTCTCAAGCTCTCTGTGCTCTTGAAACTTTTACAGATAGATAGTCGATCAATTGCTATAGTTCTTATTTTTCTTTGCACTTGATGCACTTAAAATGTTTGCCACTTTATCACATTGACGGAGTTAAGCTCTTATCACACGCACACACACAATGTGATAACAGAACACTGACTGCACATTCCCTCTACACATTGTTGCCATGTGGATATGACCATATCATACGAGTATACATACATATGTCCAGTTGAATCCATGTCAGTCGAGGTATTATGTACACTCTGTCAGCTTATCATTCCTTAAGCCTTGCACAATACAAATTTCGCATTGAACTTTCTTGTAAGCCTCTTTCTACAATTGTCCGGTTGCATTTTACACTGTAGTTTATCGTTTATCGAATAAGTATATTGTACACAGAAAAAAAAACCAGTCTAAAAAATTCAAGTTTAAAATTCATGATGTTTTTTTTGATAAGTATGTATTCAGGATATTATTCTTAAATTAAGACAATATGCGGATAAGATGGCAACTTTTTGATCTAACTAAAAAATAAATATACAGAATCCCGAAAATCGAAAAATTGCTGAGAAAAATCTTGCTTGAATCAAGTATTTTGTACTGGGTGTTAGAAAATCTGAGATTACCGTGATTTTGACACTGCATTAGATTGATTTCATCCCGGAATCCCGGATTTTTTTTCTGTGTATATATTTGCCAAGTGTCGACTGCATTTGCATGATTATGTCATTATTTTTCATTACTTTCTGTTATTAAGTAAATCACACTGCACGAGCCCACACAGTCTCCCCCTCGAATTCCCCCTCTCACTCGACTCGTTGCTCTTTCTCACTCTCCCTGACTGGAACAATGTTGGCGACGCTCTCCCTCACAAGTGCAAAGCTGGAATGCAACAAAGAAAGTGGCAAAAGGGGCAGCAATAGTTGTTGCGATGATCTCGTTACCGCATTCTGGTTTCTATACACTATCCAGAAAAACAGGTATATCGATGGGATCAATTCATTCACAAATCGGAAACAACAGTTAGTGAAAGGTAAGCTCGCTTTTCCAACAGTCAATCTTAACTTTATCCAAGTTTCTGTAACTTTCAGAGCAAAGGCAGAGCATCTAATTGTCGTACGAAATGATTGCGAATACTCCCTACTTGTTAATAATTTATTAACTCAATTATCGCGGAAGCGCATTCAAATAAATATACTACTTATTGAAAGTGCAATATTCCGGCTCTTTCGCACTTGCATTTAGATTTACACGTGCCGGCTGAGGTCAAAGAGAGAAACACGCGCGATGCATTCTGAGGGGAGTGGAAAGGGGTTTCTAAAGAGCATTGCGATTTGTTTATAAATATAAATCAAAGTCAAAATCAAAATCATGGAAAGTCAACTCAACTGAATAATCAATCAATAATGACGCTATGAAAACTTACGAATGACGATCATGTACAAGTATATGTACGAGGATGTTATAATCTAATATTATATACTAAATATATAGTTATGTATGTACATAGTTTGACCCATTCCCAACTCATTTCATTCTTTGGCAAACTTTTGTTAACGTTATCACAAACACTATCTCGAAACGTGGCCAGCAAACACTCGAAGATATGCCAGTCTTTAATCTATAATAACTACCACCAGCGACTATAGATAAGACATTTACATAAATACATGAGCACTTATCGCCTGGCTCTCCTCTGTTCCCTGAATCACTGGAAAATGGGCCCATTTAATAAAATAACTAGCGCTTAATCACATTTCAATGTCAATTTTGTTTTGAAAAACTACAAAGAAGGAATACGTAATATCGCAATGACAGACCAATATTAAAAAAAAGAGAACAAATTATTTTTCCCAATCATTTTGTTAATTAAGAATGCAATATTCAGAAAAACCGGAATATACAAAAATGTTTTCTTATTTTCCGAGAATAAAAAAACCTTTAAATAAATGGAATCAAGTTTTATATTTATTTGAATATAAAACAAAATAATATTAATAGAAACAATTTTATAAAAATGGACAGAAACAGTTTTTTAAAAAGGTTTGTAAAGGGTTATAAAAAATAATGATCTATTTAATTTTGAATTTTAATTTATGTTATATATATATATATATATTTAATTAAAAAAAAACAGAAGTATCATAACATAAAAAGAATCAATAAATATTCCAGCATGCATTAGACTAATTATACTCTAGATAATATGTAGCTAATCTAATTTCAGTTAAGAAAGTTCAACTGTAACAAAAAATTTGTATAAGTGAATAAATAGGAGTCTATTTTTCCAAACTAAAAACTTACTTAAACAAAACAAACATTATGTACAAATTTATGTACCAGACATTTAAAAAAGGGTACAAAACTGAGCTAGCGACTGCGACAGCAACAAAAACAAAGCAACAACGGCAGCGACAGCGACAGCGACTGTGGAACGACACGCGCTGTAGTCGCTGCTATCAGTGGCGCGTGCTATATTTAGACGTATTATCAGTAGTGCTCTAATTAGGATCTCTGCACTGAACTCTCAAACAAAATGCTAACTAATCAAAATCAAAACCTTGCTGGTCTCAAGAGAAGAAATGGTCCGAAAAATCAAAAGAGAGTTTTAATTGTCGCTAAATATTTAAGATACATTTGTATCTCGATGTTATTAGTTTGCTGTTTCAGTTAAACAATATATGTTTACATATGTAGCAATATAAAAACGAAAATTCTTTCATAGTTGTATACTTTCCGGTTCAGTTAAAGTTGTAGATACATTTGTATCTAGATACATACGCCGCTTGGTGACAACCGTCTCAAAATCAGCTTTTTGTAGGCGTTAATTGGGCAGATATCTTAAATGCTATTTATATAACACATACACTCATACACACAACACACACAAATGTATTACTGTTATTTACCTGTGTAAATCCAATTGGAAATTTATAAAAAGGTTTTTTGCTGTTTGTTGTCGTTGTTCTTGCTCGTTGTTAATGTTGTTGCTATTTGCTGCGTTGTGTGTTTTCCTTTATTTAAGAAATCTTGCACCTTTTTATTAATTTTTACGTATATTTTTTGTTTTGTTTTCTTTGCTTATATTCACTTGTTGGTTGTCTTTTTACAGGGTATACATATACATGTGCATATATTAAATATATGTACGTAGTATTTATGTTGTGTTGTTTTGAGCAAAACTTGTGCAGGTTTTTTGTATTAATTATTATTTAGCTCTGTTTTTAGGCTAACTCGCATGATTTCTTGCTCACACACTCGATTCTACATACAGATACATATGTACAATTATACATACAGCTGTTGTTGTTGTTATTATTGTTGTTTTGTGGGCGGCTGCTTGAGCTACATATAGACACACAAATTTAACTGTTTAACTTGGCAATAATAAAAAATAAATAAAGAGCAATATACATAAGTACATACACACATGCATAGCGATGTATGTATGTATGTACATGTGCATATATGTATAAAAATAAGAGCTTTATAAAAAGAGCGCGCGCAGCTTTGTTAAGAGACGAGGTAGAGTGTAAGAGCGGGAGAGAGATAGATCGCGTCACGTCACCAATTCATGCCAATTGGACGCATACAGAAATTAATTGGAATTCGTATAAGAATTCAATGAAAGCGTGCTGCGCAGTCGACGACGACGACGCTGGCACACAAAACGATCTACAAACGCGCGCACAAACACACACACACACACACAGAGAAACACTCATCTACACTCTTGGGCTTATATACATACATATGTATGGGCATGTTTAAAGTTCAAACGGAAAAAAATGTATATTGTACATATGTATGAACACATATATAAGCACGTTTACTGTTTATTTATTTTGTTGCTTTACTCCAATTTGAATTTGAATTTGTACAGATATTTTGATTTTGCACCAATGTTCAAGTCGCGTGTGTGTGTGTGTGTGTGTATGTGTGAACCGGCAGTCAGCAAAGATCATTCCAGCTTTAGCTACGATAGATTTTTTTTTTGTTTTTAATTTCTTACTACGCATTCTGCACACGCTTTATTTTAGTTATTTATGCTTTTCTCGCTGTCTCTGCGAATTTGTGTTTGTATGTGTATTTGTGAATTTTTTTGCTTTAGACTCTGCGCACTTTTCTCACTTAGTAAATGTTTTGATTTAGAATTTTGTAGTAGACTCGTTTTATCACATTTCTTTCAGCACTTATTTAGATACGGGGGGAGAACACGTGATCATACGGTTTTGGGCAGGGCTCGGGTAAATTTGGTGACGTTGGGGTTAAGTAGCGCGCTAAACGCTCAACGACCTCGTGGCTTTTAACCGCAAACGCAACGGACTCTGCTCGTTAACTGCTTTCTAGTTGGATGCGAACTGACAACTGATTGGTATACGAAACGCTACAAAACGAAGCAGCGGCAAAACGACAGCGGCTAAACAACGAAGCGACACGAACGCGGCCAGTCTCTGTATGTGTGTTTGTGTGGTATGGGAATTGAGTTGGTGAGCAACGAGAGAGCTTTACGCTCAAGAGCACTCTCTGAATGTTTGCGTGTGTGTGTGTGTGTGTTCGTATACTGGCATCCACAATTGAGTTCCACAAAAATGCACGTTTTGTATTTTGGCGCTCACATTTCGTTTTGTATTTGTTTTTGTTTTCGTTTTCTCGTTTAAGTATTACAACACAAACACATTCACACACAAATTCCAGATGGGCAATAAATAACGAGCCAATAGTTTATTTATTTTATATATGTATATACATATGTACATATACAATATTTGTATCTGTGTATGGATTGTATGTATGTAGTTCTGAATTTATTATAATTTTTTTGGAAACTTTTAGTAGATTTGTATTGCCTACCAGCTTCTTGCTGAGTGGCGAGAGGGGTCAGTGTCAGTTGTGATAAGAAGCAAATGGGAATGCCAAAGCAACGCATTGTTATCTACGAGCGGGAAATTTACCGAAATTGCACACAGATAATGCCAGCACTGCAAATTTGTGCTACACTCACGAATATTCACAAATATGAATATGGGCTTTGGATTTTATTATTCGCAGCCCCCGATATGCAGTCCAAAGTCGGGAGTCGTTACCAGTTTTGCACATAGACTGGTTGGTTCATTCGTTTGGGCATTTGAGTTTTTAATGTGCCTGCCACATAAATTCCACAAATTACGCTGCTAATGAAGTCTAGACGCCTGAGTTTAAGCAAGGCTTAGCGGTTTTTATGACCAAGACTGCACCGACAGGAATCACAGTTTAGACGCAAATATGTTTGTGCCCAGGGCATCCCAATCGATGCTAGATGAGAATTTATGAGGCAGAAATCAATTTAGTTTCTACTCAAACTCTGCTATGTTATTATTTGCCTCTCTTTTCACACACATTTTCTACTTGAAAACCTTGAGCCAAATAGGTTCCTACACTAAAAGATATGTACATTCATACATTCGAATCCGTTGCTTTCCCATTTCAAAAATGTATGTTAAGCTTTTAGGTAAAACTAGAAAAGAAAGAACAATAATCTCCAGCACGCTGAAGATTTGATACTCTTGAATTATAATGTTTTATTAAATTTTTTTTCATTTATTTGTTTTTTGTTGGTAAGCAATTAAAAAATAAAAATAATATTACAAATTGCAATTAAATTAAATATAAAAAACTGAAAGAAAATAAACAAAAATTTATCAAGTAATTAGGTATGGGGGTAGTCAAAAAAGTTTAATTTAATCCAACATTTCTTGCTAGGTTTGGAAAAAGCTAGAAAAATTTTAAAGACAAAACCATATAAACAATCTGTAAGATTCGTTGATACATATATGAACATTCCTTGACAAAATTACAATTTATACCTTCCGCAGGGACATCAAAATATGTGTTGAATTAAAATTTTGTAATCTTAAGATAACTCTGATTCTCTTTTATTATACTTATAATAAGGAAAGTGGCTTTGTTGTACTCCAGATTCAAAGCAATTAAGACTGGTTTGCAATTGGTTCAGTAATTGAACCATTAATAGTAATACAGTTATAACACAGCGGTATATTTGTAATATCGGAAGTCAGTTTGTTTATTATAGAGTGACCATACGACCATCCAGCGTGTTCGGTTGCAATTTGTTTCATTTTGCCCCGGCGCGTGTCGAATTTTCCAGTCTCGTCGTATTCGTCTTCGTAATCGAAATCTTAATCGCCATCAAATTCAATACATGGCATAAACTCAGGTTACAAATACGCGCCAAAAGCCGCGTGTACTCGACTCGTGTCCCCATATGGAGAGTTAAGAGTGACGAAAGCTCGTCGTATGGATTGTGGATACTAATGACGTCTCAGACATCGCATAAGAAATACCGCTTAGCGCTCCGATGACGATAACATTTTTCATTGCGCCTACACTGATTTTTCAGCACAGCGCACGCGCAGCCGACGTCGCAGTCGCCGCTAGCTTTTAGCTCTGCTCCAACAATTGACGACGTAGTTTAAAAATTATCTTAGCGCGACGTCGACGCAATTGGAATTAGATGGGAGTAATGATATCAGCCGTTGACTGGCCTTCGAAATATTATAATTTCTGGTTAATAGCTTGACTGTGTTGGCATGCGACAGCGGAGAGTGCGAGAGGAGAGAGCGGACAGCAGACAGTGGAGACTACTGTAGAGTTAACTCACCAAATGTTTGCTTAACAGTGTGTTAGTATATCTGTGTGTATAGAATGTTTGCTCTCCGCATACGTGTGTGTGTGTGGGTGTGTGTGTATTTTTTAGTGTATCGCAAATCGAATTTGAATATGGTTACTAACAATTTGTTGGCTCGATGGGGTCTAAACTGGAATATAGATTGGTAATTTGGTGTCATCGATATGTGTGTTGAATGCCAAATGAGTATTCAAGTTATTTAATGTAGATTTTTGGCGCTTATTACTGTTATTTATGTGAGTTTTATTGTTCTATCGAAATATCTGAGATTTGTATTGCTGAAATAATCTATCAATATTTTGCTCTAGCTAATTTTTATTATTTTCTAATTGAATTGTGCAATAAGTCAATATCACGTAATAAACTTAGGGCGGTATGATTAATTGAGCGACGTAATAAATGCAAACAGACAAACTCACGACTTTAGAATTGACGCAATTGAGAAACAACACAAGTAACAACGCTCTAGTCGAGAAGGCCCGACTATGAGATGCCCTGTGCCCAGACCCTTATATACTACCACAACACGTATTTGCAATGACTCATACAAAAAAACACTCCACAAACTACTTTGGCGTGTCACTATTCTCTTCTTCTGGAATATCTAAATATCCAACCGATATGAAATTTTATGTGCAAATCTAGACTTCGTTATGTATCAAATGTGCCAAAAATTAAAGCAATAGCTTTAAAATTAATCTTGTTATACGTTTTTTTCATTATACTTGTTGGGGAGGAAGAGAAACTTGATCTGCCTGCTAATAAGCCTTTCCGAGTGCTAAGTGATGAACTACAACTCTAAATCATCTCTGCCGACTATTAAAAATCTTATGCTAAGCTTTTTCTTCCGTAGCAACTAACACATCACTGATCTTTTTGGGGTTTCCTAAGTTTTCCCCAATCCCTGCAACAAATGGTGGATCTATTTTTACATTTTTGAACACCCGCAGTTTCAACTTAAACTCAAATTTTTAATTTTATTATAATATAATTTAATTTTTAATTTCACATTTAATTTTATAATACGTATTTTAAATGTTATAAATTATCTTTTCTCTTTCAATCTATATACCAGATTTGAGACTTTTAGCTTCTAGAGATGATATCTCTTCGATCGGTTCGACCATTTGCACGAGTTTATAAAACTCTCGGCGCAGGGTATAAAAATTTGCTGTCAACCCCTCCTATTCACCCGTTTTACCCACCTAGAGGCGTCAATGAAAGTGCGACTTATGTAGAGACACACACACATGTAGATTGAGCCTATAAAACTGGTAGTTCTACGAGCTGATGACGACTCTTAATATGCAAATGGCAACGGGGTCTGGAGTCGAATATCATACAAACTCACACACACAACTACACACATTCCTCCATATGTATGTGTGTATGTAAATTTGATGAAGAACTTCCTGATGCCGCTAGAAGTCTACGGCAGATTGTACAAGATATTAAGATAAAAGAGCGCGACGCTCTTCAAAATGACATCCACATTGAAATATGGAGAGTCCACAAGCTTAATCATAGCATCCACATTAACATCCACAAATTTAGCGAACTGGCGAGTCGCCAACACAAAACCACGTGGTCTTTCAAGTTCACTACAGAGAAGACTAGCAAAAATAGACAAAGCGTAGAGCGCAATAAAATAGTAGGCAAAAGCGCAAAGCGTATAAAAAAAGCTCACACATACATACAAACATATGAGAATTCGTAATTATGTATGTATGTGTATGTACATTTGTACGTTGTGTATGCCATGTGAATTGAAGAAAACCACATGCTACGCGAAAATATTTGAAGGGGGGCAACAATTGCGGCGAGGCTGACGTTGACATCGACATCGACGACGGCGGCGGCAGCGCAGCGACTGCAGCAAACAGGTTAGGTGGCGGCATCGCGGACGAAGAGGCAATGAAAACAAAAACAAAAGCAAAGAAAGCGGAAATAAAACACAACAACGCGAGCGATTTATGTAAACAAACTGGAGCAATTCGGTTGGAGCACAAAGAGAAAATGAAAGAGAGGAATTGGCGATAGAGAGCCGACGATGATCAGTGGAGAATGGCGACCACAAAAGTGAAGTTGGAACAGAAACACAAAGTGCAAGTGTATGTGTGTGTGTGTGTGTGTTTGTATGTATGACTGTGTGTTTGTGGCAAAGTGCCAACGTCAAAGCGGCGCGAAGTTAGAAAACTGAATTGAAAACCTAACCTTACCTAATGTGGTATGGCATGACACGCTAAGCTATAGTCACGCACACACACACAGACACACACACACACACACTCAGGTATTCACTCATACATTTACAAACGTACATATAAATATATGTTTGTATTACTCAAAGTAGCGCAAAAACGTGGTTTTCTGCGTCGACTGCGACTGCGACAGCGTCAGAGATGTGAGTGGCTATTGCGTCGTTCCAAAATGCTGAAAAGAAAACAACACAAATCGCGCGTTTTACTAGAAGAACGAAAGAGAGAATAGAAATAGTAAATGAAAAGAAATACGCAGAGCTGTGCTCCCCATAAAAGAGTGAGAGGAAAAAAACCGTATGAATAAAAGTGAAGTGATATTCACTTACATATGTACATATGTATGTGTGTGGAACCCAACGTGCGTTACTTTTTAAAAGATACTCCAATACATATGTACATACATACATTTGTATGCGTGCATAGACATATGTACATATGTATGTATATGTATATAATGTACAAACATTTAAATTCTTCCAGCTAATAAATTAATCTACTACAAGCTATTAAGCTGATTAACATAGTCATTATGTTCCACAAGACCACTTGTATGATTTCAACTTACACTCCACAATGGCTCTCTCCCACACAGTCTCTCTCTCTCTCACAAGCGTTCGCTCTCTCAGACTCAGTCTCAAACAAAAACTTTCTCTCGTGCTTCGGTGCGTGTACGTACTCTTCTTACGACAAGAACTTTTCGCAGCTTCGTTCGCAGCTCGTTCGTCTCACTCAACCCCCAAAATGCATTATTTAGTTGCCGGTTCGCTCGCACTCACTCACTTGCAGACGCGTGGGAGGGAGATGCACTGATTTGCTGGAACTTGCCTATGACAGGTAACGCTAACACGTATACGCAATGTTGGCTGAGGGCGCCTTTCTTGACACACTTTCGTATCGGGACGAGGTGGGGGATGGGGCTGGCTGCGGTCGGTTGTCGGCTGCTGTTAACTGTTGGTTAATATCGCCTCCGGGCCAGTTGGTGGGTGTGGCTCTTGTGTGTTTGGCCTGGAGTCTGCGCAGCTCGTCCTTTGCTCCAATAGGTTGCTGGTGCCGCCGTTAGTGGCGTTTAATTGCCGCCTGGTTGGTTCCCGTTGGGCCTCCTGGTTGGACGAAAGTGTATGTGTGCAGGCAGAGGCCTTCCTTCCCGAGGCTAGGGATCTTATCCTTCGACCTCCGTCGGCATTTCGTTTGCTCAGTTATTTTCTGCCGACGGCTTTGCTAGGGGTTGTTAAGCTGACTAATGGCGTGTCCTTAAGCCTGCTCACCCACACTCCCACACTCATAAATATTTGTATGCAGGTAAGAGGCTGTTAATGCTTGCAGCTTGGATAACCCCGCTGAAAACGCCCCCCGTCGTGTCATCTAACTGAGGTGGGCGGATGTGGGCTTCCTTAGGTAAAATTCACAACAGAATGAGCAGCATATCAACACGTATAATACGTAATAATCATTCAAATTAGCACATCATCAGCTCTCCAATGCGCTGCCATATCAACAAGTGCCCCCCTGGTCCCGGGATACCCATTAGTAAATTGAGCAACGCCCATTATGTTTATATGAATGGAGGTGAGGGTCTCAGTCTCAGTTGCTTCCCCGTCAAATATCTGCCCATCTGATCTGGTTGACCTACTTATGTCATTATAAAACCTGTTAATTAAACACTTAGTTCTTTCCCTTAAAGACAAGAGAACAATGCAAAAGGAAGGGGAGAGCCTTTATGGACTGGTTCCTAAAGATTCTCAGAATAACGCATTTAATACAATGTATTAATGTGAGTATGATTGTATGTTTGTTTTCAACATATCCATATGAGAAAATTCAGCATTTCCTTTAATACAATTAAAAGAGTTCGTATAAAAAAATTATTAGAAAATCAATCAAATAATTGATAATAGGCTTTTATAATTATACATAAAATATTGCTTACAATAGAATGACTAATTATAACTATGAGAACTAGCTAATCATATAAATTATTATTACACTTAAGATTATTTTTACTACAATCTTCATTCTCATTAAAAATATTATTATTATTATAAATGTTATTTTCCATTCTAATTAATAGTATGTATGTACGTATTATAGTTCTCAAAATATAGAGCTGGAATTAAAACATGACGTTCGTTTCTTAGTTTCCTGTAACTATTGCTGTCAAACTTCTTTACAATAAACTTATCCAGAAAAAATACTTCACTACATCAAATATATTATCTTTTATAAATGATTACTTTGATCTAGCAAATTAAATTACGACACATCGGAAATTTCTTTGTAGAGAAGTATGACTGTAATCGCTTGCAGCTTCAACCCCAATTACGTACTATCAATTAGGTTAATGCAACTAGAGCATCTTGTGAGACTCACATATAAAAATATGTATTAGTTTACCCCCAATCAAATCAGTAAGAGTCATCTGTAAAAGTGGCAAGGAAAAAATCGACGCAATCGACGTCATTTTATTGGCAAATTTAAAGGAATTTGCACATAAGTACATATTTACATAGATTTGTAAATACGTTGAATGGCAATACATAATATTACTGTGCTTATTAACTGAAAAACTTAACATTTGATTTGTGCATATATGTATGAACATACATAATTTAAATGTTGCTATGATTATATATTATTTTATAAAAATATATATACAATTGATTTGTGAGATAGGGTATAATAAATAATTTATAATTTTTATTTTTTTATTTGTTTGAACTTTTAATATACATTTTAATTAATAATTTCTAAATCATATTCATAATGTTGCTGTTTAAGCCCCCGTTCACGCCACGCCCCTGTCATTAATATACACGTGGCTGCTGCACTTTTCATGGTTACATTGAACCTGTCGCAATAGCTCTGCCGCTGCTCTGCTTCTGCTGCAGTCGCTGTTGCAGCTATTGGAAAATTTTTGTATTGCTCGACATTTGCATTATCTCTATAATATTTGCCCGTCTCATGTGTGAGTGAATTTGATTACCAAGAATACTTTAGCAATAGCTAGAGAGACCGTGTATAAGAGAGAGTGAGAGCAAGAGCAACTGTATGAAAACAAACAATGAGGAATGGGGGAGTTTTGGGGCAGGCAGCTTTCGTCTCGAACATTTCTCGGCCTTGCTGATAAAGCTCGCAGCTATACACACGTATGACTCCGTCTGTCTGTCTGTGTGTGGGTGTGTGTAGTTGTCTGTCGATTTGTATTTGGGCTTATGCCAAGGGCGTAGACGGGGGTTGGCAGGCTGGTGCCAATGTCCCCCCTCCACACTCAAAGCAAAAAATTTTTTTGCTTCCAAAATCCGCTCCGAGTTGTATTTAAAACATAAAATGGTAAAATCAAGTTCCATATGTGATACTATTCATGACAGGATGAAAGATACAGCAATGTCAGAGTTGTCATTTTTTGAACATATTTGCGGAGACACAGAAATAGGTTATCATAAATTCTTTTAAAGTATTTATTAACCAAACTGTTAATTATAATCAACAATATTTATTGGTTTATTTGATACAATATTAAAATATTTTGAAAAGGAATTAAATTTAATTCAAATGTTTAAAAATTGTAAGGCAACCATAGTTGGTTATAGAAGCATATAATGAATTCTTTAAGGATTTTATATGTTGAGTGCACAGAGAAGGCTTGTCTCCGAAAAGAAAAAGATCTTAACTTATATAAGCTTATGAAAAGTCGGTCTCTAATACAAGTTTATATTACTAATACGAGTGTACTTTAAAAAATATAATAATAATGTTTTAATCCCCCCATCGCACAAAGCTGACTACGCCCTTGGTTTATTCTCAATTTGCGACTGTTGCTGTGTCATGCTAGATTGTAATTGTAATTGTAATTGTGGCTCGCACACTTGTAAATATATGCGGAAACACGCATTTGCCGTCGTTGCCAGCAGCTTCTTTGTTGTAATTATAGATACGAATGGGTTTACTCCATTTCATCAGAAAGTCTTTCTATCTCTGTCTCGCAAGATGTCTATATAAATAAAATATATATAGTGGTACATTGTGGCATATCGGTGTATATGCTCCGATGACATTTGTGCCGGTTTGTGTCTGGCGCTTCGCTGATTGCGCTCCCTGTCCGAGAAAGGAATGTGACTCCCGTCTGACGGAGATAGCGAAAATACCGCTTGGTTCTCTTCTAGAGGTAAAAAATCATTATCAGAGCTACCCAGAAACACTGTTAAATACATCACTGAGTAACCCGATCGACAATGAGGTACTCAGTATTTACATACATATGTTTATATCAGTTTCTATAATAATTTCCAACTCTTACTTTTCTGAAAATAAATAAAAAAGTTTTATTTTTTGAAGATGCTAAACTAAAGAATTGTTATTTCAAAAACAGTGCTACATATATTCAGGTTACTTGTAAATTATGACATTATTCACAACGGCGAATAAAATGATTTTAAAGTAGTTACAATTTGAGAAAAAAACTTTTTAATTAAAGCAATGTACGTAGTAAATGATTATCAGTTAAAAAATTCTAAGAAAAAGTTTTCAGGACATTACAAGAAGGGTTTATTCGGGCTTTATACATATATGCTTACAACTTTTTTGGAAAGTAAATGAATTTTAATTATTTATTACGTTTTTTACTCTAGTATTAAACAACTTAAAAAATGGCACATAAAAAAATGTTTGGACAAGCAAATAACTATAGTATTGATATTCAAATTTTACGAAATTCCTAAGTTAAGCTCTTTCCACTTCATAATCCTAGTTGTTTTTGCATAATAAAACGATTAGAATCTCAGTCCCTTTGCATAAAAAAGATGAATTGAATTTATATTTTTTTAACATTCCATTCAAGCCAAGAACTCTTTTTGTAGCGATGAAAGATGTAATCTTAACCGCGTCGACCCTACGCGACCCGCCGCTAACTGATGTCGGGAGCCATAACCAAGGCAACCAATAGCCACTAAAAAGCTTAGATAATCCATTAGTGCCGAAAGGCCAGGCCAAAAAGGTACAACTACAACTACAAAAAACACGGCGACCAAAAAAGGATGGAAAAGAGTTGAGTTGAGGACAACGTCAAGTTTCTCTGCCAGCACACTGTGCGTGCGGGTGCGTCTGTATGTGTATGTCTGTGTGTGTGTGTGAGAGTTTGTGGGTATGTGTGTGTGTGTGTGTGTGTCTTTCGTTGTCGACACAGCAATTTGTACAAGTCAAACCCGTTGGCGCCAAAAGTCTACGGCGCTGGCAAAGGCAAAAGAAAAGCAAAGCAAGAGATGAAAATCCGCTTAAAAAAGTGCCGAACGTGCCAAAGGTATCGTTCTCCCCCCTGCACTACCCCATCACAACCCTGTAGATGATAATTTATAGCCCTGAAAACTTTGCGTACAGAAGTTTTTCCATCCATCCCTTCTCTTTTTTTGTGTGTAACTTTCGCATGTTGCGCGGCGTTTGCGATTTTTAATTCTTGTGCTAAATTGTTTAAAAATGTTTTAGAAGAATTCTGCAAAGCGCGAACAACTTTTATCGAAGGGGGAAAGTTCCCCTCGCTACGTTTGGCAGCAACTGCTAACAAAGTTTGTGGCATGTTGACCACTTTGTCGCTGCTTTCGACTGCAGATACTTTTTTAAAAATTTGCTCGCCGTCAAGTTTGAAACTTCCGCTTCAGTGTCGATGCAATTTGTATTAGCAACAAAAAAAGTTTGGCCCAAAGAATTTCGCAGTGCACGAAAAGTATCTGAGGGCAATAAATTTGCAAATTTGCAATTGCAGCCCCGTAGCTGATTTATGCTCAATTAGCAGGCGGGGCGCCTCGCAGTTACAGTTACAGTTACAGATATAGATACATTTCGGTATGAGATACATTCATAATCCTTGCTTAACAGCACATTCATCAAAACTCTTTCGGCACTTTCGTTTGTTTTTTATGTGTTTGACTTTTATGTGCGACATTTAGTACCAGCAACCCCGCCCCTAACACTCCCCTCCACTCCTGCCGTATGACTCGTAAAACCATTTAAGCCGTTGCCGACGCCGACGCCTTGTTGATTTTATGCTCAGTTAACTCGATAGTGTTGGAGCCTGGGTCCAAAGAGGTTTCCTCCGACCGATCATAAAACTACACGCGCCCTTCATAAAAGCGTCAAAGTCAATAACAGAATGATTCCTGGTTCATCTGCTTGGTCGGCTGGGTGCCTTTCTGTCTGTCAGTCTCTGTTCTTCGCACTCTCTTTTTTATGACTTAATACGCGTTTTTAGGACAACTTTAACGTGCCGCCCATAAAAATTAATTTAAATCGATTGCTGCGGTTGCAATCCACATTTGGTAAGCTTATCAGATGTGGAACTGGTTCATAAGTGAACTGACAAAGTAAAACCATAAAGCGAAAGAGATAAGAGATGAAGAAGAAGAACTGAAGTTTATTTTTGAAAACTACCCTGTCCGTCTCTCGCTCTTACTCTTATCTCTCTTATAATATGAACTTTAAAACGTAGTAAAACTTTGGAACTGGTTCCAAACTGGAATGAAAAGTATAGCCATAACAAATAAGAGATAATAAACTTATGCAAAGCATGATCTCTTAGATTAAGCTTCTTCATTTTAAATGAAACTAGTGTAAACGAAATATAGGGGTATGACCATAAGGAGAGAAAAGTTGAACTGTATCTAAAGCATGTGAGACAGAATCACTGAATTATGGTTTAGATAAATTTGATCTCCCTCTCTCTATTTCAGTTATAATAATATTATTTACATATACATTATATTATATTATATCATCATCAATTAAATGAGTATCATTTATATAACATTTGGTTTTTTATATTATTTTATATTATTAAAATGTACATTTTCACATTGAATTGAGGCAAAGTATTTAAAATTTATCGTTTTTAAATTTATCGGACTTAAATTCACCAATTCAAAATTAGTTCAATTAGCAAAATTGGTCCAAAATAACATTGGAACAGCTTAAAGATATTCAGGCCTAATATATTCTATACTATAGAATTAGATCTACTTCTTTAAAATATTAGAGATCCTTTATTGTGTATATGCTCTACTAGGTTTTGTTTTTAATTTAAAATTTCTATAATTTTGTTATAAAAAAGTGTTAAAAGCAGTTATCTTTATATGTATAAATATCAGTTAGTTTGGGCTGCCACAGTTTAATAATTAGATAAGAACCTTGGCCATTAATCTCTTCTTTTTTATCTATCTCTCTCAAACTCTCTCACACACTCTCTTTCTCTCTCCCATTCTCTGCGTGATTATCTCACTGCGAAGAAATGGCAAAGAACGAAAGACAAACAACGCTTCGTAGTTTAGAAAGCGTTGTTAGAGACGAGAGAAGAAAGTGACGAGGTGGCCGAGAGGTTAAGGCGTTGGACTGCTAATCCAATGTGCTCTGCACGCGTGGGTTCGAATCCCATCCTCGTCGAATGGTATTCTTTTTTTTTTTTTTGCATTTTTTATAGCATCTTTGAATATGTATTTGGTCTTACACCTGGCAGCATGAATTGGCAGCAAGCAGTCTACTCGTTTGCCTACATTATTGGCAGCAAAGTCCAATTGGACATAAAGTCAGACCAGGCACTGACATGATGAAAATGTTGCCTGGCTTGAGCCTTGGAAAATGTCAAATAGTTTTTCCGTAATCATTGCCCTTTCCCCGCCAAGCACTTGTGGCCCAAAAATTAAAGTCTTCTCAGCGAAATTGTTGGGGAAAAAGAAACTGACAAAATGAATTGGATTGAATTGAAATTGTAGGCGATAAAAATAAATCTTTGCAAGTGCGCAGCACGGCGCCGCCGCCAACAGCTGACGAGGAGTGTAAACTGGAAACTGAGGAAGGGTAGTTGCCAGTTCGAATGATGAAATTGAAAAACTACACGAGCTGACGGCTGACGGCATTGCAATGCCCGCTGCGAGGGAGGAACTACATATATATGTACATATAACTGAGAGGAGGGGATACTATAAGTCATACAATGTGCGTTATCCTTGGCGTCAGGCAAGAGGATATTGTGTTGCCTTCGTCAATGGGGCAGACACTTCTCCAGCTTGCCACGAATCGCGTCGAGTCACTTCAATATGCAAATGCTGTTCAATTGCGCTTGTCTTTCATTTTTATGCGACGCTCTGTTTCAAATCCTTTAAAGTCCTAAGAGGCCGCAGTCATCAAGCTGAACACACAACACATATACATACTCCTACTATAAATGTAGTATATACATATATATCTAAAGAATTCCCATTGCCATCAATTTTTATACGTTTTCTATCGCTGGCCATTTTGACCGACTTCATAAAAAGAACTTTACGATATCAACAAATTTTTGAGTAAAAACTATAAATGCGTCCAAATGATATATCCCACCATTCGCATTTTTTCTCTTCCTTTTTTTTATTTAGTTTCGGGCTTATAAACTGGCTCCAAAAGTGTTGCTTTAACGATGATGATTTTGGCCAGGCGCTTGTCATGTGGAGTAAATATTGAAATTCGCATTTAATATTTATTGTTTATGTTCATACGTCATATACTTATTACTTAATATATAGTTATAAAATGATTTTAATGGTACTTAGTTTACAAATAACCCTATATATGCATCTTTTGAGAGCTATAAAATTTAATATAATGTGCATGAAATATTTTCTAACATTCTTTATTCATATCAATACACAGCGAACTCTTTTTGCGAAAGTATCGTATATTACAAAAACTAAATTGTTCAGAATAAGTTTTTTTAGTTTTCTCGGGCTGAGTTGATTATATCGCTTTTAAATTTTAGCTGCACATTAATATTGAATTTGTTTAATTATTAACAACAACAAAAATGTTAAAAAGTAGTGTAGTTTTAAAATAATAAAGGATTTTCTGCACATTCGATAAAATTTTTGCGCAAACTATGTGCTAGATGAGATAAATTTGTCACAAAATGTATTACAAACTATAATTTTTTTTAAATTTAAGTTGTAAAGAAAATGGATTTAACTTTTGACATTATTATAAGTAAGCATTTCTAAATTACTTTATATCTATTCTTTATATTTATTGGGCCTAAATTGGCATATAATTTTCCATTTTTAAATTCTATAAAATTTGATTCAATGCATTTGTTTTCCTAAAGAAATAAGAAATAGAATTGGCTGCAGATCGAATAAAGATATTAGAAATAAATTTAATTGTATAGGACATACGATAGTTTTGAAATAACACTTCCTAACGATTTCCGTTACAATGTACATCCAAGCAGGGATTAAAACCAAAACGAATATCGGTTTCAGTTACGGTTTCGGTTATGCTCGAATTAAGGTTTTCAGTTATCGGATATGCAAAATCTTAGACTATCGGTTTCGTAACGGTTATCGGTTTTTTGTAAGTTTCGGTTTAAAAATACCGGTATGGTTTCGGTTCAAAAAAAAATAAAAATTAAGGTTTTCGGTTGATCAAAATAAGAAGCGTTATTAATTGACTTACATGTAAAAAGACTCAATGCTATTTTTAGGCTGGAAAATAATGTTATCTTGTTACTGGAATGGTTCAGCATAATTTCGATTTTATTATTATTTGATTTCATATAAATTAGGTTAATTTGGTTTAAAAATTTCGTTTCATTTTGATTTTACTGATTTTTAATAACTTCGAGCTGCGATAACTTTGTCAAAACTCAATCAATTTCCATGCGCAATGTAAATTTGAGCATTTTTTTATCGGTAAATTCGTTCTGCATTTAAATTTTTTGCATTTTCAAAATTCTAAAATTTCTAATTTTTTAGAAATTTTACAGTGTTACCTTATCCCTTACCCTTATCATTTTTCAAAATATTTCGAAAATTTCGAATTTTCAAATTGAACAACATTTAAATGCAGATCGAATTAAGAAGTAAAATCAAGCTTAAATTTACATTGCGCATGAAAATTAATTGAGTTTTGCCAAAGTTACGGCAGTTCAAAGGTATCAAAGTTGCTCAGTATCTGAGACGGCCAGAACTGAAATTAATCCTTATAAATGAATCGGTTACAAAACGGTTATTTCAGTTTAAAGAGTTTCGCTTTATGGGTTACGGCTCAGCGGAAAAAGTTTTTTTCGGTTACGGTTTCAGTTACGGTTGCAAATCTCAATCGGTTTTTACCGGTTAAAGGTTACGGTTTCGGTTAAGTTTTTAATCCCTGCGTCCAAGTGATACGTTTGGAGTCTTAGCACAATATTACAATAAAACATACTTTCGCAAAAACAGGTCGATAGATTATAAAAACCGAAAGGGCCTGAATTCAAATGAATATAGTATTTAAAAAAATATACTTAAGTTTAGTGTACTTGAAATAAGTGTTTAGCTTAGTTAATTTTAAACGTTAAATACATTTTCTTCACTGTTTTAATTTTTTATAGAATTTATCGTATGTAATACAAGGCAGAAAATATTTATGAAACATTTATGGGTTACACTTTATGTGTAACGAGGTCACACACTAACCTGATCCAAAACATGCGATGCGCTGTCCCTGAAACACACAAAAACATATGAACATATATTCACATATACAGACATATACATACATATACATATATGCGCGAATTAACCCCGCAGCACTTGCCACATGCCAGACTTACATGCTGCCATGCCACACACATCATCATGTTGCCTGCTGAAACTGTTGGTCAACGGGGGGGAGGTCGAGAAGTTGTCCAACTTTAAGCTGGGCATGAGTTGGACTCTGACTCTGGGCAACCAACTGTGCGTCCATCGGCCGAGCTCTGATTGAATAATCGTGCGCCATGTCGACAGAGCACTCTCTGTGATGGAACAAATCGTGTCTAATAGACTGATTAATATCACAAGATTTCCAGTTGGTTCAAGTCAAGCGAATAGCCCTGAACTCTGCCCCTTAAGACTCCACTCTCCTCTTACCCGACTTTGCTCCTCCCACTGACGCATGTAACATGATTCGTATGGATTAAGTATGCTTAAATTGATTGATTGTTCAAATGATGTATAGTCATTAGATGTTTTTTTTTTCATCTTTCTCTCTATCGACTTCTTGCCGCAGCACCTGTCGTCTCTCTCTCTCTCTCTCTCTCCCTCTCCCACCCTCTCTTTCTTGCTGTTACCTGCTCAGTTAAGATGCCAGCTTAGCCACGTTTTTAATTAGTTGCAGTTAAGCGAAAACTTCATTTTCAACAAAAACTTTGAGTGCAGAGTTGCCATTTAGTTTGCAGACGTATCAAATTGATTAGAAGCATATCAGTTAAAGGGGAAATTGTAAATGAAATGATATATGAGAGGATATCCGCTTGTTCCCCACTTCCCCTTCACATCCATTTAAAATACGCACAAAAGTATGCACATCTTTTTTTTCTGTTATACTTGTATCTCTTTTGATTATCATAAGCATCCCCATCTATATATAACTCTATCTCCCTTACTCTGCAGTTAATGTATAGATTACCTTTTATCCAAGTCGATTCTGGGCGGATGCGTAGTTCGGTTATAAAGAAGAAATATTACACATTACGCCAAATTGTGGAGACTGTCAGGCGACAATAATAACGTTTAAACTTAAATGTACGAGAAATACTTGTGCAAGGGGTAACTGAGAGGGGTTGTTAAATGGGGGTTGGGGAGGGAGGAATGCCGGTTACAGACAGTTTTATTGTTGCACACTATAAAATATGCGAAAATATTATACTTACAACCCCATCTCTCTTTCCATCTAAGACACATTTGAAGTAAGATAAGCAAACAGTTAGCCAAAGTGCAACAGCTCATTGATAAGAGCATTCAAAGTGCGACACGATTTCGAAAGTTTTTCCAGTTGCATAACATATTGTTATTGTTGTTGTTCCTCTAGTGCAGGTATAAACGAGGTAATAGAAATGTGACCCAAAGTATGTACAATGTACATATATTATATTTAAAAGCTACACACTTGTATATTAGTAGAGATAGTTTCCTGTCCTGATACCCTGCAGATTAATGTCATTTGCTTATCACATAGCAATAAATACAAATATTAAAAAATTAAAATTTTAAACATTTTGTCATTAGTGTAATACACTTTTGAAATACCCTGTATACTTAACCTGACTAAAGTTTATCATTTTATCATACATTTGTATCTTATTTTTTGAATCAACAATAAAGTGACAAATTCCGATCCATAAAGTATGTATGGACATTGTACATACATAAATATATTAGATACTTTAGAAGGTAGAGTCGTGGCATTTGGCATGACAGTTCTATTTTTAAAACTCGGTATACCTCGTATGGAAAAACTTCAGTAAATTAATTAAAAACTCATTTTTAGATACAAAAAAATATTAGAAATTTGTAAATTTTACATTTATCTAATAAGAAACCACATAAACTTTAACGGTGTTTGTGACATAATTATTAAATTTACTCAAATTTACATTTTCAGACGATCCCAAAGTATAGAAACTTTTCCATAATTAAAATGGACAAACAAAGCGACATTCTGTGTATTTTGATACAAACATAGTATAATTAAACGAACGAAAGCTAGAATTCTCCATTAATCATTTTAGAAAAAATATTATTTAATTCTTATTATTTTTGGAATATTTTAAAAGAGAATAATAATTTATCAATCATCAGAGCTAAATCAATTAATAATCAAATGGTACAATTTTAAATTAGATAACTAAAGTTTATCCAGAGAGAAAGGAATCAAAACTTTGTATAGTCGCTCATGCCCGTTTCTTACAACTTGCAGGGTATAAACTCAAATGAATACTTGTATTCATTTGAATGCCCCGAAGTACTTTAGGGTTAATAGGCGCTCGATTGTCTATGCTGAGAGTAAACGATCGGGACATAACTCAAATGGAAGGAAAGTACTTCAAGCATTGTCCCCCCCGTTATAATCTAAGGCTGGGATATGAGACAAGGCTATTTCATTTAGGTAAGTTCGCTAAATGGCCGACATTTAAGGCAGGACTCTGCAATCAGGAACGGGAGGATATAAAAATTTATTGCGCACCGAAGTAAGAAATCAAAGTCAAAGGCAGAGGGAAAAGCAAAGGCATGCAGAAAACTTCAACCAAAAACCTAGCGAGGTACACGATTGTGGCGCCCCTCGTCCTGACCCCCTACCCCATACCCTCTCCTCCCTCTCTTCCCACTCCTTCTTCTCAGGCTGCCGTTAGGGCAACTAATAAAATATTGAACAGGCCATCGATAAGCGAAGGAGTTGCTCCCAAAAAAAAAAAACTTATAGAGGAACGTCAACGAACCTTGCGGACAATTTGGCTGGGAAAAAGGTTGGGAGGGGGTGCAGAGGTAGGGAAAGAAGCAGCGCTTACGTAGATGGCAAAGATGACGATTAAAACAAATTTCCACGACAACCTGGCGCCGTTTATCCAGCGGAAGGAAGCGAAATTGTTAAACGCAAAAGTTGCAAAATGCCAGCAAAGCAATAGAAGGAGCAAACGGGATGATGGGGGAGGGAGGGAAACGGAAGCAAGGACTTTACGACTACTCGAGTGTGTGTTTGCACCTTGTGCAGGAGCAGGAGAGGATTGGGAAGTTGGCAACTTGCAGACAAGTTTTAAATGAATGAGCAGCGCTTCCGTTCAATGCGTTACACTAACGTCCAGCTACTGGCAAATGTCCTGTCTCTCTATCTCTGTGTGTGTGTGTGTGTGTGTGTGTAAGTGTGTGTGCGTGTGTGTCCTGCTCCTGCCAAGCATGACAATGCCGTAGCTGAATATTTCGAGTGGCGGCCACTTGCCAATTGCGATTATGGTTTATGTACAGTACGGGATAAAGGTCGTCAATAGGTCGCCACACAATATCCTTCGAACATCCTTCGTACATCCTTCTTTTGGCATCCTTTCTGCAAGGAGCAAGTTTCTTGTATCAGTTACAGTCGCAGTTACAGTTAGAGAACTTTGCTGACCACTCAACCGACCGCCTTCAATGGCTCAATTATTTCTTGTTGGACAATTTGCGAATAAACCAAAGTTTGGCAGCACCAACTTAACAAACCATCCCCCCCCCCCCCACCCCACAAACCTTCTCTTCCACTTCATTCCCCTGAATCAGTCACCCTTCTAGCCATTTTCTCATTGAAGCAGAAGCAAGTGGCGCATTTTGAGCCGCTGTTCAAGTGTTATTAGCCGTAATTGAGTTGGTATCAAATTATGCATGCCAATGGCCAAAAGGACTGTCAAGGGTGAAACACACACACACACACACACACACACACATCACACATCGATCGAATGTCCTTGCCACATTGCATTGCATTTCCAATTTAATTTGCGCTTTGTGTCCTCTGCAACAGTTCTTGACAATTGCATTTTCTTAATTTATTTGCTATGCAAATTTATTTATTGACTGCAACTGGCAACTGGCAACTGGCAAATGACATTGGCCACAGCAGCTGACCATCATGCAACAAGGCTGGCAGCATAAATCGATTCCATACATGCAAGCAAATCCGATTTTTGGAAGTTACCCCCAAAATGTTGATGCAGATGCGGTTCGACTGCTTGCAACTGATGGACAGGTATTGTTATGGTTCAAGGAGTGGTTTTAGAAGCCTTTGACCTTTGGGTTCGCAAATATTCCATATTCAAAACAAACATACATACATGTATACTTTTATTTAAAATCTAAATTTAGAATAACACATGATTTCTATAACAGAAATTGAAAATTTAAATTATTTATGATTTTTGAATTTTATTTGAAATAAAAAGTTTATAAAATGAAGATAAAAATTAAGAATTAATATTTGACTTTAAATTCAAAAATTAAAATACAAATGCATTAATTTTTAGAAAGCCCATAAAAAATATATGTAAATCTCAAGTACACACATAATTTTTTCGGATTTGATTTTTTTTGAACTCTTAAATCTTAATGGCAATCCCATTCGTACCTAATTATCCTACTTCTTGTTAAGTTTTCGGAATCAATAAAATGAATTTTAATTTTAATTTAAACGGGCATTTGAGGATCATCAAAAAATAACTAAGAAAAGTTTAATTTAACTTAAATAAATTTCCATCAATATAAATTGAAAAACTGCCCTTTCCTTTAATTTAAAATGAGGAAAACTTAATTCTCTGTTGTAATCCGTCTTCCTAGAAAAAAATTATTCGCATGTCTGCATGGATTCACCAATCTGCCCAGACGATTTTCCGGGAAAATTGAGCACTTTTCCAAGAAGTGCAAAGCAAATATTATTATACCCTCTAGCGTTTGAACATAAATATATAATAAAGAGCAACTCAGATTGTAATGTAATTAATTAATTAAATGAAAAAGTTTACGATTTATATAGAAAAATTAAATGGTTTCAGCTCAGGAAAAATCGTGACAAAACGTTTATTAATTATGTGACGCAAATATTTAAAAAATATTTGAATATTTTAAATATTTGTACATATATTGTCACTGGGTCAAACAGTTTCGACTAATCCTATTAGCTTTTAAATCAAATTATTCGACTATATTTGTACAATTCACACACAAACTGCTCATCCCTTTATAACACTTAAAGCAAGTCCGTAACCCCCTTATAAAAAGACAAACAACCAAATTCTAGCCAAACAACAATGCAGCTCAATTACAACACGCGGCCAACTTTCAACACAGACAATTCTCCCCCCTCTTGCCATCAATGTCCTTGCCACACTTCCCTGCCTCACACTTGCCCCATCCACCATTGGCAACTCGTGTTGCTGCCCCCAAAATTTACTGTGTGAATGCGGACGCTCAGTGGCACATGCAAAATGGAAGTGGAAATGGAAATGGAATTGAAAATGGAAATGGAAATGGAAAAGTCGCCTCACAATATGCAACGCGGGCGGACGGCCAACGTGGCGAATGCGCAATTTGTGAGGCCAAAAACCACAATGAGCCCCAAAATTGCCAGCATAATTTATGTGCACGTGTGTTCGTGTGTGTGCCAGTGTTAATTAGCGGCATAATTTAATTTCGAATTGGGAATTGGCAAACGCAGAGCGACGAGCGACGAGCGCCGAGCAGCTTCGACTTGTGGCAGGAATGCCTTACGGTGCAACCATTTAAAATGTGCGGCCTGTTGCGCCAACACACACACATACACACACACACACACACACACATGCGGTAAACAAATTTTTTGGCTCTGAACGCGTGTTGCATGAGAAATGCAGAGAACACTTTATGGCGCCCCCAAACAGCCTTAAAGTTGTGGCTTGCAGCGAAATCAAATTAAATTACATTAAAAGTGCACATATGTTGTCACCCCCCTCCACCTTTTCCCTCTCAATTACTTGGGATCCACTAACAAATGATGTTGACCGCCCATGGTCGAGATGTTAATTAATCTTGATTTTCCGTTAAGTGCAAAGTGTGAGAAAAGGAGAGCAAGACCGAGTGAGAGCGAGAGAGATGGCGACACTTGCGTCAAAGTGACAATTAAATTAATCATGATGGCTAACGATTATGTCAACAGGAGCAGAACATGGCAGCACCGCCCGCAGCGAGCAACCAGCTCAATGGGGGGAAACTAGGAATTTCTATAAGGATACCGGACTTTTGGCACACTGGGGCAGCCTCACCCTTCCCACTAAGCAGACTAGGATGTGTGTGACCGTCGAGAATCTCATTATGTCTGGCATTAAACTTATAATTAAAATTTTAAACCACAACAAAATTTGCAGTGGAACATTAAGTTCAAAGCTAGGCAAGAGTTATGGGGAATCAGAGAAAAAAATATACAAAATATTTCTTATTTACGTGTATGTATAGGAACAGTTTTCAACTTTATGCTCGAGACATTTTTAATTAGTTTTGTGGTCTCAATTTTCTTTTTTATGCGAGGCGAATTTAAGCAGATAACCAGAAGCGACTTTTAAAAAAAAATGCAAAAAAAAAACTTGAAAACCAGGGATTAAAACCGTAAGTTTTAACCAGTGAAAACCGATTGAAATTTGCAACCGTAACTGAAACCGTAACCGAAAATAATTTTTTCCGCTATACCGAAACCCTTAAACCAAAATAACCATGTAGTAAACGATTCATTTATAAGGGTTAATTTCGGTTCTGGCCGTCGCAGCTACTGAGCAACTTTGATAACTTTGAACTGCCATAACTTTGTCAAAAGTCAATCAATTTTCATGCGCAATGTAAATTTGAGCCTGATTTTACCTCTAAATTCGTTCTAAATTTTTTCGAAAATTTGGAAAATTTACATAACCCATTTATCTTTTTCGAAAAATTTCAAAATTTTCAAATTTTTAAAATGAAAAAAATGTAAATGCTAAACGAATGCTAAATAAGAAAAAAAAATAGAATTCATACTATAACATAATATAATTTACTTAACTTTACCTAATTAGTTTAAAGTTTAATTTAAGTCAAATTTTGAAATTCGAGATTTTCTCGTTTAAGTGTAAGGAACAGTTAAGCCAAGACACAAACCGATCCATGTTAACTCGCTGTTACCGCATTTAAGTGACTTACATTGCTTAACCTTTAAAGTAAAAACCACATTGCGCGCAATATTTTTTTTTATAATTAATTAACTTAAATCCAAAGGTAGATTCGATAATGGACAATTTTTTAACTAGCTTTAAATATAAAGAAACATCTGAAATAGTCAGAACCGATGTTACACTTAGCGCCACCTCACAGTCTGCTTAGTGACAAATACGCCACCTATGCTTGGTTTCTTGCATTGGGGAAATTTACATTTCATTTGATCTAAATCAATTCTGGTTCCGATGTGAATGTGAATTCATTTTTAGTTCAATAAGAAATCATTTGTCAATCAATGAATAATTTTATGAAATTTTTTAATTCCAAATTAGATAAAATGAAAAAAGACTTTCTGGAAAAGGCACTGTTTTTTAATATGGGACTTTTTTGGAATAGTTGCCAGACGTTCAACTATCAATAAATTTTTTTTTTTGGGAGTTGAAGGTTGCCACATTGTTTTTAAAAAAAAAAGTAAAAAAAAAAACAGTCGCACGAGGCTACAAAGCAAAATTGAATATCTTATTAAATTGAAATAAAAATAGCTTGCAGCATGGCGGAAACAGAGCCCGAGGTCGAGGTCGAGGTGAACGGTGAAGCTGAAGGAGAGGCTGAAGATGATTCCCAAGAGCAGGACAAAAAGCAAAAGAAGCAAACCCGTCACGATGGCGGCGCCGCCGACTTGGAGCGTGTGACAGACTACGCGGAGGAGAAGGAAATTTCTGCCGCGAATATATCAAGTGTAACTAAAAATGTCATAATATTGGCAAGTAGTTTAGTAAAATGATTTACTTTCAGGCGGTGGAACAATTTGGTAATCAACGTAGCAAAGAGAACAAGCTGCGAGTGGCCAGGGAGAAGGAGTTGCAAAAGGTGCAGGTGAAGAAGGAGGACATTGAACTGATTGTGAGTATTTTAAATGTTTATATTTACGATCCACACATTTCACAATCCACATTCGCACAGATGAACGAGCTGCTCGTGAGCAAGGCACATGCTGAAAAAGTACTTCGGGAGCAAAGCGGAGATGTGGTTGCTGCGCTAGAGGCCATCATTAGCAACTGAAGAAGTTCTGCATCTGACCAGGCTTGGACCTAGACTGGTAGTAGTCGCCACCGTCTGTTTCTTTTACTTAGCATAACACTGCTTTATTTGTACATTTATAACTAGTAAAAACAAAAACAACAAAATTTTAAAACACAACATTTGTCTTTAATATTGGGGTGGATTATTAATAAGATGAAGAACACAGTGTAGTGTATTTCGTATATTTTAAGTTTTATTCATTATTTAGCAATCTGTCCCTTTTATTAAACCCATATCAATATTGACTATCAAGTGCAAGCCTATATCCATTTTAAAGGATCATCAATTCAGCCAACATTCGCATTTACCATTTGATGCTGCCGAGAACAAAGACTGGTATTAAATCTATGCATAAATATGTATCATTTGTTTTGATGTGTACTTGTGTGAGGAGGAAAAGAAGCATATATAAACTATAACAATCAATTTAGGATAAAATCATTTTATAACAACTATAAAGAGAAAACTAAAACCAATACGAAAAAGAGTGTAAATCACGTTTAAATTTCATTGCTTTCAGTTTGCGAATATTGAAATCATGTGATTAAATACTTTTGCAGGTTCTCACACGAGGGCGTGTTAATGTTTTGGGCCTTTCGATACAGATCCCGATCACCAAAGGTTCGAGCCTTGGCCAGCATTGAATCGCCTGGAAAGCAAAAAGTTGGAAATCATTTAATGACAATAAATGAATTGAATATAATATGTTACGTACGATAATTTCGTTCCCGACTGCAGGAGTGCTTCAAATGATTTACAAAATCTTCCTCAACCGATTCCTCTAGCCGTGCCACAGATCCTTGATACTCCGAATAGAAATTGTCTTTAACGTAATAGGGAACTTTCAGACCGTTTGTTTCGCGTTTAACCGAGTATTTGCTGATAGAAAGTAAGGAAATTGATTTAATTTAGAAAGTGACAATTGAAAATTAACTTGTTTAACTCACTGTGATGGCGTTAGGCTGTACATTGGATCCGATATAAAGAAGGACGACATCATGGACAAGCCAATGAGCAACAAAATGGGCAACAGATTGATTAAGGCAGAAGAGTTGTTAGTCTGCAAATAGAGAATAAATAACGTTAGTTGATCAATCATCATATTTTCCATTTCGGGTGTTAATCACATCTCTGTCCTCGCGTGCCTGTTGCCGACGTCGTTGCTGACGCATGTACACGTTTTGTTGTGGAAAACCGCCGTTGAAGAACATATTGAAAAGCTCCTCAGCACTGATGTCAGCCTGGAAGCCGCGTGAGTAGCCATAATCATTATAATGCTGGCCGTGTCCATGGTGTCCACCATTGCCGTGTCCGCTATGCGACTCATTGATGCCATAAAGATCGTAATTCTTGCGCTTTTCCGCATCGGTTAAAACACCGGCAGCGTTGCCCAAGGCCTTGAATGCCTCCACAGAACCTGGTGCCTTATTCTTGTCCGGATGCAGCTGCAGAGCCAGCTTCTTGTATGCCTTTTTAATTTCCGAATCAGTGGCTGTTTTGCTAACGCCAAGTACCTCATAATAGTCCTTACACCTGCAGCAAATACAAGCTTTATTAGCTTCAAATTAAGCAATCACTATAATACGCACTTTTTGACCTTTCGCACTGCCTCCAGCTGGTCATTGGTGTAATCTGGTGCCTGATTTCTTGAATCCGAGTTCACACGCTTCCGTGGTCCAGTGTCCTTTTCGTCTGCAGCAGCAGCTGGACGCTCTTTGCCATTGTTACCGTTGCCGGCTGTGCTTTTCACCTGTGCCAGCAGCCCTGAAATGCGTATTAGTTTAAATCTGTAGATAAGATAATATTGTGTTGGACTTACTCTTTGCATTATCCGTGGGATACAGACGTTCGGCTTTAAGCAAAAACTTCTCGGCTTTATCAATCTTCCGCTCGGCAAGCGCCTGCACAGCTAAATCGATACACCGCTGTGCTTCGTCTTTATTGCCCTCCATGTTTTCAGTTCCCGTTCCCGCTTCCGTTGTTAATCAATTTATTGTTACGCACTAGTATGTTTGGAAACGAGCTCAGCACGTATGCGAGTGCAATAAATAGTTAAATAAAAAAAAACTGCGCGGGTGTGAGTAGCAGTCGTCTGTGTATATACTAACTTACACGAATTTTATTGGAACACGTACTAATACACACACAGCCAGCTCGTGCTCATTAGCACTTTCTTCTAATTAATAATAAGGCCAATACCTTGGTAGCACTCGAGCTGTCTGGCCACTTAATTACAAAGTCTTTGATACCTGCTTATATTAACTAAATAGCCAGCTCAGCTCTATAATTTAATTGATTTTGCTGCGTTTAGTTGATTTTTTCTTCAGCTCACAAGGGATGTATCGATTTATCGTCAATCCACCACAACCTATCGAAAGGCTGCCAGATTATTACGCAGAATTTCTCCGTACAATTTGATTTTACCTGGCAGGCATGCTATTTAGCGCAATTATTTCTATTGTACTTTGAGCCCTCTATGCTTATTATTATTATGGTTTTATGGTACAAATAACAAGTTCAGGAGATATGTGTCACATGTTCGGTTTCGTTGAAATTTCTAATGTCGATTTCGATTGCTTTCCAGCTGGTGGCAGTGTTGCTTTGATGGGTGGTGCTGCCAGATCGTCACTGCGCCCACTCACAATCAGACATTCATACATTTGACGTATTTGTGTGTGTGTTTGTGAGTGCCGCAGCATGGAATGAAAAGCGCAGCGCGTACGCTGGCTTTATTCGTCTCGTGTTTACCTGTAATATTTTAATTAATAATTGTATTCGCAAGTCCTATTGCAATACAATATTACCGAATTTCGTTTAGAATTCATATAGTCAAGTGCAGTGCAATAACCGATGCAATTCGGCCGTTTGTCATCGTCTTCGTCGTGTGTCGTCTGTCAAGAGTGTGTGCGTGTGTGGCGCAGTTCATACAAGTTGGCCTGAAAAAAAGTGAAAGAAGCAATATCGCCATATTGTGTTATTAATGTCGTAAAGTGCACTGAAATCGTTATAATTTTGTTAACAAAACAAATGCCCAGCAAATAATCTAATTGCATCGACTTATGTAAAGCAAATTGACAAAGTACGCAAAAAGAAAAATAACTATCGACAAAGGTGAGTGTGAGTGCGAGTCTGTGAATGTATGCATGTTTGTATGTATGCATGTACGTATATAAGTAAAAATACAACTCTTGCATGCGAATGTGTTTGTGCATCTAAGTGATGCAGGAACCTAAATCTTTGTCTCCGCGCTGTCATGCGAATTTATTGAATTCGACTTCGCAACAACAGTGCTGTCTCGTTTGACCCGTCCACCCCCCTTACTAGATCAATGCACAGATACAATAGTTGACATTTTCGAGAGAATATCGAAAATCGAATCGATCTCAATAAATAAATATCGATATTATGTCAAAAACCAATATTCCTTCAATATTGTTGAAATGTAAATAAAGAGAAAGATAGACACAATAAGAAATGAAATGCTTGTTGTGATTATCAATATTTTATTTTTAAGCTTATTTAAAGGCACATACATTTGTGCTTCGATTTCCATGACTGTGAATCATAATTTTAGTAAAGTGTCAAATTCCGCCGTATTGTAAACAATTGTAATTCTCCTATATTATAAAGTTGCAGTTCGGACTCTCTTTCTACCCAACTGGAAACTTTAAAAACATGGTGTAAATACTAAAATTACTTTGAAAGTAAAAAAAAGATAAAGACTAAAGATACTCATCGACCGCTAGTGTAAAAGATAGAGATGCCTTCTTCAGTAAGGCTCTTTTTTACATCTGTTTTATACATTTGTACATAAATATATATCTAAACATATATCTAATATACTTAATGAGTATCTCGAGTAAATGAGCTGGGAATGTTAGATAGCAATATCATAAGTATATGTATCTTACTACCGACACCGTTCCCTTAAGATAGAGATACTTTCTTCTGACTGACTGGTTGTTATTTCGTCAGTTTGTTTAATTTTTAAAAACTTTTTAATTTCTGCGACGAATAAAAGGCAACGACACGAGCACAAAGGGAATAACAACAACAACAAGAACATTAACAGCAACAGCGAAAAAAGTCAAAGACCGCATTTTTGTATTCGTTAATTTTTTATGCAAAATAATATGTACAAAAGTGCACAAGTAAATTCATGCATATGTATGTACATATTTACATACATACAACACTTGCGATAAAAATGCACGAACGTATATTAAAGCGTTACTGATAACAGGCATTTCCATTTTAAACTTAGTATTAATATGCATCTCTGTCATAATAATCGATTTATAACCACATACTTCGTTCAATACAATTACAGACTCGGATTCCAGGTAGTTTTGTTCTTGTTTGCGGCTTCAATCTACATACAAACATCAATAAGGTTGCTCAGTTTGTTAAGCCAGTGACAGGATAGGACAGCGATAGCTGTTAACAATTCAAGAAGGTAAGTTATTCAATATGCTATAATAATTACAATGGTAACTTGGAAAGAGGTATCACTTTATATTCTAATTAGAATATTCTAGTTAATTGAATTTCAAAAGTAAATTAGATAACTTGTATTTTATTGGGATTTCGAATGATAATCAATCTTGTTAAGTTTGCTTTATATCGCCTGAAGTTCTATTGAAGTAATATGACATGGAAATTGGTTTGATAAAATGTTAATTTGAGAATATTGCCTGTAATAATAGTTGCAGCGGGGGGTGAACCTTGGCTTTAGTTACCACTAACGACTGCAGCTTTCTAAGTATGGCATAATAATCCTTGCTCCCAGCTGCCAAAGTAGCAGCTTCTCATTAGGCGGCGACAGCTGAGAGCGCAAACACAAAAAGCTCTGCGCAAAGACAAAAACAAAGTCAGCGGCAAAGACAGAGACAGAGTTGAAGGTGCAAACACAATACGCTCTCGCACACATAGCAAGCGAAAAGCCAAGAAAAAGCTCCCTCAGTCGTCAGCTGCTGCGCATAGCGTTAAGTTTGTGTGCTTTTTTTGTGTCGCTGTCTCGCAGAACACGTCTAATCTATTCGACGGATATAACTAAACTAATATTTTAAAAAACAAACTATAACAAAGTACCCATTAAGGTCTTCATTCGTATTCAATAATTTGTGTAACCGGCTCAACGTGCGTGTGACCCGGACGCGCGTGTTTCCACGTTGATGTGTACATATATCTGTGACCTTATTTAAAACAACAAATATTAGAAGTAAAATACATATTAGCTTTAAAATATAAACGTTAAACACGCACAATTAAACACAAAAAGCGAATGAGAAAAGAGCTTTTACAGCAACAATGAGAATGGCATAGACAACTTCCTCAATTCGAGCGACAAGATTCGTAGTACTCTTGAGCATTTGCTTGAGGTCACAAAGACAAAGTACATACATATGTATGTGTATATGTGTGCAGTGTCAATAAAATAGAAATAACAACAACAAATAATAGATTTATTTGGTTGAATTAAGTTCAATGCTTTGCTTTAATGCCAAGCGGCATTTAATACATACTTATTCAGTTTGCTCTCCGTTCTTTCTCTCTCTTACTCAATGTCTCTTTCTCATGTTTGTACTTTGGTATTGAATTTGTTTAAATTCTTTTTAGCACCTTAGCCTGATTTGTACAATTTTGCTAACGATTTGTGACCAAAAGCAAAATCCATTGCAGTCAGCATTGAAAACATTTAGCTGTTTCTCTTTTGCTCTCTCTTTATATACTCTGTGTTTGTATGTACATATGTATGCATGTATTCGCAATTACAAATGTATGTATGTAGTATTCCATCTGTCTCGCTTTCGCGCACAACATATGTTTTGATTTTGCCTTGCTAGAGCTTTGCAAAGCAAAAGTCAATTAAAAACATGTGCGCCACTATTTTTGTTTATTGTTTATAAATGAGCGCATTAAGCAGGCAGCTGCTCTCTCTTGCGCTCGCCCACTCGTTCTCTCTCTCTTCCCGCTCTCTTGCTGAGGTCATGCTCAGACCGCCATCATATTGCTATCAAACGACCCTCGCCGGTGAGTAAGATAGAGAGAGAGAAGGAGAGAACACGCGCGTGAGCTTTGGTGCAAAGTCAAAAGTAAATGTGAGCTTTTCTGATTGTGCTTTGACTGTAGCTTTTATTTGTATACTACTCTCTTGCATATGTTTGTATATACTCGCACATGTTTATACATACATATGTACATACATACTCACACACGCACACATACATACAAAAGCCAAATCGACTGATATAGGAAGAACCTTGTGTGCTCTCATGACTATGAAATGGAATTTAGTTGGTAGTTTTTTATTTTTTTTTTGCCTCTCTTCTTCTTTCTTGCTCGCTTGTCGTTTGCACTTCTCAATGCTGCCGTTGTCGTCGTTGTTGTTGTTGTTTCTTTTTGAGATTACTAGACATTCACATTTCGTGTCCGTTTGCTGATATCGAGTACACTGGGCACTTATGAAGGCATCCCTGTCTCTGATATTCTAAAGATGCCCGAAAGACCTTTCCGCCCTCCCTTTCTCCCACATTACCCCCCTCTCTCCTTACTTTCGACTCATGGGCATAAGGGAAGGCCCTCATCTGTATATATATGTGTGTATTTGGCTCATCTGGCATGGGCGTCAGTTTTGACCTCGCTGTGTACCCGGTGCAAGTTTATTGATTTCTGTTTTTGTTGTTGTCGTTTTCGAGGTTTTTTATCAATCCTTTCGCCGGGCCATGTGCAAAATTGAGCAAATGGAATAGACGAAGGGAGGGGTCAATCAATTGGTATGCTTGTTGTTCTTGTTCTTGTCGTTGTGCCTTTGTTCAATTTCATTGCTTATCACACAATGCTGATAAGCCAGTTCGCTTTTCGTTCCGAATCATCTTTTTTCTCTTTTTTTTTTACATTTTTTTTATATTGTTTTTCTATTTTTTTCGTCGATGGCATTGAACATTGTTTGCAGGTTTCTTCACCCTTCTTTTATGAATACATATACCAATATGTACATATGTATACATATGTATAAGTATGTGAGCGATTTTTTGCTGCCTTTTTTTTGGCTTTTGGCTTTTCGCTTTGTTGCTCTTTGATAATTTCACGCACAAATATCACGTAGCCGGGAGAATAAACTTGGCCATTATATGGTGACGCACGTACTCTCCATATTGGATGTGATAAATTTTCAGTTTTGACGGATGCTACTTGATGTTGATGTTGATGTTGTTGTCATTCTTCATAACCATATTCTTCTTGTTGTTGTTCAAGTATCTTTCCGGCCCAAAACTGTTGCACACTTTATGGCGTTTTGGCATTCGCAAGTGTTTAATTAATTATTTAAAACTTCTCTTTGTTCAGCATTAAAATGACGCTTATTTGACAAGAAACAAAAACAAATTCCTCAAAAGATATAACTTTTACAATTATTAAAATAATCTTGCAAAAAATTCAGCTTTATAACATTAAATAAATAGTGCTGTGAATTTATAAATAATTCCAAGTCCAAAAGCAATTCGACAGCCCAAAAAAAAACAATAATTTTGGATATATTTGTGCTGGGAAATTGTCAAGAAAATCTTTCAAAGTGGATGCAATTGCGTTGCCTCTTGGAGGGCTCTCTCATGTTAGAATGGCTTTAGCGAGGTAAGATAACAAAATAAATTAATTTATTTCATTAAAAATAAACATAATAATTACATATATTTTAGAGGGAAACTGTAAATAATAGTTTGCTAATAAGATTTAAATTAAAGTACATAATCTCGAAAAAGATACTAATCTTAATTGTGAATAATAATTGCTCTTCAGAAATGTATCAAATTCTTCAATATTTATTATGCTAACAAAAAAGAAAAATATAACAAGTAGATAATAATGTGATTTGTAGTTAAATAGGAAAACTGTGATATATTTATTTAAACTATACAGTCACAGTCAGTTCTGAACTCGCTCCTGGCCCAAACCGCAGCTCCAACTCCATTAACCATTAATTAACGGGCAACAAATTGCAAAGTCAATGTCGCCATTAAGATCCGTGGAAAAACAATAACAAATGTGAGCGGAGAGAAAAATCGCATGTTTGCATTTATTGTATATATTTGTTAGTATTTATTACTTTGTGTTTGTGTGAATGTATGCTTTAATTCAGGGGCAATGCCGTGCCTAGACGTAATTACCGTTATGCTCAAGTGCAACAACGCATGTGGCAGATAAATATCTATATATGTATGACTGACCCCGCCGTCGATCGTTATCATAAAACGAAACGAAACGAAATGAAATGAAATTTCCTTGCCATGAAAACTCATTGCAAACTATCGTAATTGTTGTAATTGCAACCTTTGCGTTGTCTAATGATAGCGATGGCTCATCAAGAGAGAGAGAGAGAGCGACAGAGAGAGATATATATATAGAGAGAGAGAGAGGGAGATCAATAAGTACTCGTTATCGGGCTCTACAAATATAAAAACTATTACATTCTCCTAGGAGACGACTCTCACCTTATGCTGATGTGAGAGGTGACCCGGGTCTGTTTTAATCTCCCCTCGCACCGCCGTCACTTTCACACTTTATGCATTGAATTTGTAGCTGGAACTCGATTTCAACTATTTATAGAGAGAAAGTAGACACTGTGCAGCTCCAAAGTAGCAATCGTCAGTAGCGCTCTCACTCTCTCACGATTACGCTTCATTTCAAACACACACAGAGAGAGAGAGAGAGACCAAGAGAGAGCCGCACACAAGGCTCGTGCCAATTCGTTTCAATTCGTTTGACCGAAGGTGAGAGGCTGCTCTTGATGCCATGTCAGTGGCTGTGGGCGTGAGGTGGTGGAGCAAAGAAGACAAGAGGAGCATATAGAAGAGAGTAGGAAGGCGGGATACGTGGAGGTGTGTGTCGGAAGGATGGCGCCGGATTTGATGTTGACATCAGTTGAGAATCACATGTGCGCTTCAGGCGACAATAATTGTTGTTGGCATTGTTTATGTTTAGCTTTTTTTTATTTTTGCATCTCTATTGTAACGGTTTATTCTCTGCCACTGCTGCTGTTGTTGTTATCGTCGTTGTTGTTGCTGTATTTTATTTTCAATGCGTATCTCTTTGTTAATGTGTGTGTGTGTATGTGTGACATAAGGAAGTGAGCAAGCTTTTGTAATTTTGTGCTTTGTTTTGTTTGTTGCCATTGCACTATGGGGAATATTTCGATTTTTCGCAAATTAAGTCATTTTTTCAAAGTACTTAAATTGGTATTTTCTTTATGCTAACATCTTTAAAAATCTTCAAACTGTAAAGCTCTATACCAAAAAATGTTATATAACAGACCCCTGTTAAGCCTTACGGCTGTTAAGTCAGCTGTTACTGTCAAACAGCACGTACTAAAAGATTGCACTGTTTTGCAGCTGATATTCAAATTGATATTGTACAAACGAGAAACATTTTTTGAACAAAATTTTGAATGGATATTAATTATACAGGTTTGTACTATGTGTTCGTTGTACTAACATTTTGAATCTGTGCGTGTTCTACTAATATTTTGTAAAATTAGCAAATGGTTTTAGATGTAATTTCTTGGAAAGAAATGTCAACTTTGTGGAGACATACAAAATGTGCATTAAGTTACATTAATGTACGTCCATATGTATGTCGTAGAGCAATTAATTCTGATTTAAGGGTACTTTATCTTAATGTGCACAAATCCGCACAATCTGCGCAAATTAAATTTTTGTAGGTGACTTTGAGCTTTAAAACGCGGCGCTGTTTGATGAATGGCGCAAGCAGATTTCTTACACAATAGTCCGTACCTTGATCAGATGTCCCCAAGGCTGCTATATGTTAAAGTGATCCGATCTTGATTTTAGATTTTTTTGGCCAAAATGTCATAAGAGTCATATAACCCACAAGTGGGTAGTTTGGTATGGATATCTTAGAAAACAAAAAAGTTTTTCATACAAGAACTTGCAATTTAACCGATTGTTTATATGGGAGCTATATGATATAGTTGTCCGATTTGAATCATTTTTTCACAAAGTATTAATAAAATGATTATACACTAAACTTGTAAGTTTGGTATGGATCGCTTGGAAAACACCGAATTTGTATACCCTATAAAATTAAAAAAGGGCGGTGCCACGCCCATTTTTCTGGCAGAGCTTCCCTATTGATCTTAGAAGCCTAAGGCAAAAAACTAGACCAAAATATCTCATTCCGTTCTTGAGTTATTAATTTATATTCGAAAAATCGAAATATTCCCCATAGTGCATTGCAAAGGTGCTTGCGTTTACACACACACACACACACACACACAAGTATAAATACACTTATCAATGTTTCAACATATACGTATGTATCTATGTGTGTATGTACATTAGCACGTGTTTGCTTCTCTGTTGTAATTATAGGTAGGTTACAAAAGCGATTTGTTAAGTATTGTAGCACATGAAATTAATTTACACGATAAGGTCGTTTTGCTCTATGATTTTGCGTAATTTGCCTTTGATAATTTTCAATGAGATTCCGATATGCGAGTGTAATATGTACATTATTATCTCCATCTATATGCATGTAATTTGTACAATTTTTATCATAATTATGAGATAAATAATATAAGAATAGATATGCATATCGCATATGCTATCGATAGTATTGTTTCAAAAGCTCGATTTTCGATTATAAAATTGGAATTGTTTAGAAATTTAATTTTTAATTGAATAATAAAGCACAAAAAATATTCTAATACTATTGTTTATTTTTTAAAAAATACAAATAATAATTGTGATTTCATTTAAATTAAATTTATGGTCGGGGTTTTTTTGAATCCAAAAATATGATCGAAAAATGAAATTTGCGGAACTGCAATATTTCCTTGTTTTAAAAAGCAGTTGTCAGCTCAGTTGGAACACAGCTGAGGGTTATATTTACATTTATATTTATATTTGTGTTGTCAACTGTTTTACATGTGAACTCACATATACTTAGATCCAAAACAATTGAATGCGACAATGAATCGTTTTTAAACTATACTATCGATAGTACAATCGCTTTAGTTCTAAAGTTTATGCCAAGTAATTCTTGCCATGGCCAACGCTCGCACGCAATACGATTATTTATTTGGCACTGATTTGTCAAATTATTGTGGACATACTCAATACTATTTCCAGCAATACTTATCTATATAGTTGTGTCCCTCATCGAGTACTGCGCAAGGTTCTCTCAGCTGTCATATATTGACACTGACTCGAACACCTTAAAAACTTTTAGGGTATCTATTGAGTAGTGTTATAAATAGCGACAGCTATCATAATGTTCCTTTTGACAAGTTGGCCAGCGTGGGGGAGAAACGTACCTAGTTTTCCTAACACATGTGTGTCTATATCGATTGGGATTTGACCTTTGTACATTCCTAGCTAATGACGCTAATCACAGACTTAATTACAGTTAGAACTGCGTCATATAAGTTAATTTCAATACATTAAAATATTACAATACACGACTTCAAATTAACGTTTAATTGCATACTGCATTTCTAGGTTCTATCGGAAACTTTATTACAATCGGTTAATAAAAACAGAAATTAAACCGTTTTTAATAGTAATTGGTAGAAATGGAAATCATCTTAGTCAAGCGCTCGTGGCAATTTTACTTATGTTTTTTAAAGTATAGGGTAAATTTAACTCGGAGTTATGTGTATGAAGAGATATTTAAATCAGGGCTGCAGATCTAAAAACATTTTGAAGAATGATATACCTGAATCTCTGAACCCTGTTTTTATAGATTTTGTAAGACAATAACTGATTTCGTTGTAATTTTTTACCTTTTTTACGTAAATAAATAATAAAAATATTAAAATTTAAAAAAGCATGAAATATTTGTAATTTTTTTCTAAGGCAATCTGAAATATGACCAGATTTAATTATGTTATCACTAACTTGTGGGCAGAGATGTGGTTCGACAATAAGTAATAATAAGTTGGAATATTTATTTAAGTGCAAGCCGCAAAATAACAAATGTACAAATGTACAATACAATAATAATACAACTATAAAACAATGCATAGCAAAAAAGGAGGTGGAGGCTAAAAGCAGCCAGCGCGACAATCGCCGCAGCGGCTAACAACGACAAAAATGCAGGCGACTGCGACGTGGCAGAGGCGTTGGCGTGCTGGCGTATACAAAATGCTGCTGCGCTCGCTTAGCCTCGTTACAAGCGGTCGCGTCAGCCGCGCCCTCGGCAACGCCAACGCCAACGACAGCACTAAAAGTTGCGGCAGCAGCAGCAACAAGAACAACAACACCAACAACAACAACAGCAGCGGCATCATCAGCAGCGACAGCAGCAGCTCAGTTGCCCTCCATGCGGCCACAAATCTTGACGCCGAATTCGTCACCAGGTGGCGATTTACAGCTGCACGCTGCGTCAACGTCAACGCCGATGTCGACGTCGACGTCAACAGCGACGTCTGCGCAAGCAGCGTGTACTACTTTTGTTTTCATTGAAAACGTTTGCTGTAATATGTTTGTGGTATGCTGACGTCGGCGTCTCTGTCTCAGTCTCTGCCTGCTCGCTGCTCGCTGCTCACATGGTCACTGAGCTTTGTTGAGCGACGCGACGTTGCGACGCGTCGTCGGCACTCATGACACTCATTTAAACTTAAACGCAAGCAGAGGCATGAGCTTGCTTGGAGCTTGTGAGGCGACCCGTTGTTGTTGTCAGCGTTACGTTTGATGCGCTGCCGTCAACTGCGCTGCTCTCTGCCCGCTGCTCGCTGCGACTGAGCGCTGCTCTGGCTTTGCGTTGCGTTACGTTGCCTCGCTCGTTTGTTTTGGGTTGTATTGACCTTCTTAAAAAGTAGGTAACCTCATTTCTCATTTATCGTGTACAACTTACATGCTGCTGTTTCTGCTGCTGCTGCTGCTACGCTACGTCGCTGCCTCCGCTCTCGTGCCCATGAGAGAGCTGGGTGGTGAGTGAGAGGGTAGAGGGGAGAGTGGAGAGGGAACTATTGCTTAGCAATTGTCTGTCATTCAAGTCGTACGCACAGTGCGCGTCATTGTTGAACCAACACATTGGTCATTTGTATTTGGCTGAGGGGGGTGTGTGTGGAGGTGAGCAGATTAACATTACTTGGTCATGTCGTGAAAGAGCCAAAAGGGAGAGAGCGAGAACAAATGAGAGAATGTTATGGTTAAACTCAGCACTAGAGTTCGCTGGGAGGCAACTGGGCAGCAGGCGTACAAAGATTCAAGGCTTTCATCGTTCGAAATTTTTATTATACTCTTGCCATAGGGTATTCTTATTTTGGCATGAACTTGGCAACGTCAATAAATCAAATAAAAATAATAAAGTAAATTGTATACTTTATTTTTACTATATGATTCCTTCTTACTATATTATATATTTATATACATACATATGTATATAGATGAATAAAATCCCAAGACATTCCAATTTTAAAAATAAATAGGAATATGAGAATAATATGTTTAACGTTTTCTATACCCTTGGCATTAATTTGGCAACACTAAAATATGAAATTAAAAAAAATAATAATAATATTGTCCGTTACCTTATATTCAGGGTTCTGTGGTTTCTTTTAACTGAAAAATAATATTTTTATTCTTTATACGTATAATTAGTAAAATAATTTTTATAATGTAGTAAATTTTATTTTGTACAGGATAAAATCAAAGAAAATTTAATTGTTAAATTTAACATTTTAAAAATTACTTTTATCTAAAACTAAATTTCATAAAACACTTTGCAGCATTGAAAAGTGTACAGAAACTGTGCGGTTGTGTGTATTTCGGTCTAATTCAGTTCAAAGGTCACTCAACAAAATAATAAGTTTAGGAAATTTGAATCATTAATATTCAATGTAACGCCCTTAAATTAGATTCATTAATCATTGATTCTACTACAAATGGAAATGGAACAAAGTCAATTGTAATGCATATGATCTAATATGAGATTTTGGCTTAATTTTCGTTCTCAATGTCAATCAATTTCATTGTAAATATTGTACAGGTATTTATTGATATGTATGCTCATAATTATAGAGAGTTGTGTGAAATTTGTAACTGCTGCTTCCTGGTTCATTGTTGACGTCATAGGATCCGTCTATTTCTGTGTATTTCAATAAATAACTAAATAATCTTTAAACAATTTTACATTGATTGTTGCACTTGGAATACATCCCTTCCCTTCCCCTGCCTCGAACCTCATGCGATCTAAGCTGTGTGCGTGCATAAACATTCAACATTTTTCGTTTGCCAGCTGCTGCGTCGCCGACGTCGACGTCGTCATCGTCGTCAGTCTCGTTTACTATTGACACCATTAATGCTGCCATGCTGCCCCAATGTAGGTCAATTGCGCGCTAATTGCCCCGCACTCGCTGACTGAGTAGTGAGTGCGAGAGGGAGGCAGGGAGACAGGGAGGTAGGTAGGTGGAGGGCGAGGTAGCTTCAGAGTCTCTCAATGTTGCCGTCAGTGCCGTTGAATGATTGACGCTGCTGGCAGCAGCTTGACCTTTTGGGCAGCATCAGCAGCAGCAGCTGCGTTTTTCAAAGAAAATTTCGCATATTACGCATACGCCATGTATGACAGTTTATTCAGAAGCAACAAAAGCCGCTTGTTATAATTCCCACCCCGTCTCTGTCATCCTTCGCATCCTCCCTTCACCACACTGCTAGTTTTGTTGTTGTTATTGTTGGTATTATTGTTGGTTATTTTCGGCAGGCAGCAATTCTGACCCAGTTTCCGCTTTTTAGGCACCGCAAATTCACAACTCAAAAACTCTGCTTTGCTTTATGTTTCGTGTCTCCAGAGCCCCTCTCGGATCCCCTTTGGACTTTTGGTCCCCCTACGTGGAAAAAGGTCACATATATACATATACATGTGTATATTTATATATATATATTTTTTTTTTGCATATTTCATGATTTAATCAAAGATATTATACGCACACACACACACATTCATGGACACAGGGCCAACTAGGGAGTGCCTGGGACCAAAGGGACCAACCAACCACAAAGTTGCCCCTCTATGCCCCTATTTCGAGGGCAATAAAACTGAAACTTGACCCAATTCTGCCAATGGCACCCGACAGGCATTAAAACAACTCTGACAATACAAATATTCAAAATCTATGTAGATATATGTATGTACATATATATATATATATATTGTATATTGTGTGATGCTGGGCAATACAATATGGATCTGAGGCTGTGATTGCGGTTAGGTCCGGGGTCGGGGTTGCTTAGAATGCGGGAAATTGCGGCACAAACTCAATAAACAATTGGCTATTTTCCATTTGATTGCTAAACTTCAAACAGATGCCTAAAGCCCTTAGGATAAATGTGTTAATTAGGGAACGCATTATGAATTGGATTTATGGTTATGATAGCTATACTACAGTCAAACTTCTCTATAGTGAATTTTGTTATATTATGAATTGATAGAAAGTACACACTTTTTCATTCACTCAAGAAATTTGGCTTAATCAATTTTTGCATATACCTTATAATAATAAAAACAGTTCTATACTTTCAAGAGTATTTAATTGGTATGATAAGGTGAAATAAGAATTTCTTTAGAACTTTGGAGAACTGCAGCCTTGATAAAAATTATACATTTCACTTTAGATTATTTAGCAATTAAAAAAATGTAAATTTTCACTTTTAAATTAGGCAAAGGATTTTAAGTTTATCGTTTTTTACTTTATCGGACTTAAATTTACCAACTTGAATTAAGTTCAATCCGCAATATTGGTCCAAAATGATATTAGAACAGGTTAAAGATATTCAGGAACAGGCCTTTTATTTAAAACTATCTCTAAGTATATAATAGAATCGATTTTGATACATGCACTTAATACTCTATTAATATGTTTGTTTAAGGAGTATTAAAACCATCGATAATACCTTTTGCACGAATCTTTGACTAGATTAATTCAATTAGAGTCATGATATGAATAATATGAATAATTATTTTCACTGACCGCCCATATGATGTTATCCATTGATTAGTCAAGCGGACAGACACATCAGACACATCGTTCACAATCTATATCAATTCATTCACAATCTGCAAGCTTACGTTGTGCGCGTTTTCAAGTCGTTGCTCATAGTCATTATTAATCGTATTCCTTCCCCTCTTCAATCACTTAATACAGTCATTTGCCTAGGGCCAGGGCCATACACAGACACAAACACACACATATGTATATATATATATATATATATATATATGATTGTATATATGTATATACACACCCCTAGTGGGTTTACACTGTTCTATTTTGTTTCGTTTCGTTGCCGGGCGTAAATTGTGCTTCTATTTGAATATTATTATTGCTATTATTCTGCATTTTCATTAGTTTATTGTGCGCTTGTTGCTAACCCGACAACTGGGACTTTACTTGAGTTTTTCCTTGTTTCTTTTGAGTTTTTTGCGGCGTGTAATTTACGCGCTTCGATATTTTTTTTTTACTTTACTTACTCTCTGTTAGCCAGGCTAACAACTGACCGCGCTGTGTTCCTAACCTTGTGACTACAACTACAACAACAGCAGTAATAGTAGTTGTTGTTCTTGTTGTTTTTGTTGTTGTTGATTGTGATACCTTTAACCTTTGCGTACTGTGAAGTCGACGTCGACAGCGTATCCTTGAAAGTGTCTGCTGTCTGAGGGTCATCAACTACAATTTTTGTTGTCTTCTTTGTTGTTGTAGTCACTCACACACATACATATGAACATTTGTATATTTGTATTTTCATGGCCATAAGAATCGGGACTATGTATGGCAGAAGGAAGTCAGTGAAGAAGTCAGTCAACATGTCCATAAGGTGTGGCATTTGATACATGTGTGTGTGTGTGTGTGTGTGTGTGTTGGCATTAATGATAATTATAAGCGATAGCTAACAGAGTAACGTGAAACCATTATCAGTAATTGGCATTGTCCAATATCGATTTTTATAGCTAAAATGCTTTGCATGTTTCGCCCATGCCCATAACTATAACTATAACAATAACCAAATGTAATGTAACTCTGTATATGAGTACTAAATACTCGCATGTGTGTGTGTGTGTATGCACATCCAAAGCAAATAAAGCTGCCTTTCAGGTCAGGGCTTTACATACACTACACTGCACATATACATACATATATACAAAAAAAAAAAAATAAAGGTTGCTCGCACTCGTTGATAATTATCTGACAATGAGCGAGCGGGCAATGCTCATTGAAATCAGAAATCAGAAAAGCTACAGAGAAAAGTAAACGTCTCACTCTCGTAAATCCCACTTGCATTATGTATAGTGTAACTGAAGACACGAAACTGGGTTATAATTGAAGTCAATGGCGTTGACTTGGATTTCAACATAAATAATCGAAAAGACTCTGCTTTAGTTGTAATAACTAAAGATTTATGTACCGACTTTGTGCCGGCGCATTGTTTTCCTCTTTAGACCCTGCACTTCATAAATGTACAAAAGGGTCTTTTGAATGTGTCAAGGTATATGCGCATAACAGATAGAAGGAGACGTTACATATCCCTTAAAATATATGATGAGCATATGATGTTCAGCATCAACAGTCGACTTGATTTAGTCACCATAACTTATAGTAATTAATCTATAAGAGCTAGACACACCGAATTGTGTACGTAGTTTCCTGCCTATTCTGAATAGATCAAACTTGTTTTATAATTTTGTCACTCATTGCTTTGGCGCACATAATTAGGGCATTTCTGAAACTAATTCAGATTAGACTTCGAATATATTTAAGCAAATCTTACTATTTTTCTAAGACTTTTAACATTAGTTTGCTTGCAGAATGTTAGAATTATAATAAGACTTCTGATTTAGAATGCTTAAGCTGCAATTCAAACATTATGGGCTCCGTTTCGTGCATCAGCTTTAATTTCCGCATCCATAGTAATTTTTCTGTATTAAATATGTAGTTATTTAAATATCAAAACATAAAACATATTAAAATCATTATAAAATATAAACAAATGTAATGCCCTAAATATTTAAGTATCATAATCCCGTTATGAACTAAAAGTCTGGAAATGATCGGACAATAATCTTGCAAACTTTTTAAAAAACAGTTTTTAAAAAGTAGAAAAAGAGAAGAAAACTGAATACTGCGATTGTTTGTGTGTTTAAGGTTCATTTTGCTGAATACGTACAGGGTCTCCCGCAGTCGGTCTCACTCTCTGACGATGGCAGCTATTCCTGCAAGCTTCATTTTGGCATGTTTTATTCCATTTCATTCCCTTGGCAGAAGCCTTCAAAAGTCGACATGCACGTGCGTGACAAAAATGATGACTGCCGACAGTTGCCTTTTCTTTTCTCGTTGTTGAAGAGAGAGGGGAGAACTGTGTTTTGGGTATGCACAAGTTGCCTGGTTTGCTGCCTGGCCAAAGATATCTCAAGGGTAGCCTCGCTTTTTGTTTCAATTCCATAACGTTTCGCTGCTAGAGTTTGGCACCGCCCCGTTGACCATGAGGCCGTCTACCTTCGACTGCGACCGCAACGGCAACAACAACAACAACAGCAACAACGGTCACAGCAACAACGACAACGCTTGCCACTTCCACTTACACTCGACCAGACATGCTCTTTAAGCTCTTTTAATCATTTTCATGCTGCCTCCGCTTCTGTGTGTTTATTTATTGCCCTCCACTCGACAACAGCAACAACACTAACAACAACAACAACACTAACAGCACTAACAGCACTAACAACAACAACAACAACAGTAACAGCGGCAGCAACAACGTTGGCGTCGTGTTCGCTTAGGCCTCAATCTCAATGTCTACCTCTTGTAATTTGTATCTTTAAGATACAGCAAATGCTGCCGCATCTCTCCAGATCTTCTTCACATTAAATATTTATTATGTAGCCAAAGAGTTAACTCGCTCAAAAGGCCGCTGTCCGTTGGTCTGTCCCTCAATTCTTTGTATGCTTTGTTTCTGTTTCTGTTGCTGTTTCTGTTTTTGCTGTTGCTTTTGCTGCGGTCGCTTGTCTGTTTCCGCTTCGTGTCCAAAAGTATCTCAAGAGCAATAACTACATGTGCCCTGCTATGGCTGCTTTGCTGCTACGGTTTCTGTCTGTGTAGCTACTTAATGCCAAGCAACTTCTACACCTATCTCCCTCTCTCTATCTCGCTCCATCTCTCTCTCACTCTTTGCGGCTCGTCTCCCCATTCAATGTTTACTCTTGCTTGAGAGTACTTTAGTTATGTTTTAAGTTTTAATTTTAAAATTGGGTGTTTTAAAATATTATTAATTTTTTTATTTAATATTACATTTTATTTTATTTATTTAATTTTCATATTTCCTACGCTTATCATTAAAATCTTATTCATGATCATACTTAATCAATGACATTAGATTGCTTGTACAATAGATTATATGTATAGATTTTATATTTATTTTATTACATTGATTCTATGGCTTGTACTAAGATTTTGTTTTTATATTTTTTTTGATATGGTTTTGTTTAATAATGTTTTGCGTAAGTTTTTACTAGATGAATACGTATTATTTTTAGTTTATTTATTACATTATAATGAAATGAAATGTACATTACACAAATATTAATATTAATATAATGTAACTTGCATGATAATATAATCATTGTTAAAATTGTAATTATCTTGAGCCATCGATTTTGATTCATTAGAAAATTTCGTGATTTTGGAATTATTTTTGTAGGGTATCTGCAAATCAGTTTTAATAAAAAACCAAAATGAACTCTTCTGCTTTGTTAATAAGTATAATCTGTCGGTATCCACTTCAACATCATCGTCATCATCGTTGTCGTCATGTGTTTGCTTTATTCATTTTTTCTTCTGTTTTTTTGTTTTTTATTTCTTCTTTTCATTGTTGTTAATCGCTTCTATTATATCGCATTTGCCTGCCTGCTTTTTCAGCTATCTGCACATTTTGATCTCGTCCGTCATTTTCCCGCCCCGCTTCGTGACACGACGCAGAACTTCTTACTAATTACAGTTAATCATTTCACAAAGGTTTTTCCTATGCTCCAACTTGTGGTGTTTTATTTATTTTTTCTTTTAGTTTTTCCCTTCTTGTTTCCCTCCCAAGTTGCTGGCTTTTAATTTGCATAGTAAATCAGTTCTTGTTGTGTTGTTTGTTGTGTTTGGGTGCTGTCATCTGTTGTTTAGATTGTTTGTTCGTTCGTTAGTTTCGGGGCGCCTCTTCGCCGGAAAAGCGTGAAAATTATGCCAGCTTATCGTTGTAGCTTTCACCAAATTCTTGTAAAAAGCCAGCCTATCGCTTCATTTACATCGTTTGACACTCACTTTGTGAAATTTGATAGTCGTTAGAAAGTATTGCGAGCATTCATGTACCCGAGACCATAAAGAAACATAGGACTTAACTTTGGGTCTGGGCTTGGTTAAGAAATTAGCTGGATTTCTAGTTAACATTGACATTACTTGAAGATTGTTTGATTGAAGTTCGAATTGCTCATAAGTCTTATCAGATGTGTTTAGTATTTAAACAAATTACAGTTCGATAGTATATAAACGTCTTTCATCATTGTTACTATCGATAGTTTCAAATATATTTAAATTAATATTCATCAATTATTTTTAATTGCTCAGCTTTGGTATAATTATGTTGAATAATAGAAATTTTACTTTTTTTTAAATACTTTAAAGCATTTTAAATTAAAACCATTGGCTCAAGTATCTATAATAAAACAAAAACATTCAATGTACATAAATCGGGAAAGGCAGAAACAGATAAATTGATTTGTGAAAAATAATGAAAAATAAAACAATTGCGTAACATTTCATATCAATTATTTATCTATTATTACTATTATTAAAATTATATTATTTCTGATTAACATTCAACTCATTACATTTTTCCTTTTTCTTAAAGAAAAGCGTCGTCTCTCTATGACAAATTCATATTGAAAAATCAAATTAAATGCAGACGCTATTTACGATTTTAAAGTATGAGTAAAAGTGAATTTAAGCAAAAAATCACTTCCTGTTTATGCGACTGTTGCAGCTGCCACACAAATACACACACACTTACATATAATTAGCAGCAATATTTTGTGGCTATTTGAAAGCCGTTGAGTCGAGTTGTTGTACAAATTGAAATTGGTCCTTTTTGGTGAAATGAAAACGTCCAAAGCGAAGCGACGACGAGTTAAAATTGAAAACGAGCCACCGCAAGTAAATGAAAGAGGTAGGAGGAGGAGAGGATAGGCGATCGGAGGGGGAGGGGGAGGGGAGTATGGCAGTGGCAGTGGCAACAAGTCGAGAGTTGGGGCAAGCGTTGTAAGTTGGCGCATGCTGGGAGACCGCACGCTCGTGCAGTCAGCGTGAGTATCTTTCACTCAAATGAAAGTAATGAAAGTACACACATACACACACACACACATGCTGAGCGAGTGAGCGAGAAACGAAACGAAATCAAATGAAGAAATGAAATTTGCTTTCAAAGAGTTGAAGCTGAAGCTGAAGCGCCAGCCCCAAATGCCTCAGCTGCCAATTGTGACGCCAGCTGCGACGTCGACAGCGGCAAATGAAAGCTTTTGGCACTGGCCGACGACAGCTGCGACTGCAATAAGCGGCAAAAAGCGGCAACAAGCGGCAACAAGCGGCAGCCGTGTTCAAGGTGGCAACTGTCATTCACTTGGTTAAAGCTAAAGTCGAAGCTGGAGCAGCGTCCTCAGCTTGGCATTAACTTGACACCTTGCTGCTTGAAATTTATGAAGTGAGAGCGCGTCCCCCCTCTCACTGTCTCTCTCTCTCTCTCTCTATCACTTTATCTCTGTCTCTCTTTAACTGCAGTCACAGCGACAACACTTGGCGTGCATTACTTTCTCTTCCTGTTGGCGCTAAATGATGGATATCATAAAAAGTTTCGTTCCAAGTCAGTTTCCCATGTGGGTGCCTCGCCTGGGTGCAGCCCAAAAAAAGAAAAATACAAAATAAATTTGACCAAACACAAAAAAAGCGTAAACACAATAACAAATGACAGTTGTCGCTTGTCCCATGTCCCATGTCCCATGTCCCATGTCCCTTGTCCCATGTCGCTTGTCGCTTGTCTTGTATCCAAAAGGCAACTTTATCTCAATTGCCTAAGCGCAGCTGCTTCATGGCATTCTCCAGTCTCTGGGCTTTTCTTATTTTTGTTTTTTATTGTCTTGTGCTTTGTTTCTTTTGCTTGATTTTATTTGTTCAAATGTCGTTTGTTGCATTTGGAGACACCCACACGACTGGCGACATGAGAAGGCAGCTAGGTGATTTATACCTTCAAGTTGCAGTTTATCTTTTTTGGTTCAATTGTTGATTTTATTAAGTGATTTTGCAGTTACACTAATTAATAATTGCTTAAAATTTCTAGTATTATTTATTTTATTTTAAAAATAATTAAAAAGTCTTTAGAAATAGTTGAAATCTTTTCTTTACAAGTAAAGTTGCAATTCAAAATCAAACTTGGTCAAATAATTAATTCACTTGCAAAGAACCAACTTAATATGATCTTATGAATAAGCAGCTAATAAAAGAATGCACAAATTTCAAGAAATATGTAAAACCGAAAAATATAAGTAAAATGAAACAAAGCAAAGAGTGAGAGGGAAAAAATATGTCAATCGATACTGACGATATTATTTTTCTATTATCGTATCATTATTATTATATTATAAAGAAATTAGTTAGGGGAACCACATATTTTAATTTAGATTTTTAAAGTCTAAAGTTTCAAAATTATAATTAAGAATAAATATATAAACTAATACATATAGGCTAAAACGATATTTCGAATCTAAAAACAAAAATGTATATATAGTATTATTATGTTATTTCACCAATTACCAATTTTACTGTAGTAATTAATCAATTATTATAAAACTTATTTCCGTCTAAAAAAAAAACGAAACGAATATCGGTTTCAGTTACGGTTTCGGTTATGCTCGAATTAAGGTTTTCGGTTATCGGTTATCCAAAATCTTGGAGTATCGGTTTCGTAACGGTTATCGGTTTTTTGTAAGTTTCAGTTTCACAAAAAAATAAAAATTAAGGTTTTCGGTTGACCAAAATAAGAAGCGTTATTCATTGTTTTACATGAAAAAAGACTTAATGCTTTTATTAGCCTGAAAAATAATGTTATCTGGTTACTGAAATAGTCCAGTGTAATGTCGACTTTATTATATAATATTTTGATCCCACCTAAATTTGGTTCATTTGGTTTGAAAATTTTTATTATTACTGATTTTACTGAACTTTAATGACTTTGAACCGCCATAACTTTGTCAAAAGTCAATCAATTTTTATGCGTAATTTAAATTTGAGCATGATTTTACCCCCACATTCGTTCTGCACTTAACTTTTTTTCATTTTAGAAAATTTTTGAAAATCTAATTTTTTCGAAATTTTACAGGGTTACCCCTTTATCTTTTTTAATTTTTTCGAAAAAATTTGAATTTTCAAAATGAACAAAATTTAAATGCAGAACGAATTTGGAGGTAAAATCATGATCAAATTTACATTACGCATAAAAATTGATTGGCTTTTGACAAAGTTATGGCAGTTCAAAGTTATCAGTACCTGCGACGGCCAGTACCGAAATTAACCCTTATAAATCAATCGGTTACTAAACGGTAATTTCGGTTTAAAGAGTTTCGGTTTATTGGTTTCGGTACAGCGGAAAAATATTTTTTCGGTTACGATTTCAGTTACGGTTACAAATTTCAATCGGTTTTTATCGGTTGAAGGTTTCGGTTAAGGTTTCAATCCCTGGTCTAAAACGATACGAACCAAACCAGAGCAAATGATATAAATGAAAAGGGTACGAATATTTCTAACAGTAAATGTAACACTATAGTTATTCAAATCTTTAAGCTTATAGATTTGCGCTAAGCTGAAAAATACGACTTGATAGTTACGGTCTTTTCAGATTCTGTTGGCTTAAAACAAAACTGACTCACATGTTGATTCTGTTTTTTTTTTGTTGCTAACGAAATTTGCATTTGTGAATTGTTAGTTGTTTTGAGTTTATTGCACAATTCAACATGAAATTAAATGACATAAACCATAAAGTGTGTGCACCGCCAAGTGGCAGGCACACTGAGGCAAATGCAATAGAAAAGTCAATAAAAATCAATAAATAAAGAGTTTTAAAGAGTTTTCAAATAAGTAGCTGTAGTTGTAGTTGGATTTATCAAGAAAAGTAATCTTTAAGTTATCTTCTCTGCTTGCCACTGTGCTCAGTCAGTCTTTAAAATGTAGATTTCCCCTTGCCCCCTCTGCCTCTTATGTAGTGTATACGATAAGTTGCGCTTTATGGCTGCGCCAGTTCATTAAATTTAGTTTACCAGACAGCGACAACAATGTCTGCACAGATCTTGCCTCCGACTCCGCCTCCTTCTTCTTCTTCTTCTCCTTCTCAGCCAGCTGATTGCCGAAGTTGTCCCCGGTTCAACTTCAGCTTCAGACTGCGGAACGGTTTCGAGTAGCATTGCAAACTGGCAACAAAAACGACAACTCACACACACATTCACACAGTCCTGTTCTCACTCTATGCCTCCTCTCCCTGCCTTCCTCTCTCTCTATCTTAGCATTCTGCCCTGTTTCTCCAACTGCTGCTTATACTACATAGACAAGGGCGTACGCAGCTATAGACAGAGGGGGCTGCTGACCCCTCCCCCCCTAGATTCTTCAACATAAAGAAAATGTATCGAAAATTATAATGTATGTGGAACATATGTAAATTATGTCACTCAGATTTGTTTTATTTGATTTAATAATCATGCGATCATATAGGAAACAAGATTAAATTATTTCAATAAAATAATACTACTTTTTAAATAAAATTTGAGCGAATTATTTTATACCAACCCCTAACAAAAATAAATATAAAGAAAAATATTAAATACTAAAATACTACAGATCTTCTGCCCCTCCTCATTTTCATCTTGGGTACGCCCTTGTACATACAGTAGTCTCCAGCTCTGTGGCAAAGTAGTAAATTTAATGTCAGTTGCATTTAAATTGAAACTTGAGTTGCTGCAGCTAAGGGAGATTGGAGAAGGGGGGATAAGTCAGGGAAGAGAGTGCAGCAACAACAATAAAAACAACCACAACAACAACTGCTGCTGGACGCCTTGTCCTCATCATTGCTGATGTTCTCTCAGCCTGTCGACAGTTTGAGTTAATTTCGTTGCCTCCGCCTTTTCCACACATTTAAGTACACACACACACACACACACACACACACACACACACACACATCTCAATATCTTTTGCATCTGGCATGCAATGGGTTTCATTCCAGATCTGCCCCTCTTACTCTCCTTACTCCACAATCCCAATTCCAGTGCCAATCTCAATCTCAAGCCCTAGCCCAACACCAATCCCAATCCCTTTTTATGGCCTCTGTCTGTCGTGCGTCTCTCTCTGTCTGTCTGTCCGTCTGTCTCTTTGTCCCTCACAAATTTAAAGTTGAGCAACAACGAGTAAAAGTTGGCCCCTTGTGTCGTTATTGTTGTTGTTGTTATTATTGTTGTTGTTGTTGTTATTGTTGTATTGCTTTAACGCGCTCCACTGAAAGATACAAATTGTTATGCAAAATGGTGAAAAGTTTCATTTGGCATCCTCAGCGACCGAGTTTTTTTTGTTGTTGTTTTTTTTTTGGTATTTTTCTTTCTTTTGCTGCTCGCTTTGCTTTTTATGCAAAATTTTTTTACATTTTGATTTATTTTCATTTTATGTTGATCTGCTTTTCTGCTTTCCGCCTCTGCTGCCGTCGCTGTCTGCGCTTTTATTTAATTCTTTTTCTTTTTTTTTTGTTTAGCTTTGTTGTTGTTGCCTTCACTTTTTATCTGCCCATTGTGCGCAACTTCAATTGACTTTATTTGACTTGATGGTCTTGTCTGATGTTTGGTCTCCCCCCTCCTTTATTTCATCGTCTTGCAGTTTGTCATCGTTGTTGTCTGTCATCGTCATCGGATTGAAAAAAGATCCCTTTTTGTGTCAACCTTACTTACCTCTTCCTCTTCCCCTACCCCTACCTCTACCGTTCTCAAGTGTCTTGGGGTTGGAACAATGCACACGATGATGCTATCGTATCTACGCGTCGAGGCTGAAAAATTGTTGGGATTTTAATGCACAATATGTTATTTAGATTGTTTAATAAGTGCTTAAATTATGCGACCTTATTATAAATTGTGATCTCTACCCTTTAAGCTCTTAACTCTGATCAAATTACACATCTTATTGTTCTTAATATGTTGTTGAAACACTTGAAAAGGTACAAATCAAGTTAGTAGTTGATTGACACGATTGATTATATTTCTTTTTATTTAGTTTCTTTAGTCTTACTCCAACAATCAACTTATTTATACAAGAAATAGCGATTTATGTTGTTATTTAAATTACAATTAGTTATGAGTTATTGAAGTACTTTTACTTTAGTTGATAGCATCCATGTTTAAAACATTATAAAATGTCAAATAAATCAAGTTAGCAGATAATGAAAGACAAAATACAGTAGGGTTCATTTAAACCTCAAGTGTATTCCATATAATCGCACAATTATCGCTTAAAATATGCAAATTTTCAAGCAGTTAAAAATCCAACATGATTTTATTATTGCCCCTTTCGTGTGCGAAATTCTCTTCACAATTTGATAGAATCCAAGGCCAGCAGTAAAAGAACGGGCATCGCCTCGAGCTATATTAAAACCGGGCAACAAAATAAAGACGCCCTAAAAGTTTGAGAGCTCATCGCACGTTTAATGCTCCGAATGGTCATTGAGACGGACAAACAGACAGCGATAATATGCACGTATACTAAAGAAAAGACGTTGGCTTCTAACGCTCATAATTACTAAGCACACACATACACATACTAATACATTAACACACCCGGTCTACACGCAGCTCGTTAATTATGCCGTCTAAACCCACCAAATTATGACAAATTTCAATAAGGCCAAAGAAGAAGAGGAGAAGAAAAAACTGAATACGAAGAGAGTCAAATGAGTTCAAATAGTCCGCCCATTTAAATAAACAAAGTAAACGTGAGCAGCAGCGGCAGAGGCAAAGAGGAAACTGTGCGAAGAGGCTATAAATGAAACTACGGCCATAGCTCGGGGTCTGACAGACACATTCTATTGCAAACATTGCCCGAAACCAAAAACCGAAAACCCCGAGAAGCCCGAAGCATGCGGCATTTGAAACTTATGATGGGTTCATGGTCAGAAACAACCTGAGTTTGTTAAAACAATAAAATATAACAGAAACAAAAAAAAAAAAACGCAAAGAATTTTGATAGTCGAGAGTGCTTGACTTACAGATACTCTATACACATTTTATTTTCAATTTAATAGGATTAAAGCGAAAAAAAGGGAAATCTTAATATCCGTCACGATAATTATTCGTTAATCGAGAAATGAAATAAAATTAGTCCAACACCCTTAACTAAATATCGAGCCCAAAAAAACCAATTTTTAAACAAATAAAAAGGAAAAGTTTAATTTGTTAGTTTAAAATTTTTTATTCCTAAAAGTTTATTTAAAATAAATTGTTATAAATGAAGGAGATTCCATAATATGTATTCTTATCCTTTTTTGTTTAATAACGTAAATGCCCATATTCTTATATATGTGAGGTCTATTTAGCAGCTTTTCAGCTAGCAGATTAGTCAACAATTAGTCGTTAATAGAAGAGTGGAATGAAATTAGCCCTACAACCTAAACTTTATACCGAGCTTCATAAATTAGATTATTAAACAAATAAAAAGGAAACGTTTAATTTATTAGTTTAATATTTGTTATTCCCAAAAGTTAATATTTTATTCCTAAAAGTTTCTTGAAACATAATTGTTATAAACAGAGATTAAAACGGTTTCGGTTATGATCGAATTAAGGTTTTCGGTTATCGGTTATGCAAAATCTTGACGACGCTTTAATCATTGTTTTTCATGGAAAAAGACTTAATAATCTTTTTATCCTGGAAAACAATGTTATCTGGTGACTGGAATGATCCACTGTAATGTCGATTTTAGTATAATTTGATCTCATATAAATTTTGTTCAATTGGTTTGAAAATTTGTATTATTTTGATTTACTGAACTTTGATAACTTTGAACCGCCATAACTTTGTCAAAAGTCAATTAATTTTTATGCGGAATGTAAATTTGAGCATGATTTTACCTCCAACTTCGTTCTGGATTTACATTTTTTGCAGTTTAGAAAATTTTTTAAAATCGAATTGTTTCGAAATTTTACAGTGTTACACCTTTATCTTTTTTGATTTTTTCGAAAAATTTCGAATTTTCAAAATGAACAAAATGTAAATGCAGAACGAATTTGGAGGTAAAATCATGCTCAAATTTACATTCCGCATAAAAATTGATTGACTTTTGACAAAGTTATGGTAGTTCAAAGTTATCAGTACCGGCGACGGCCAGAACCGAAATTAACCCTTATAAATAAATCGGTTACTAAACGGTTATTTTGGTTTAAAGAGTTTCGGTTTATGGGTTTCGGTACAGCGAAAAATTATTTTCTGGGTTACGGTTTTAGTTACGGTTACAAATTTCAATCGGTTATTACCGGTTAAAGGTTACGGTTTCGGTTAAGGTTTTAATCCCTGGTTATAAATGAAGGAAATTCCTTAATATGTAATCTTATACTATTTTGTTAAATATCGTCAATGACCATATTCTTATATAGGTTAGGTCTATTTAGCAGCTTTTCAGATAGCAGATTTTTAGATTAAAGTAGATGTGGTAATATCTGCTTGATATCTTGAACATCTGTATTTTATATGGGATCTCCAAGGCTGTTGTAGGGTATAGAAAGCCTAGAAGATCGAGAGCGCACAACATCAAAAGCGATGAACAAAGTCCCAAAACGAAAAGCCAACAGAAGAACGGGGAGAAATATGAAGAATTGTTAGCTTGGGATTGAAATCCTAATGTATTGTGGACGCACATGTGCCATGTATGTCACACCTTGGTCACATTTGAAGCACATAACTGGCTTTCAAAATTATTGTCATAACTTAAAAGTTATTTAATGTTGTTGTGAATTGTGTCTTCTCCCTCTTTTTCTTTCATTCTGTGTTCTCTAGCGTTTGTCGCGCGCCCCTGGAAATAACTTTCAAGGTTGTTGCTTGCGACAGTTGCAGCTTTGATCTTTGATGATTTGCAGTCCTTGCAACAAAGAATCAAGAGAGATTTAGAGAGGAAGACGCAATCATCAATTGTTGGACTGGTTTATCCCTTTCGTTGATCATACTTTTGTGATGCCACAGATCCAATTAAGGCAGAATAATGAACGCCGAAAATTACCGACGCTTTTTGCATGATACTTTAATGTTGTCTGCATTTTTTTTCCTGCTCATCATCTTTGTATCTGAATCTGTATCTGTGTATCTTCTGTATGTTTGACCTACTTATGGCAGTTGTAAAAATTCAATAACAGAAGAGAAGAAAAAAAACGGAAAATTAACTGAAAACGGCACTCGACGCGGCTAAAATTGATAAGACACCCAAAGCAAAACTGAACCAAGGCTGAAGCTCGGCACGATTTCTACTTGGGATGCCCTTCGTACGGCTACAGTAAAACTCAGTACAGACATCGAAAACGACATCGGCATCGACAGAAACCGAAACCGAAACCCAAAAGCCAAGGAGGAGTCGGAGAAACACACTCAACACACACACAGTTACAATTGTAGTTACAGCTTGCACCCATTTCCATGCCATTTCCCATTTACGTGGTCGCATATTCGAAACGTGAGTGGAACTCCCCGAGACAAGAAGTACTTGTTGTAGAAGAAGAAGAAGACAATCGTCGATGACACCAGCGATGCGTGTGCGTACGTGATGCAATCAAAATGTTATTAATAACGCAATAAAGTAACCATAATTTCGACCATTAAAATGCACACATTTTACGCTACGTGCCAACATAAAAACGCCAAATATAAAACCCGTAAACTGTTAAACCGTAACCCAAAACTTGGCCAAAACTACGAAAATTAAAAACAACAGCCACAACAACACACAGACAGACAAAAAGCCAAACAGAAACCACGTTTTAATGCCTTGTTCAAGTTTACGACAACGATACGTTTACAGTATGTAGTTAGTACACACTGTCCGCCTACTTTGTGCCACGCCCTAAAGTCCAGTTACTAAAAAATATATGGACAAGAAAAGAAGAGGTGTCTAATATCAATTAGCCAGATTAAAGGTGAATAATGGCTTTAGGAAAATTATCAGAAAACGATGAAAACAATTTGATGATACTCTATAAAAATAGACCTTATAGTTGGACAATTGGAATAATGCAATTATAATAATACAGGAATTGCAGAAATACAGATGATTGCATATTAAAATCAAGGAATTTCGAACTTTCTGGACTTAAAGATACCCTATAAAGAGTTATAGGTAGACAAAGCAAGTCAAATAGAGTATGCTTCGTGTTTTATTGATTTTAAATTATATATTTTTCTTAAATTTATTAATTACATTTATATGGTTGCATATTATATCGACTAAGCTAAATTAAGTAGCACATTCAAAGTAAAATTTAAGAGTTTTGGTTCCTATTAAATAATGGAAAGATATAACCAGTCAGTTAGGCAGAGAGAGAGAGAGAGCGAGACAGAAGTAAAGAGAGAGATTCAGATATTAATATTGGCTCACACAGAAAATGCCTATTCCTCACACGCTGAACAATTAGCCGAATCAAACTTTTACTACCAAAGACTATATCTTTTGGCCTCCAAAAACCATGTGCGACGACAACTACGCAATTGTATATGTATGTGTGTGTGTGTGTGTACATTAAGGTATAGATACAGATAGTCAGCACATGTTGTGCTCTGTGACAGGCACAAATGCATTAGGCACTGTGATAAAACATTGAAAAGCTTCTTGAGTGCTGGAAAGCACAGCAGATACACCAACGAGTCATTTACACTTGAGTGTATCAAAGTATCTGTAAGATACAAATGTATCTAAGTTGACTCAAGCGTCGCATTGTTTCAGCTTATGGACTGTTACATAAACCACGGGAACAGTTGGAAGTGAAAAACCAAAAATTTGTTTAAAGGAGAAATCATTGGAGATTGTTTCTCTCTCTCTCTCTGTCTGTGTGTATGTGTGTGGAAGTGTATGTTACGATATCAACAACAACAACAATTGAGCTCGAATTATATTTATGACAGTTGCCAGTGATTGTTGTTGTCTTTAGTTTCGCTGCTGCTTTCCCATTTGCATGCTGAAAATGTGACGGTCTCTTTTTCTTTGTAGTGTTGGAAAATGCAAATTTGTGCAGCGATGCGTTTTGCCAGCGCTTAAAGTCGCGCGTGAAAGTCGCTACCAGCTGCTGCTGTTGAACTTCGCCCATAAAAATAGCCTAAAATAGTTAAGATTAATTAACTGTTATGGATTCATTTGATGCTTTAGCTAAAAAAAACTAATTTCGCAGTTTTCCAAAATTTCTAAATATATTTTTTAAGTCCTAAACTGAAAGTGTCTATTACGAATGATGCGTGGCGAATCCGTAATTATATAGAATTATATAAAATTATGTATCTAAATAAAATCTAAAAATTATGTATCTAAACCTAAATCTCTGAAACTATAACAGCTAAAGACACTTAAATATATATGTATGTAATTATTTCTAGATATTCCCAACAGAATAAGATTGTTTTAGGAAGCTTAGGGCTATTTGTAGGTGTTTTCATATCCGTTTTAAATTAAATTATATAAAAAAACTTCTTTGCAAAGTCTAGTGATTAAAGCATTTTCAAGCTACAAAATTTCTGAAATTTTGTGAAGAACGATATTTAATTAAATATGCATATGAATTAATCTTTAAAAAACAAAATACAAATTTTTTGTGGCATTCGGCACATGTTTAGACCTAAATAAAATAATTTTTAGCGCAGTGCCGAATGCCAAACTATTTTTTTTATTTTCAAATTTTACATCACATTTATAGTTAAAGCCATACTCTTTTTTTAAGGGTATATAACTCGATTTGATCGGACAGTCGTAACAAATTTCCTGTTTTTCCTGTATGTTTTTCCTAGTTGCCTTTTGCCACCCTTCGTGATGCTTTCGTCACTAGCGTGGACTGTCATTCACAGTGATTACAGGGTCTCTTACAGTCACGGTCTTTCTCCACTGTAGCCTTTCCTACTAGTTCATGCTGCGATGGCGGCAAAGAAAACAATTTCAAATGCCATTCAACGACAGTGCAAAGATTGTTGGCCATTGCCGTGAAATTTGTGTGAATAAAACAAACAACAACAACAACCACATTAATAGCACTTGACAAGGTGAAGCGAGACGACGTTGCTTTTCACTCCGAGCTCTGCAAACTATGCCTATATTAAGGGGGCCTCTGAGGCTACAGCGCTGGCCGTGAAACTATCTCTATCAAATAGAGACGACATCAGTAATGGCAACATGGCAATGGACAAATATGCGTGTGTTATTTATTTATTGTTTCAACTCGAGCTGTTTGATATTTGTGTTTGAAATGAGCCGAATACAACAACTACAACTACAACTGAAATGTTGGCTCATTGCCAGAGAAGCAGCTCGCCAGCTCGTTGTGGAGCGAGATGATTTGACCCCAAGCAAACGGTTGTTGCACTGAATCTCAACAATGTCGAATACATCATGAGATCATCTGAAAACAACGCCCTACCTAACTCTGAGCAAATATACCTTTGACAGTTCTCTGTTTTTAGGGCTCTAACATTTAACCAAGTTAGGGCCATGTTCGCTGTCAGCTTTTGACGTGACAGCGCCTGTTGCCATTTGATTTATGGCAAGATTAATATCACAGTCCAACTCAGCCTGGTTTTCTTTTTCTTTACACTATTATGTATTATTATTACCATTATTGTTATTATTGTTTTTGAGTTCATGTTGATTTCAAAATGGATTTCGAACTTTTGATCCAATTTCCCTTTGTGTTGTCTTCGATTTCTTTCTTGCTTTCGTTTGATGGCAGGCAGACATAATTTATTACAAGTATTTCATATGTTGCAAGAATATAAAAGATGAAATGTTGGCCACGATATTGACGGTTTTATGGCATGTTCAGCGGCATTAAGCATTACTTTAAATTGTAAACGATCACAGCATGTTTGAGGGAAATGAAAGAGGACATTCCGTTCATATATTGCTTTCAATTAAATATACAATTAATTAACGATATTTTTTCTCCTTTTCTTTACAGGTATGTAAAGGCTTTCACAGCTGCAATTTTTAACGAAACGAATAAAATACGTGTGAGTAATTATAATTTATTTAAATTGATTAAGCGTCAGCGAAACTCGATCAACTTGGAAGATCGAAGTCGACCCATTTAAACAGCATTCGCAATTATTCAGTATACAAAAAATGACTGAAAACTACAGCTTAACCAGTTAAATTCCTGCTACATATTTTTTGGGCACATTTTCGGGCAGCTTTTATGGCTCAAAAATACACTTAACAAGCTGTATCAATCTTAAGATTCATTATATAAATTGGTATTGAAACTACGAGTTTAGTAATTGTTAAGTTGGCTGTTTTTCAATGGTTGCATATTCATGTTTCAACTGCTATATTCCTGGATTCTAGGGTGGGGTTTTGGTATTGTTTTGGTCGGTATCTTTTATTAAAAAATATTAAATCTTTTAGCCGGATTCTGCATAAGGTTTTCAAATTTTCGAATTTAGGACTTAACATTTTTTGGAAAATATTTATATACTACATATGTATGTTGCTTGATTTTGAGTTTCTTTTAAACTCATTTCTATTTAAAACTTCTCATATAGATTAGTTAATTATTCTAGCGCCTTTTTCTTATGTCAATCTTCATTTTATTATGTTTATCTGTGCAATTTGCTGAGTATCTCATAGTCATAAAGTGTCTTGCTCTTATTTTTTCACTTTACGACCGCCGAAAATTGTTGTGGTTGCGCCGCGTGCGTGCCCCAAATATCGGCAATGAAGTATGCGGTTAAATGTGGAGAGGGGCATAGAGGGAAGGGAGAGAGAGAGAGAGGAGGCGTGTGGATAGGGAAGAGTGTAAAGACGACATGTCATAGGCATGTCGAAAGTTGTATGCGACTTTTGGGCCGTTGGGCATGGTCAGTGATGGAGTTGGCCAGCTATTGTTGTACAACTAACTCAAACTCAAAAGCAGGTCACATACGAATACGAATACGAATACAAGTATTCACTAACAAAGAAAAAAATAAAATAATAATAACGCGCCTCTAATTTCCCTGCGTTTTGCTGGCGTTTAAAGTCGCGCTCAAATTTTTAATTGCGGATGCGCAGACTTTCGATTTCGTTTCATTGCTGTGGTTGTTGTTGCTGCTGCTACTGAGGCCTATAGCCGCAGCAGCGTTTTGAGGCTTTCCAAAAAATGATAAAAAAAAAAAAAGACACAAAATGCTGCTCGGTTTCACTTGAGGGAAATCGCAGCAGCTCCCGGTGTCGCGACTTCGTCGCCGTTGCTATGACATAACCGACGTCGCGTCAGCTCCACTGCCGCTGTCGACGTCGCTGTAACTACGACTGAGGCAGCGACTGCGACTGCGACTTGTGGAAAGTTAAACACAAAATTGGTTTTAGCTTTTTAACTTTTGCAACTGCTTCCATCTGACGAGAGAAGTGATTTTTCTGGGGCAACCAATAGAAAATTGTGCAATCCACAAAAATAATACAGTCTGTCAAGTAATTGTAACTGCATATAAACTTTAAAGTATTCCCAGCAATCTAAACTGATAAATGTATCTATATATCCAATATACATATATAATCAATTCCATCGGACGAGAGAAGTGAATTTTCTGGGGCAACCAATAGAGAATTGTGCAATCCACAAAAATAATAAAAATAATAATGCAGCTTGTCAAGTAATTGTTTTGAAAAAATTAAATATGCACTTATTTTAATTTGTAAGGAAGAAATTACATATATTTGTTTATTATTTCTTTTTATCTCTTATTATTTTGCTATTTGTGGCTTAAGATTCTTGGAACAATTTAAAAAAGAAAAACTATTGAAAAATACAAAATATGTGAATTTTTTACAATTTCTTAAGTGACTCTATATATTAACTTAAAAGAATCTCCAGCAATCGAAGCTGATAAATGTATCTATATATCCAATATATATATGAGCTTAACTTTCATTTAAATGAAGCGATAACGATGCCGCCTGGAATGGGATTGAGTCACAGTCTTTGGGGTCTGCGAACGAACTAATAACAGATGATAATAATAATCACTTAATTTGAACTCTAATTTGTTATCCGTACAGCAGTGGAAGGGGAGGAGGGGGGAGAGCATTCACTTAATGACTTTCTCAGCAGCGTGAAAAACGAAAGGTGATCTGCTTTTTCTACTCTTTATTTTTTTATCATTTTTTTCGTGTTTTCTCTTTCATTCAACTTATGCAAAACAATGAGCACTTTTTGTCCAGCTCCCCCGTCAGCCGCGTCAGTTGCCCATTGTGGCGACCTGCTTAGGCTTTCGAGTCAATAGTTGAATTCAAATCCGTTGGCCGCACTTTGAACAATTTCGTTTTGGGAAAAGTAAAGTAAAGGTCTGGACATATACACAAACACACACACACACATACTGCATTGCTTGCATGACTGTTCGTGTTTAGTTTCCATCTTGTATTATTATTTGTTATTACTTGAATGTATAACAGTTAACTCTATTGCATAGCAATGCAGTTTGTTATAACTATTTTTAATGACCTCTGCATGCACATTTCCAATGTGCAAGTTATTCATATAACAGTTTACAAAGTTCAGCAAAAATCACATAAACATATTAAACTATTCTGATAACTAAAGGATCTTCCATCAGCTGATAAGTATTTGGTTGAAATAAGGTGTGACCTAATTCTTGAGTGATTTTTTAGTTTTAAAATGTTTAAAAATAAAAATTAAAAAAAACTATAGAAAATAAATAAAGTTATATTTCATAAGTTTAAGTATTAGACTAACAACCTGTGTTTTAATTTAATATCTCTTTTAGTTTAGTTGTTATAAGAGATTATCAATTTTTTAAAGTGCTGCTTGAAATAAGCTGTGAGCCACTGAATATAAGAGATTTTTATAATTTATATAACTGTTGAATTTAGGCTTAAGCCGATATCAACTAATAAAATGTGGATATTTGGTCTTGTATGACAGTTAAAATTTATGTGAGTGTTTAAAAATAGCCTACAATTGAATTGCTGTATAACAGTTAACATATAACATATAAATAGACAAATCACGCTAATTGCATATCCATGTAGCATATTACAGTATAACACTTATATAGTTCAGTATAACAGTGGCATAATTAATTAACCTATGACATTTCTATATGTATAACAGTTATAGCCACTATAATTGATAATTAACTTGCATAGTTATGTAAAGATGACATAAAAACACATTTGATTTAAACTTGTAAGTTTCTATAACTAATGTTGCTAAGAGTTTTTAAAAGTTATGCGGCTCTCTAAAACATTCACATGTATAACACTTGTTATAAACATGAATAAAAAAATATTATTCACATCGATCACATTCCCTATTAACAGAGTATATATTTCACTTGTTATACATTTAAGTATATTAATAATTATTAATCTCATTGATCACATTCACAGGCACTTGTTATATGTGTATATGCGTACATATATTAATTATTATTCACTTCCTCTTTCCACCTATATTCAAATACCCTTCTCCCGCTGCAGCATTCCACTTCCCCCTGCCTATTTGGACTCATCTCTTTCACTCAAAGCCGCATTTCAAATTCAATTTCCTTTCGTTTTGCCAATCAATTTAAATCTCGCCTGCATATCCAGCTGGCTGGGCAAATCCAACAATGCCGGAACTACACTCGACCCAAAACAAACTCACAAACAAATAAAAGATAAAAATGAAGAAAAAAAATAAAAATATAAAAAAGATTCATGCACTTTTTACCTTTTTTCGGTGGCGCGGGGCGATTTCACTTGAATTCGTAACACCCAAAAGAGAGTTGCAAAATTTGTCGAGTTGAGATTTGTATTTAAAACAAAAGACAAAAACGAAACCACCCGCGATTTTGTTGTTTACACACACACACACACACACACACAGTTATACACACAAAATCTCACCCGCTATCACATGAGGTAAAACTCTCTTTTCTCTTGTTGTTGTTGTTGTTGCTGCTAGCCGATTATCTACACCTTTCACCTTTCACGCCAACAATAACAACAACTAAAGCAGCAGCAGCAGCAAACGTTGCCCCCTCCCCTTTCCCAATCCCCTGTCTCTGCCTCTAGCTTTGTTTTCCATTTTTTGATCTCCAAATTTGCAGCCTTTCTAATTTCAATTGTCGTCTCCTCCTCCAATCCAAACGTTGTGCAATCTTTAGCTTAATTGTTATAACTCCTTGCATTTGCAATTGAATTGGATTGAAGCTGAAGTTGAAGCCAAAGTCGATGCTGCAGCTGAGTGACATTTATACGTGTGGCAGCGCCCACAAGCTGCAACATGGCACAAAATCCATGACAAATATGTATTACATAAACACTCTGAGGGATTTCCACACCAGGCTATCAAATGCAGCAGCAGCAACAACACTAACAACAACAACAACAACAGCGGCTAACAAGTCAAACAACCAGACACACTCCCAAATAAATACAAAAAAAATAAAAGAAAAACATTAGTTTCACCTCTTTTTCATGCCATGCGCTTAAAAAGCGCAGCAAATTATAAACAAGCGCGACTGACAAAGCGAGAGAGAGAGAGACGGGGAGAGAGAGAGAGAGAGACCCGCCATGCAGCGCCCACAGTTGCAGTTGCCGCTGCAGTTGCAGTTGCATTTTGGTAACAACTTTTTGGCAACACCAAAAAAAAAAAATTCACAAAATTGTGATAAAAAAGAATAAATGAAAAAATAATAATAATACATAAATAAGAGAAAACAACTACAACAAATGACAAACTGTAGCCAGCGTCGACGTCGGCGTCGGCTGCGACGTCAGCTTCGACGTCGCCGCGTTGGGGACGATTACATAACAAGCGCGACACGTTTTTTGTGCAAGCAACGACGGCAACGACGGCGACGACGTCACATGGCCAAAAAAAAAAAGGGGGCACGACTGCGCGACTGCCACAAGCTTTGCCGGCGCAGGCGACGTAATAAGCAACAAAAACAACAACAACAACGACAACAATAAGCACACTCGTCTTGGCTTAGTTGCTGTTAACGTTAACTTTAACGTTAACGTTGCCTCTGATTGAACTCCAACAATTTTCGCATCGCTTTGTGGCTTTCTTTTTTTTTCGACATACATATAGAGATCTTTATACATTTGTATAACTCTGCCTTAAAGAGACCTTTTCGAAAACTAACTATAACTGCAAAAATAAAAAATATAAGAACAACATCTGCAGTTAACTGACTACAAGATACCCCGTAAGTTGCTTAAGGCAAGCAATTCCAAGTTGAAAGTTGGCTATAGTTATAAAAAAGGGAAATTTACATATTATTAAAAGTGTACCAATGTGATAATTTTTGGTTATCGATTTTATACGTTTACAATTTAAACAAATATATTATTGATTAATTTCCTTTAATTTCATACTCTTTTTAATAATTGTGTATTCACATCCGCTTAAATTAAAAATTATTAATAACAGCTACATTAATACATTTTACATTTGTAACAATCAATCGATAGTAACATTAAATAAATTCAATACGATCATTAATTATCCTACTAGTTGTATTATCATCGATAATAACAAATTTTTGATGCTAACGAAATTATATTACATAATTAAATTTAACTTGTAATATTAAATGTCCAGTAATAATACTCCAAGCTTGTTATGAGAAACAACACATTTAATAAATATGTTTTTAATCTTGACTATTGTTTGCAATAAATAATCAGTATTATCAGCGCTATCACATATCTGCGCTTACAGGGTATTTATCCGATAAGAGATGCTTTTGAGTGTATCTTTCATCTTGGCCAACTGTTTGGCGTGCGCCTTTTGGGCCGCCCTAATTTCGCTTAATTACACACACACACACACACACGCACACCACAAGGGAGATAACAACTCTACAAGTTGTGCGTAACTGCGGCGACGAGTCGCCCGCATTTTAGCCATCTTATTTCTTTGGCTCTTACTTTATTTTAATGTTCATCTGTCTGGGCAACAACAATCTGTGTATTTAAACAACTTTTTTTGTCATTTCTTTTTTGCATATATATGTACATATATATATTTTTTTTTTGTATTTTTGATGTAATTCAGCTTTTAGTTTTGTGGCACTTTTGGATTTATTTTTATTACATTTTTTGGACTGCTAAATGTTTGTCCGCGCAGTTTTCACTCTTATGGTTAAAGTAAAAATTTACGTTTATTTACAATTTGTCTTCATTTAGGGCGACACAAACACACACACACACATACATATATATATTTTTCGGGGCCAACTTTTTCCTCTGTCTGTTTGTTGTTGTCACGCAGCTCTCTTAACTGGGCCTTGACGATGGCCTGGGCTGGTCTCCATCTTCATTTTCATCTTCTTCTTCATCATCTCTTGAACATTTCGTTTATCTGTTTGTTCGGTTTCAAAAAATAGTTTTTAGTTTTCTTTGGCCCTGTATGATTAGCAGCTCATTTGAAAGTTTGCTTATAAGTTTAGGAACTACAGTTTATACAACTTGGCCAAAATAAAAAAAGAGGTACGTGTAAAGTTGCGACAATTCATTGCACAATAAGATACAGTTTGTACACCAAAATGTGGCCAAAACTTTGATTAATTGTTACCAAGTTGAAAATCAGAAGTCAGTGTCATAAATTGATTAGATTAAAAAGCTGCAACAGGTTATCAGATAAGAAATGTCAAAGGTCAACGAAATGCGGCCCAAATGATAATAAACAACAAACAGTTAAGAGATTGAAAAAAGGGGAGCCCAAGAACAATTAAGCAAAAGGCAATAAAATAGAAAATTACAAAACAAAAGAATTAAAGGTGGACAGAGAGAAAGAAATGCGACATAAACAAAAACAAAAGCAAAAAACAATAATTAATTCTGAGTGTCTACTTCTTTATGCCTTTGTTGCTGTTGTTGCTGCTGCCTTCTTCTCGTATTCTTGACGCCGACAGCGGCAGCGACGCGACGTCGGCCACCAACGCTGCTCGGCGAAGAAGAAGAAGAAGTAGAAACAAAAATCGTGTGTGGCTCCTCCATCGTCACCGAGGCCGAGGTCGACTCTCATGTTTGCGTGTGTGTTTGTGTTTGTATTTGTATTTGTGATTGTTTAGGCTCTGCGTCTGCGCTTGACACACACACACACACACACACACACAGAGACGAAGCCACACAACTTTGGTGGCATTCTTATAATTTTTTTTATATTTAAATTATTAAAGAAACATGAAAAAAAAAGTTGTATTGAGAAGGGGTTTCCTTGCCTTTTTGGGCTATGCGCAAACGCATCCTATGGGATCGACAGCGGAATAAACGCAACTGAGGTCCAGTCAACCATTTGAATTTACTGTAGTTGTTGTCGTTGTTGTTTTTGCTGTTGCCGTTGTTGTTGTTGTCGTTGCTGTTACTGTGGCGGCGACTCACAGGTACCTGATGTGGTATCTGGAGACGAGGGCCACACACAAAGCATCGCACGCACGCACTTCAAATTAGCCTAGCCACAGATACAGATACAGATACGCAGATATATCTACAGCTAAAGATACAGATACATATGCATGTATATACACACATGGCCATTCAAATAGCTCAAATTAATTAATTCCTTTTATTGACTAATCTTAATAAGGCACTAAAGTTTTCTGAAATTCTCTAGAAATATATATGAATAAAATACAGTGATGGTCATACAAATATCACAAATCAAATGCGGAGTTATATGATTAAATTCTTTTATTTAAAAGTGAGATTAAATAGGAACCAAAATGTTGTGGAAATTACTAAGCTTACTTACTGATTGATAAAAATTTTAAGAAATAATTTACCAAAACACATTAAATACCCATGAAATAGCACAAAAGAAATGCACAGTTAAAAGATTAATTTATTTTATTCAGTTATTTTTAAAAGGAAAAAATGTGAGGGAATTATTTAATCAAGTTGATTGTTGAAAATGTATATAATATAATGAGCAAAAGATTTAAAGAAATTCTGGTTAATTTAAACTAATTAATTGTTCAACATCTTTATAAATATATATTCAAAATTCACATTTCTAATGCGGAGTAACAGAAAAAAATTGTTTTATTTAATAATGATATTTAGGAACAAAAGTTAAGGGAAATTTAGCTTGTTAAATAAATAAATCAATCAATTAATTTATAAAAAATTTAATTTACTTTCTACTAGGCTTTATTTTACTAAATCATGTTAATAAGATACAAATGTTTGCTTTGCCTGAAAACAAGTAAAATATTTTTGTGCTATTTGCATGTCCAGGGCTGTAAATGTGAGTATTCTTTGCATGTTGCTCCAGCTATCGCACGTCTCGCTTTTAGAGCCATCCATCCATCAGAAGGGGCATCCATCACACAATGGACACGGGAAAAGAGCAGGCGAAGATTGAATTATTTGCCATTGAGGCATAATTGTTAGAAACGAGAAGCTTGAGAAGAATAGACCGCAACAGATCTCGGGCCACACACAGGCACTCATTGAGTACACACTGTACAGGTGCCCCTCTATCCGCTCTATCCTCTACCCTCCAGCCAGCTGCCTGTTGCCCTTTATGCCAACTGGTGGCACCTTTTTTGCCTTTTAATGAGCGTAAACAAACGCCGTGGGTAGTCGACGTTCCATTACCAACAACACGACGTCTTCTATTTGCCTCGGGGTGGGCAACGGAGCGATTCTTGTGGTTAAAACTGACAGCGGGACGGCAGGAGGGGAGGGAATCCTTAGCAATTGCCATTCGCTTGTCAGTTTCTAACCAAGGACTATTTCATAATTAACCCGTGTGTTCTCTTCTTTGCCCACCCAGAGACAAAGGACACCCGCAATCGTATTTGCCGTTGTTGTTTTGACACTGAGATAAGATCCTGCCTGGGTGTTCTTTTGTTCCTTTGTCATTCAGACATTCAAATACAGATGGAAGATAACCAAACCAAGACCAAGACTTCGACTCAGACTCTGACTCAGCCAGTTGCATTGACAAATTATTGTCACCAGTTTGAGCCATAAAATTGTTGCAGTCTTTTTTTTTTGACAATTGTCCGTTCAAACTGTGGAGATTAAATAATTGATCAGAGAATGGACAGGAAATGGATTGTTCAGAGAAACGAATTGTACAAAACCAGAGACGAATTTAAAGCCGTAAAGATTGAGTTATTTTCTTTTGACCAACAACAACTACAACAACAAAAATATCACACTTTCAAGCGGGTCGGATATTGTATAATCGCTAAAAACCAGCATAAACCAAGCCAAGGGCAACTTAAACTTGCCACGCATTTTTTCGACACTTTTCCCCACATTTGCCTATTCCCCATTAGCCCGGCCTAAAACAACTCCCAAGAAAGATAAAGAGACAGAGAGAAAAAAATAACTACATGACTTTGTTACGAAGAGCAACTAAAAATAAAACACGTAAAGGTGCTCGACTGGGAGATACTCTGCTTATCTATAATTCGATTGGATTCTCAAGAGATCTCTGATAGTGTTAACTATTTCCAAGAGGGTGTGCTCGACTAGGAGATACTTCTTCTGTTTTTATTACAGTACAGATATCTCTAAGTATATTTGCATAACTTTTGTATTAGTCCTGCGATGTTTACAAAGTTTTAAGGATATAAAAATTACATGTCCGTTTCTATCTATTCAAATGGGTTTATAATAAGAGAAAAGAGTTTGTAAAAATGTAGTGAGAAACTTCATATTATACTCATTTAGATCAACTTACTTTTAAAGACAGACTGTCAGTGTTTCCTTTTTTTCCTGTTACATACCCTGACAGTAAACTAAAATATCGTTTACTAAGAGTACAGGGTATGTAAAGAGAAAAACAACTGCTAAAAAATGATAGAAATATAATAAATTGTTTATGAATTATCATAGAGCTAGTTTCGCCCTATTACAAAACAGGTTACGACTGAATATGATAAATACAATAAATAAAGCAAATGCGATAAATATGATAAGCATGATAATTAACATAATTATCATTATAATTAGTAGTAAGTTTACAGTCTGACCTCTCTAAGTAACAGGGAAACTATCTCAGAGAGTTAGAAAGTTGGGATTTGCAATTGACTGATAAGACTTTGGTAGGCGTGGTCTGCATGTAGTTATGTATGTATGTATATGTTGGCCAAAGTTTTTTCTGTGTGTGTGTGTGTGTGTGAGTGGGTGGGAAATGCGGAAAACGAGAGTCGGCGGCTTTTCTCGGCTGTTGCTGCTTTAATCATTCGGTTTGTTGCATGGACAACAAGCTACAAAGTATTGTGCAAATTTGAAATGTAAATTAAAGAGATGGAGAGAAGCAAAAACGAAAACGAAACGAAACGAAACGCGAAACAAAAGGTTGCAACCAAAAAACGGCAATTGCTGCAAACTGATTACGAAAAAGTCTCAAAGTTTCACTCGGCACGAGTGCGGAAGTTATCCCACGGCATTTGGGCAACTCTCCTCGCTGCCTCGATGTGATGTGTGAATGTATCTTGGCCGCTTACAACTTCATTTGTGTATCTAACGGATGCGCGTCGTAACTTTAGATATACGTATACGTATATGTATGTGTGTGTGTGTGTGTGTGTGTAGCTTGTCCAACCCGTTTTTGCATTGTGGATTGTGGCATGTATGTGGTATAAGTTTTTAGTCGCTTCGATCGCCAGTTAAATCGCCTCTTGAAGCCAATAATAAAATCAATTAACACTTTCGTCAGCTGCCTCTGCCTGCCCACGCAGCGCTGCCACCGTCACAGTTAACAAGAGAGAGAGAGAGAGAGGAAAAGAGAGAAGGCAGCTGCTCTGCTTTAGTTTTCAAAATTTTGTCAAATCTCAGAAGGTGACGAGATGAGAATGGGAATGAAAATGAAAATGTGCGATGTGACAATGACGTTCACGTCGACATCGACGTCGCGACGCGTAGCTGCCAGCTTTAAACTCAGCGTCGGTGTCGATGTCGATGTCGACGTCAACGTCGCTGCCTGCCTTGGTCGTCAATGCGTTGCGTCGCCGTCCACATATTTTTGCTTTGTTGCTACTGAAAATTGGGTTATTGTCATCGCGACAGGGGGGATGGGGAGTGGAGAGTGGAGAGGGGTGTGAGCTTCAATTTTTATTGAACTTTTTGTTTTATTTATGGAAATTAGTGTCAAGTAAATCATGTGCATGCGCTTTTACGATATCGATAGGAATTCTCAATTTCTAAAAGCAGCATATTGAAAATCGATAAAATGATGAAACTAACTAAATTATGAAAGTTTAAGTAAGCAAGTCGATAAACATGCCAAAGGGGTTGGTTAGTCTAACACTAAAACTAAACAAGGCACTATGAAAGGTGAACCAGTTGCTGTGTTGTTTCCGCAATTGAAGGAAGTGCTCAAAGGTCAGTGAACGTCCAATGGCCTTTGATTTCGAATCTAAATAAAATATATAAAAATACTTTATGAATGATCAACAAGATTTTGATCAGCAGCAACCATATAAGGCTGCTAACCATGTGTGGATTGTAAGCCGCGTGAATTGAGAACATTTTGAAAGAGAGAGAGAGAGTTAAGGAATTTAACTAGAAGATGGGAACATCAGTCAACGTTTCTGTTGGACAACTTGGATAGCCAATTTCGCAAGTCTGTCAGTGGCAGGCACTTTGTTACTCCTGTCTCCTCCCCTCCCCTCATCTTCAGATGCATCTCTTCAACGATAACTCAACTAACGCAATCACAACTCTCGCCCGACTTTCAACACCTTCAGTTTGTCGGTATTTGCAACTTCAAAGCAAACGACGCATTTCTGTCAAATTTTCACACATTCAAGACGCATCTGTAGTTGTAGTCGCTCTGTCTATTGGCAACAGTGTTGCCAACTTTTTTTGGACAAAATAGCTGCTTCTAGTGGAAAAGCAAACGCAAAATAGCTAAGTTTCGAAGCAAAATAGATTAAAAAAGTAAAATCAATTGTTTTCATTTTCTTTTTATAAACGTTCCATTATTGTGTCTAATTCGGCAAAAATCCTCCATTTCATTATATTATCATTGACAGAGTTGTCAAATTTGTTTTAAAGCTTTAGAAAAAAATTAATAAAAAATAGCTAAATATATATTAAAAAATAGCTACATTTCCGGCTACTCGCAATCGAAGTTTGAAAATAGCCAGAAGTAGCTTAAAAAAGCTAAGTTGTCAACAGTAAATGGCAACAGATTGACTGCTAGAGAGAGGCAGAGAGACTGATAGGGATTGGATGAGGAAGAGGGAGAGGGAGAGGGAGAGGGAGAGGGAGAGGGAGAGGGAGAGGGAGAGGGAGAGGGAGAGGGAGAGGGAGAGGGAGAGGGAGAGGGAGAGGGAGAGGGAGAGGAAGAGTAACACAGCACACACAGTAGCTGACATGTGTGTGGCCCGGGCCAAAGGACACGGACACACACGAAGCCCTACGGTCGATGCTAATTTGCACGCCATAAATGAAACGAATGTGTTGAGTGGGCATGCAGAGAGAAAAAGATAGAGAAGGAGGATGGAAAGAGAGGCAAAGTGAAGTGGAGTGAAGTGCCGGCTGCTGCTTTTGCTGTGGCTGCTGCTGCTAGTTGGGTGGGCCAAGACAACGCCACCAACGACGACGACGACGACGACTGCAGGCGACGTGACATGCGTTACCGACAACGCCCCTGACTTAATACATACACACATACATATGTATTACATACATATACACACACATATGCCTATATACTGTACCCCCAAAAACTGAGTCAAGCAAGCGCCAAGAGCAAAGACCCTCTAGTACAGCTCACTTGAGAGAGATTGGTGAGCTCTCACTCACCACCGTCAAATTACCTCATTGATGAATTCAACATAAGGATGTCATTGGCGGTAAGCACAACATACACGTACCAGTAACCAGTGAATTCACTGCCTAGTTTTGCATTTTGAAATCAGCAACAACATTTTTCGACTGCTAGCAGCAGTACTAGAAGGGAAGTACAAGGAGTAGAATAAAGCGACCGATATGTGCAATCGAAACTGAAGCCGTCGCACACTTTGATGTAAAGTAGGAAGCGCCGATAAGTCAGCCGCGACAGAGGCAGCGACAGCAGCAGCAAGGCTACGTTAAGGCGGCTCAATTGAAGCGTTGCCTCTGTGACTAAATGATTACGGCTTATCTACTCGAAGGACCTGCGACGGTCAACGGTTGACTTGGCCATTCCATTTCATTCCATCATCATCAGTTTCACATCATGCCGTGGCCTCGTTCGCCTCGCCCTCGTCAATCGTTGCCGTCCTGTGCTAAGCACACACACAAACACTCATTTATATACACATACAGATATACATACTTTGTACAATTATCAGCTGCCGTTGGCCCTCAGTTAATGCTCTCTCAGTAACACAACACTCTCTCTGCAGTTGCGCTCAGTGGTTTTTCAGTGTCGCCGTCGACAATGCTTCCTTTCTCATACGCCTAGTCGACCTCACACAGAGTGCCCCCACCGACGCCTCTCACTTAAATAGCCAAAGAGCGTAGGTGTAGGTGTGTGTACTCATCTCTCTCTGTATGAGTGCGTGTGTGTGTACGTTTTACGTTTCGCCACACTACGCTGCAGCGTCGGCTTCGTTACATAGTGAAACGAAACGAAACGAAAACTGAAACGCTACGAGCAGCGCTGCTAGCGTCGACACCAAAAGTCGGCAAGCATTGAAATCGGACAGCAAACGCTGCCGCCGCTCACTCAATAGCAGCGCCAGCGTCGTTGTCGTCGTCGTCGTCGTTAGTCGCTCGACCCGTTGCTCAGTTGACTACACTCGGTTCAGTTCTCCGCAAACTTTCAAGCGAAGCGGTTGTGGTTCGTTCTCGTTTTTGATCGCCCACTAAATAAAATAAAAGCTGACTGCCAAATTAGCAGCAGCTGCTACAGCAACAATAAACAACAATTTAGATAAACGGCGTGTGGAGCATTGCAGGGTTTCAATAGTTTTCTACAACTTAAAAGTGTTGCAAGCACAACAACAACAACAGAGTGATTTTTGTGCATTTTTAAACATAAATTGAACGCGTTGAACGGTTAATTAAACAACAACAAACAACAAAATTCATAAATTATATAAATAGCTAAAAAAAAAAAAAAGAAATAAATATAATTACTTAATAGTTTAATAATACATACGTATGTGCAAACGATTTTAGTGCTTTTGTGTAGATGTGTGTGCAATAAACAAATCATTCAAAATTTATATAAATTTAATTAATTAAATACAACGACAATAAATAAAAAGCGTTAACTCGGTTGTAAAATGTTTGAGCCGTATGTGAAAATCAAAAAAAAGCGAAACGTGCATGAAATTTATCAAAATGAGAATGTCGATGTCGATGTTGTCGATGTGAATTTGGAGCAACAGTCGCCGCAGCAGCAGCAACAGCAGCAGCAACAACAACAACAGCCAAGTGATAATTGTTGCTGCCAAAGTGGCCCGCAAAATGTTGCTAGTGTTAGCGCATTAAGCAGCGCATTGGCCGAGACGTCAGCTGCGACTGCAACAGCGGCAGTGGCAGCGACAACAACAGCGAGCAGCAGCGCCAGCAGCAACAATTGCAGTCGCCTGCAGCAATTGATATCAACGCCTCCAGTATTACTGCGCAGATCGTCTCTGTCGACGCCAGCGTCAGCTTCTGCGTCTGCGTCCGCGTCAACGTCAACGTTGCCGCAACACCCACACGCTGTTGCTGTTAGCACGCCATCGCCATCGCCAACGTCGCCGCAGCAGCAACAGCAACAAGCGGCAGCGCCTTCGGTTTTGCAACAACATTTGGGTCACCTGAATTACGAAAGTGGAGCAACTGCAGCAGCAGCAACAGCGGCAGCAAGAAGTGGCACAGCAACACTGGCGCAACATTTGGCAACACCCAGCAGTATATTGCAGGCAGCTTTCAGCAATAATAACAGCAGCAGCAGCAACAACAACAGCATCAACAGCAGCAGCAACTTGCAACATATATTAACGCGCGCACAAAGTTCCTCTTCCTCCTCCTCCTCCTCCTCGAACAACTGCAGCAGCGCCTGTGCGGGCAACAGGCACTACAACGGCGGCAACAATCACAACAACAGCAACAATAGCAATAGCAACAGCATTATTGCCAGCCGATTGTTTGGGCCAACATCCTCTAGCGCTAGCTCCAGTTCAGCAGCCACCTCGTCATCATCATTATCAACATCGTTGTCTTCGTCGTCGTCCTCCTCCTCGTCGCACCACCTGTCGCCGCATCATCATCTGCATAGCCATCATTCCGCGTTGACCAATTCAATAACCAATCGCATTAATCAATCGATACGGCGGCATCTCAACCAACAGCAACATCATCACAGCAACAACAACGCCTCAACCTCATCTTCAACGAACAGCAGCAACCACAGCAACAACAACAACTCCAACTCTGCCTCCTCGTCGCATTATCAGCAACATCAGCAGCAGCTACACTTTAATTGCGCTCATCCTGCACAACAGCAACATCATCATCAGCAGCAGCAGCAACAACAACAACAACATCATAGCAACCACCATAACCAGCAGCATCACCAACACCACCACAGCAGCAATCATCATCATCATCAACAACAACAACAACACCAGCAACAACAACAACAATCTCCTCTGTGCCTAGTATTATTAGTTAAATGCCCAAATTCAAAGGAGTTTTGTAACGCCGCCGCAAATTTCTGTGATAAAAGGTAAATAATTATGAATCAAATGCCGGAAAATTAATTAAAAACAAACAAAACATTACAATAAATAATTATGCGAAAAATGACAGCGCTTAAACACTTAACCACTTAGTGGTTGTATTTTAAACTTCCGTAAACTTTAAATACAACGGAAATCAAAAACAATTTGTAATACGAAGAGAAGAAGGAATGTTTGGAAATGAAACAGGGAAATAGAGAAATTATTGAAAATTAAACAGAGTTTCAATTGGTTAAAATAAAACTTTAATTTACCATCAACAAATAACTAACATTTAATTTAAAGTAAAATTCAAACAAGAAGATTTCTATAAGGGAAACTTTAAATAATGCACGCTACAGTAGTACTTGAATACAAAGAACTCTTTACTGATTCTTACACTTGACTTGACTTGTATTTTAAACTTCCGTAAACTTTAAATACAACGGAAATCAAATACAGTTTGTAATACGAAGAGAAGAATGAATGTTTGGAAATGAAACAGAGTTGTAAATGGGAAAAACAAATAGAGATATTGAAAATCAAACATAGTTTCAATTAGTTAAAGTAAAACTTTAATTTACCATCAACAAATAACTAACATTGAAATGAAATTAAAATTAAAACAAGAAGATTTCTATAAGGGAAATTTCAAATAATAATCGCTACAGTAGTACTTGAATACAAAGAACTCTTCAATGATTCTCACACTGCACGACTTGACCCGATTTAAGACCTTCTACGGACTTGATCCACCTCGTTATACATTTGATTAACACTTGCAATTCGTGTTGCATCCTTGAATTTATGACGAGCACAGCAACAGCAGCAACACAATTTATTTTTTTTTTACTGTTTACCAACATTGTTTGTTGTGTATTCATTTGAATGACTTGACGTTTTCACTGGCATTCGTTTGGGTATTCATTTGCCAGCGATTTGTGCTAGTTTAATTTTCAACCTCGACGTAACCCACTTACCAATTGGGCTGCCTTGGCTGACCTTATGCACCAGTGTTGGTAAACACACACAAATACACACACACGATTCTAAAAGTAATAATGAACTCAGAACTCACTCCCATCTCTCTCACTCTCCCTCTCGCTCGACCTAAAAAAGCAATAAAATTAATAACAAATTTTGGGGTAAACAATCATAAATTTAATGCTGATGCGTTTTGTTTGGTTTAATGAGAGTGGGTGGTTGGGTGGTTGGGTGGTTGGGTGGCAAGTCCAAAGGTAAACAACAGCTGCTTGTCATTGGAGAGTTGTGCCGCATTGTTTATAATGAAATGAAATTCGAGGCATGTTTTTGTTTCGTTTCATTTCATTTTCAAGTGGAAACGACAACTTTTATTTTATTTTCTACTTGTTGCTTATTTTCTTTGGCCTTGTGGCGCCACAAATCGCCACGATGCAAAGTCCAAAACGATATGGAATTTTCTCTGCGATTGCATTTCTTAGCAAGATGATTCATTCTGAAGTTATTCACAAATTGATTGGTTTTTATAATGAAATAAATATTTACATCATTTCATGTAAAAATCCAATTGGAATTATCAAATTTATTCTAAAATTTCGAAATGCTTTTCAAATCTAATTGAAAAATTGTATTTATGTTTAGCTTTTCATTTCAGAAAAGTCTTTTGAAGAAAATTTATATTCAATCGATAAGTAAATTTCAAAAAGCTTTTGAACTCAATTCGAATTTGTTTCTTATTCAATATATTGTGCGATCACTGTATCTTATGTAGACTGCATTTTAATTATACTTTTGTGATTGCTTATGAACTGGGAAATGTCTGAGTTGTGGTTTTTTGTGATTTTTTGTTGTTTTTTTAATATTTTTTTTTGCACGCCCTCTGAGCAAACGGGACGGGAAGTTTGCTTCAGTGCCTCGGCGTTGCAAGGGTCCGATTTAATACTCCGCTTGTTTGGCAACATGTGGCAGCAACATGGGCTGAAAAGTTAATGCTAATGTAAATGCTTATGTAATTATTATTCACATTTGTAATTTTTAAGCCCTTTTTTTCTGCAGCATTCAACAAATCACAAAACAATGCCAAAACATAATACTTTTTTTGTTGTTGCAAATGCCAATCACAAAGTTCGAATGCGTTCATCTCTTTTGCTCTGTGCATCAAGCAACTTTCTCATTTTAATATCAATAAGCATCATAAGTGTGTATGTATATTTTTAATAAATTATTTAAAAAAAAAACTTTCAAAAGTTATACAAGCATTCAGCTGAAATTAAATTAATTAACATCGGACCGTCGAGTTCAGCAACAATGTTGCTGATCAGCCAACAGCAACATGTTGCCAACGCCATGTGGATGCTAAGCTGAGCCTGTGAGAGAATTACCAATTGTAGTGGATTCTGTTTGTTGAACTCTTCTGCCAAACAATGAAATCATTGCTACAGATATTTCACTTTTCACTTTGCTCAACGCATTTCACCCAATAATCATCATCATAAAAGCAACAACAACAACAACGATCAACTCTTTCACTATTGCCCACATTTTGAATTTAGAACAAATCTCTACGGAAACCACAAGAAGCAAACAAACACAAATTTCTAAGCCAATAAAAAGATATTTGAACACACACACATACACACACACACACATACGCAGAAGTGCTAGCATGAGGCATGCGCCATGTGCCTAGAGAAAAAGTAGTAGAAATCCGGCAACAACAACAACGACGACGACAACAAAAATGAAAGCACGACAAAAACAAAATGTGAAAACGCATGAAAGCCAATTTCTTGCCGCTTGGTCGTCGTTTCCTTCGTTGCCTTCGCTTCGTCGCAGTCGCCGCACAATTTGTTTAGAAAGTGCAGAGAAATGGTAAAAGCGGCAAAATGCAAACAAGCCAACAGCAGCAGCAGCAACAACAACAACAACAATAATAGCACGCCAAGTTTGGCCCAAAACTTGTGCATTGTAAAAATTGGGCACAAAATGTTTTTATTAATTTATTGATTTCATTTCATGCCTCAACACGATAATGAAGTATGATGATGATGACAATCATAATGAGACGTTTGTCTATCTCTTTTCTGCTGCTACTGCTGCTGCTTCTTCTGTGTCTACTACTATTATACAATACTATAAGCCAGGCCACGCGTTCAACGGCAACGTGCTTATTGAACGCAAGAGAGAGTGAGAGATAGAGAGAGCGAGCGAGAGAGCGAGCGAGAGCGTGTGTAAACTGAGCTTTGCTACGCCAACTACGTCATCAAACAAGTTTGAATTGCCGCAAGCTTATCGCGCTCTTTGCACGTTATTGTTGCTGCTGTTGTTGTTGTTGTTTCGCTTACATAAAGCCTCGTTTCGCCTCGTCGTTTCGTTCGTGACTAGCAGCGATGTGCTCTCGTTTCACGTTGCTTGACTTCGGTTACACTGCGGTCGGGTGAAATTCGCTGCCGTTAACGTCGCATCGAAGCGACAGCGCTGCCGCCTACGCGCCTGCGCACACACACACACATACAGTGCTCGCCATACAAATAAATACAGGCCAGGTCTCTGTTTCTGTTTCAATGCATGCTTGTCATTTTTACGTAATCGAAATATGTATGTTTTCCCTCTGTCGTTATTTGTTATTAACGCAAAAATAGTTTAAACTTTCATTTATGTTGCAATGCTGCTGCTGCTCAGCTCTGCCGCTGCTCTGCTTCTGCCGCCAAAGTGTCAAAATTGAACGAAGCCAAAGCTCTGCCCTCCAGCATTTGTTTCTTGTAGTTTTTCTCCTTTACTTCTGCTTTCTCAGCAAAGTGGGACTTTATGCTTTATTAATTGCAAAAACTTTGGCCATTTCTTATACATTTCTAATATTAATCATTAACATAGTTGAAGAGGAGAAATGTAATTAACCTACCTTAATAGTCAACGGTGCAAACATCCAATCGTTTGCAAAAAAAAAGTTCGCAACCGACAAATTTCACTCTACTTAAATGATTTTATACATTTTATATAACAACACCAACAACGACAGTAGCAGCAGCGCCGCGTCGCAGTCGACAGCGACTTTCACGAAAACTGCAAGCAGAACTGCAGAGAGACGCTGAGGAGCTTTCTCCTTATGCCTCAGCCTTTGCCTCGACTGCGCTGCTCTGATCTGAACGAATTGACGACTGAACTCCACAGAAAGCCGAAGTCTAAGCAGATAAACCAGCAACAACAACTACGAGTGCAAAAGCAAAAACAATAAAATGAAACGAAACGAAACGAAACGTAACGATAAAACGAAACTTGAGCGTGGGAGTTTTGAAAATTAATATGCGTTCAAGTGTTGACATCGACTCCAAAATATACATACATATGTATGTATGAATGAATCAGAGGATAAGGCGAGAAACGAAGACGAGCACAATCGAGAAAGGGCGATAGGATGAACGGGTTGAGCGAAGAGAAATTGCATGAGCAGTGGGTGGATATCGTTATTGTTGGTGTTGTTATTGTTACTGCATTTAGTTGCGGAAGTTAAGAGACGAGACGACTGATCGCTAAGAGTAGTTTCTCTTTTGAAATCATTTTCATTGGCATGAAAGATCACATTATTTAAATTAAATGGCCAAGTCGTTTTTTTTTGTGCTGTTGTTGCTGCTAAATTTATCTTTGCATCGCATTTATACAAATACAGATGCATGTGTGTTTGTGTGTGTGTGTAAAATGAAAAGCATTTCCTTTTCTTCAAACGTTTTTCACTCGACTCATTTGTTGTTGTTAGGCGAGTGAAAGGAGTATTATCTGCCCATGTTGTTGTTGTTGTTTCTATTTTGTTTTGGTGAAAACGGCAAAACAGCAACAACAACAACAGTCAGTGAAAACTCATGCGATAATTTGTTGTAAAAATGAAAATTTTCACCATTTTTATTATTGGCCTGCCTTTTGTTGTCGACATTCGTCTGGGTTTGGAGGCTTTTTATTTTCATTTTTCTCTCTTTTGTTTTATCAAATTTCATTTAAATGCTAATGAAAAGTTGCCGGAAGTGTGCGTGGAAAGCAGCAAGCGAGTCAGCTTCAATTATATAACATGCTACTTTGGCGGAAAATTGGTGAAAAGTTGTAAGTGATTGTTGCATTTGGCGCGCTTTTCACTTGGCAGCTGAATCGCCAGATCCCCACACCACAGCTCTCTCCCCCTCAACTTCTCTTACTCTCTTTTGTTTTCCCCCTCTTTGTCAGCTAAACCGATTTATTATATCTTAACGCGTGCTGCGCTGCCGTTTCTCATAAATTCTCTGACTGCTGGGGCAGCGACTGCGACTGCGACTGAGATCTGCTTGAGTGTCAGCGTTGCCATATCATTGTACTTTTGTTTGATGCGCCCACGCTAAAGAAGATCGCCCATGGCGTAGCATTAACAGCGTGTCCGTGTCCAAATGCATTCGATTCAGCTGCCAATGACGAAGCAGACGGGGAAAAAGAATTTAAGAAAAGACAAACTACAGTGACCTCTCGCTATATTAATAGCAAGTCTAAACATTGTTTTTTTTCTTAAATTGAATATATGTACATATTTAATATGCTAAATTAGTTAAACAATGCACAAGAGTGACCATGTCATTTGATATGTCAGTTTAATACCCCTGCTTACCACGCATTCACTGAGTACGTCATGTTTTCAGTGCAACCCTCAATCACTTTTAAGGTCCAGCCTTAAGTGCTGAGTCTTTAGGAATTCTTGACAGCAACAGAAGCAAATTAATCATCACGAGTGTAACCTCACTTTAAGGGAGGCTGCCTAAAATCATATCGTTTCTCTTTATTTAACCTTACGAGTTGTTTCAGAGTTCTGCGCCTTGGGGTTTGCCTTGTGGCGTTGCCATTCAATGTCATAAGCAAACAAAACTTTTGGCTCTGGCCCTTCAAAGCTCTAAGAGATAGAGCAAGCGAGAGAACGCCGTTGTGTGAGAGAACTTGAGAGAGACAACAGCTTAAGCTATGCAAGTGTATGTGTGTGAGTGTGTGTGTGTGTGTGTGTGTCTCTCAATGCCAAATCAATGTCATTACCACTAAAGCACAGTCACTAAAATTGAATAAAGCTACTTGAAGGTACTAAACCTGACGATACAGCGGTTGCCTTCGCCGCATGATTGACGTCGTTGTCGCAGTCGCTGACGCTGTCGGCGTCGGCGTCACAATGCTGTACGCTGACTTTGTTTTCTTGCTCTTCTTGTTGTTGTTGTTATTGTTATTATTGCTGATACTTCCGATGCTGGTTTACGGTTTGTTCGCTCGTTCGTTCGTTCGTTCGTTTACCTTGATAACAAATGCGCGTCAACCTTTTAACACACGCACGCGCGCTCTGTCACACACACACACACACACACACAGAGGCAGATTGAAGGTCCTTTTTGAGGCATTTGATGGTCACTGTCTCAGCAGCAGATGCAGCAGCAGCAGCAATGCCAAAAATTGTGGCAACTCCTTGGATAGAATCTCTGCCCCGCTGTTCAGTTGTGCAGCACCTATTATATTATAGTAATTCTTGTTGTGTTGTTGTTTCAGCCTTGTAAAGATTTTTCCGAGTTTTTCTATGCTTAATTGTATATAAAAATGTTGCTGTTGTTCCTTTTGCATCTGCTCACAGCTCTCATTGTTATTGCGTGTGTGTGTTGCTGTTGTTGTAGCAGATCCTCTCTCTCCCTCGCCATCGCCCATTGTTTGTCAATTTTCCACTCTTGGCTACAATATATTTTGGCCCATTGTTTGCTGTCATCTGCAGACTTTGCCTGAGTTTGAGTTATCCTTCATCCTCAGCATCCGCTGTGACGTTTCCTTAGCCGCCTCAGATTTTCTTTGCCCACACAACGCAGAGTGTTGAGCATTTAGTTTTCATTTACCGCTTCAGCATGACAGTCGCGTCTTCTCCGCTGTTGCCCGCATACTAAAGATTCCTACAAACTCGAGCTGTGATCAGAATCCACTTAAGGCGAACGCCCTGTGCTTTCATAAAGCTCACTCGAGAGAGACTCTCTCATAAATTCAGACTCGCACTCATTCGGTCTGTGAAGCGCCCACTCAGTGTTGTTCGGGTTGATCGATCAATCGTTTATTCGTTTATTCGTTCGGTTCGGAATAACGGTTCACTCGCGAATTTTATTTTCGCTCCTCGCAATTATGCCCGCTGCACTTTGCATTTTGGCGCATTCCGTTTTGTGATTTCCGTGTGCTTGTTTGTCTTAGTCACAGTCTCCGTCCTCGTCTCACTTTTTTTTTTATTTCTTCCTGTCTTTGTGTCTGTCGCGTTTGAAGAACTTTTTATATTATTAACTTTGGATATAATTTGTTATATTTTGTGTGCATTTGGTTGTGTGTTATTGCGGCAAGCTGGAGAACTCTCTGCTTTTAAAGCTGCTCAACTTACTCGCCAGACATTCGAGCTGCGATAGTAACTTAGTCAAGATTGAGTTTGAGCGCAGCATCATGGATCTGTTGCAAGAGCCAAGGTGCCTTATCAATTTCTATACTCTTTTAATTTATTTGATTTTATTGTATTTATATTGACATTTAATAAATCAACAATTTGTATCTATTTTTGCAGATTGCCGGTGAACGAATGTCAGGCAAGCCAAACAGCTAGAGTTACCTCGAACCTGCACGCATCCAGTAGCACAATGGCGGTCAGTCGTGTTCCCTCGCCGCCCTTGCCGGAAGTTAATACGCCAGTTGCTGAGAACTGGTGTTATACGCAGGTAAGACACACATTATTAATCCCCTCCCTCTCTACCCAAAAGGGATTAAATTACAATATGTATATGGACACCCAACGATAACGAGCCTGCGGATTTGCGGATCTGGTCAATGTTTGCATTCCTATGGATTTGCCGACATCGCAGCTGCTCGAATTTCAATAAAGTAAACTGATTCCCCATTTTGTGGTTATGTGCATATTGCTCTTCTTTTTATTTTTCTTGTCTGCACAGGAAAATGCATTTCCGTTCCATCGCCCAGCTCTCACTTGTCTTGCCGTCTCTCTTGTGTCGCAGGTGTCCATTGCGTTTCAAAATGAAATTGATACACAATGCCCAACATGGGAAACATTCAAATACAAAAGCGAGAGCGATGCAAAGAGATTTGCCAAGATTTGTGGATTCTAAGTAGGCTGCACTTAAGCCGAAAAGCTCTCTCTCTCTCTCTCTCTCTTCCTGCGATTGCTCTTTATTTGTTTAATGTCCACTAAGAGCGGTTAAATAAAATTAGGAAATTTAATGAAATGTAATGAATAACGTAATGATTCAAAATGAAACAGGGAAGTAAATTAGTATTAGTTTTATGAGATGCAAAGAGATTTGTCAAGATTAGTGGATTCTAAGTAGGCTGCACTTAAGCAGAAAAGCTCTCTCTCTCTCTCTTCCTGCGATTGCTCTTTATTTATTTAATGTCCATTAAGAGAGGCTGAGCAAAAGTAATTTCAATTAAAATATAATTAAGAAAAATTGATTTATATTAAAAAGTATAATAAATGATACAAAATGGAACGGGGAAACCCCAGCAAATAAAGTAGAAAATATAAATAAATTAGTGTTAGTTTGACCAGGAAATTAGAATTAGTAGTAGTAGTAATATTAATAATAGCATAAAAGCGCTTTTAAGTAAACAAAAATATAAATATTTCTATAATATCTTCATACATTTAGCATATTTTTTAATCTATTTGAAATAATTTGTTTACTTGCAGGTCAAAGTGGTTAAATTTAGTTATATGTGGACCATAAATAACTTTAGTTTTTGTCGGGAGGAAATGGGTGAAGTACTCAAATCGTCCACATTCTCAGCCGGTGCTAATGACAAACTAAAATGGTAAGTTAACCGTCTAAATTATAAGCATGAAATTGCATTTATTAATTTGGGTTTCATTTATTTATAGGTGTTTACGGGTGAATCCCAAGGGACTAGATGAGGAAAGCAAGGATTACTTATCATTATATTTACTGTTAGTTTCGTGTAACAAATCTGAAGTCAGAGCCAAGTTCAAATTTTCCATATTAAATGCAAAACGTGAGGAAACCAAAGCAATGGAATCCCAGCGGTAAGTCTTCTTAAAAACTTCTTAATCAATTTGATAATTGATAATAATAATATGATAATAATTGTAATTTATTTGCAGAGCTTACCGTTTCGTGCAGGGCAAAGATTGGGGCTTTAAGAAGTTTATACGCCGCGATTTTCTCTTGGACGAGGCCAATGGCCTTCTTCCTGAGGATAAGCTGACAATATTTTGTGAGGTCAGCGTTGTGGCGGACAGTGTGAACATCTCCGGACAATCCAATATTGTGCAGTTCAAAGTGCCGGAGTGCAAGCTCTCTGAAGATCTCGGCAATCTCTTTGACAATGAGAAATTCAGCGATGTAACGCTCTCGGTTGGTGGCCGTGAGTTTCAAGCGCACAAGGCCATTTTGGCAGGTAAGATGATTGGCAATACCATTTAAGCCTAAACTGAATTTATGTCTAATTTTTTTTATATATTTGTTATTCACAGCGCGTAGTGATGTCTTTGCGGCCATGTTTGAGCACGAAATGGAGGAGCGGAAGCTGAATCGTGTCGCCATAACCGATGTGGATCATGAGGTACTCAAAGAGATGCTTCGATTCATATACACGGGCAAGGCGTCGAACCTAGAAAAAATGGCTGATGATCTCTTAGCGGCTGCTGATAAGGTAAGCTGCAAATTCAACAGCACTTTTAATATTAATATTAATAATAATATGTAATATTTATTTACAGTACGCACTCGAAAAGCTGAAAGTGATGTGCGAGGAGGCGCTGTGCGTCAATCTCTCTGTTGAAACAGCAGCCGAAACGTTAATATTAGCTGATCTCCACAGTGCGGATCAATTGAAAGCACAAACGATAGATTTCATTAATACGTAAGTCGAGCATTTTCTGATTTATATGAATTATATAATATAACTGACATTTGTTGTGCTTACTCACAGTCATGCCACCGATGTGATGGAAACCTCTGGCTGGCAAAATATGATCACAACACATTCACATTTGATAGCGGAGGCATTTCGTGCCCTCGCAACACAACAAATCCCACCAATTGGACCACCAAGGAAACGCGTGAAAATGAGCTGAAACCATAATGCAGAAGCAAACCATTTAACACTAGCAACAACAACAACAACAAAAACAACAAAAACCAGCAGCAACAACAACAATACCTACAAGAGCAACAATAATAATAATAATAATAATAACAATTGTAAAACAAAATTCACTGGTTGCATTGAACATTTGATCAAGATTCAATTCAGATTCAGAGCAAATGATAAAATACTACGAGCAGCTACTAATATTATTATCAATAACAACAACAACAACAAAAACAAAAACAACATTATCGATAACAACAATAAGATAAACTGGGTGAAGCCAGCAATAGAAGAAGCAACAGCTGAAGCAGATACAAAAATTATGTTTATTGTTTCGAAATCGGTTAATTTTATTTTCAATAACTTGATAAATGTATTATTTTTATTTTGTTGATTTATGATTATGTTTAATGTTTATTTGTAAGATGAAATTTAAAAGTAAAAAACAAACAAAAAAGAGAACAGAAAAAAAACAACAAGAAAAGAAAAGAAACAAATTAATAAATAAACTTTTTAATAAGAGTAAACGTTCATTAAGAAGCGAAGGCAAATATAATCGTATACACATAAATAATAAAATAAAATAAAACATTGCGTAACTATTATAATTATTATTATTATTATGTAATTCTATTATTATGATTACCGCGTATAATTACAAAGCGTACACTTTGATTGTGATGTATATTCGATGAGTATGACTAATGCATAATGATACGGATATGATAATGAAGTTGATTTATATATTGTGTATATGTAAACTCTGCTAATTGAATTCAAGAGAGCATTAAAGGTTTTATTTTTGTATTTACCGAAAGCAACTCCCCCTCTCCAAAAACACAACCACACACACAAACACACACATCAGCGAATCGAAGAATCGTGTTGTCCAAACAAACAGAAAAGATGCAACAAACTATCATAAGCTGCAACCACCGTCGTTACACATGCCACACAGCAACACACACACACACACCACAAACAATAAATGGAAACATTATATACATAATACTTCTATTCTATTTTCGTTAAACTAAAAAAAAAAAATAAACTCCAATGTTTTTTGTTTTTAAGTATTTAATGCAAACCTTTTTGTTTCTTGTATAAATAACTACAAAAAAAATTAAAGCATTGAAGAAATAAAAGCAAAATGTAGCACTCTGTGTATAGTAAGCAAAAACAACAACAACATCGTCTTTCTTATAAACCGGCAACGAGTCTTCTATCATTGTCTCGGTCAGTCAGTCAGCAATGGGGTTGTCTGGATGCTATAAGCCTAGTCAGGACTTGTTCTTTTTCCAGCTGCAGTTGAAGATGTTTTCCTTCCGCCATCCAAATTTTTTTAATTTGCAAAAGTAAATAAAATTATCTGAAGAAAGCAGTGAAAAGCAACAAACGAATAAATTAAAAGTGATAATACTCATTCAACTTCTTATAAATATTCAAGATTTTATGAAAGGAAGTCGATAAAACTACATGGAATCCAATGAACCTTATTCAAAAAGATGTAGAGAGCAGTTGGTCAAACAGTTTGCTTGATTGATTAATTATGACAGCATTTGCAAATTGTAAATAAATAGCATTAGCCTTTTGATTGTGGTAATTCAAGTGCACAAGACAACAGTTAAATGATACTTATACAGCATTATTCAAAAGCTATTCCAAATTGGATCAGTCATAAAGATATCAATAGATTGTTATTTGAATTCCAATTGACCAAAAGGAAGCAATTAATTTAAGAATGCTGTGTGAATGATTGAAAACTAAACTCGTAAAATTGTGGAAATAAAAAAAACGAAAAGAAAATATCAAAATCTAACATATTAAAGCTAACTAAGATACATTTTTATGCATGCCAATCTAAATGTGTAGAAAACAATAAAGGGTCAGGAGTACAGAACTTATATGTATGTAATAAAACTTAAAAGTAAAAAGTAAACTGGGGAATATGCAACACGAGAAACCTTTTTAAAAAGCAAATTGTAATTGTATTTAACAAATTAGATAATAAATTAATATGTTCTAAACACGTAGCGACTATTTTTTCTCCTGCTCATCTAAAAACTGCTGCAATAGTGTCCCATCAATTGGAATGGTTAATTGTTCGGAGCCATCGACACTGCGCTTTGACTTGACCAATTTGTGATCCAAGAATTCGGTCAGCTGAGCGCGTAATGCCAAATCAGAGCTCACGAGGAAGGCCTCACGACAGCTCCAGTACAAGTCCTTGAATGGCATGCCCTGGTAATTGGCATTCCCTTTGTTCTTTAACTGAAACTTTACAATCAGCATATAAATGCCTCTCGAGTTCGTCGTCAACGAGGAGAATACACTTCGCATCGAGGAGAGCGCCAGCTCGCCTGAATTTTGCACCAAGAGTGAGTTCTCGAAAGCCGTTTCATCAGTATACGGCAGCATGGTGGTGCAATCCCACCAGGAGAAGTTGAAGTTGCTTAGTTTGTTCTGGTCCCACACTAAATAAGGAATGGATATTAATGAATTGTATCCAGTATTACGTTCATAATTAAGTCTACTCACGCAAGGGCGTATTGATGTGATCTATGGAGGCCAAGAGATGTATATTAGGTACACGGGCCAGGCGCGACAGGATGGCTTGAGCCTTGACATTGCGTAGCATGGCGCCGTCTAGATTGTGCACAATCAGATAAAGATGAGTATCGGGTATCAGCGCAAACTCCTCTTCGATCAGGTCCACAGCCTCATGCGCATTACCCGGACTTGGGCCCGCATCCAGTATTTCCGTGGTAATGCTGTCCAGCACATCTTTGAGCGTCAGGCTGGGAAAGAATCCGTTGACCACGAGCACCGTTTGTTTCGAGAGTACATCACGATGAAAGGACTGCAGCAGCTGTCGCTTTGAGCCCAGTCCATAGAGCAGAATATTGAAACCCTCGTTCAGAATACACATCCACTTGGAAAAGTAGGAGCGATACTCTTCCATTATAGCATTGATTGCCGTTTCATGCTCCGCCGACGCTTTCATATCGGCCAATAGAGTGAAAAGTCTATCTGCGGCCAGTCGTGGATTCTTAAGGCGATCCAGTGTGTGATCTGATGTGAGTATCTTGCTGCTGGCATGAGAATGGAAGTAACCATCGCTTTCTGGCACGTACTCGTTGGATCGTTTAACACGTGCCGATTGCCGCTGGCGCGCTGCTGATGGAGTCTTGGGAAGTACAGGAACCACAATAGCTCGACGTGCCTTGGCAGGAGTTTTCGGCTCATCATCGGCGGCATCATTATCTGAGGTGACCCCGTCGCTATCACTGCTGCTGCTGCTTGAGGTGTTCTCATCGGTTGGCTGAAAGTCACTCTCATCCCCAGAAAAGTCCTCTTCGGAATCAGCCACAATTCTGGCAATTTCTGTGAGACAATAATAAATGTTAAGATTATTAACATTACTTCAACTGTAAAAAACTTACGCTGTTTAACTTTTGTCCGGACATGCGACGGTGTTTTTGGCTGATCTACCTTCTTCCGCTTAGTGTCTGGTGTTTTGACACCCAACCGAGGAGTCTTTGGTGTTTTCGGTGTCTTTGGCGTACAAGGAGTGGCATTGAGCGCAGCCATGGCCATTGCATCACGTTTCTTGGGCGTATTAAAGCCAAATAAACTGGTGCCCGCCACATTGTAATCAGCCTGTATCAACTCTAAATCTCGTGCATTTGGCTTTGGTGCACCTACATCTGGTTCTCCGACATCTTCTTCATTCTCCGACGGCAGCTCATCGTGATCCGAACACTCAACATAGTTGACAACAATGTGTTTCTTTGCTGCTCCGTTTCTAAAGGCTTGATACTTCTTGGTGGGACTCGGCCTACGCGCTGATCGGCGTGCTTGAGGCTGCTCCTCCACCTCAGCGGCGCTGGATTCCTCCGAGTTTGTTAGATTTTCAATAGATTTCAAACTGACTGACTTTGGACGCCCTCCTGTTGTCTTCTGTTTCTTTGGTGTCTTGTATTCGGCGCCAATAGACGCAGCTGCCTGCATCTTTGTTGGAGTGTCACTCATTTTATAAAGCTATTTACGTGGCACTCCAAGAAACACTAACTTTAGTAATTCCAAAATAATGAGAACAATATAAATGGAGAAAACTAAATAAGTATTTGTTGCATAAAAATAACTTGTTGTTTTTGCCGCGGTTTTGTTGATTATGATATCGGTCAATCGCTTTTACACAGCTATGCCTATCGATAGCATTCCCTCAAGATAATTATGGTGTTTATACGATAACGATATTACGATACGACATATTATCTATCGCACTGTTATGCGTGAGTCGTGTTTGGCGCCATACATTGGATATACAAAAAAACATTAGCTATCGAAGATGTGCCGAAAATGAATTGTAAAATAAGTTGTTAATATGGTAATTTATTCGAAAACAAGGCCAATTTCATTTTGAACAATAAATGACCGTTCGTTTGAAAGCTATCGAATAAATTGGAACGATATATCGTCAAATCGAAATTAGGTACATCACTAACTCTGAGTCAGGCGGTTTAGCGTGCGGCAATTTTTCACAGAGAGCAGTAGCCAAGTGTTTTCCATTTGTTTAATTTTTTATTAAAAGTCGCACAACACAAACGAAAAATGTCGACATTGGCAAGTCCTTTATCCATCGCTGGCACGCGACAATCCGGTGCATCAGTGCGTACGCAGAACGGTAAGAAATCATTAGTTTGAACAACAGCTGCAGCCGTTAAGTCGCCGGGGTCCAAGCACGTTGCCAGTGCGACCCTCCCACGACCATTAGGAATGTTCCCGAACAAAGAATTAGATGTCTTACTCACATTAAAGTTTTGTTTCTTCACATATCAAACGCAGCAAAATGAATACAATTAATGTGAAACACCAAACACCACTCAAAGTGAGGTTATGGTGTTCGAAGCGTCTAGGTCCCCTATTTACAATTGGTCCCTTATTTACCAATTACATTCTTTCGTTACAGTCATGGCAGCCCTCTCCATATCGAACATTGTGAAGAGCTCGCTAGGTCCCGTTGGCTTGGACAAAATGTTGGTTGATGACATTGGAGATGTTACTGTTACCAATGACGGAGCAACTATTCTGCGTCTGCTTGAGGTCGAGCATCCAGCTGCTAAGTAAGTCTGACCATAGATGAGTTTTGGGTGTCTTTTAACCAGTTCTTTAGGGTGCTTGTGGAATTGGCACAACTGCAGGATGAGGAGGTTGGCGATGGCACCACATCCGTTGTTATTCTGGCCGCAGAGCTACTGAAGAACGCCGATGAGTTGGTTAAGCAGAAGATTCACCCAACTTCCATTATCTCTGGCTACCGTATTGCTTGCAAGGAAGCATGCAAGTACATTTCAGAGCACCTGACTGCTCCAGTGGATGAACTCAGTCGTGACTCATTGATTAACATTGCAAAGACATCGATGAGCTCCAAAATCATTGGCGCCGATGCCGACTTCTTTTCGAGCATGGTAGTCGATGCTGCTCATGCCGTCAAGATCACCGATCCCAAGGGACAGACCGCCTATTCCATCAAAGCTATCAACGTGCTTAAAGCTCATGGAAAGTCAGCCCGCGAATCTGTGCTGATTCCAGGATATGCCTTGAACTGCACCATTGCCTCACAGCAAATGCCTAAAAAAATAGTAAACGCTAAAATTGCCTGCCTTGATTTCTCGCTGCAAAAGACCAAGATGAAGATGGGCGTGCAGGTATTGATCAACGACCCAGACAAGCTCGAGGCCATTCGCGCACGTGAGCTGGACATCACTAAGGAGCGCATCAACATGATCTTGGGTACCGGCGTCAACGTTGTGCTGGTCAGTGGGGGCGTCGATGATCTGTGCATGAAGTATTTCGTCGAGGCCGGCGCCATGGCTGTGCGTCGCGTAAAGAAGAGTGACTTAAAGATTATTGCCAAGGCCACAGGTGCCGCTTTTCTTACGTCGCTGACAAACATGGATGGCGAAGAGACCTTCGACTCCTCGATGGTGGGTGAAGCATCTGAGGTGGCACAGGAGCGTATCTGCGATGATGAGCTCATTCTCATCAAGGGCACTAAAGCACGGTAAGAGGCCGTTTATCGAGTACCTAACATTGCCATATCATTTATCATTTTTATTCCTATATGCTTCTAGTGCTGCTGCTTCGATTATTCTGCGTGGTCCCAACGACTTCTACTGTGATGAGATGGAGCGTTCTGTGCACGACGCTCTTTGCGTGGTCAAGCGTGTGCTGGAAAGCAAAAAAGTCGTTGCTGGCGGCGGCTGCGTTGAGGCAGCTCTGTCTATCTACCTCGAGAACTTTGCCACTTCCCTCTCATCGCGGGAACAATTGGCTATTGCCGAGTTCGCTAAATCGATGTTGGTCATTCCGAAAACTTTATCTGTAAATGCCGCCAAGGATGCCACAGACTTGGTGGCCAAGCTGCGTTCCTACCACAACTCCAGCCAGACAAACAGCAAAAATGCCGAACTTAAGTGGACCGGCTTGGATCTAATTGAGGGCGTGGTACGTGACAACAAGAAGGCCGGCGTACTCGAGCCAGCCATGTCAAAGATTAAATCGTTGAAGTTCGCCACCGAGGCAGCCATCACAATTTTGCGCATTGACGACATGATCAAGCTGAATCCAGAGGATAAGAGCGGCAAGAGCTACGCCGATGCCTGCGCTGCCGGCGAGCTGGACGGTTAAAGCTATAGTTCACACCGCTACTATCATTTCTTTTACTTGATTAGGCATTTAATCTTATGTATCACTTACTGCAAACTTTCGCCCCACCCCCCATTTATTTGTAATAACAATTTAATTGTTTGATTGCTAACTGCGATTTGTATTAATACCGCACCATTAATCAACCTTTCTCATTCACTTAATATGCATAATAAATGGAACTTCAGAATATGCTGCGGCGTATGCAAAACTAATCCGTGGAGAGTGTAGGCAATGTTTTTATTATTATGGGATAACTATGAGAGAGAATACGCTTTAGAGAGCCGGAGAGCCCGTGGTCTATAAATAGGTCGTGCATCTGTTCTGTCTATAAATACAAAAAGAAAACAAAATCCGAAAGCAGCAGTCGCATGGCGTGTAAAGAAATTGAATTGGAAATTTGTTAAAATTGTAGAAATCTTGTGAAATATGTCTGCAAATCCTGTGGAAGGCGCCGTTGGTGGCGATCTAAACAACAATGAGACGGAAGTGGACACGGCAAATGGACAGTCACAGAATGAGCTGCTCGATATGGTTTTCACATTGGAGAGCGAAAAACAAGCACTGCTCGAGGAGTCTCGCAAAAGAATTGGAACTCTGCGTAAAGATTTTGAGGTTAGTTTCCAACGAACATTCTGTGCACAATTAATGTACTGAAAACATATTTTAAACAAAGGATGCACGATGCGAAAATGAGCGACTGAAGAAGCGAGTGGCAAATTTGGAGCAGTCGCTTAAACAGTCTGTGATGCTGGGTGGCACAGAAGCTCCGAAATCTCGACAAGAACAGGAGGAATTGCTGCTCAAAGCCAAAACGTTGCTGTTTGAAAAGACCAAAGTGAACAAACAGCAGGAGCAACAGATTAGTGTGCTCAAGAATCAAGTTGACTCAATCAAGGATGTGCTGCAAGTGACCAAAGACATGTTGCAGCTCAAGACCACAGAGTGCGAGCACACGCAGGCACGTTTGGAGAAGGGCCAACTGTGGATTAAGGCCGAGCAGGAGAAGTGTGCATTGACCGAAAAGAAACTCGTCATATCGAAGGGAGTCTACGACAAGCTACGCACCGAATATGACACACAGTCGAAAATATTCAAGGTGAATACATGCTCTCAGCCCAATATAAAGACAACACTCATTAGCATATTAACTATTCTTTGCAGGATCTTAAGTCGGCCTATGAACAGAAGGTGAAGGTGCTAAGTCACGCATTGGAAGAAGCCAAGAAGTAGTTGAACAATTTAATAAACTACATATGTTAATTAAATGCACAAATATTGTTTATAAGTTTAATAATTTAATTATCTGTTATCTGTGTTCAGCGACAACACCTTTCGCATTCTAAGTCCAGATTTAGGCGCTCTGCTTGGTTGGCTGCTGCTGCTGTTGTTGTTGCTGGATCATTTTGGCGGCAGCTGCCTGTTTCACCTCCAGCACACCCATCACAGAGTTGAGGAAACGCGTCTTTTGCAATTGAATCTTTTCGATTTTCTCGATCTGTTCCTGCACGTACTCGACACGTCGCTTAAAATAGTCCTTGGATCCCTCCAGATCCTGTCAAGCAAACAGACGGTGTAAGTAATCCAATATCACAATGCTAATTAATGATGCGAGAGTTGTACCAATTACCTTTTCGATGTAGTAGCCGGTGCCAATATCTATGATAAAGTTGTTGAGGTCCTTAATGCGTCCTGGCACGTACATACTACTAGTGAGTGGCACTAATATTTGACGGTTCTCCCAATCAGGCTGAAACGCCTCTAAGGCATCTTTTGATCCAGCGTATTTCGCTTTGCAGCCATGCAGAGTCGACAGCGAGTCCTGTATATTGCCCATCTCCTAATCATGCCGATAATAAAAGCGGTTAATTGTAACATGTGCCATTTCGCTCTCGTTCTGCATCTCTGGTGTTGCACCCCCCGCCTGCTTCCACTGTGACTAAAACTCACGATGGTGATGGTGAGCAAGCACCCACACGCGACACACACACTCACCTGGTCGAACTCTTGCTTGATTTGCATCAACTGGTCTGGACTGAGCTTGGTGAGATCAATCATCTCCGTCTTTGCGGTATTACTTGCGGTTGCAGCCATGTTTTGTGCTAAACTTATAACTTAATAAAAAATAATTTCAATTTTTTAGTCACGCAAGTGTTGTAGAACTAGTAGTGTTGAGTAACTCTCATGAGTGAGTAAAATGAGCTCATTTTCATGGGAAATCATCGATATGCACCGATATTTCCATCGATGTTTCTTCACCTCTAATAAATATCGCTCACCTGAATTTGTTCACTTGTTCTTTTTTCAAAAATAAAATTAATTATTAATTTGATAAATATTTTTAAATGCAGAACCAATTAAGAGGTAAGATCATGCTCAAAATGTACATTGCGCATGAAAATTGATTGAGTTTGGACATAGTTATGGCGGTTCAAAGTTATCAAAGTTGCTCGGTAGCTGCGACGGCCAGAACCGAAATTAGCCCTTATAAATGAATCGGTTACTAAACGGTTATTTCGGCTTAAAGAGTTTCGGTTATTGAATCCCAATTGGAGTTCTTCTGAAGTGAGTATGGTTTCTAAAATGTACAGTGTTGATAAGTGAATGTACATATATTCGAAATTAAAAAGTAACGTTTATTTTTATACTTTTATTTTATTTTATTTATTATATGCAATGTTATAATTCTGTGTTTTGTCAGTCATTCTGTATTTGTATGCATTTTTATACCATTTTTCTTTCTCATAAATTATAAAATCTAACACAAAACAAAGCAATTTCATTAACAATCACCGCCGCTACATGTACATACACGTTACGATTTGTTATAATATATATGTATGTAGGCGCTACTGCAGCGCTGCGCAGCCATTACTTGTTCATATACATATTCTTTGTAGTTATATACTGGGTATATGTGTGTGTTTTGGGTGTGTGTGTGTTGATTTCGTATATATATTAGATAACAATGATATTAAGCCTAGATAGATACATATACATACATATACATGTATGTACATATGTATGTAAGTTTAAGTTGTATTGATACATTGTTTGCATTTCATTCGCATTAATCTGTTCCTATGACCATTCAACTATTACATGCTTTAACTAAGTTACTGTTACTCATTATACTAACTGTACTTGCCTTGCCTCTTATCATTTATGTTTATCATACACATAACACATTATTCAATCTATTTAATTGGGATCTGTCTTGATTTTGTTTTTCGAATATATTGGCTTTAAATAATTTGCATGGCGTGTAGAATTTTCAATAAGTTAAATTTTTTTAGTTTTCGGTTTTCGTGTGCACTTTTAATAATCGCAAGGCAAAAGTTTAAGTTTTTTTAATTTTTCAATCGAAATAAATAAACGTTATTGTTTATTTTAAATGCAGAGTTTTCCTTGTGCAGCATTAACATTGTGAAGTTAGAATTTTCTGTCGTAGCAATTGGAGAGTGTTTGTTACATACATATTTTTAAGTGGGAATTTTAATAAGTTATCAACAGGATTGGAAATTGTTATCAATTAATTGTCAAATTGAAGGGACATACATAATAATAATAATAATTATAATTCATTTTAAATTACATTATATCGTATATAAGTATGTATGCTTGTTTTGTATGTATAAGTATATATAAAGAGTAGAGTATGTATGAATGTATTAGAATGTAAGAAGGGGTTTCGTTTTTTCATTTGTATAGTATATATATGTATAAATATGTGTGCATTGTATTGTGTTTTTTTGTAATTGTCCTAAGTGTCCTTTCGCTAGATTTGCTAGTTTGTCATGTGGTATTTCGGTTGTATACAAGTTGAGGTTTCAAAACACTCGAAAATATATCAAAAAGTTGTTGAAATGCAGTATATATGTAGTTGGGTGTTAATTATACATATGTATGTATATGTAAATATGTATATACATATGTATATGTATAAAAAGTACACTCGATATTGGTTTAAACCGTCGATTGGTTATAAGGAATTCAGGATAAGAATGAATTAAACAATTCAGCTAATAAGTACATGGGCGTGTATGTGTGTGTATAAGTGTGTGGGTGTGCGTGTATAAGTCCACATTACATACATACATGTGTATGTGTGTAAAATTTTGTAGGAATAGCTGCAAAATTATAGAAAGCGCCTCAAAATTATATTTTCTGATTGTAAATGTTAAATTAAATGTATATGTATATGTGATGTGTCTGTATAAGAGTGTGAAGTGTTTGTGTGTGTTTGTATGTCTATGTGAGTTGTCTTATTGTTAGTTGCAGCTGCTGATTGTGTATACGTCACGTAAGCCTCGAAAAATACGCATAAAGCGGCTCTAATACTGTAAAATTGTTGCTTGATTTCGTTATCATTTTCATTTTCATTTTCTTTTTTTTTTTTAGCTGTAAAGTAATTTTTGCTCACATTTTGTAAAAAAGCTAGGTAGGTTCGCTTCAGTGTCGCGTGTCTTGTATGTGTGTGTTTGTGTGTGTGTGTGTGTGTGTGAGTTCGTGTCTTGTTAATTGATATGTCCGAGTTCATACTGCATAGAGAAATCTATGACAATATATAGTCTCAAATACATAGACATACATAGTATTAAAAGTATATATCTTGGGTTTTTACAACAAAATAAGTTATAATCGCTTGGTGAACTCAACATTGAGTTTGTAGCAAGCAAATGAGGAAATCGCATTACTTATACATATACAGATATATAGTATATATAATAATTCAACTAAAGCAGAGGGTTCTACAGTTATTCAATTGGTTTCTCATTTCTTTTCTCATCATATTTCAATTAACTAATTAAAGCCAGTTTCAATTCAATTAAACAATCAATTAACAGAGATTCTTGCATTACAGCATTGTTTTCTTTTGTTTTTTGTTTTTTGTTTTTTTTTCATTATTATTATATTCATTAGCATTAGCAGTATCATTATCATTATCATATTGATTAGTGTCTTCATTATGATTACTATAGAATAAACAGCATTAAATTGTACGCTGCCTGCGACTTTCATTAGATTACAGCACCACATTTGATAACTTTACACGCTGTTCACGCAACAAACAGAAACTGCTTATAGAATTTGATGTCTTTATATGTATATAATATATTAGTATGTGTATAAGTATTTATAATAAGTATGTTTAAATTACGTTTACATTGAATTTTCGCTAAATTTTGCTTGTATGCTTGAATTATTATTCATCTTTCGATTTGCCGCGAACACTTTGCATTTTCTTTCTTATACTTTGGTAGCGAAATATTATACACAATTATTTGATTGGCTAGTGGCATAATTAGTTTACTATAACATAATGATAATATACATATTGTGTATACATATTATATATATGCTGCGTCTTGTGATACTTTTTTTGTATTTGTTTTTTCTTTTTTTGGTTTTAGCAAGTCTTGAGTTCGAAGCTATAATTTCTTAGGCATAAATTTTGCTCAAAATTTATAATTATTTTTTAAGTTTTTTTGTTTTTATTTTATTTTGGTTTTCTGTAGTTTTCTGTCAGCTAGATTCAATGCCTTTAAAACTTAATGCATATGCAGCTAAAGTATCTGTGGCGCGTGTGTGTGTGTGTGTGTGTGTGTGAGTGTTGTGTGTGTGTTTGTGTGTATCCATGCTAACATTATTGCCTAAATAAACCAATCCGTGCGGTCTCCGCTTATTATCGTATTATCCTTACGTCATTTGTACACTTTGTCAATGTGTGTAGTTAACGTCATGAGGTTTATTAATAAAATAAATATTGTTTTCTTTATTTTGTCTGTTTGTGTATGTATGTATTTATTGCTAATTTGACGCTGTTCATTTGTTGCACCTTACTTAGACATACCACTCCTTGACATCCTTGGAGTCGCGTTTCTTGGCCTTCGGCTGAACGAGACCTGCCATCTGTGGTCTTCCATCGCTGCCGTAGCCAAGGGAGCCGCTGCCACTGGACATCATTCCACCACCAACACCACCACCACCACCACCAGCACCGCCACCGCCACCGTTGTTGTGTCCATTGTGATGCTGTTGCTGCTGCTGTTGGCCAGGATGTTGTCCAGCCATCATGCCACCACCGCCAGCTGCCTGATGATGCTGCCTCTGCTGATGATACGAGCCATTGGTGCTGGTGTTGCCCAACAGGGCTGCATTCGGATTATGCGAACCATACGCGGCGGCCTTTTCGCTCTCCGTCTTGTAGCCACGATCTCCGTTCGACTTGAGCCACAGCACGAGCAATATGACCAGGATAACGGCTATTAATATGCCCGCAACAATGCCAATGATCATCGCTGTGCGCTCCTCCTCAATGGAGTTGATGCGTCCACCTTTGCCCTTGGGTCGATAGTTGTTCACATTGCTGTTGTAGGTATTGCCACCATACGGACCGTATGGCGGTGGATCTGGCTGTGGTGGCAATGGCATCGGAGGCAACTGGTGATCATCGGGCAACTGTATACGCTCATGGTCACGATTTGAACCGCCTCCTCCTCCTCCAACTCCACCTCCTATCGCAACGTAAATATCTGGGGTGGTTTCACGCTCCGTCACGGTGGTGCGGGTCTCCGGCCCTGGTGTTGTGCTTGTCGTGGTTGTTGTCGTACTTGTTGTCGTGGTGCTCGAGCTGCTGGTGGTGCGCTGTGTGGAGGTGGTGCCCACGCTGCTGGTGGTGCTCGGATTGCTGAATGAGGTGCTGCTGCTGCCAGCACTCGACATGGTCGTCATATAGCTGTTGGTGGTGCTGCTGCTGCTGCCCAAGTTGCTGCTGCTGCTGCTGCTACTGCTGGTGCTGCTGCTGTGTTGTTGTTGCTCCGTGGTGACATCGCTGCTGCGTCCGGTTGTCGATGCGGTTACCATCTCATTATTGGACTCTGCAAGTGGTTAGCAGCAGTTTTTAGTGTTCTTCATTTTATCTATTTCTTCTAAGTTATCTACAAGTGTGTGTTTGTGTGTGTGTGCATATCTGTGTTCGTGTGTGTGTGTGTGTTTGTGTGTGTGTGTGTGTGCCCACCCGACAAAATACATTATTATTATGCCGCTTGCAATTAATTATCATAGTTTATTGAACATAAATTGAGAGACAGATAAAGTTAGACAGAGAGGGAGAGAGATATTGAGAGAGATATGCTGTGCTTTGACTGGTTGATATGTACATTTGGAATACATATATACATATACTATATATATAGGCACATACAAAAGTGTAAGCTTCGTATGTAAATACTGTAAATAAACTATGCAAAAATTACGAGTACTTTCTCGACAGGTAATACTACTAGTATACACATAAATACATACATATACATACATATATATATATATATATATAGATTCATATATCAGGGACCGCAATGATTGCAATTTTTATTTTATTATAACATAAAAAATAAAAGTCAAATAAAACACTTTTTTTGATCTAGATTTGAAAATTTATGAAATTATAATTACATTTCCACATTTTTTAAAGAACCATTAAATAGCTCTTATTTTCCATATTTATTATAAAAATTACTTTTTCTGCCAATTTTTATTATATACATATATTGAAAATAAGAGTTGGATTTTAATTTTGAAATAAAAATATAAATTTAATTAGTATTTCAAATTTTCTTTTAGATAAAAATTAAAAGTAAAAGATATTTTCAAATTAAAAATAATTTAAAAGATAATCCTGTTCCAGGATACCCTATCCACAAATATTATATCTGAGATTTTCCCGTTCAATCAGATAATTTGTATTAGTATTGATTTTTATCAAAGTCATGGCTCTTATTTGCGATCCATGGTATATATATCTGATATGACTTCCTTCATCTTCTTCCCTACCCGCTGTTTAAGCGCTAATGATCGCTGTGTCGTTTGTTGTTGTTGTTAGTTGTAGGAGTTATTGGATTTGTAGTTGTTGTTTTAGTTGTTGCAGTTATTTCATTAAATATATTATTATAATTATGCATGTTGCTTTGTTGGTGGTAATTGCTCATATAGATATCTTGTATCTGTATCTGCCTAAACATATAAATACTTTAGGAGCTTAGCCTAAGTGCATTACTTGAGACAGACGTTTCATTGCATAGATTTTATCATATAATTTAATTTGTTTTTCTTGTTTCGTTTTTTTTTTTTGATTTATGTAAATTTACAGAGTATCCAAGGCGCAATCACAGTCAGAAATATGAAGATGTGTTCACATTCTGAAAGAGACACATAAGGCGTACTCATTGTCAGTTCAAATTACTTTAGAAGGAAGCATCATCAACAACTGAATGGATGGCGCTGATCTGAGGCTGAGAAGATGACACGAGAGTGATTCTGATATTTTGAGATTATTGATAATAACGATTTTTTGATTGGGGATTTGAACTGAGCTGAAAGTTTCGATTGGTCTGATCAATGTCTGTGGAGTGAGTGTATTATTTTTGCAAACTAGACGATAGATAATATGTATGTAGTTATATGTACAGTTATAGTTCTGTGTACTTTTGGCACTTGCGCTAAAAAAAGCATTTTGAAAAAAAGCGTTGCATACTTCAAAGCGCGCACAAAAACCCAGAGGACGAGGATCGCTAACAATAAACATTGAGACTAATAAGCGGCTTAACTAGACACAAATATATGTACAAACATATATGTATGTTCATATATGTACATGTATGTGTGTGGCTGTATGTATGTATGTGTACGATATGTACTATTAGAACTGTACAAATTTTGATTAAATTAATAATTGAAATCAAAAAGTAATTTCTATCAAAATTGATTGCAACCATTGGCTTTAAATACAACAATTGTTATTGCAATCAATTCATTAGAACAATCATTGATTGCTCAGGTTAATGATTGCAATTATTAACAACTCTGCTTACTATAATATATACATTAATTCATTCATTAAAAAACCCAAGGCTATTTCTACTAATTCATTACATTACATGTAAGTTGAACTTTTTTAATGTCTGATGAATTGTGGCTGTGGCTGTGGCTGTGGGTGTGGGTGTGGGTGTGTTTGTGTGTGTTGTGATGCAAATGTCAATGACAACATGACACCACATTGGCAAAAAACAAAAGAGGAAGAATTAATGCTGTCTCAGTTGTCCACTTACCTGCACCCTTTGCCGTGCTTGTCGCTGTGAACTGTTCAGTTGTCTCGCCGTAATCTCCAGATCCATGGACACAATCCTCATCATCGCAGGCACGCTCTGTACCATTGTTGTTGTTTGTGTTTGTGTTGCTGTTGTTGTTGCGATCGACATTCAGACTGTTGCCCTGCTGTGTGGTTGTCGTCTGCTTAGTCGGTGGCACATAGACGGGTGTTATGAGATCATCTCCACTGCCCGACTCGAAGGGCGGCGTGCATTCGTCTTCATCGTCGCCGCGACATCCGGATCCGGCTCCGGAGAATATCAGATCATCTATGGCACCTGGATAACCACTTGCTGGCGTCTGTCGAGTAGAATTCAAAGTCTAATTTTACTTCAGTTGATCTAACGCCGAACTGGCCAAAGCGGTTATTGTATGTTTTAGTGAATGTTAACTGTATTACGAGTAGTATTAGGTATTAGTTAGTGCATATTAAAAGTATCATATGTATGGGTGTGTCTGTATGTGTGACCAACTCGTATTGTAGAAAATACAACATTCTGCTCGAGAATTTTTCAAAAACTGAGTTGACCTTAAGCAAATAATTATATGTGCAAATAATATCAATGGAAATGTTTCTAGTAAATTTAATGTTTAAATAAAATATGTAAAAGAATATTATTTACATAGATGTAAATTATATAAAATATACCCATAATATCAATTTAAATTCTAAGAAAATTGCATATAAATATTTGACACATATAATTAATTTGTTTAAATGTTTGTGTATATTTATATGATAAAACAATATGTTTGTTTATGTACATTGATATAGTATTAGTTAGTTTATTTGTGTGCTAATTAACGTGTAGATCCATGCAGCGTTAGTGCGCTTAAAAATGGCTGAATTACGAGTACAATTAAAGTGCGAAAAAAACGAAACAAGACTATCTGCATTTGTTAATTACTATTGTAAATAGTATATGTATGTGTATGTGTGTGTGTCTATGGATGTTAATTGTTTAATGTATCCACAATATGATTATTGCATTATGCTGTGCGTCAAGGAATAAATATTAAATATATCAAATAGCTGAGGTTAGTGGCAATATCTTGGGGGATTAATTGCTGGTGCTGGTTTAAAGCGATTACGTCACTGACAAAAAATTAAGTTAAACAAAAAAAAATATATGGCATTTACACTAGTTTATACATTTATAATTAACTAATACTTTGGTTTTTTTTTAGTTAGTCTTTTTTAAATGCTGAACCAAATTTCCCAGCAATTTCATCGATTATTATCAGATAATTCTTCACGATCAATAAAGAAACTGGGGAAAAGGGGTTCACATTGCGAATGAAGCTGATTATTATACGATATTCTTTGATTTAGTTTAAATATTTTTTTTCGGTTTGATTAAAGAAAGAATTTTGAATAAACGTTTTTTGTTACGATGAGAAAAATACTTGGAAAGTTGAAAGTTGAGAGAGGAATTCAAATAAAATTTCAAATAAATTCCCTAACCTGCTGCATTCTCTGCAGATCATTTCTATCTAATACTCCAGTTACCAATTGAACATCTCCTCGTACGGTGATATGGGGATCGCGCTCGACGGCCATATCCAGAATGCGCAGCTTGTTAACCGACAAACCGGCAATGACACCGGCAAACGGACGCTCGATCCTCGTGCGACCGTTGCGGCTAAACTTGCCTCCAACTTGAATGTTCGACATGGTATTGAAGACGGTCGAGTGATGGCCTACGAACAAATCCAAGATTAGCATTACACAATTGGTCACAGTATGAATCTTACCCTGCGGAGTCACTGCTTGGACATTATAGTCATCCAGCTGAAGCGTTGCATTGCCTCCTTTGCGTGAGAAACGCACTACGTGGTAGGCATTGTCATTGACCTTGGTGCCAATCTCGCCCAGCGGTAGATCCACGCTTCCAATGTTGTACACCATAAAAATATTGCCCTCGACTATCTCCAGCTCCATGTAATCCTGTGTGGTGGCACTTTCAACGCGCAGCAAAACCGCATCCGGTTTGGTCGTAATGAAGCCTAGTGCAATATTGTCCTCCTCGGTGTCCGCCTGTGTATTCTCCGGGAAATTGTACTGCACCATGCCCTTGTTGTTTCCAAAGTCATAAGCAATCGATTCTGTAAGGAAACATATATCATTTGAGTATAGATTCTGCCTTCCAATAAATGAACAAAACCTCTTCTTTTAATTAAAGGAATGAATTAATGTAAAATAATTGTAATAATGAAAAAAAATGAAAATATATATTTTTTCCTTAGGATTGTTATTGTAAACAACAATTTTTAAAACCAGAGACCGTAACGATTACATCTTTTATAATTAGAATTATTTGTTTATTTTTATTATAAGATACGATTATTATAAATAGAATTAGTATTTATTATATAAATTAGAGATTATAATTATGAAACTTTATAAAAATCAAAATAAAGTGTTATTGAAATTCAATTAATATTTTAAATTTTAAATAAATAAATAAATCTAAATCATAATCTGAAGCTTCCCATTCATTCAGATAACAAGACTATATCTGAAATTACCCATTCATCCAGATAATTTACTTGGATTTGATTTTCTTAAAACTCATATCAATTATATGCCATCAATTTTTGGCAATTAAATCAAGGATCTTTTTACTTCTAGATTGCAATACTCAATAAATAAATAAATTAATAAAATTGCACCCACCATCATAGCAGGTCGGTCCTGTGTACGAGGTCATGTCGCATTCGCAGGCATAGGCATTCCATTGCTGGACACAGATTCCACGATTGGCACACGCATTCTGGCTGCACTTGGTGGGTCCCTCACAGCCACTGACAACCAGGGAACTGGGCACAACCGCATCGTTGGTTAGAGAGGGTGAGGTGTCTCCCAAGTCCAATGAAGCCAGACAGCCTTCAAAGCCGGAACGTGATGATATCGAGCCCGGCAACTTGGAATACATGTCCTTGAAGACGCCTCCAATGTAGAGTATACCCGCCAGTTCGAGATGCATGTTGTTGCCAGCTAGCGTGATAATCTCAAAGGAATCGTCCACGGTTAGAGTGTGTGTCTTGGGCCCAGGTCGACGAATGCTGACCTGATGCCAGCGATTATCGTTCATGTGAATACGAGACTTATCTCGCATGGTGACTGGCCCATCCCCCAGATCGAATGTGTAGTGGATGTGACCATTTACCAGCTCCACAGCCACAAAGTCGTTACGTCTGCCTCCATTGAATACCAACAGACCATTCGGCTCCACGGTCTTAAATCGAAAATCAATGGAGATGCTTGTGTAGGCCTTGAGCATGGCCAGACCCACGTAGGAGTGTTTGGAGCGGAAGGTGGCTGCATGATACGGTTGTCCAGCTGGCGAGTTGACAAATCTTGCTGTTAGCTTGAAGGTGGCACTTGGCAGAGCCGACAGCTCTGGCCCCAGCGACTTGACTATGTCCAAATAGCTAAGATCGAGGGACAAGAGAATTAGAATCAACAGAATGCACAAAATAGAAAAATCAAAAAAGAATCCATTTTATTAAAGGAGAAACAAATTTGATTGCATTACTAAAGCAAACAAAATTCTTTTAAATTCATATCATACTGTATATAATATGTATGTTTACATAAATTATTTAAATCAAAAATAGTTCTTTTAAATATAGAAATTTTTTAGGCAACAATGTATATTTTTGGTAGTTGGAAAAAAAACTAGGCAAAATCAAAGAACAATTTACTTAAACGTTAAAGGCAGGGATTAAAACCGAAACGAATATCGGTTTAAGTTACGGTTTCGGTTATGCTCGAATTAAGGTTTTCGGTTATCGGTAATGGAAAATCTTGGAGTATCGGTTTCGTAACGTTTATCGGTTTTTTGTAAGTTTCGGTTTAAAAATACCGGTATGGTTTCGGTTCACGAAGTAAAAAAATTAAGGTTTTCGGTTGAATAAAATAAGAAGCGTTATTCATTGCTTCACACGAAAAAAGACTTCATACTATAATTATCCAGGAAAATAATGTTATCTGATTACTGGAATGATCCAGTGTATTGTCGATTTAATTATAATTTGACCTCATATAAATTTGGTTTGAAAATTTCGATTATTTTGATTTTTATGATTTTTAATAACTTCGAACTTCCATTACTTTGTCAAAACTCAATCAATTTCCATGCGCAATGTAAATTTGTGCATGATTTTACCTCTAAGTTCGTTCTGCATTTGAATTTTGTTAATTTTTGAAAATTTTTGAAAACCGAATTTTTTCGCAAATTTACAGTGTTACCCCTTTGTCTTTTTTGATTTTTTCGAAAAAATTAGAATTTTCAAAATGAACAAAATTTAAATGCAGAACGAATTCAAAGGTAAAAACATGATCAAATTTACATTGCGCGTGGAATTTAATTGACTTTTGACAAAGTTATGGCAGTTCAAACTTATCAAAGTTGCTCAGTAGCTGCGACGGACAGAACCAAAATTAACCCTTATAAATGAATCGGTTACTAAACGGTTATTTCGGTTTAAGGAGTTTCGGTGAATGGGGGTCGGTACAGCGGCAAAAAATTGTTTCGGTAACGGTTTCAGTTACGGTTACAAATTTAAATCGGTTTTTACAAGTTAAAGGTTTCGGTATAGGTTAAGGTTTTAATCCCTGGTTAAAGGGTATAAAATATAATAGAAAACAACATAAGATTCTTATTATTCGCAATGTGCTTTTTAACTAAATGTTTATTTGAATGTTTCTTCGATTTTTTCCTTCCTTAAAATGTTCATTTGTAGGAACTTGGGACAGACAACAAATGTAGATTTTCCAAAAAAAATAAATGGAAATTAGTAGTTAAAGAGTAGAATTTTCATATTGATGTTTTTACTTAAGTGTTGAATAAATTTCAAATTATTTTGAAAAATAAATCCCTTCCAATAAAAACAGAAATAGTGCGCAAACAGGAAAAATAACTTGTAGGGTGTCACTTACCGCTGTCCATTGAATATGAATCCCTGCATTTGTCCCACAAAGTTCGGCATCGTTGAGGTCATTTGTATCTCCTCCTCGGCATGGAAAAGTCCACCCAGATGGATCGAACGTATCTCCATGGTGCTGTGGCGTCCCAGGATTGTCTCAGCTGCGCAAAGAATACAGCATAGATCGATAAAGCTCAAGGGGGTTAAGGGCATGGGGAATGTGCCAGCCTGGGCTTGTTTCTAATATTTAGACTAGGCAAAGTACCGTTAACATTGGCATATCGTATATATATATATGGATATATGGATAGTTGGTTATATGGATACATGGATATTGGGTTAAGGATTAAATTTATAGTACTTAAGATTTGTTGTTGGTGACAAACGAATGTTTTGTTTTATTATTTTTAAGTTACAAGAAGCACATACGCATACGAGTATATGTATATTGAAATGTTAAGTAGTATTATTGAGTAAATAGATTATATAGATTGAGTAGACATTGAACTAAGTACGAGTAGTATGTATTTCGATTCATAATCAAATCATTTCAAGCAGTTGCTGTACTTTGGTGTCTGTCTCTTGACAGTGGCTAGAATTGTTGTCGATGCAGCTTGGGTACATACTAAAGAAAGGTGCAGTTATACGATAGTTATACGATAGTTTGCATATATATTCCTACATATAGATATGCCGGTGTATATTAGATAGAGTACGAGTATATAGAGAAAGTAGTAGAATATCAAATGATAAATTGAGAACTGAGAAAATGTTTTGAGCATTTGATGCGACTTTCGATCAAAACAATGAAAGTAACTTAATGAAGATTATCTCTAGTGTAGGTAATTAGATAAATAATTAAGTAAAGTATTGAGTTGGGTGCGTAGTACATATATCTACACACATACATACAGAGTAGATGTACATATGCGTTCATTGCCATTTTTTTGTTAACTTTATTATTGTTTTTTTTTTTTTTTTTTTTTGGTGTGTGAGATACATTCTCTTTTACGAGTATTTACTGTAGCGGTGACTTTTTTATTCGATAGGTGCATTGCTTGATAGAATAACTTAACAAAATGATAGAGTTTAACTTAAGAATACGATTACGTTGCAACTAGACGCCTACAACAATGAAAACCGAAGACAACGATTTCAATGTATAGTTAATTTGTTAACTTTTATGTTTTTATTCTTACCTAAACGCCAAAATCATAAGCTAAATAAATAATAACCAAACAAAAGGGAAAAACAAATCAAACTGAAATTAATGTACACTTTTTTTGCTGCTCTTTAACGACATTGAAACTAAACATCGATTGGTAATTTGTTTAGTAACTGTTATGTTATGTTATGTATGTGGGTGTGAGCGTGTGTAAATGTGTGTGTGTATGTGGCCTAAAGAGAGTCGCAAGTTTGTGCTCTTGACTACATGTAACTAATACGAGTACAAGTAATTGTGCATTTCACTCCAATGAGCAGCGACTACATTGCGCATACGACGCGTGGTTCAGCGTGGGAATGATTGACATATCTGTACATGCAAATATGACTGCAGTAAGCGATAGTGGGACAGAGATAGAGACATAGAGTGAGTGAGAGAGAGAGAGAATGAAAGCAATGTGGGACACAATTGTTGCAGCTGCTTTGTCAGCCATATAATTAGCCGCATTTACATATTCTATGTATGTAAGTAGTTATAAGTACTTTAGATTGTGCCAAACTTTACTAGAATACTGAATGTAGACTACTGTAGAGAGAGAGAGAGAGACAGAGATTGAAAGTGTGTGTGTTTGTGTGTGTGTGAGAGAGCTAATCGTAGAGAACATTGTGGCATGTGGCAGCAAGTCATGCGATTTTCATTTTATTTATTCAAAGTTATTAATTTTGTTTACTTTATTCATTTCATTTCATTTCATTTCAGGTGCGCACATGCAAACTCTGACGTGTGTGTGGGCGTTTCTGTATGTGTGTGTGTGTGTGTGCAATTTGGTGTGCGTGCGCGTACATAACAACCGTGGTGCAGCAAATGTATCTGAGTGTGCGTGAGTGTGTGTGTGTGTGTGTGTGTGTGTGTGCAAGACGAGCAGCCAACATGGCCCAAAAGGAGGGCATGTGGTTGCCAATGTCGTTTATCGGTTGTCGGCCAAGTTGCACATTTGTACACTTACACAAAATGCGAAACTAATTTGTACGTTTTAGACACGCTTAGTTGCGGTTATTGTTACTATACTTTAGTAGTTGTTGTTATTGTTGTTGTTAACGAGTACATAGTTTACTTAACACAAAGCTAATTACATATTAAATGGTGCAAAATTACAGCCCTGGGTGCTTCCAAACATTGTTTTGCCATCTCGTCTCAATAAGTCGCGACTCGCGTGCTTTAACATTTTCTCATTTTCATTTTCATTTTAATTTTCCTTTTCGTTCGGTTTTCGCTTTTCTTCTTTTTTCGCGTTTTGTCACGCGCTTGCATCCTTGAGTTGACTTTATCGAGCGATTTGGCAAAAAAATGTTTCACCGAGTTCTTGCGTGTCGATTTTTTTTACTCTCGCCTCAGAAAAAAAAGAATTGAAATTATTTACGATGTTTATTTCTTCTCATTCGCTTTCGCTTTTGTTGCTTTTGTTGATGTTGTTGCATTTTGAAATAGAAAAGGTCATTAAGATCACAATTTGTGATATGAAAATTGCATTTGCATTTGACATTGTTTTTCATTTAAATACAAGTACTTCAAGTACTTATTGTGATTATTGTTGCTGTTACGGTTTGTTGTTGTTATGCTTGTATTTCTCTAAAATATTTGTATGTTTTAATTACACACTCCTGAAACAAACTTCTTCACATATGTACCACAAAAATGTATGTATGTCGTTTAATTAATTATTTAAAACACACAAACTTTTTGATGTTTTTATATAAAGAACTGAGTATGCCTGTAAGTACAAATCTTTGATATTTACATGGAAACTATAATAAATCAAAGTACAAATTATCAACAAAAATAAAAAAGTAATTTAGATCAATTAATGTAACTTGAATTAAATTCTTAGTCAACATTAATTGATAAATGTAATCCAAAATAATTAAAAGAAAGTACTTCAATCTGATATTATTTATCATGGACATAACAATTTACAAGACAATCAAAATTGATATATTTATAACATTCAATGCGATTTATAGCATCTGTACATCTGTTCGAATACTTTTCTTGGCTTTGGCACATAAATACATACTATATTTATTTAGTTTATATATTTTTTAAAATTGTTTGGCACACTCTTGCTGATTATTGGATTTTTTTTAATTAGTTGGGATCGTCGCAAAATCAAACATAGTATAGTTTATGGGGGGTGGGGCAGAATAGAGTTATCGCAAATGAAAACACAACATCAAGATGTTTGAAAAAGTCTCAAATAACTAACGAGAGTCAAATAAATGAATTGTTTAATAATGATATTTTTGTAAGTATAATGAGATTGGCAAGTTAATATAATAATTAATAATTGTTCAAATGGGCAAGTCTTAACGAAGATTCTTTTAATAATTTCATCAATGAAAAGAATAACACAACAAAGCAATTAAATGGAGTGAAAAAGTTGAGTTGAAAGTTAATTAATTAATTAGGTGAAAGAGCCTTACAATGTACGAGTATTTTTTGGGTGTATTGGTTAAAGTGAATGTGATCGAATGAGTATACGAGTACGAGTACGAGTATGTGATGTTCAAATCTATCTCAAATCTCAGCTATTTTAGTTTTCGAAATGCCGTGAATTTTATGAGGAAATGTTTTTTTTCGGGAAAATCAAAGGTATATTAAATATAACATTTATTTTTGTCTTTTCTTTTTCCTTTATCAATATGTGTGTGTTTGTGTGTGTAAATTGTTGTATGTGTGTAAATTGGATATAACTAAAAAGCTCTCAAATCATAAGTTAAACTTTTAAGAAAAACTTAAAAACCGTTGCTTCAATGTTCTTTATTTTTAAAATTTTTAAGACTTCCTGGCACCTTCACACACCTTTAGACAAGGGGATAAGGGGGGAGGGTCTATATATATATACATGTGTATATTTGATTATTCTTGGTCTGATCTGAACTGGTCTTGAACTTTGTGATTGCGCTTGGGGGCACTTCAAATTGAAATCTAACAATCATTAATATGATATAAGTATATAAACTTAGTATATGCATAGCAGGAGACTCGAGAATGGGGAGTATCCTTTTTAAAAAAAACGACACGGCACGACACGTAGTAGGGCAATAGATGTGCTGTTGATACATACATAACATACCCCTGACGGGGGGAGCCCCGTCAACTTGTAGACGCAGATTCGATGCTCTACGTGAAAATCGTATGGTGTGCCAATTATTGTCATTGAGCACCGACTGGCCAGCGAGCAGGTTCTGTCGAGGATTGAGCAAACAATTGTTAATTGTGCAGCAGTTAATAAAGTTATTTGCATTTATATATATTTGTATATCTATGTATGTATCTACAACTATTTTACCTTCTCCCGATCGCTGAGCCGAACACTGGCACGTATACGACCTGCAACTAGGGCAATCTCTAGTCGATCCGGGGAATTGGATTCGGCGCTGGTCAAGAGCAGCAAGCCCGCTGGACGCGATGTTTTAAACCGTATGATTAGCTCCTCCGTTTGCGTCTTGGTGCCTTGGCCATTGGCCAGCCAAATGGTCATGTGTTGACTACCATTAAAGGCCAACGTGGCCAACTCCCGTCCACAGGTCGGTCCTCCATAGAGTGTGGCCGAGCAGTCGCAAATGGGTCGATTCCAACCCTCGAGGCAGCTGCCGCCATTCAGGCAGGGATTGCCTGTGCAAACATTGCCCTGCACATGACACGATGGTTTCACAGAAGCTGTAAAACCAAAAAAAAAAGCCATGGTCAGGTCATTACCCCAAATAGACCCAGTTAATAAATGTATACTAGTTATATTCGGTACACCGAAGATTTTATATCCTTAAAAAAGTGTTAATAAAAATTAATTCTTTATGTACATATCTTGAAAAAAGAAATAGAGTAAAAAACAATTTATTTCTATTTTATTTGTTCAGATTGTTAAAAATTGGGTTAAAAAGATGAAGCTAATGAGTTTTGTTGTTAAAATAAAATATTTTTATACTAAACCTTGACTTTAGATAGGTCGTTTCTCTAAAAGATCTCAAGAAAATTTGGTCTGGATTTATAAAATAGTATTAAGTACATAATTTGGGAGTTCAATCATACTAAACTTTGGTTTTAACCGATGGGGTTTTAAAACACCTATACTATAATAATAAAATCGAAACCTAGCATTTTTGTATAGGTATATGTATGTTTGAATTTTAAAATAATAATATCAATCCCATTGGGATAGTTTCGATATAAGAAGGACCTGTATTGGGTTTCAGCAACATAGCTTCAAGACTGAAAGAGGAGTTTGCACAGGAACAGACGGACATACCAATGTGTATAGACTCAGCATATAATACCCACCCTATACATATGTATATATATATGAACTTATGTACCTGAGTCCTGCACGCGTGCAAAGGCAGCAATATCGATCGCCTTGCCGCTGAGCACGAGGTCACGCAAGCAGCCCACAAATCCCTGTCGCAGAGTCGCCGTCCAGATGGCCGCTGGCCAGGCGACGCTGTTGTAGGCGGGCCCAACGCCACCCACATACATGTGACCGTCTAGCTCAAGTATGGTGCCATCGCCAGGTGTACGAAAATCATTCCAAATGCCATCCACAGCCACCTTGGCATCGCGACCATTGCGACGCAGGATGAGATCATGCCAGTCGCCGTCATCGACCCGCCGTCGTGAGGCACGTATCTTTGAGGCACCCGATCCCAAGTCCAGATGTATATAGATGTGTCCATTGAGCAGTTCAATGGCAATCAGCACGGGCTGTGGATAATAGTGTGGAATTAGCACAAGTTCGAATCCATTTTGACCACTTGGTCGCTTACGTTTTTGGCACGTGGTTGCTTGGAGCCAGTTGCCAGGATGATGATGCCATTGGGTTCCTTAGTCCGGAATTTGAAGCCTATCGAGCTCTGCTTGCCCGTCTCCCACGGCGGTAGCACCTATAAATCAGACAAGTTGCCACTAGAAGGATTGTGGTTGACTTAATTCACTTACCAAGTGGGATTCCCGTGTGGTAAATGTGACTGGATCCTGAGGATCGCCGCTTGGACATTGATATTCCAAACTACCGGCCACTTGTATCAACTTGGAACCACTTTTAGCCAGATCAATGAGATTCAGGTTCAATGTGTCTGCCGAGAACTCCACCTTCCTCAAGCAACCCACAAAATTGTTGTGGACTCGAGCGCCGAGCAAAGCCCGAGGATTGACAGCCCCTCCGACATAGACCCGAGAGGAGGACAACATGGTAAACTTGCCAGCAATGTGCGAGTGATCCGTGTAAACATCATCCACCACAGTGACGAGCTGCAAATGGAATCCTCATTATCAAATTTACACCAAGACAACGCGATAAAAATACGCACCCGGCAGAAGCTGGTTATGGACGAGATCTCTTGGATGCGTCGATGCACGGTCACCTTGTGCCACTGATGATCATCAAAGCGCACCTTTGATGGCTTTATGTGCATCTCCTGCTTCCCATTGGCCAAGCCCATGGTCAGGGACACGCCTCCATCGCGCAGGGCCAAGTTCAAGTAGTCGGTGCCATGACCCGTATAGAAGAGCAGCCCATTTGGCTGACGTGTGCGAAAGTAGAAAGAGATCGCATCTTGGGCACTGACAATTGGCTCGGCGCCCGTCTGGCCCAAGTCGTACGAAAGGAACTGTGTACCGCGGAACGTTGCTTCCGATGGCGCCTTCTCCTTCTCACAATACTGGCCATCGTACTCAAGATTACGACACTCGCAAATTGGACCGGAATCAGTGGATATGCATATGCCACCATGCTGGCAAGGATCATTACGTTCACAGGCGTCGGTCGTGTTTCCGCCCCTAACCCCCTGAAAGGATGAAGCGCAGAAGCCCGTTAATAACCCAGCAGGAGGACAAAGAAGTTTATCAACATAACATTTAAGAAGTTCGAGTAATAGCTTTACTCGAGAAAGCTGACTTTAACTTTTCCAATTTCCTAACAGTTCCCAACAATCAGACAGAATTATTATACCGAAAAGGTATGTAAGTTCATCGATATAACCATTAAAAGAGCTATAAGTACTTATGGACAAAGTTGCAATCAAATCACTACGCAGTTAATGAGGAAATGTTTTAACTTATCATATTGAAGTCTACCAGAGTAACCCCAATAAAAAATTTGGCTTTATTATAGCCCTGGAAGAAAAAAAACAGTCTTTTAAAATAGTCTTAAAGAAGTATCAAAGCAAATCTAACTTAACCAACTCATAGAATAGTTTTAGAGTAAATATTTTAACTAATCCTATTTAATTGTATCGGAAAAACACTCGGTTTTAATTTATTCCTGAAGTGGAAAATAAAAACTCTTCAACAAACTCTTTTTTAAGTAAAAGCAATTCACGAGCAAAGCCGTCACTTACTTAACCAACTAAGTAAAGGTTCAATAAGAAATATAAAACTCTATTTAAAAAAACTTACCCTCATTCCTCTTTCGCGCGGTGGCATTTCGACATGGTCACAGGGCGCATCGCCGCATTTGATGTCGCGTGGTTGTTTCATTTCCTGTCGCCTGGTGGTGCCACCGGGTTGATCCGCATAGACGAGATTGCGAATGGCGCCACGGAAGCGAGGCTCAAAGATGACGCTAGGTAAGGCCAACAGAGCCAGCTTGCTGCTGTACCAATTGGGCATGCCACCAACATAGACATCCGAGTTGCTGGCAAACTTGCCAAACTGGAACTCCTTGCCCTTGGTCGAACGCTGCTGTGAGACTCCGTCGACAATCAACGAGGTCTGGTCATCATTGCGCAGCACCTGCACCTTATGCCAATGGCCATCATGGAGCTCACGGCCAACCGTTATGATTTGAGCGCCTCCGCCGAGATTATAGCGCAGACGCAGTGCGCCCTCAACCAGTTTGAGCTCAAAGAAATCGTAGGTTCCACCATCATCGGTATAGAGAACCAGGCCATTGGGCTGCTCCGTTTTAAACTCCAGTTCCAGGGTACCGTTTAAGCCAGTGTACCACTTGCGGAAGGTGTAGAATGAACTCTGTGAGCCGTCGAGAGGAAAGCCAGCGCTGATCGTTATAAAGCTGGCCACCAGGCTAACCAGGAGAGCTGTAACAATCAGCACTCTATATGAACGACGGTACTCAATCATTATGGGTGGTCGCGAACGAGGACGTGGACGAGGACGCAGAGGAGAGTGCTCGGTGTGCAGGTTGTGTTCACCAGGAACAACTCTTCGCCGGCGACGCGCCTTGTTGAATAGTAAGTAGGAGGAGCAGGCTTTAGTAGGTGATTCAACTGGCTCGGGCAGTAGCCGCGTGCTATTATTATCGTCGGATATCAACAGCGTATTGTTTTTGGATAGCAGCTCGTCGGCAGCGCGGTCGCTGTCCATTTTGGGGGCGTTCTCAATGCTGTGGGCTGTCATGGCCTCAAATGCATAGCTTGTGTAGTCCTTGAAGGATATCCGTGTATATATTTGTATCTATATATATATGTATATATGTATCTATTCTCTATAACTCTGATATGTTGCACTTGGCGCGCTCATTCACTTGTCCCTCCCACACGCACACCCACGCACATGCACATGCACACGCACAGGCACACGCACACGCACACACACTAATACCGATAAGAACACTCAGAGTTGCGCGCGTAAAACGTAAATGTCGCCTACGTATTCCAGTCCTTGACTGGGAAGCTTTCTGTTTCTGGCGCGTGTCCTTGTATTGGTGTGTACTATTACTACACCGACAGACCGAGATACTTTGGAATTTTATCCGCGCGTGTAATTTTCATTGAACTTTTGTTAGTCGGTCGAGCGTGAGAGCACTGAGAACGCCAAGAGAGCCCGAAAGTGTGAGTGTGAGTTGAAGAGAGAAAAGCTCAGAAACACAAAGTTGGCTGCGGCTGTTGTTGCGCTGTTAGCGTTACTTATTCGCACCGTTGACTTATTATTATTCTTGTTATTATTAGTTTTGCCTTGTTTTGTACTTTCTAGTATTATTACAATGATTTTTGAGTTTTTGGCATTTTTTACTCTTGATTTGCATAATGCTTTGCAAATTGCTCACTAGCGTGCACATTTCTTTGGCCATTTGTTTCGTGTTACAAAGCCGTTAGCAGCCCAATAAGTAGCTGGCCGTACGGGTGGTAAAAGCTCGCCGGACGCCTCCTCCACCCGATGCTGCTATGGTACCCACGAGTGTTTCAACGTACATGTACATACTAAAAATCTGAAAAAATTTTCACTGCACGTAGGCGAAAATTTTCATTGCGTCCTTAGGGCGAGTAATTTTTTGGGCACTAAAAATAATTTCTAGATTTGTTAAAGCACAGTTATTAACTATTAGTTTAAGTTGATATAACTTCTGATTCCAGCATAGAATTAATTTGGTTAAAGCAATTGATTTAGCTTACACAATTGTACGTTTTAATTGGTAACACAATTTTTTATGCCTTATAATTTTAGTTTTTGTTTTAGGAATGTGGGTGATTTGAATTTACATTTAGTTTTGTTTTTGATAAGCAGCTTTGTCACGGAATTTTTGCAGAATTTAACCAACAGGAATACAAATATTATATGTCGAATTTTATCTGAACACTTCCCGCTGCTCCAGGTTTTAATATCGATCTGTGCTGCATTCACGACAAGACTGAACTGCAATTTCAAACTTAATTTCTTCGCAGTGCTTCCAATGGATAACGAAAGCTCCCTCAGCTTATTCTAAGTGTGCTGGCATTTGGTATAGGCAACACACCAAACACGCTACAACAGAGTCAAAAGTAAACAAATAACAACAATTTCCATAGTTTAAAGGCGTAAAATGTGCTCTAATATTACTTAAACTATCAGTAGGTATTTATTTCTCGAAGTTTTTAATTGTACTCTTATTCGCCCCGAGACGTATGCTATACGAAAGACCTCGTTTTTGGTTGTAGGGCATTAGAATGCCAAAAATTAAAAGCTCTATTCCTTCAACGCGGCATGTATGTATGCGTACTACTAACACACATATGTATATATGTATGTATGTATGTATGTACGCACACACATACACACATGCGTAATGAGCGCAGAACACGCAGGTTCATAACCTGCACCACTCGAAGCGTATTAGAAGGGACAGGATAAATGTGCATATGTATGTATGCATAAACATACATTCACATACATTACAGGGACGACAACGTCGACTCGTGTAAATGCCTTGACATTTATTATACACTACACAACTTCGACAGCTCGGCGTCAAATTCGATTTGCATTTGTTGATGCATGTATACATGAAACTCTGTGTTTGTGTGCTTGTGTGTGGGTGGCTCGCATGTGTCTTTCAGTGAAGGGAGCCTTTTGGTTTGGGGCTTACTTATAATATGCACAATTTTACACAAGCACTGCAAGGCCAACACGTCTATATTGTATATTAACGTCACTTTGCACATTTTCTTGAGCACGCACTGGTCATTACGCAGTTACTGCAAGACACATGATTCAAATTCTTATTTATTGAAGTATGCCGAGAATTATGGCCATTAAAACGCGAATGTCCTTTTGGATGCACAAGCTAACCGCTGCAATGCACATCAGTGACAATGGAATGTTTAAGCGATATCAAACAAAAAGCATTGAAACGTCTACAGTACAAGGTGATTCAAGCGAACAGCTACAGCATGGGAGAGTTGAATCGTAGCGTTCAGAATAAGTTTGATTTAACTATGAACATACTACGTCCCTGATTGTAGGTCATATAGTTAAGTTTTGAAGTTTTTGTTAGAATTTAGAATTTATTATTCGTTTAATTAGGATTAATGAACAGAAATCCACCGAACGAGGGGTAAGAAACACCCAAAATTCACTAAAAATATGACTTGTATTTAATCTAATTTGGAATTATGTAAATTGTGCAATTAATTATAATATTATTGCCAAGTTAAACAATTGATAACAAATTAAATTTTTTATTTAAATTACGCGCCTTTACTGCGCGTTCGAAAGATTGTGGCGGTCGGTCAATAGACTAGTCTATCGAAATCGTGTGTCGCACACTCGAGTTTTGATAGAAAGCTATTATCGCTATGTTAAAGCTCTGTTGTGTCCGAGACTGCAAATGGCGCCATTTCAAAGACTTTAATTCAAATTTAAATCTAATCTATCAACCAATTTATGTATTTAAATTTAATATACACCATTTTGTACCAAAGGTGATGCAAGGTAAAAGCTATGTAGCTTCGTTTTCCATTTAAATGATCATTATTCATTAATAGCAGGTCAGCAACATTTTAAGCTTTTGAATGCGTGGGCGGCTTATCGGACAAGTGTTGGAAAGTGCAAGACTGACGCAGCTGTATATGCCCATAGTAAAACATCAAATATATTAAAAAGCTTAACAGGCGCCTGCTTAAGTTGTTGTCATCGGGCATTTACAGCTGTGCGGTTAATCAAATCGCTTATCGAACACTTTACAAGGCAGGTGCAGCTGTATATGTGTGTTTACACAAACAACAGACAAAACGCGCTGATTTAGAGTGCACTCTAAGCAAATGATTTGACAATTGTTGATTTCCCCAATTCTAGCTGCTTACGTAATGCTCTCAGGCACTCAACTGGGGCGTCTGACGAGTCGCTTGATCCCTCGCATTGTACGATCTCTCCACACGGAGCGCAAAGTGCAAGTCCAGGGAACTGGAGACTTGCATATTGTGGAGTGTGGCAATGGATCGCGCAGTTTGCTGTTAATGCCTGGTGCACTGGGCTCGGCCTGGACAGACTTTAAGCCGCAAATAGAACAGCTTCCCAAACTGCTGCCGGACCACACAATTATTGCATGGGATCCTCCAGGCTATGGAAAATCGGTACCTCCGCAACGTAAATTCGGACTAGATTTCTACCACGAAGATGCCGACGCAGCTTTGAAACTGATGCGGACTCTCGACAGACCAAAGTTCTCAATTCTCGGTTGGAGCGATGGTGGCATCACAGCCCTAATCCTAGCCGCTCGTCATGCGGATTCTGTGGAAAAGTTGGCCATTTGGGGCACGGGCGCTTACATAATCGAGGCTGAAGTGAAGGCTCTCAAAGCGATTCGAGATGTTTCCAAATGGTCACCACGCATGCGTGAGCCAATGGAGAAAGTCTATGGAGTTGAGCGCTTTGCCCAGCTTTGGGCGGAATGGACCGATGCCGCCTGTGACATCTACAAGCAACGCGATGGTGACTTTTGTCGCACTCTAGTGGACCAAGTGAAGGTGCCCACGTTCATATTGCATGGCAACAAGGATCCTATGATTGCAGCTGAGCACGTGCCTTGGTTAAGGGATCGACTGCCTCAGGCACAATACCACGAATTCCCTGAGGGCAAGCACAACATTCACCTGCGATATGCCGACGAGTTCAACAAGCTCGTCTCGGATTTTATTAAGAATAAATAACAGAAGATGGAAGAGGTAAAATAAAAGTTCAACTGTTTTTGCTTATGGACAAATTTATTAGTTTATAACTTGGACAGAGAGTGATTTATTTGACCTGAGCGAGAAGAGTGGCCACATAGTCATCATATTGGGCCTGGAAGAAGTTACCGGCCACGGGAGCTCCAAAGTTGTACTTGGAAACGTAGTCACGGATCTTAACGTTAAGGCGACCCTCACGAGTTCTAAAGAAGCAAGCAAATCATCAATTTAGATAAACCATACAAAGTGGGGGTTACTCACGTCTTGGGGATGAACTTCTCACTGGGGATCTTGTCACCCTGCTTGAAGATCAAGAAGACATAACGGTGGAGACCGCTGCCCTCTGCTGGACCAGCGCCGACATACTCAGCGAGCACCTGACCATCGGCGACCTTGTTGCCGGGAATGTTGATGACAGCCCAGTGAAGGACCTCACGGAGCTTGGGATCGGTGCGGCTGGGTGCATCGGGATCAACCATCAGCAGAGTGTACAAAGCGCCAGCCTCGGCATCCCAGCTAATGGTGGGCTGATCCTTCACTTGTGTGGGAGTGAGCTCCTTGCCGAGATCGACCTGAGCACCCGAGGGGTAGGCAACCGTTGCCTTGGCCTTTGGCTTCTCATCGATGATGTCAGGAATGATACCGCTGGTGTCCATGTTGCTGATGTGCTTTGTCTGGCGATGTGACAGTGACTCTGATTTCGTTGCCGCCGGCTTCGCTATTTATCGATCCACCGGCCCCAGTGACTACCACGGCCAAATCATCATGGCCCTAATCAGTTTCGTGCACTTTTGGCCCAATGCTCACACACTAGATAAAGATAAAGATATTGATAAAGACAGTGTCTATGCTGATAGTGCCAATAAGTGCACCGGTTAACTTTATTGCCATGACTAAACGAAGATCATTCCTATATTCCTATATATGTATGTACATATTCTCGAAAATCTATCCGCTTAACTGTTTGTGGAGAATAGGAACATAATCATCGTACTGCGCCTCATAGAAGTTGCCTGCAATGGGTTGACCCAATCCATGTTTCTCAGCAAACTGGCGAGCACTGAAGCTAATTCGTCCCTCTCGAGTGCTGCAATTGGAACCACGTCATTAAAATAGACTATTATGAAACCCATACCCATCCCCTTTTACCCACCGATTGTCTATATGCTGAGAGTCGTCAATCTTCTGGTTCTGACGATACAGCAGAAATACATAACGATGCAATCCTGAGCCTTCGGGCGGACCAGAACCAATGTACTCGGCCAGAGATTGGCCCAAGTTCAGCTTGTTCCCTGGTATATTTATGACAGCCCAGTGCAAGATCTCTCGGTACTTGGGATCAGCGCGACTTGGAGCATCGGGATCCACCATTAGCAGTGTATACTGCTGGCCCTGCTCCTCCTCCCAGGTCACCTGCGGCTCATCCTTCACCTGCGTGGGCGTCAATTCATTGCCCTCCTGGACAGCCACGCTCCCAGCATAGCTCACTTGTAATTTACCCTTGGGTAGCACCTTATCCACAACATCTGGCACAAGATCGTTCATTTTTCTTGCCGTTACACACTTTTGATGACCAGTCGACGTGGAAAATTAATAAAAATCACAGTTTTTTCGAGACCGATTTCCGTTCTTATCAGCGTGGTAATTTCGTAATTTGGTCAACGTATGATTCAGGCTAATGATAAGAAGATAGCTGGACGATAACAACACCTGTTCCTTATGCAAAACTTACGATATGCATGTGTGTCTGTGTAGATACATACATACATACATATATACGGTGAGTTTGGTCTAATTAATTAATATCTAAAAAAAAAAATCAATCGAAAACTGAAGGCCTGGTAACTGTTATAAATAATATCTATTATCTGTCTGTATATGCGAGTATAAGTCTAAAAAAAATGAACTTTGCACAATGAATTTTTCCACACATTTAAAGTGTATATATGTATGCAGATAAATATCGGTTAGCCGGTATATATATATTTGTATATGTATCTAAATGTATATACAGTTGGTCAAGTAATTGTTTTCACAAACAGAAAAGTTCACACCTTTGTTTTTTATATTACAAAAAATAGTCAAGCCCAAAGTCGATTATTATCAATTTAGTTTTTAGCTCGTCTTAAAAAGTATAAAAATATAGCAAAGAATTAAAACGTATAAGATTTTTGTTGGCAAATAAAATATCGCTTATTTACTTCATAAGTGGCATAACTCAAAAAAAAAGTTAATGAAGTAGAAATATTCTTTATGTTTTGTTCTATATTGTGTTCATATTAATATGTTGTATATTCTTAAGGTAAGTAACGTATTTAATACGTTATCTGCAATATCGTATTTTTAAATGAGTCTCTAGTCTTTGTCAAAACAATTACTAGACTAACTGTATAGTAGTTTATGTCGAAGTGTGTGTGCTTATATTCATCACGCGTTTGTTAATTAACTTTAAAGTTTAGCCGGCAATGCGATAACCCACAAATCTCAGTCATAAATGTAAGTTTTTATAAAATACATTTACTGATAATTAAAACGGATGTAGGCCATAACTTTATATAGTATGTGATTGTATACATATATTTATTTATATATCATGCTATTTATTTAATTAAACAATTCGAATATTATTATTATTAACACTTTGAATATCAATATTATTAGCGTTGACTGACAGGGTTTGGTCTACTAAATACATGTGTGTGATCATTTTGGATATCCACAAGAATAATATATATATATATATTTTTTTTAAATATAATAATACAAAGAATAATTAAAAGTAAACAGTAGAAAACATGAGCGTGAGATTTGAGACGCGCGCCAGGGCGTAGTATAAACAATATGATTACAATATAGAATAGTGTAAATAATAGTATATAATGGTATGTATGTATTATTATGCATCGCCTCAAGCACAGAGTTGTGCATACATAAACTATGTATACGCATTATAGGATGGGCCAACTAATTAGCGCCCGTTGCTGAAGAACTAATTTTGGAATACGAGACAACATTTGTTCAATTTGATTGATGAAAATTCCAATAACATTCGAATGGTAAACGTTTCCATCTTGCGTTTTCTATTAAATTCAACATATAAATATAATGTCGTCCACTTGCTCGATTGCTTTTGGAAGGGAGTACCCTTCTTTAACAACGTGTTTCGTACAGACCGCTGCGTCCAATGTAGCGCACCCATTTGACCACATCGTGATCGGAGTAGTTAAGCTTCGGTTCAAACACTTTTAGATAGCGCACTTTAAAGCCTGAAGGTGCGAATGGCACCTCAAAGTTCATTGAAATTGGTGGACGTGTCCACTTCTTTTTGGTATCCGTCTCAAGGAGCTCTATTTCCGCTGACAGCTGAGTTTCCTTCATGCCCGCCATTCGCTTAATCTTCCATACAATCGCATTTTCCGAGGCCTTGTATTTGGCCTTGCCTTTTAGACAAATCAATTGTACGCCCGAAGTGTTGAGTGGAGTTGGAATTTTCACCTCGATTTTCTGACCAAGCAACGATGGCTTAAAATTCGACTTGAGCACCACCTTCACCTCCATCTTTGTGCGTCCCACTTCTCGCACCAGCGGTATAACACGGAATGGCAATGAAATGTCTTTTGTTGTGCGATAGCGCATTAGCTCAAATTCACCGTCCGGCGGGATAAAACTAATTGAATGCTCCGTCTCGAACTTGCTTAGCTTGACGCACTGATGGAATTGACAATCGTCAATCACAACCACTGGCTTGCCGGAGCGCGATGTCTCTGCTTCCGAATTGCCCGATATTCCCCTGCCCTTAGATTCCATAACGATTTTGTCGTTAATCCCAAACTTGCACTCGGGCATGCCTACAAAGGGTATTACGAAAAGATTATTATTAAATAAGAGTTTATTAACTGATGGCACTCACCAGACAAATAAGACTTCATGACAACTTTGCCGGCAACGTGAGCAGACAGAACCTGACCCTGTGGACTCATCAGCAGATTGACATACTCGAGCACATCCAGGAACAACTCGTTTCGTCGATATTTAATGCCCTCACGTCTCCAGCCAATTTGACCAGTCACTTGTGAGGTTATTTGCATTTGCTCCTCCTTGGTGGCAGACTTGATACCCTGTTGCGTGATGAATGTCTTTAGGGTCCCCGAATCCGTATTTTGCGGATAGCCAAAGTCTAGAATCTCGTCCAGCAGCTCATAGATGAGCACAAAGTTGTTCTTGATGTTCTCCTCGGAGATCTTACCAAAGTAAGACTGCATCACCTCAATGATCTTCAGTAAGAACTCAAATACCATGGCAGCATTAACATTTTGCTTGGTGACCGCAGCCAACCAAATGTTGGCACGCTAAAAAGAGGCGGAGAATTGTTAGTGATTGTGACTCTGGCAAACATCCGGTTGACGTGGCAAATACCTTAATATGGAAAAAGCTGGTCCTAGCGATATTGGTCACTGGAGAGCGCACCTGCTGCCTGGCGTGGATGACGTTGACCCGAAAGGCGTCCACGGCGTTCCGTCCGATGTCATCGCGATAAACTCGGGAGATTAAAACCTCACCCTTGTGGTTGTAAACGAACAAACCACCAATCATTATGTGCACCGTCTAGTCCCAAAACTTTGTTTCTATGAAAATTCGATCTCAGCACAATCGCCACTAAGCTGTTCACGAAGAAATTTTCACAAATTTCGGACCTACTATCAACTTTTCCACAAAAAAATCAATTGCTTCGCACTCACTCCCCTTTTTCCGCACTCACCAGTGTTGCCAGCTTAGCATATTTCAGGCTAGTTCTAGCATTTTTCAAAATGGAAAAGCTTTTAAATTTAGCGAATAGCTTATAGCCTGAAATCTAGCATATTTTAATTTTCATTTAGCTTTTAAAATATATTTATTGCATCAAAATGAAATATTTTATGAGTTTAAAATGTTTTACGAGCATACAAGAATCGGAACTTGTTAATTTCGTGCATAAACAATCGCGTAAACTGCATCGATAAGAATTCTGACCCTTTGTCATTGCCAAATTGTGCGAGGGCAAAAGAAAAGTGAAATTTCATAAATAAAAATGCCTAAAATTCTTTACAAACAAATCTTATGCGATACCTGGATGCAAAATAGCGATTTAGTGACATATTCAAATTAAAATCATATATTTAAAAACAAATTATATTGTGTATTAATTTAGACTTAGCTTATTTGTTGTTCTTTTTAGAATTATCGCAATTATCGATATTATTTGATTTCACCGACGGTATTTTCCAACACTGCTTAGAGAATCGCAGCCAACTTTAGTTCGTACATGACTCTGCGGCTTTGACAAAAACAATTCATTTTCATTCGGAAATTATTTCCCAGTTTGAATTAATCGCTACGTGTAATAATAATAAAAAATAAAGATGCCCACTGAAAACCTTGAGGAGCAGGGTCTGGAGAAGAACCCAAATTTGGAGCTGGCACAAACGAAGTTCCTCCTGACGCTTGCGGAGCACAAACAAGATGCAGCTCTCAAGTCAAAATTGCTAGATGCCATACGAGCGGACAATATGGCTCCATGGTACGAGCATATCTGCACCGAATTAAACTGGAATGTGGACAAGGAGATGCTCACACGTATGCGCGAACAAAACCGTATTGCCATCGAGCAGTTGGACGCCGCCATTGAAGATGCCGAGAAGAATCTTGGCGAGATGGAGGTACGCGAGGCGAACCTAAAAAAGTCGGAGTACTTGTGTCGCATTGGTGACAAGGCAGCAGCTGAATCAGCCTTTCGCAAGACGTACGAAAAGACCGTGTCCCTAGGTCACCGCCTGGACATTGTCTTCCATCTGATTCGTCTTGGACTGTTTTATTTGGATCACGATTTAATAACACGCAATATCGATAAGGCAAAGTATCTGATCGAGGAGGGTGGCGACTGGGATCGTCGTAATCGTCTGAAGGTGTACCAGGGCATCTACTCGGTTGCTGTGCGTGACTTCAAGGCAGCGGCTACCTTCTTCTTGGATACTGTCAGCACCTTCACATCGTACGAGCTTATGGATTACCCCACGTTTGTACGTTACACCGTATATGTATCCATGATTGCATTGCCTCGCAACGAGCTTCGCGAGAAGGTGGTTAAGGGATCTGAGATACAGGAAGTGCTACATGGCCTGCCAGATGTCAAACAGTTCTTGTTTTCCCTGTTCAATTGCCAGTACGAACAGTTCTATGTTCATTTAGCCCGGGTGGAAAAGCAACTGCGATCAGATTATCTCGTCCATCCCCATTATCGGTACTATGTGCGTGAAATGCGCATCTTGGGATACACACAATTGCTGGAGTCATATCGCTCGCTCACTCTGCAATATATGGCTGAGTCATTTGGCGTCACCGTGGACTACATTGATCAGGAGCTGGCTCGTTTTATTGCGGCTGGCCGCTTGCATGCTAAGGTGGATCGCGTGGGCGGCATTGTGGAGACGAATCGGCCCGACAACAAGAATTGGCAGTATCAGGCTACCATAAAGCAGGGTGATCTTCTGCTTAATCGTATTCAGAAGCTCAGCCGTGTTATAAATATTTAAGCCCATTCTATAATAGCATAGACACTCACACACCCAAGAACATATAAAATTTATTAAAAAATTCAAGTAATTACAGTGTAAAACTAACATTACATAAAACGATATCATATTTTCATGGTTTTCTTGATGCAGTTGGCAAAAAGTTGAATTCCCTTAAAATTTGCTAATCAAATGTAGAAATACACTTGTATTTATTTATTAATTATCTAAATTCTTTGGAATTTGTTTGGTTTCGCTGTCTTGTTATTTGAGTATTATTGCATGCTTTCCGTTTGTACTTAATTTGGTTTTTAAAATTTAAGTCTAAACCGCCAAAGCGAAAGTGCGCATAATATACGCCAGGTGTCGTCTGCTTATCGGAACTTGCTGCCGCTGTTATCGGTATCGTGAATGCAACGCTGCGTTCGCGCTTATTCAACAATTCAAAAGTGTGGCTATCGGTGAGCATCATCCCCTTCATTTTTGCACTTCCATTCATTATCCTTAGTCAAATCATTGGCTATATTGTCATTTTCGGCAGCTTTACTGGCCATAAAGCTACGTGCCATATCTTCCAGCGCAGCGGAGTTGCGATATTCACAGTTCAACGGTTGATCATTTTCATATTTAAGAGCATCATTTACTCTCTGCTGCTGCTGCTGCTGCTGTTGATGCTGACTTGCCTCCGCAGAGGCCTTGGCCAGATCGTGCAGATTCTGCACTACCTCATCGATAATCGGTGACCCCTGAGCTAGGGCATTCGGCACCATGGATGGTAAAGTGCCCAGCCCCAAGCTTTGACGTCGCAAATCGGCAAAGCGATTCGTGCTCAAATTGATTAACGCATTCATCATAACCTTATTGCGTTGATAATCCTTGCGCAAATGCTGACGTATTTCCGTGTGACAGTGCTCGTTGTTGGTAACTATGATCTCGCCGGTGTCCGTTGTGGTGACTCGTGCCTTGCAATTAAATTTGCGAGACAAATTGCATTGCCAGTATTTTTTATCCTTGCGCACGTACTGTATGCCGAATGTGTGGCCATCATGGACCAATAACGGTTTGCCCCGCTGACTCAGCATAAACTCGAGCTTGCCTTGAAACCAGTGTTCGCCGGGTGCGACTATAATATACACAAGATTGGCACAATTGAGCGTATGTGTGTGTGTGGGAGTGTTGGTGTGTGTGAGTATGTTTGCTTGTCTAGATAATATTTTGTATGTATGTTTGTATGTATGGATGAGAGTTGAAAGTTATGTTTGATGTCAAGACATTCACAAATGATCCCCTTTATTGTCTCATGCAGATCCCATGAGGTAATCACTTACCTGCCGAGGAAAAGAGAACCCAAAATCGATTGCAATTAATATGTTTCATTTGCATTTCACAATACTTATACATACATAATTATGCAAGTAGTACTATATACATACAAACATACAATATGTTTTATCATATAAATATAAATACACAAGAACAAATCAAATCAAATCAAACCAATGCCAATCAAGTAGTATTGGATTTCATCTAAAAACACTAACTAAGCGGCTCCAGCCGCAATAAATTAATCCATCTTAATATCTAAACGAATCCCTTTTAGATGTTCTCGATCTTGAAATTGTGACCGCTGCCAGGAGATATCGTTATGGAGTCAATCACATGCGCCGTGCTCGCCGCACTCTCCGCAGATCCATCTGCGCTCGCATTGATGTCCACGTGCTGCTGCTCTGCATCCACATGGCTGCTGTTTGGCTGTGACTGTGGCGGTGGAGGACTCTTCATGCCCAGCGGGGATTCAGTGGTATGCATGGAGTGGCTGCTTCTGTTTGACTGCGGACTCTGTTGCATGTGGGCAGGCGAAAGTGGCAACATCACCGACCCACCACCCAGTTCCAGGTGATGCTGTGAATGTGGCGAGTGTTGTTGCTGTTGCTGCTGGTGGTGGTGATGATGTGAATGCGGATGCGGATGCGATTGCATCGGCAAATGCATTAGATTGGGATTGTGCATAATGTTCTGTATGACGCTGTTGCTCGCTGGCGGTGGCGGCGGCGGATTACTTCCCATGCCATGCTGCTCCATGCTGCCGTGGGGCGTGTGATGCTGCACCAGCAGGTTGGGCAGTGACTGCGTCAAATGGTGATGATGATGATGCGAACTTGAGCCGGAATGACCTCCATGGCTTCCAGTCAATGCTGGCGACGTCGGCGTCTGGTTGGCATATAGACTAGCACCTAGTCGGGAACTTGAACTGTTTCCCGCTGATGTATGACTTATTTCCACGCCGGATGCTGTTGGTGGGGATATAATATGACTACCATCGGAGACGCTGTAGCTAGCCTGGCCAGGATTGGGATTTGGTGTGACAGTCGTTGATAAGCTGCTACTCTGCGAAGTACTGCAAGCACTGGAGGCGCCGCCGCTGGAGTTGCCGCCCCGCATATGGGGCAAATGATTGTGTACGCCAGTGGCGGATATAATCCTGCCCAGATGGGTGATGCATCTTGCCCGGCACATGCTGATGCGATAGGATTTGCACAGCCAATAGGTCTTCATGCCCTGCTGCGTGGCGACGGTGTTGTTACGATTGAAAACGCAATTGCCATGGAGCAGCGAGGTGGTGGACAGCATTACCATGTTGCTGCCATCTGAACGATCCAGAAAGCAGCGTCCGCAACAAATATACGTACAATTATGGAACATTAGTGGGCAATTCTTGGGGTTGGGGGTGGGGGTAGGCAGGTGTAACCGATAATGCTTAACACTCAACGGATGTTATATACAAGGATTGAACAAAACTCGTTAAGGGTTGCAAAGTGGGCGTGGCGGGCGAGTGGAGGCGGAACGGGTCGGAGCGGATTGGATCTGTTAACCATATCCAGGCATTAAGCTATATACTAACTATTGTGGTTAATCCAGAGATGGAAACCACCAGTTTCTAATTACATACAATTCCCAATTTGTAAGAATATTAAGTGTTATCCAGTTGGATGATGATCCCGGTTTCCATCCCTGTTTTAATCCCATGTTAACACTGTAGGTTAGTAACAGGTGGGACATGGGGGATTAATGATAAGTGCGGAAAGTGATAAGGATGAAAACCGAACTACCAAAAATCAATATTAAGATGGAGGCATGCAACATAGATGTGGTATACGGTTATTGTGCAAGTGCGTCACCTACTTGACGGAATGTCCATGTGATTGGCAAAGTTCTTGGTGTAGTCACTGGGCATATAGAGTTCATTGGGATATTCGGTGGCAGGACCAACATTGACGCCAAGGCTGTTGCCTCCATTGTTGCTACCACCTGCCCCAAGGCCGGACACATTGTTGGAGCTGCTCGGTCCGCTGCTGTTTCCCGCTTTATAGAAGTTATTATAGTCCAGATTAAAGGGCGGTGCGAAAGCATTGCGCAGCGATCCAACAGCTGTCGAGGAGGATGCACTGCTACTGCCACTTCCAAGTGCTCCGCCAGCGCCATGATGATTCTCACCCTCTCGCTTCAGGCTGCCTAGATCGTAGCGCGATTCCACCATCGAGATGTGCGGTATTGGTGGCAGAAAGAACTCCTCCGAGTTGAGGGCATTCTCCATGCTGGCAGTGTCTGCATTATCCCCACTCTCACTGCACCCGGCGCCAGAATGTTCTGTCAAAGATCGACGCAATTGTTTGCGCGAATAAATGGACAGAGAATCGCTGTTGAATTCCGCGGGAGCTGAGCGCTTGCTCTGGGCAAAGAGATGACTGGGATCGCTGACAGAACCACGACATCCATTCGGGGATGCAGTCGAAGTGCGTGAACTGCTTTGCGTGCTGTTCTTGGATTCGTTATGATCCGTATCCGCTTTGCTGTTGTTATTGCTACTGTTGTTGTTGTTGTTATTATTATTGCTGTTGCTGCTGCTGTTGTTGTTGTTGTGGCTGCTGTTGCTGCTGTTGTTGGGTTCATCCCCAGCGGCATTTGTAATTTGACTAGCGGACTTCTCCGAGCCACTGGAGCCGGGTGAGGCATTTGAATTGGTCGCCAGACCCTTGATCTGCAGTAACTGTCCAATCTTCATGAACGATTGCAGCTCCGTGTGCTTCACATTTACCACGCCCTGATACATGAACTCCAGCAGCTCGCACATTATGTTGAAGCTCACATCTTTGAGTATGACTAAAAGGCAAAAGGGAAAAAGAATATGAATATGAATATGAATTGGACAGGAAAATAGGAATCCCACATGGTGATTTTTCATATTCAATTATTTGAATATTCATTAATTTGTATTATCTTATGAGTATTGAAATGTGTGTGTTTGCGACAAAAACATTCTAATGAAAGGAGGTCACATTCAAAGTGGAGATGTTATCATCAAATACTAAATCAATACATAAAAACATCTATGATAAGAAATCTGAAAAACTTAAATATAAAGTCAACAACAATCGCACAGCAGCAATAATTATTAAATAAGTAGCATGTCATATCATCATCAGCAGCAACTGGCGCTGCCTTTCGACACGGCCTATGAAACTGTCCGTTGGCTACTCTGGTGCACAGTGGTACACATAGCTGCCAACTGAGCCAATTTATAAAATGGGTCAAAGAGAAAACTATTATTGCTGAAGGTACTAATAATGATCTCTTGTAAGCATCAAGAATGATATGGTAATATATTCAATTTAACATATATTCATAATTCTAAACAAACTAATATTTGTTCTACTGTGCCGGGCATCTCAGCATCAACATCAACATCTAGTTAAAAAAACAATATTATCGCTTGTTCTCAATAACAAAATATAAATATATATGTATATATAAAACTCGATCGAGTGATCGTTTGTTGCTTAATCTGACCGTGCGACGCTGACATCTCTCCCGACATCCACATCGACATCGACATCGTCGTATTCCCTATCTGTTAGTCGTATCTGTGCGTCGCCATGTCCGTGTTTTGTATTGCAAAGATCAAAATCCGAATGTTATATGTGCCTTTTGTAACCGTCATCGATCTAAAAACTCAAATCTCATGTGCTTGACTGATGATCCCGATATTGTTACGGATAGGATCGTAATGCAACTAATTATTGTGAAACTATAAAATTTATATTATAATCGATCTGTTAATGATCTGTTATCAGCGATAAATATTAACTTTCAGCTCGAATCTATAATCTACACAATATTCTAGTACAAATATTCGCATACTTTGTATATTTGTTTTCATAGAGACGTGTCATGGATAGAAGATGGAACAAACCGAGACACAAAGAGATCCACAGACAGATCGAATGTTCCACTGTATCTGTGTGTGCTAGAACGAAGCTGTAGATAAACTTTGTCAAAAGTTCACGGAAAACGTGATAAATACGTTTACGCCGTGCCCTGCCCTGTTGATAAGGAACCACATCCAAACCAAACCGAATTCGGGGCATCTTGTTGGATGGCGATCAACGATCAACGATTCTCAATTGTTGGTGTTGGTGTTGGTGCTGGTTTTGTCTGGCTGGATTGGACTGGGTTGGTTGTTTGCTTAAAAATATCACTTATTTATGTGCCAGAATCATTTCTGTTTCTGTTTTTATGCCTGAACCCCGCTGATCTTTACTGATATCGCATAGCCCAGCTATAGATCTTGAACTCGGCGCCGTTTCGAGTAATCAGCTCAGCACGTTGCAGGACAGCTACATACATACATGTACATGTATATATTTATACCTATTTCATATATTAGAAAGATTTCAGCTCTATTTTACAAACTACTTTGTTTGACGACACCCATCGGGAACAAGTCCACGCCCACTTGAGACACAACAACCAATAAGATTGCAGTCGAACCAATTTTTATTTTATGATTATGATAAATGTTTATCGAATCAGAACGCCAATAGCAATAGTTCTCTTTTTGTTTCTGCTTCTTTTTTGTCGTCGGTCTAACCTGGAGTGGAGTGGGCTGTCGCATTTCGACAATGTCGACACACAAACATTAACAAATAAATGTTATCTATAAACGCCATATTAGTCGAGTCGAATCGAGTCGAGTATTCGATGTGTTAGTACGGGTAGCGAATCTTTAATACAACCTGATAAAAACATAGCGAGGGGAAGTTTTACAATCGACCATTTGCAATATGATTAATAACAGGTATACTGCTTAGGATAAATTATATTACATATTCGCCCACCTGAAAAAGTATCTGTCTGCACAGAGATTAAAAATCAATTATTTGAAAAAATACAAATACCTTTAAAATATGTAGATATTCAGCAAATATATTTAAGATGATTTTGTACATTTGTGAATTGGATGTTCTTATGGATGGATACTGTATGTTTATCTGCTTCGAATCTCAAAGGTTTTTATCGCTTATATCTTTTATAAATAATCGAGCAAGGAGAAGAATTTTTGTACTTAATTATATTTAATTTTTCTTGATTTTTTAAAAAAGAATTTCTAACTTTTGAAGGAATCTAACTGTTTCAAAAATAAATATTATTTATGAATATACATATGTACATATAATATATTAATTGTGTGCTTTTGTTTTAAATATACAAGCAACAACAGTAAAGAATTCAAAATTCCCCCCATCGAATAGTACTTCCTGTTTCCGCATTATAAAAATATAAGAATAGTATCGATACAAAAAATTTGAATTGTTGAATACATTTGAATTATTTGTTATCAATTCTTATTAAACAAAGCACAATCCCATTCATAGTAAATAGTATAAGCAAACTAAATAATCTATACAATTAGAAAAAATGTGTATATCCTTTGTAGTCTGAAAATTTTTGCTCAACTTTATCAAATGATTGATAATTAATTCTAGAGAGATCATATCCGTTGTATAAAAGCAAAATTCATAGCACGTGATGCCGTGAAAATAGTCAAAATAGTTTGCAATGTTTAGGGCCCATTTAAGTTTTCATATATCTTGGCTTAGTTATCTCAGGGTGTTTGGGAATTAGCCAAGGAATTAACCGGGCCGATAAGTAAATCTATTGCTACTGCTATTTGACTCATAAATTAATATTTGTCAACGCAAATGCCCAATAAAAACCGATGAAATTTCACATGCCCAATGTCAAAGTCTGATATTATATGATACGCTTATAAAAAGTGCTCCCGGTATAATACGTAAGCAACGATTAATGGCACCTGTGAGACAAGGGCGTCGTTTGCAAGGGGATAAATATTAAAAGGAGTTGGAGATATATTATATTACAGGGATTGTAAAATGAAGATTAGTAAAGTGTGTTACGGATACTTCCAACTATTTTTGCTAGATGTGCTGTGTATCATCGACATCAATAATAAACTTAACTAGACTTGCAATCCCCATTGGGAGGGTAACGCTTCCTGGATACGCCACCTCTGGGTATTCTGGCTATTAGAGCATGCAGAACTATAAAAATAACATTGAGTTTGATATTTACGACAAGTTCAGCGATCGATATTATATTATCTTCATTTATTGTTGGAAATATCAGCAAAAGCCACAGTTCGATCGGATCGCTGGAGCACTTGAGAAGGAAACTATGGCTATACCTAGTCGCTAATTGTATTTCAGGGGTATTAAGTGCCAATATGGCTCAGAGACCAAGTCTCAATGGGAGCGTGTGTGTCCATGTGTGTGTGTATGTTATCTGACCATTTGGTCATAAGTTGAAAATCTTATTTTACGATTTTCAATGATACCCAGAAAAGCAGAGTACTGGGCACTAAACACAAAGCTGATAAACACTCAAGCTGCCATTAATGCCAATAATAAAACTTAAACGGAATCGAAACGAAACGAATCGAATCAAATCGGAGCGAACACAGTATCGAATGGGAATAGATAATAAGTATTCGTATTTGAGGATTAGCGTAGTCAACAAAATGGCGTAGATATATTAGAAGTGGTTACAGCCTGTTGTTGGCCAGGGAGTACTCTTTAAGTATTTTGTATATATCGATCGCGACACGGCAACGACAACGACAACAACAACGACAACAACAACGACAACAATGGTAATATCAACACCAATTGATATCGCTCCGGCAACAACAGCAACCTCAGAGTGTCCCCTAATCAATATCTCGGTAAAAATATATATGTATATAAAAAGGTGTTCGAGTGCTCTGTGGACAGAAGTGCCGTTAGACCCCGGGGACCCAGTTGCTGCTCAGTTGGGCAATAAATGATTGTTGAACGCGATAAAAAGATAAAATGTTTGACTTTTGTTGTTGTACAAGTAGTTGTTGCTGCTGTGTTAAGTGTAACACGCCGCAGCAGCAACACAATACCAATAACAACAACAACAACAACAATAGTAACATCAACAGCAACAATAGTAACAGCAACAAGAGCTACCAAATGATTTGGCTTGTTAGCACCTTAAGTCAGTTGTTGTATTATGACTTGGTTTATTTATAATTATTTTACCCCAAAGCATTATTTATAGCGTATATTAATATTCTTTATCTTTGGAAATAATGCTTGTGGTTCTATTCCCTTCTTGTTGTTATTATTATTATTTTTGTTGTTGTTGTTAGGTAGCACATTTCTGCTGCTACTTGAAAGATAAAACATTGTTGTTTATTGCCGCTTGATCTGATAAAGCCACCGTGCAGCAGACGTGTACAACAAGCTAACCAACCAGCCTAGTCGTGGTACCACAACTAGTGAGCAAGTCAGTCAGTCAGTCAGTCAGTCACTCAGTCATTCAGTCAGTCACTTAGTCAGCCAGGCGATATCATATCCATGTACTATAACAATTCCAGAGTCCATGCACAATGCTCGTATGTAGGTTGATTTGAGTTAAGCATTTGTTATACATTTGATGAGGTCAGCAACGCACCCAACATGGAACTTGGAGTTGGAGTTGGAGTTGGAGTGGAGTGGAGTGGAGCATCGTTATCAAGGGGAACTCACACACACCGGGTGCAGACACAGCACATGTGAAGTGTGCTATGGAAATGGAGTTGCATCTAGAGACAACGTGGCGACGACAGCTCAATGCTCAGTGCTCCATGCTCAATGCAGCAGGATTATCAGTCGTAGCAGCTAATTCTGTTTGATTTTTGATTTATGATAAGGCTAAATTGTTTTATTTGCCTTTTTCGAGTAAGCATAGACGGGGCCCAAGACTGGGCCAAACTAGGATGGTGGTAGTATCTCCGCTTGATAACTGTTCAATGTGACAACGAATTTATTATAAAGTTGATTTATATCGAACGGTGCCCCCGCCTGGCATCTGACAACTGACGGTCGTGCTTAGATAAACTGACAGGTGGACAGCGGGCGTATCAGTGATAAAATTTCACTCTCTCTGCCACTTACAATATGAATATACGAGTATATTCACGAGTACATCCAATCAGTGATGCCAGAATTTAAAGGGCTAAAATAGCTAATTTGAAAATAATAATTAGCCAGACATATGTTGATCAGATCTTAAAAGAAAAACTAGGTATTTTTTTTAAGTTTAATAGTAGCATAAAATATGAAAATTCAGATTGTAGGCTCGCAAATAAAAATAAATAATATCCTTTTCAATGCTAGCAACAACGATTTTCTTTTGCAGTATCTGCATATTTTTCGGATTCCAAAACTATTTTAGAGCAAAGTGTAATTAAAGCAATATCTATATCTGTAAGTTAATACAAATTTTAAAATTATAAAATCTCCATTTCATAAATTTGGCTTAACGAGCTGCACTTGGTTAAAATCCAGTTCAGCACCTCCATTCGGCTAAGAGATTTACATCTCCGAAATTTATACATACTTTCTTTGCGAATAATTTATTTTCTTAAATATATTAAAAATGCCTGGTAATCTCAAAATCAAGTCAAATTATTTGTTAATTTCTTGAAACTTTAAAAATTGTCTAGTTTCAATAAAGCTGAGTCTAACTACAAAATAGTTAAAAAGACAACACTGCAACCAATGATAGGCGCACAGTGTGACAGGCTCATAGAAACTACCGTGTTAACATTTTAGGCAAACAACAGTGCGTGCTAAACAAATCGTATCATCACACAGAAAACTTGTGAAAAGAGCTTGGCAATAATTACAGTATCTAAAGAGATTTGTATAACAGCGAAATGGGAACTACTTACTGATGGGATGCTGGCAGGGATTGGTTGTAAATATCTCTTGAAAGTACGGGCTGCATATGGCCAATACGATCTTGTGGGCCTGAAGCAGTTTGCCATCACATGCCAGCGTGACATCTACCAGGTCGCCTCGGTCGTACAGGTTCTGAAATCCACTGGCAATGTTGTCCTGGAAGTTCTTCCAGCAAAGCTTAAATTCATCATCCATTTCGACGCTTTCTTCGTTGTCTTTGCCAATTGGCGGCGTATTACAGCCAGCCACCAAATGGAGTTGTAGATTTCTTTTGTTTTTTTTTAGCCCTGACTGCCACGAAAACTAAATTGTAATTGTTAATTTATTAATATATAGTGAATGCTTGAGCGGGAGCGAGTCCGAGTCTGTGTTTTATTGCCGATTTTAATGATTCTTGTTTATTTGCTTTTGGCCGTGATTTCTCGCCTCGTTCACTTTGCGGCTGACATTCACAACTGATGCCACAGAATGTCAGGTAGAACATAAACACAAAAAATATGCAAAAGCACGCTCACGAGCGCCAAACACCGTCGCTCTCAGTTGTCTGTCTGTTCAGACGCGAAGTGAATATTAGTATTTAATTTTAGCAGATGCTGCAAACGATTTATTTTTGTCGACATTCACGAGCACAAACACGAACCGTCTGCGTCCACAGCCACATTGACTTTGATTTCGGTTTTAATTAACACTTTTTGATTTAAAACATTTTTATCAGAAAAGCGTGAAATGGCAGCGGACGCTGTTTACGTTTCGGTTCGCTCCCCTTTCGAGTGAGAATGAAAGAGCGAGAGAGCTAGAGAGAGCCAAATCATGCGCACTAACCACACAGCTGATCAAGAGGCAGTGCTGTAAAACGAAGCTAAATAACATATTGGCGGGCCAATTATACTTTCAAATTTGGTTGGCTTATTGGTGATTTTTTATATTATAGCTATTACATCATTTAATAAGACTATAATTATGTGTGTGCATTTATATTAATTACTATTTTAGTTGTCGTTAGTGACACTGTACAAAATATATGTGTTTTCTATTAATTAACTGATTTAACAAGTGGTCTAACTAGCATCCGATACTACTTTTCGATTTTCGATATATTGTTGTAGTTTAAATTTCAGTCGCGGGCATTAAACACAGCAGGGGCATAGTGTTGCCAACTATCAAAGCCTAAAAAGGCTATATGAACAATTAAAAATAGCTAGAAAAAGCTGGGAAATCTAGATGTTAGCCAGATAAAAAATTTTTATAATTCTTAGGTTGACTTTATATTAAATATATTTTATTACAACTATATACAACAGTAATCTAGTAGTAACAATTTAAAATATTTCTAGTAGTTCTTTTAACTTAAAAAAAGCTAGAACATTCGAAAAACTCCAGATATGGCTGAGTTGGCAACACTGCAGGGGCACCCAATGCTTTTTGATAAGAACTTATCTTAATTGGTGAATTTCGCAGCCAGAGTATGATCGCAGTCGACTTGGCATATGCTCTGAAACCGTAGAGCAAACTTAAATTTCCAACCAGTCAATGCGACCGTCCCTGTAGATAACTGCCGTACCCATAGCCGTAAATAACCCACTTTACATTTTAAAACAAAAACAAAAGCCCCTTATCAATAAACTGTGAGTCGTTTGCACGTCGGGTCTACTTACTTATGTACATACATACTTATGAAGATACCATGGCCGATTGGTCACCGGTTTGATTTCTTTAATTTAGTTCTTTAAATTCTTTCCACTGTACGAGAACAAACGATACTCGATAATCTCTCAATTATTATGGGTTGTTTTTGTAGTAAGCGATAATATATTTAAATACTTGCTAAACAAACTTTCAATTATTAATTGTACGTCTAATTGATTTATTATAGGTACGAGCAAGTCTGTAGACTTGCCAGCTGTGCCACCGGCGCCTGGTAAGCAACGAAAGACAACATTACCGGAATTCCCAGGAGTGACCAGCCAACCTGGTACCAATTCCGGCATTTCAGCTTTCGGAGGTGGTGCTACCAACATAGCACTTGAAGACGACTAACAGCGCCGATCAAACAAATAAAACATCTATATACATATTTAGGAAAGAGATATGTATATTTAATACACAGTTACAACATGTGTAGTTCAAATTAAATATAACACGTAAACATTATTAAAGTATTCAAGTAAATTTAGGCAATAAGGGTTTAATGTTCATCAAACTGAAGCTGTATTAAAATTGACATTGAAGAATGAACAACAATGTTGAGATTACTATTATTTTAAGGAGTTGTAAACATTTTATCCGCCACATAAATCGACGATGATATGAAGTCAAAATAAAAAGGCGCCGACAAGCATTTTACAACACTTTGTAGTGCGTTGGTTGGTAGACAACTGTTGCACGATATCGCACATAGCAATATTAGTAACTTTAAAATACTTTTAGACAAGCAATTGTTTAAAAAAATAGATCAATTATGACAAAATCATTTAAATTCGAAATTAGATAAAATAAAGGTTTTAATTTCTGTGTAAATTTAATTCTAAATCAAAAATGAATTAAAAATAATGATCTCGACCAGTTTTCAGAGCTACCAGACATTCCATTCATTGTAATTTTTTTCCTGGGATTCAAAGTTGCCACATCGGTTTAAAAAACTACACGTGCATGCCGCTCGTGTAATAAGGTTTTAAATTTTAATCATTTTTCCTTATATTTATGATAACAATATAAAAAGCACACAAAGATGGCAATACAATCGAATAGACGAAAGAGAAAACACGAAGCCACAGGCGAAGAGCAACAGGATGATGCTGAAATGGCGGTGCCTAAAAAAGTTCCTAAGGAGTCCCACACGCCAAAGAAGAAAACAAAGGAGGCAAAAGCAAATGTCGAATTACAAGAGGAAACAAATGAACAGTTAAATACGGAGCGGTCAAATGATGTCGAAGACAGTTCTACGCTCATGAACGAGGAGACTCAAGTTGATTCTGTGTCGCCTTTGAAAAAGCGAAAGCCACGACATCAACCTAAAGAAAATACACAGGATGGAAAAACAAACGAGGCTGACATCAGTCCAGACTCGGGCATTGAGCCTGAGGAGAAACCGCAGTGGTTTCCCAATGATTTTAAAATGATGCATTTTCGTAGCAAATTGCTTGGCAATAACTTTATAACAGGTGAGTGACCATGCTAGATAATATAATCATCATCATCTTCATTTGTGATTTCTATTCATGATAGAGTTGCGCCACTTTCTGTACATGTGTCAAACAAGGCCCAAGATTGTGGCCAAGTACATCGAGAAACGCGGCAAGCCGCTGGAGCTGGCAGAAGCCTTTAACAGAATTGATAAGAGTAATATTCTACATGTCGGCTACCTGTGCGAGGCTCTACAACGGATTATCATGGAGATTCTTACTAATCAAAAAAGCCATATGGAGTCGGCGGCTCATGCTGGTCGTTATTTCTTAAAATCGCACGGATCGTTGTTGGATCAATTGTTGCAGTCAGCACAGCCGAGTCATCGACGGAATGCTCTGAAACTGCTGACGGCAATTGTTTGTGTGGATCCGCAGTTAGGACGTCAAGTGCTCAGCTCCTATGATATATTGTCGAATGTGCGCACCATAGAGGAAATGCTGTCACATTCTAAGAACGATTACAAGAGTGACGAGACCGTTCGTAAGGCATACATACACTTTATACTTGCCTTTTTGGTTGATGGCAATACGCTTCTCATTCGCAACATTCTGGATCGTGCGCATTTGATTCGAGTGCTGGCCAAGGGCCTTGTCTACGATGATCATGTAACAGTCTGCGTGGTGCTCAACACGCTGCGCCAATATGTGCTCGAGAATGCCAACATCTTGAAGACCAAGAAGGTGCATGTCTTTGATCTAGAATGCTGTAAGCATTTTAGCCGTCTCTACGACTGGGAAGGACCTCAAGGCCTGGCCAACAAGTACAGCGGACGCAAGGATATCGTGGATAACAACTACGAGCCGGAGAATCGTGAAGCAGTCGCTGCAGCCGTTCATCAGCTTCTGCTAATGCTGCTGACCTCTCGGAAGCACGGCATCAGCTTCGATGCCATGACGAACTATCGTCAGAAGCACAACAAACTGCAGGGCAAGCTGATGGGATCCCTTTATCGTCCCTTTGCCGACAATCGGAAAATTGAGCTCATTTTGCAAACACTCAAAGCTTGTCCCGATCTGGGAAGGCATTCGGCAAGGAATTTTTCCAATTATGTGAATCCGGCGCGATTGTCAGTAACAGATTTGCCCAAGGGCATTGATATGCTATCACAGGTGATTGCTGCTGTTCCGCCAAGTTCCCTGTCCGTCGCCATGGACAAAATGACGCTCACCGACTTTAGCTATTGGATTAAGGAGTTGTGTCTGCCTGTCGAGGCGTTGCTCTTCATTGTACGCAAGAGCTTGCTTAAGAGCGATACATTTCCTGTGCGCCTAGCCGTTAATCGCTTGCTCCTGTCAATGATGACTCAGTACAGCAACTATGTTAATGCCGTTGCCCAACGAGAGCAGTCCAAGCGAGCTGGAAACTCATTGCGTCGGTTCAAGTTTGAGTTGCTGAATCATTTACTGGTTAACTTTCCACCTATTGAGAGTATACTGTATTCCTTGTATAGGAGTATTCAGGATCGAATGAATCCGGGTGTCAATGTGTTGGACCATCTGTCGGTCACCCTGGAGTTGGTATTGATAATGTGCAAAGAGAATCGCGCTTTTGTCAACAAAACAAGTCAAATTCTTAACTATTTGGATGTCCTGCGTCCGTTGTATGAGACGAACTTTGATGAGCCGTTAGATCCAGATAATCCCAATGCAATGGACAAGGTGCAAAAGATCAAACTGGAACTGAAGTCGATTAAAACGATACTGCTGCTGTTCCCGCGCTCGCTGCATCCACAGGAGAAGCTCTTCGGAAAGGTGCTGCGTTCCTTCATCAAAGCCTATATGCTGGACGATGTGGAGGTCAAGACCGAAGCCGGGGAGCTGTTGCATTGCTTGTTCCACAACACGGGCATGTTTGACTCGTCCAGCTATGAGATTGACATCTGGTTGGAGGCGTTAATTGGTTTTGATGCGGAGACCGTAGATAATGTGACCAGCATACTACTCACCATACTTTCACTGGATCTATCGGAGGTGAAAGAGTTGCCCGTTTTGAATGCAGCCGAGACGGCGACAAATGTGGAAAATCTTCGCAAGCTCTTTTCCCAAATTGAGCAGGGACAAACAGTGCAGGGTTATGTGGAAACTCTGACGCTGAGTAAAATGATGCCCCTGTTGTTGCAAGGTGTAACAATCGCACCACCCTATGATGCCTATGTGGAGTTGGTCTGTGTGCTGCTTTATCAATATCACACCAAGCCTGAGCAGATGCAGCAATTGTACAGTTCGCAGCTGGAACAGCACACTGTCTACATGAAAAATTGGCAGCTGTCTAAGCCAAGTAAACTGCCCGGTGCCATTGGTCAGCATTGGCCACAATTGGAAGTGCTGCAGCGAACGATCTTGGAGCAACCGACACAATCCTTTGAACAGATATTTAAGCCATCTTCTGAAGACAGCGAATTCTTTGAGCTGCAACTCGAGGACAACAACACAATGAAGTTGCATGTTAGTCTGCGAAATGCACGCCGCAACATGATCTATGCCCACAATCTGCTCTTCCTCATGTCCCAGTTGGTGGAAAGTAAACAACTGAATGCTCAGCAATCCCAACTGATTGCTGATTCCTTGATAAAGCTGCTGCAAATTGCCAGCCAATTGGATGGCAACCAGACGATAATCGAACTGCCCAACGATGAGAAGCAACAGGAGCAGGAGACGCACACGGAACGATTGTTGCACTACATTTATGGCATCCGACTCAGTCAATTGAGGGCGACGCAGTTGCTCAGCGAGACGAGTGAAACGCAACTGCATTACGTGACCTTCTTGAGGCGACTCACCGAACACTGCCGCACATTGCCCAAGTTTGACAGCTACACGTCCTTCTACAGGCTGCAGCTGGTGATTGCCTTGGAGATCGCCTTGTCTGGCTCCGGCTCCACAGCGGGTGAATGTGTGGAGCAACCTGCTCAACTGCTGGAATGTGTCGCCCTCGTGGATACCTTTGAGTTGAATGTCACAGAGTGCGCCCAAATGTTGCAACTGTTGACGAGCAAGTTGAAGGCTGGCGATTATTTCATGGCTGGCAACAAGACGAATCATTACTATGAGCTCATGCTGCGTCTATTGCGGCGTCTGGCTCAGCTCCAGGAGCCCGTGGATTGCAGCCAGTCCATGTTGCAGCTGCAAGGATACTACAAGGATTTCTGCGACAGCGCATTAACGGAGCAACTGGAACAGTTGGAGACGGCAATGCTGCAGTTCCTAGCCAGCCAACATCATCATCTGGCCACATGCGATGCAGAGTTCTTTGCCTGCTTCTTTTCCACCTCCAATCGAAAGCTGAGCAAGGCGGCCGTCAATCTCGCCTGCCTGTTGCTTCAGCGGAATAGAAACTTGGCGCAAAGCTTCGCGGAGCTGTTGCCGCAGCATTTGGAGCAGAAGGAATTGATCTATCCCCTGCTGGATGTTGCCTTTAGCAGTGGCTATCAACTGGAGCAGTCGCTGCTCCAACGTTGCTATCAAACCTACAAGAATGGCATTTTAAAGAGCATCGAGAAACCACTGAAAGCTGCTGTCATCTACAGGGATCATGCCGAGGCAAGTGCGGCTCTCATTGCCCACTGCATGCCCAAGTCGGAGTGCTTGGATTACTGCCAGAAGCAGCTCAAGTTCGATGCAGTGGAGGTCTTCCAGATGCGCGTGCTTTCCGAGATTTACCAGCAGGCCTTCGCCGCCAGCAAGGATGAGAAGCAGCAGGGCAACATATTTGTCAGCTATGTGAATCTGAATGTCCAAATGTTGGCACTGGACTTGAAGAAGCAGAGCGTCCAACTGGACAAGTTGGAGCAGCTGGCGTACAACTGCTACAACTGGTGGCAGATGCACTCTCTGCAGGATCAGTTGGATTGGAGTCGCTTGTTGAAGGCGCCTCACTGGCTGAATTACTGTCGCAGTTGTCTGAAGCAAGCCATGCACATGGCAGAGGAGCAGCATCAGACACCGGATCAGGATCACATCAATGGATTGCTGCTCAAGCTGTTGGCCTATCTTTGCGATCGCCTTTACGAGGACTACACCGAGGAACAGGAGGAGGCTGAAGATGCTGCTCTGCTCTATGAGATGGTCTGCACCCACTCCTGTTGCTATGATCATCTACTGGGCGAACCCCGCGACGTGAAGACACATCTGTTGCAACTGCTGGAAACGTTGGCACGCAAAGCGCCATCAGCATTGCACTCCGCCCACATCCCCGTCATCCTAGGCGCCTATCATGCCAAATTGTCGCCCGCTGATCGTTATGCTTTGGCTCTGCTGGAACATTATGAACGCTACGATGTGGGTCTGGCACAATATCGTCCTTTTATCTGGGGAGAGAGTGCTGTGGCACACTATGCTCTCCGTGCCGCCGACGAGGATGAGCGTGCCAAGTTGCAGCAGCAGGAGACGAATGTGGCCCAGGTGCTGGCTCTGATTGTGCGTCCGGGCTGCCAGTATACCATTGAGAACTTTCCCATCTGGCGTACTCTGCACGCCAGCAAGCAGCTGCCTTACCTGCAGTTTATCAATCCCGGCAAGAAATCCCAGCACTTTGGTGACAATTCCTTGGAGCAGCGCATTGAGCAAGGAGTCTCGGAGTTTGCCCAGGACATTCGTAGGCTGTGCCCTAAGCGGGAGGAACTCTATGAGCAGTGCTATGATCCGGCTTTTATGCTGCCACTGATGATGCACTGCTTCGCCCCGGAGTCGGTGGTGCGTGCTCAGTGGCCAGTGCAGAATGGACTCCTCGCCCTGAGCTTCTGTGCATTATCCTCGCTGGATAAGGATATGCGTCTGGCCGCCGCATGTTGTCAGCAACGCTATCGCACCCATTTTGAGCTGTCGAAGTTCTATGAAAAACCCCTGTGGACACAGGCGTATGACAACATTCAAGGAGGATTGAGTGAGCTGAGGAATTCATGGCTTGCCCAACGTCGCACTCACGGCGGCACTCCTCGAGTGCCTTTGATCCCGGCTCTGTTCATTGCCAACAGTTTCAATCTGAGCACAGATCCCACGCATCTGCTGTACAAGCGTCTGATGATGTACCTGCAGCTGAAGCAGAGCTTCAACTTCCAGACGATACCCGAATTCAATGTGTTCTTTTACTCCCAAGAGCCGGAGCATCAACAGTATCGGGAATTCATAGTGCAACTGCTCAGCAATGGCATCAAATGCAGTGCGGATCTCTTTCTGCTCGTGTCCACCAACACCTTCAAGGTGCTGCTCAGTTTCTATTGCTCCAATCTGGCTAATCTGGACACCAATTTGCTGCTGCTCTCGGTGCTCTCCACTTGCGTGAAGATTCCCGGTGCTGTCAAGATAATGCTGGAGCATGTTGGCATCCTCTCCTGGTTGATAGGCGTCATTCGGGATACTCAGTTCCATCAATTTGACATTATCGAGGGTATCATTAGCATTGTCAATAATCTATTCTATGCTGTGGCCGCTAGCCGATCCGAGCTATCGGACTATGCCCATGTTCAGTTGCGTCTTCAGCGTCTGGTCATACATTTGCTACCCTTGATGTCGCCACGCGTATCGATGCCTGGTCTCGCCCGTCTGCTCAATGTGATGCAGAAGACGGCGACTACCAGTGGCCAATACCTGGCACTGTCCGCCCAACAACTGGATCTTCTGCTCGACTGCGTCTCTCGACATTGGCCCGATCAAATTGCGAGTGTTCGCTATTTGCGCACCTTTGGCGGCACCTACGCCTGCCCCCGTTCCGAGTACTGCGACTGGCTGGCCAAGGAGCAAAAGCTGGATATGCACTCCGTCCTCGCCCTCTCAAGTCTGAGGGAATATGTCAGTGGCTGGTGGCAAGCTCACAATGTAAATGCAAAGGAGGCGAAGATGGAAGTGGCAACCACATCTTAGTGGGGTATTCTATAGTTTAATCTAACAATTGTGTTAACTATACAGAAAATAAGTGTTCGTAATATAATTTTTCATTGAATGCGTTGCGTTTTCTTTTGTTAACTTTATATTGGATGCAATATGTAAGATATATTTATACTATGACACCTTATGCGGATTCCGAGTGTTTTTCTAGGAATTACTAAAGTATTTTACAATATACATATGTATACCTAATTTCAGTTACCCAATTTTTACGTCCTACATAATAGTTTCCAATTTGTGCAGCAAATTTTTTTATGTTTTATTATGGTAATCTTAATTTTATTTTTCATAATTCTTGTAGAGAATCGTATAGTATGTGTACTGTAGACTACAATTATTGAGTGGATATAATATTGCGCATTTGTCTTATAGCTGTGACCAGGCGCGGCTCACATCCACTGCTCAAGCTTAGGTATTGCTCGGGTGCAGCCTTGAGCAGGATTAGGATCTGTGATAGCTGCAGGTTAATGGTTAGACCGAGTTCCTCCAGCACATTCGATAAGTACTCAATGTCAACGCTGAGCTGTGTGGCGGAGGAAGTGGGTAACGACTTGATCTGCAATATCTGAGCCTGATACAAAACACAACATTGCTCCACGACCAGGGAGAGGAGAACATCAGCACAGGGAATTGCTTGAGTGTATTTGATGTTGCACAGTTCCAGCGCTTGCTTAAGAAGCGCCGAAGGGGATAACAGCAGAGGCTCCAGATGTTGCGGCAGGGTGAGCAGATACTGGCCAATCTGTGTGATGCTCTCCTGAGGCGCAAAACTAAAGGCGGGCATGTTAATCCCAGCTGAGGTATGTGACTCCACGGGCGGACGTATGTGCGCCAGATGCACCTCAATGGGCTGCAGCAATATATTCAACGTAATGTCGTGCGTCTCGGCCAGATATGTTTTCAGTGTGGCGTAGATCTGTGGAAAGATGCCCAGGCTGTCCGCACTGGTGGCTGTCGATGCCTCGGCGCGCTTCGTCTGATACTCCGTGATGTTGGCGAGCAACTGGGTGTGTGTCGAGCGTTCACAGGTCTGGTAGATGCTAATGGCATTGCCAATCGAGGGCTTCTGCAATCGGTTTGACAACGTGACCATTCGGGTATGCAAATTCTGCTCGAATTGATGGAGTTGCAACTGAAAGTCCGCCAGGCACTGCAACTGCGACATGGTGTATTGCAGCAGGGACCAGTTTTCGCTTCGAGCTGCTCCCGTTCCCGCGTTGCTGCTGCTACCGAGGCTGAGGCTAAGCTGGCGTTGTGTGCGATTGAAATTCTCCAGCTGTCGCTTAAAAATGCCATTGAGCACCGTGATGAGCTTGCACAGGGCCAGATCGTTTGTTATGGAGGCGCAACGTGCACAAGCCTGTTGGAGCCATTCATAAAGTTTACGTGTGCTGTCCTCCAGATGATGAACCGCATCACTTGGCGTGGCCTGATTTGACAGCAAGCGATCCACTTGTGTTGACAGCTGTGTTTCTTCCAGGCGTGGATATTGATTTATAAACTTGTGGAAATACTCAAAGATCGCTTCACCCAGTTGACGGTGCAACTCGGCTGGCAATACAATATGTGACTGTTCGAGCATCGAGTTGAGATGCAGCACAAAGCTTTGATTGGCCTGAGCATATTGTCCCAACAGTTCCAGACGCTCGTTCGATGTCTTCAGCAACTGCAGTATATGGGCATCCCGTGTTGGCTGCAGTGCCGGCAACAACTCGGCAATGACCAGAAAAGGCTGTGATTGAGCCACTTCCGATGATTCGTCCCCAAACAATTGCACACACCACTTTAACTGGCGCTGACAATGATCCAACAGTTGGTCATAGAAGAGCGTTAAGAAATGCTGATGCGGCGTCTGTTGGGAGTCGGTGACTTGTAGTTCCAGCGTTTGCTTCCACTGCTGCTGTAGAACGTTCTTCTGAACGGCACGATAATATTGATGTAGTTGCGGCAATCGCTGAATGCTGCTAAAGATTTCCACATGCCTCTGTGACTGTTCCAAATTGGACTCAGCAAAACACTGCACCAAGCTGGGTGAAGCCATGGCTTCTAATCGGTTCTTGAAATCCTCCACCTGGGTTTGACGCTCAGCATGTCCAGGCAGCTGTTCCTGTGCCTGCAGTGATTTCTGCAGCGCCGTCAGCTTATCGCACACTCCCTGCATTGAACGATGATAATGTAATAAAGTCTTAACACAGATTGCTTCATTTACCTTCAGATCATTGCGTTCGAAACAGTCTTCCAGGTCAGCCAGTAAGTTACCCCAACCATCAGACTCCTGCAATGATTCCTTGGCCGCCTGTAGTTTGCTTTGCAATGTATTGAGACGCTCCAAAGTGGCCATACAATCACCCGTCTCCTCCTGCACAGCCGCAACTTCTTGACGCATTGCGCTCATTTTTTGCTGCAGCATTGCAACATCGCATTGCAGTGTTGCCGCTTCCTTGGCAATACGCGGCATACTGGCCACAACCTGCTGACTAGAATCCTCGACAGCATAGTTAACTTGCTGAACATACAACTGCAACTTGGCCACGTAGCTTTGTATGAACGATGTGGCAGTTGCACTGCCCTTTTTACCATTTTCATTCGTATACTTATTGTAGTTTGCATTTATCCAATCCGAGGCACTGAAGGTTGGCTCCGACAGCGCTGAAATATCCATTTTTTAAGCTGTATTAAATAAAAATAATCAAGTAGCACCGCTCTCTGCGATAGAGCTGGAAAAAACATCGATGTAGTATCGATACATCGATGTTTTTCAAAAAAATTTAAACATCGATGTTTTTTCCGATGTTCGATGTTTTGCTCAATTTGCCCAATCAATGTTAAAATAACCGGCGCAAAAGGTAAGTGAAAATTAAAATTTAATATTTATGTATAAGGCTTATAAAATGCATTTATGTTTTAGAGGAAGTTTGTTTGCTTATGTACGTTGGCGTCGTTGGTGTTGGCAGGATGGATAGATTTTTGAAAGATTCTAATGGCAAAGGTAAATGAATGTTGCGATTGTTCCATTTGAGTGCCAATTTGTACATATGTATGTGTTGTGTGTAACTTTTCATTGTATTGTTTGCAGATTCAAATATTGCGGTTCCAGTTGAGGAATTGAATGAAACTCCACCCAAGCGTGCACGGTATGGCCAGTCCACAGTATGGAATTTCTTCAATAAATCTACTGATGGCAAGTCTGCCAAATGCATTAAATGCGGCAAAATTTATCAAACAAGTGGCAATACCACTAATTTGTCTGGACACATAAAGCGCATGCATCCAACTTTAACAATAAGTGAATTGCCAAAAAGTGAAAATTCAATTGCATCATTTCTTGACAAAAAATACGGAGCATCTTCAATTAGAAAACAAAATCTTGATATCGCACTAGCCTATTATATCAGCTCGGACATGCGACCATTTTCAGTGGTAGAAAATAAAGAAAAATATAAATTTTTAAAATTTCCCATATAAAAAAGTTCGATACATCGATATATCGATGTTATTTGCCCAAAAACATCGAAACATCGATGCGTGCAAACATCGATGTTTTTCCAGCTCTACTCTGCGATAAAACAGCTGTTGTTGTGGTGGGTAATGAGCAGTGTTGCCAGCTTAGCATATTTCAGGCTAGTTCTAGCATTTTTCAAAATGGAAAAGCTTAGATAAATGATTAAATTTAGCGAATAGCTTATAGCCTAAAATCTAGCATATTTTAATTTGCATTCAGCTTTTAAAATATATTGCATCAAAATGAAATATTTTATGAGTTTAAAATGTTTTACGAGCATACAAGAATCGGAACTTGTTAATTTTTTGCCGATGGTTAAGTAAATCGTGCATAAACAATCGCGTAAACTGCTATCCTGCTGTTATATATTTTGGGTATTATTATTCATATTAGTTAGTTTTAATTTAGAAAATATAATTTAGTCTTTTATTCAATTAATACAATATTATTATTATTTTCAATATTAAACCTAATAACAGTTTATATACATAGTTGTGTTAGGTATGTTCTTAACAAACACTAAGTGTATAATTTTATTTAGTTAATGTTATATTTATGTATGTACATTTATATTTTTCTAATTTATTTTATATTTTTATGTATTCATATACTACATTATATCGATATATTATGTCTATGTTATATATGTACATTTATTATAACAAACATATGTATATAATATAAAACTAACTAATATGAATAATAATACCCAAAATATATAACTTAATTAAAGAAGGCAGATTAGTTGATATTTGCATCAACATTTAAAAAAAGTATATTACCCGGTTGTGAAAGGGTAAACAAACACATCTTGTAGCAAAACTGTCGAATTAGCACGGCTGATGAGAATATTCATCTCTCGTCTCCCTTGCACTACATATCTTGATGTAGCCAGACAGAGACAGATACAGTCGAGCGCAGAGAGCGATCTGCATGTATGGGTGTATCAAGTAATAAGTGTGTGCATATGTATGGGTTGCAGAGAGAATGGGCAACAGTGCTTTGGTTTTTCGGTGATGCTTTTACGATTTTGTATGTTAACTCTCATACCCTGTAGAAGTTAGGATTTTAATAACAAATTTTTAATGTAAATTTAATATTTATAATTGATCAAATATATGATTGCATTTGTTTGATCATCTACCTTTTATATTTTTTTCAATTTGCGGTGATTTTCTATATAAAATATTGTAGGTAATAAAATTTCATGAGTAAAGGGTATTTCATAGCACGCATGTTTCATGGTTTGCGTGCTGTGCGAGCTACGAGTTCTGCCAGCCGACTGAATCGACAGCAGAAAAAATTTCCCTCGGACTTCAGGTCCACGGGTAAAATTTCCCAGTGGACGCTTCGCAGCAACTTTGAGAGGTACATTTCAGTTGTATGGGATGGGTTCTCTATAGGTTATTTGCTTAGTGGTGAAACATACGGCTGGCTGCAAGAACATCGATGGAGCCTTTGATATATCGATAGTTTAAATCATCGATGGATCGTGTATTGTTTCGCTTTGCAACACTATTTGCCAACTATTTTGATAAATAATAATAAATAAATTAAAATATAAGCTACAATTTAACAAGTAGAGAATAATTAACGAAAAGTTGGGAATATATGAGTGGTGAGTAGAATCGGTTTGATTCTTTGCTATAAATAAACTCAGAGCATTTATTCGCGATTAATTTCCACATAAATACATATACACGCATATATACATACATATGTGTATTTATGACTAGTGAAATACTTTGCTTAAAAATAAATCACCGATTTATTGAGAAATTAATGCCAATGATTGTTTTTAGTTTGTAAAACATGTCAGTTTGCAATGCCGATCCCTGGCAAGTGAAAAACGATAGCACTGAAATACAAGAGAGCGGAAGCATTGAAGTGATTGAAAAATTTGAGGATAATTTCAACCCTAATAAATCTGAGACGCATATATCGGAGGAAATCGACGGCGACAACGAAACTGAAAGTAATGTTACTGGCTCAACACAAATTGAACCATTGCCAGACTCGGCAAACTACTTGCAATCGCTAGGTAAGTATAAATGGTTTAGTATTTAATGCATAAATTAAGACTTGCATTTTTTGTAGAGCGCAAACTGCAACGAGTGCAAAAGGGGGCCAAGTTGTTGGAATCGCTGCAGGAGAAGAAACAGGATTGTATGCGCAATCTGTTAGCATCGGACGGTTTGCCAGCAACAACACTTGAGCAGCTGCTAGAGCTTGATACGCCCATTGAAAGCGGTCGGTTGCATCGCCATCTACTGCCTGTGCAGGCGGTGACGGTAGGTGAAACTTTACCCATAGTGAAGCACGACGCTCTCAAAGAGCTGATTGAAGAAGAGCAGCAGCAGGAACAAGAACAATTGAAGGAAGGGGCAAGCAATTAAATCATAATGGACTCAACATTTGGCAATATATTTCTCTTTCTAACTGATTTGGCATGGAAGAGTCGTCTGACCATACCAGTGCTAGTCACTACAGCCTTTCTGGTCATGGACATACGACTGCAGATTGAGATTAATATACAAACTGGTCAAGTGGTAGGTGAAACATATTCAACAATAGCCTGATCGATTTATATTAAGCTTTTTTTTTTACACAGAATGCCAGTGATCTTGATGAGTCCGACGATGATGGCTATGATGAACACTTGGCCGCACACGGAGCGCATGGAATGGATGAGGATAGCGATGCCTACTCTGATGATCTCGAGGAGTATAATAGCGAGTACACTAACGGAGATGGCAACAGTAGCGAGGCATCACGCTATAGCTTGGGAATCTATGATGATTTAGGCTCTGAATACGACGTCGAGAATGATCCCGAAGATTTCGATGACTATTATGTGCACGGAGAACACTATTAGCCAAACGTCGAGTATAAATTTTAAGAGTAAAATGTAAATGGAAAATCTACTTATTATTTAGTTTAGATGTTCTCGTATATAATAATAATCGCAATTTTACGTATGTATGTATATATTTCATTCAAGACAAGCATTTTTATTGACGGTTACATGTACAATTTGATCAATTCATCGCTTACTGCCGATGGCGTCAGAATTCCCAGGTCGGTGAAGAGCAGCGTAATATATGCAGGGGGTGTGTAGTCGACCAGAGGATGCACCTTTGACACGTCATTTAAATGCTTGCGCGAGTACTAATAAAATGCAAAGTGTTAATTAATTTTTATTGAATGTGATGCCTTCTCACCTTATACTCGTTTGGAAGATCTCTTTGATTTAATGGATATAAGCGAGAGAATTTAAAGCTCTCTGAGAGCACATAGAAAGGTTTCTTCATCTCTCGTGCACACAATCCCATTGTGTATGAGCCGATGCGGTTGATAATGCCACCGCTCTCCACGACCGCTTCAGCGCCCACCATAACAAAGTCCACAGATTCCATAACATAGCCGGTGGCGGAGTCCAATATGAGCGTACAATCAATGCCTGCTGCCTGCAGATCCTGCACCATCTCCTCACTAAAGACGAATAAAGTGTTAAGCACAGGATATCTTGGTTGCTTGGACGTGTGCTTACCCAGAGCTGCCGACACCGCCTTGCGTGACAAATACGTGAAATGATTTTTTGTTTTTTGATGCCGCAATCAGCGCATTGAGGACAACGCGGGAACGCGAATGTGTTAGGATGCGACAGCCATCGCTAATAAAGCGTTGTGCCTGCTGTGAAATAACCTGACGCGAATTGAGCAGTTTAGTAAGAAAGATTTTGCCTCGATTCAACATAATCTGACGACACTCTTCCATGTGCTTGTCGTCCAGACTCAGCGTTATAAACCGACAAAATAGTTCTCCTGCCGAGACGATGGCCGCAATCGACAGATCGGTGTTTCGCATGGCAGCTACAGCTTCCCGCATTGTGGTGTGCAGAATATGTATGGTTCCAACTGAAACGGAATAATGTGAGTTTAAAAGCGTTTATTCCTTTCATATAGAATCTTACATTGCTTCTTTTCCAATATCATCAGCAGGGTTTTAATGGCCGCAATGCCAGAGGACATGTCCTTATCATCGTCGAGCAGCTGTAGAAAATACTTGACTACATCTAAAAGAGAGCACTAAAGGTTAAAAGCAGTGTAACAATAAATTGTAAACATAGTGTTAGACTTACCAAATTGTTCGTCAGATTTTTTAAGTTGTGGCATTTTAAATGTGAAATGTGGCCCCTCGTTGCTACCAACAACACAGTTGATGGAACAGCTGACTGAAACACGATGCCACCTGGCAGAAAATAAGTTTCCATTAATTTGAACGTCTGGCAACCTTAAAAATATCGAAATCATTTTTCATTTCAAAGCCCTTTTTAAAAAATTATTTTTTGCGCATTTTTCTAAATTTTAAAGTTAGGGTTTTATCAAAATTGTCTCGTTTTTAGAATATTTTTAGAATTGCATTTATAACTTCTCCCCCAGGGATGACGAACTCCCAACATTAATAGTAATTATCACCTTTATCTCATTTTGAATTTTAATGGATTTGTCATAATTCTTCTCATTGTTTTTTAATACAATTGCTTGTTGTTAAATTTAAATCTTGCGCCAGATCATTTGATTTTATAATCGTTTTGAATCATAAATTCACTTGAAGTTTGCTGCACAGTGTAGTTTTGGCAAGAGAACATTTGAACGTTAGTCAACACTGGGTGCCGGGGCAAAAAAGTAAACAATTGAATACTGTGGCAAATGTTATTTTGTTTGGTTTTTCGGAATACAATTTCTACAAAATTAACAGAATGTGCACTAAATTAGATACGGCGACAATCGATTAACTAGACATTCCATTGGAGTTTCAGTTAGCGCGTTGAGTCGACGTGTGGCCGGGCAGCGATAATGTTTAAACTAGAGTCCTATATTACACCAATTTTGCTGAACTACGTGGCGAAATATGTTAAAAACATTCGCGATGAAGATGCACAGGTGTCGCTGTGGGAGGGTGAGGTAACGTTTCAAAATTTAGACCTACGCTTGGACGTGCTCCAAGAGGAATTGAGTTTACCCGTTGAATTGGTCTCCGGGCACATACACGAGCTGTCCATTCAGGTGCCATGGACAAAGCTGACATCGGAGCCCGTGAAAATTGAGATCAACACAATTGAATTTGTGGCCAAGCTGCCCGATGAAGAAGCCAAACAGCGGCTTTTGGCCGAGCGCAGGCAAAGGAACAGTGCAGATGAACTCGATGAGCAGCAGGGTGGAGCCATCAGCTCGGGAGTCGTTAATAAGATCATCAACAACATTAATTTGCAATGCCACAACATTATTCTAAAATACGTGGAGGACGACATTGTGGTTTCCATGAATGTGCAGTATTTGAACTTCAGTTCAGCCAACGACCAATGGGAACCAACCATGATCGATGTGAATCCTCTGACTGTCTTATTGCGCAAGCTCCTTCAAGTTTCCGATCTAACCATTTGCCTGGACAAACGAAACACGGCCGGCCGTATTGAGGTGTGCCAGGAGCCAATTCTCTACCGTTGCTCGTTGGAGCTGCGTGTCCTGCGGAAATACAATGCCAACACCGTCAGCACTTCCAGTACAACGCGCATTGGAGTATTCACCAAGTCGCTGGATATAAATGTTTCATCGCTGCAATTCCCGATGGTTATGAGGCTGGTCAAAATGTTACTAGAGCTCAAACCGGCTACCGTTGAGGAAGACACCTTTGCCTTGCAGGAGACAGTGGAGCCTCCAGTGAGCGACACTTCACAGCAGCGTGTCGTTAACGAGGCGCAAACTTCAATGTTTGGTTGGGCTTGGAATCTTTTGCCCAGCTTTGAAGCGCCTCCTGCCGCTCCTGCTGTCGATGAGCCCATTGGTCATGCCTTCGACGTGGGTGTCTATGCTGAGGAGCTTAACTTTCAGCTGAAAAACTCCGAGATATTCACCGACCAGACCATGGGGGGCATTAAGCGCATTCGCTATACGCCAATTGTGCGTATAAGTCTTGGCGGGATTTACTACGAGCGTTCTCAGCTTAAGGAGAACGATTGGGCAAATGTGAGAGCTGGCTTGTCCAGTCTAAATATGGAACCGCTGGGCATCTATCGCAGTGATGAACCCATGAATCAAACACTGATGAACACGAAGGAGGTAAAGTAGCACATTTGATTTCCACCTAAACGTGATAATGAAGTTAATTTGTGATCATCTCTCAGTCCCTTAACGAGCGTGCTTTTGTCGACAAGAGCCTGTTCGATGAGCAGTACATGTTTGCCGATCGGACCTGGTGCTCCAACAATCACGATGATTACTTTGCGCGGAACACCGACGATTACATGCTCTATCGCAGTCCCGTGCTTGCCTTCGACATTGTCGAGTATCGCGCTCCCAGTCAATCCAGAAGTCATGTGCCGAGTGAATCTCAGTTCAAGGATGTGGGACTTCGTGTGAAGTATCGTTTGCTGTCTGCTGGAATAACGTTCCACTTTTCGCAGTCGTTTCTCCAGGTTAAGAATGTAATTAGTGATTTATTGCGTCCTTACGATTACACAGGATATCATGCAGAATCCGCTGGAGAAAAAAGCAGTCGAGTAGTGACTAAAGATGAGGAGTACAGGAACGAGTATATGACGTATGCTGATATTGAGTACTTGATTAAATTCATGCCCGTTTGCAACTATCATATCGACCTGCGTAACATGACTGTGAAGTTCTATCCACGTCAGCAAAGTACCGAAAGCTCAACCACCGCCAATCAGCATCGCCTGTCCACCACCGTCAGCCAATCCCTGCTGCCCTATTTGCAGCTGAAGATGTCATCGGTTGTGGGCACCATCTGTGGTCCAGGGAATCCACAGCGTCTGGTGCAGTTGATCACTCATCTTCAGGACAAACCGCGTGAGATAATCGATTCATGCTACACTTCCTACAAATTAAATGTGAAAAATCTAACCATAATTGCACTCAACACAACTCCGGAGATGGGCAAGGCCAAGCTTGTGAATATTCCCAGTATGCAGGTACAGTTTAATAATCTAGTTCTGCCCCATCTCTGGCGACAGAATGTGGCTGCTCTGGAAACGGCTGAAATACAATCGGAGCTCATTACTCTGGAGTTCTCCAAGCGAGAACTTGTGCTAATCAATCGTCTAATACTGTTGATAATCGCCTACGACAGTGGGCGACTTAGTGCCCTGGCCAGGTTGGTCGCCCGTGCAAATCTCTCCTCGGATGTGATTAAGCTGCAAACGTTGGTCACAAAGTTACGCCTCAACTATCGCAAGTATCACACGCATGTGGCAATGTTGGTTTCATTGCGCAACCTCAACACAGATGTATACCACACGATGATGAACATTCGCAACGTGGTGTTATCCACCAACAAGGGAATACACAATAAGTGGCTCGAGTTGCAGGTGCAGATTCCACTTGAGGAATCTGTGGTAAGCGACAACAACAAGATACCCGCAACTGCAGTCTGTCTTTGGCTTGAGAATTTCCGCGTTACACTGGACATTTATCTGGTTCAATTCTTCAACTCTTTCAACTTTGTGGACTGCATTGAAAATGGTAAGATAATGTTCTCCATTCCAGTGTAAATAGAAAAGGGCTAACATAAAAAGAAATATACATTTTTGAATAATTGTATATCAATTAGAATTGAAAAATCCTGATTGGTAAAAAATCATTTCATTCTTTGTGACGTCATCTACAAAATCGATGTATTTGTCGGATCCAGAAATGATTTTAAAATAATTTTTAATTAATAATTTTATTTAGAAATAGGAAACCTAAATATCCCTTTCAGAAATGGTACTATTTCAAATTGTAATATTTATGAAAACTTGCGATTAAATTGTTATTAGTAGTAGACAGAATTATTCTCATAGTTTCTCTTTTTTGCAGATCTTGAAGCAGATTCGGACACGCTCAGTCAATTGGAAAGGAATCAATCGTTTTCAAACATTTCATACATTTCGGCTTCAGTTATAAAACCATCACAAAATGAAATGCAACCACGTCGTGCTCTTCGCAATAGCCGCAAAATTTCAATTCCTGCGGAGACAATACATTTGAGTTCCGAACGTGAAGAGAAATCTGCTGTACAGGTGGACCCAGTGAAACCTGAGACGAGCAACGCGTCAATAGCAAGATCTGTAGACCTAGTTAAGCTTATACAGCGGCTTAGTGCAATAGTTGTCGTTGTTGATATGGCAAAGGCCAGGATCGATGTATGTGAAGTGATGCTGAGGAAAAACATTAAAGAACAGGCTGTCGATTACACATCCATTCGTCTGCCTCGAACTAAGATCACGTCCAGCAATTGCAAGGATGTAATACGTGGAAATATACGCTCCACCATCTACATGTCAAACAGTACAGAGATCTGCAAGTGGGTTGTGGAATTGACTGAGTTTTATATGTGCCTTCGACGGTCAAATAAGACTGATATGATTATAGCTCCTGTGCATACGACAATCACGATAGCCTTGTCCCACAAGATAATTGAGAAGACGCGGCCGAAGGTGAATCGACAATTGGATTCATTTATTGAAGATCCTAATATTGATGAATCTAAAGATTCCAACGCTAAGAAAGTTGACTGGCAAAGGAGCGAGGAAACGGATAGCCCCGAGCAGTCGCTGAAAACATGCTCAATCAATGTGCATGTGGACATGTCGGAAATCAGTCTATTTGGACGTCGTGTAGGTCTTGATTTTGTTATGATTTTTTTGAATTGTAATGGTTAGCAAAAATGCTTGTCAGACACCATGAAGCATACATTTATATTCGAGCTATATATATTCCGTGTGTCCGTCGGTTCCTCTGAGTCTCTGTTCTGAAACTATCTTGATGAAACTTGGTATAGATCCATGGGCCGAAACCAGCCAGACCTCCAGACTACACTCACACTACTATACACACAGACTTTGGCATAATGCCGAAGATATCATTTATTTCTTATTTTTTTTACATTGGCAACATTGTTTAATTGCATTTCATTTGCAGTTGAAGCTTCTGTATGAACACTTTGAGATCGTATATGCCATCTATAAAGCAATACGTCTGCTGGATGCCAACAATGAGTGCCTTGACATTGCCTCTAAACGATTTCTGCAAATCTACACGGGCAGCGTAGCGAACTATCCAATTATTAAAGAGTTTTTAGATCTCGATCCGGATTATATTCCTTCTGATTTGGGCAGTGGTAAGTCAGATTCTCAATAAACTTCTTTGATTTTTATTAACATTAATTCCATCGCTTGCAGAAACAGACGACGGCATGTCTTTGATAATATTTTGCCAGTGGACGATTCCGCGCATCTCCTTGGAAATTGAAACTCTTTCTACTCGCTATCAACGCAGGGTTGTCATCAACTTTGAAGATCTCTTGTTGAATGTGGATAAGCATCCGGATTTCAATAAAATCACAAGTAAAGTGGAAAATGTAAGCCTAAATTTCTTCGAGGCAAAGATGTCGAATGACTGGAAGCTTGTGGATAATGTCCACATCAAGATGCTTGGAGATAGTTCAAATTTGCCAATGATAAGTGTCGTTGTGACAACGGTCAGCCTAAAAGATCTATATTCGAAAATTGGTGCCGTAAATTTGTACAACAAAAAGCGCACAATCTCTGAGCTGATCATTGACTTGCAGCCAATTGAGATGATATTTGACTTGGATAAGATTGCTGAATTTTTAATATATCAATGCGAAGTATTGGAACTCATGCGCAACGATCATCGAATAAAGGCGCCCGTAAGCGATGAGCATATGCATAGAGAGAAGATTATAACCGTACAGGATCTGCCCATGGTGCATCTAAACAGCAAGGGCATCTATATCTACATTCCGCAGGAGACTGAGAAAACGCGCTGCTCCGTTCTTCTGCTGCGGGTGAGTGTAAATTCAGGGATCACAAAAACAGTTTAGAAAAAATCAGGGATTAAAACCTTAACCGAAACCGTAACCTTTAACCGATAAAAACCGATTGAAATTTGTAACCGTAACTGAAACCGTAACCCAAAAAAAAATGTTTTTCGCTGTTCCGAAACCTATAAACCGAAACTCTTTAAATCGAAATAACCGTTTAGTAACCGATTCATTTATAAGGGTTAATTTCGGTTCTGGCCGTCGCAGCTACTGAGCAACTTTGATATCTTTGAACTGCCATAACTTTGTCAAAACTCAATCAATTTCCATGCGCAATGTTAATTTGTGAATGATTTTACCTTTAAATTCGTTCTGCATATAAATTTTGTTCACTTTGAAAAATTTTTGAAAATCGAATATTTTTGAAAATTTACAGTGTCTTTTTTGGATTTTTCGAAAAATTTCAAATTTTTAAAATGAAAAAAATTTAAATGAAGAACGAATTTAGAGGTAAAATCCTGCTCAAATTTACATTGCACGTGGAAATTAATTGAGTTTTGACAAATTTATGGCAGTTCGAAGCTATTAAAAATCAGTAAAATCAAAATAATCGAAATTTTCAAACCAAATTTATTTGAGATCAAATTATAATAAAATAGACATTACGCTGGACCATTGCAGTAACCAGATAACATTATTTTCCAGGCTAATAAGAGCAATAAGCCATTTTTCATATAATAAAATGAATAACGTTTCTTATTTTGGTCAACCGAAAACATAAATTTTTGTTTTTTTTTTGTGAACCGAAACCATATCGGTATTTTTAAACCGAAACTTACAAAAAACCGATAACCGTTACGGAACCGATACTTCAAGATTTTGCATAACCGATAACCGAAAACCTTTATTCGAGCATAACCGAAACCGTAACTGAAACCGATATTCGTTTCGGTTTTAATCCCTGGAAATAATAAATGAATAAGAAAATTCCAGATATAATTTTTTTTGTTGGGATATCCTGGAAGTGAATTCAATTTTATATTGTCTCCAAATTTTGTTTTATAACAACAACAAATAATTGTCGCATGGAATGCTTTAATCAATAATCATATTTTTTTACACTTGCAGATCGAGAGCATTAAGCTAACTCCAAGTGTAGAGAATCCGCTAGTGCGTCCACTAATTCGCCAGGATATCTACAATAAGGCAGCTGAACTGAACATGCTCAACACACCAGGATCTCTAGTTGAGGATCGTCAGTACGAGTTGAGTGTGCGTAATATTTCACTCTCCTCTGGCAATTGGCTGCAAACTCAAAAGTATCGTTTGGCAAAATCGCTTTCGGATGAGCACAACAATCCGGCCTTTGAGTGGAACAATCTGGCACAGTCCACGGAGCTGGAGCATATGGACATTTTTAAGAACTTTGATTTTATTACTGTCTACGCACCAGCTATAAATTTCGATCGTTTTTTGGTTTCTGGTCAAATTATCGAGTACAATTGTGTGACGGACTTTCTGGCCACGTTAAACACCCACCAAATCCACTTGATATCCCACATTATAGAGCAACTGCAGCGACTGCGCAGGTATGTTATGCTATCAGTCAAATGAAAATTATTAAAACGAACCTTTTCTTTATTTCATTACGATAGTATTTTGGACATTGACTGCTCGAGACCTCATGCAAGAAATAAAGCATCCCCCAACAATCTGACTATTTCCTCCTCACAATCTCTGACTTCGATGTATAAAAGGAAATCACCAATCGTGACAAATTATACTCCGATAGTGAAGATACCACCAGCACGTAGAAGCTTCCATGATGTCCAGAGCAGCAGCGACATTATGTTCGATGCCTGCCAAAGTGATTCGGGCATTAACATGAGCAAGAACTCTACCTCCACAATTCACGGACCATCGGGGAGTGCGGAGAATCAAGGCAGCACTCGGCAAAAATTGAGCTATCCATCGAGTGTTTCATTTGTGGCGGGCAAGTTTTCGCTACAGATCTACGATGTGGTGGAGATTGAGGATGAGATGCTGTTGAAACCGCTTCTTTTGATAACCATCTCACAGCCCAGTTTCTTGTCGACGAAAACACTGCATGCGTCCACTACACAGGCCTCAATTTTCGACTTTAATATCAATTTAGCCAAGACGATGGCGGAGAGAGAACTTGTCAGCGATACGGAAACCGATTCCAATAAATTTAGCGAGTTTATATTTGATACAATGCCCGGCACGTTGGGAAGTTCTGGAATTCCACCGCCGCTGCTCTCGGTGAAGTCGCATCGGGATCGCAGCCAACAGCTGGAGGTGGATGTGGAACTGGGCAAACCAATGCTAATCCGACTCTGTGAGAGAAGTGTTAAGCTTCTGTTGAGCGATCTCATTCGCATATACACGTTGCTCCAGGAAACTCCCTACTTTGCCGTGCGCAATGAAAAGCCTGTGGTCCAATCGACGCCAATGAGTCAACTAAAGCTTTATTGCTTTAATGCGGATCGGCTGCATCTGGTGTGTGATCGAATAACCATCAAGTTCTACGACGAGCAGCGAAACTTCAAATGCAGTGCAGTCTGTCTCGATCTCAATGCTAACGTCAAATTCAACACCCGACCGAACAAGGCGTCCATTAAGGCAACTTTGGGCTGCATTTATTTGCAAACCGGCGATAAGATATTCCTCCATCCGCTGTTAATGCGTCTCTCCGCCGATCTGCTGAGCGAACCCTGGTGCGATCAGCTCCTGATTACGTCCACATTGAAGCTCAATGTTCTCCACGTGGATGCAAGTGTTCTCAGCATATTGCAGCTATTTAAGGCTAAAGAAAAATTAGATAGCATCGTGGAGCATGTCAATGAGGAGTGGCAACAGTTTCTGCACAGTCGCCCATCCTTGGGCCATCCAGATGCTCCGCCCTTGGAATCGCTTTTTGCCTACAAACCGGAACAATCGGAAATCGTCCATTCAAAGACTTCTGTGAAATCCAAGGCGGAGTTCTATCGTGATGATCTACGGTTTGTTTGCCAATTCCCTTTCATTATATTTAGTGACTTACCTTTCATATTCCATTTGTAGAGCTGGCGCCTTTCAATTTGTATATCTAAATACGGACTCGGTGCTGCCTATGCCTTACCAGGTGCAGATAATCAAGAAGAACTATGGCATCGTCTGTTGGCGCTATCCACAGCCTCGCCAGATGAACAGAATTTATATTTATCCAGTGCCAATGCCGGTAAGATAACCACAAAGTAATTCTTTTCTCCGTCATGTTGATATCCATTCTGTTTTATAGGTGGAGAATCCCATACATATCAAGTGCCGCATGGAGTATTTTAGTGAAACCCACGAGACTTTCTTGCATTATTGTGATTTTGAGCTGTCGGAGATTGCCAGCAAGCAATTGACACCGCCGGAACGTCAAATCAGCGCAACAATTTGGCGTGTTGTCATTATGCAGTCACTGATCTCTGTGGATGGGACCTGCTTTGACACGGATGAGGATGACGATCTGCAATCGGTAAACGATAATAGGCTATTCCACATATTCCTATTTCATAAACCACTTCATTTGACAGATTGAGAGCAATCGCGTTGTACAGGACTTTAAGGGAAATTTGGATAATGATTTTATATTGCATCCAAAAGTGCTTGTCGGATGCATGCGCATTGACACAACATTCCACGTCGGACTGGTGCCAAAGCTGCAGTTGTTATTGTGTTGTCAGGATATTGAGGTGAACTTCCTGAACATGCCGGATGCTTCGAATGTCCTTCCATTGCAGCTCAAGAAATACGATCTGAAAGTGATCACGGAGTTAACTCAAACCTTTCTTACCGTCCATGTGGATGATCTGCAGATACATTCGAACGTGTACACTCGAAAGAACTATAGTGTCGAGACAAATTTTCGCAGTCGCATCAAATGCCTTGATTATGGCTTTTTTAACATGGTCGACATATTGGAGCCGATGACATTCCATAGTTATTTAAGATTCAACAGGATGAAACGATTGCTAAATGCCAATTTATTGGTGGACAAATTGCGCATCAATTGCGGCCCTTGGGTGATACACACACTGCTCTGTTCGAAGCAGCACTGGCAGGAAGTGATGAAGCAGAACAAGGTGGTCAACACTTTAATGCCAAGATTGGTGATTGTCAACCGAATGCAGATACCAATTACTTTCGGCCAGACTGGCACAAACGAACGCATCTCGGCCAAAGCCCAAGAACTCTGTCTCTACTATTTCTGCAGCGATTATCACAGTCAGGAGTTGACTTTCTTCAAGCAAAATCCTGAAACGAATCAAGTGGAAGTTAGCGAATCTGTGCACATTGCCCTAAAGTTTGATGAGGAGATTCGTGTGCGTCACGTGCGCATTGGCAACGGTTGTATGACCATTAAGCAAGGCAAGTTGTCGGCCACACAGGTGTATGTGCTCGTTAAGGGACAGATTGAGCTTGTGAACATGGCGCCCTTTAAGCTGCTCACCGAGTTCCGAGCCGAGGGCAAACAGTACGAAGAGCAAGGACAAAATCCCCTGGGACACTGGCTGAATGCCAAGGGACGCACCTCCTTCTACCAGACGGTCTTGCGCAACGAGGACATCACAATGCGGTACGTAGTTGTTTAATAATTTAAAAATTCCCATCTCTTCTCATGCTTTATTCGATAGTCTCAAGTTGAGTACAGATCAGGGCAAAGGACGCACTGGGGACATTCCATTGAAGCCGAACAACAGTTTGCCCTGGCTCGTTAAAGTTCCCACTCAGCTTCCGCAGCAGTTCATCAGCTTGTGGGTGCGCATTCTTCGCGAGGATATTGTCTTGGACAATGTGGAGGATGGCTTCCAGCCGCAGAAGATACTCGTTAGCATTTGGCCCATCTTTGAGATATGTAATCTGCTCAGTTGCGACCTGCAGGCAACGGAGACAACAACCAATGAAAAGCTTATCATTCCCAGCCAAGGTGGTCGTCAGTCTCTTAACACGGCCACAACACATTCCTCCGAGCATCCTGTGCAATTTGAATTTCCGTATGTATAAAATATTTGATAATATTATTCTTAAGTTATGGGATCATTTTCTCTGATTTAGAAAGGTTTTTTCTAATACTAGGCAAAAGGAATATAGGAATTTTCTAAATTATAATGCGTTGTGGTCCGAATATAAAATTATTTTATGCCGAATTTTCTTAACTTTAAAAAAGTATTTTTTGAATCTGAACATACATTTTTTTATAAAATTGTTGCAAATTTCTCAAATTAACGAGAGTAGTAAGTATTTTTTATTTTTCAATATTACACCAATTTTTATAACGATTTTCCTAATTCTAAGGCACTGCTCCTTAAAAATAGTGTATTTTGTCATAATTAGAGTACATTTTATAAATTGGTAGCATCTCTTGTAATGAATCCCTGGAATTTTTTCAGTTCCGAACTTGGGCCGTCTTCACAGAGCGAATACACGTTTATGTTGAAGAACATGGATTGGCACAAGTTCTTCAATTACGATCCCACCGAATGGACCATTGAGGGCACGCTGCAGAAGCTGGACAAGACACCGAAGCCCAAATGGCCACTCAACGATGCCGAGGAGCTGCGAGTGCAGCGATCCTCCAAGCGTCTTAGTAAACTAGATATTCAGTATCGTGTGCAGGCGACACGTGAGTTCTCCTGCACGCTGGGATTGGACGTTACCGCCTGGGGCATGTTTATCAATGCCACTGGTCAGGAAGTGAGCATATCCTTGCCCGTGGAAGGAGCTCGCTATTCGATAGGATCGAACTGTTTGGAAATGTTGCCCGTGCTAAGCGGTCACTTCACCATCGATATACCCTTTGGCTCCAATTGGATTCCATCGATGCCAATTTGTCTGGAGCAACAGGCGCAGGCGGTGCAGACGTCTAGTGGGATTGGACGCGCTGTTGTCCTGCGACTCAATGCCTTTGTAGACATTGTTGTGGTGCGCAACGAGGACGTTTTCCGCATGATCTTGGAGTATAAAATGGAAGATGGGCGACGTGTATTCAAGCTGCGTTCAAAGTTTATTATAGCTAATTTTACGGATGTGATATTGCATGCCATGCCGTTGACCATGGATCATAAGGAGACCTCTAGTCGGGAGGATGTCAGCTCGCTAGACTTGACCAAAAATATACGAAATCTTCTGCCCATAAAGGCCAAAGAGCATTCGTAAGTGTGGCATTGTATCAATAATCACATCAATCAATAACTTTGGTCTCTTTCGCTGCTTGCAGCATTGGCGTCACCATGGAAATGTTCCACGATCTAAACGCCCGCAAGACGAAACACACCAGCGACACGGCTTTTGTTTACTTCGTTAGCTTTGCCGTGAGTGGCACTCAAGACATTTCCATGCCTGTTCCCCTTGCACTGCCGTTTACACGTCGATGCTTTAGTCTGCAGGATGGAAAGGATTCAATACCTTTAACAATCACCTTGATTGAGAAGGATAATGTTTACTATCTGAATGTGTTCAGGGATACAGCGCCGACTATTGTGATTAACAACAATACCAACGTGAAGTTTATTGTTGCCCAGACAACAGCGTCGGGAAACAGCAATGTCACCTGCACCACCTCCGAGTTTGCTGGCAAGCACTTTGAGTGGAATCAGTTGATTGCTCCGTACAGTAAATGTTACTACAGTCCTCCGCAGATGTATGCCAATTTTCCGGATGTGGAATTCAGCATGTGTAATCTATCGCTGGCACTCTACAATGGTAAATATAGTCTAGCACAGAAGCCACCCCAAACCCCTAGAGGCCTACACAGACACCAGCCGAAATTGTCTCTCATAGCAGGAGAGAGAGCAGAATTTATATCAGTAGTACACCGTAAAAAGTTTATGTTTAATGTTTCTTTTTCATATTTTGCTATGACCTACATTGGGACCGTAAAAGTAAACCGTAAATCAAATGCCTTAAAAGTTAAGCCGAACTTTGATACAAGCGTATAAAGATATATAGGCATATTCCGGTTTTCACTTTAGGCAAGATTTATCGGAAGTGAAGCTGCTTTAATTTCTATTTATCAAAATCTTGAGGACTGAGATTTATTTTAATTGGATATTAAATCCGAAATATATATATTTTAAATACTTAGCCTAAATTAAAAGTGAAAATTTACATTCTATTAAAGTTTTCCGTATGCTTTCAAAGTTACATGTCTTTACAAAATTCGGAGATGCCTCATTCCCCCTTCTACTTATTTTATAGTAATGGCTATAATGTATATGGGATTAGCTTTGGATATTTGTTTAATGTATAAATTCCCAATAAGTTGAAATGGATGCATCAGTTAAATTTCGTTACAACAGTAAAATACATGCGACAATATACACTTTGAATCTTTTAATAAGTTTTAAATATTTTTATAACTTATATAGAATCATTAATGTATTTACTATTTATTTTGCAGAGTCTGGCACTTGTGGTAAAAGCAAGATTGGCTGGTCCAAGCCTATAAGGACGGACAAATCGTGGAAGAAGTTCATGCATGTGCCCAACCATGGTGACATCAAAGTGGTGATCTGTGATAAGCATCGAGTGATACGCCTTAATATCTATTATATAGCGCAGCAGATGGAGTTTTCCGTCAAGGATCTGCGCTCACGTCTGAAAAAACCAGATGAAGTGAATCCGCTTTTGCCGGAGAATGTCGCTCCGTTGACGACACAAAGTGATGCGGAAGAAAAAAAGACCGAGGAAATCAACTCTGACTGCATGCACTTCAAGGAGGAGTGTGAGATGAAGATGCAGCTGTTTTTGCGCACATTCATCAAGAGTTTTGTGTTCAGCCTGCAAACGAACAACCGGGAACAAGATTACCTCAAGACTGAAGTGTGCAATATGTATGCGGATGATGTAATGTTGGCCTACGATGATGATGACGATCAGCGGGTGCTCAATCTGCAGCTACCCAATCTACAGCTAGACAATCAACTGTACTCCACTGGCAAATATGATTTCCCAGTGATTCTCTGTGCCCAACAGCTCTACAAGCGCAACTGTTGCCTGCCCCAGGTGTACGATCTGAATGCGGTTTATAAGCGTCAAGCGGAACGGATGCCCGTCTCATTGCTGACCTTTGTGTTCTACCAGGACGAGATGCATCTGCAGGCCGTGCGTTGTCAGCTTCAGCCGTTGCGTGTCTACATCGAGGATGCGTATCTTAATCAACTCCTGGACACCCTCGTCGAATGCGAGCCTTCCAACTGCGTCTACACGCCGCAAACGGAAGCTGATCGCGTTGAGTTGGAAGAGGGACAGACCTTGTTGCCAATGCATGTGGTTGCCCAGGCGGTGTATATTTCCGAGCCACTTCGTTTGAATAGCTTTGTGGTGGAGCCTCTCAGCCTGCTGCTCTCGGTGCACACATCCTCGAGACTGTACATTGCCTTGGATCATTCGCCGTTGTCATTTTCCCGCTACGAGCGTCAGCAGATTCTGACGGTGCCTCTGCGCTTTGGTCAATCCCTGGGTCTACATTATCTGAGTGGTGCCATCTTTGGTGCCGGCTGGGTGGTGGGATCCCTGGAAATACTGGGCAGTCCCAGTGGATTGGCACGTTCTTTCAGCACGGGATTACGTGACTTCATCTCCATGCCAGTGGAGGGTCTATTTCGTGGCCCTTGGGGATTCCTAGTGGGCGTTACCCAAGGATCTGCTTCCCTACTTCGCAATGTCACCGCGGGTACGGTTAACTCAGTGACTAAGTTGGCCGGATCTGTAGCACGTAATCTGGACAGACTTACTCTGGATTCGGAGCACATTGAGCTGACGGAGGCGCGGCGAAGGGCACGTCCTCAAGGCTTTGCGGATGGGCTGACCCAGGGACTGACTGGACTCGGCATTAGTTTGCTGGGCGCCGTTGGAGGATTAGCACATCATACGCTGGAGGCACGCAGTTCCGTGGGCGTCTTAACGGGTCTGACCAAAGGCATTGTTGGTGCGCTGACTAAGCCCATAAGTGGCGCTGCCGAAATGCTTGCCCTGACTGGCCAAGGAGTACTCCATACAGTTGGGTTTAATACCATGCCAAAGCAGGTGGAACCAAGCTTTACACGGAATGTTGCACTGCATGCGAGTTCCTATCGCATCTGGCGTTATCTGCCACAGCAGTTGAACAAGGATCAGATACTGTTCTTCCACGAGATAACGCTGATGTTGAGTGGACAAATGCATCCGGCTTTGTTATTTGTGACATCCACAGTGCTGGTTATCATGGAGCTGGAACGCGAAGATCTGACATTCATTGCGTCTGTGCTGAAGGTGGAGGTGGTCGCCGATCGAGAAGATCCCTCCAAGCTCTTCTTGAACCTTAAGCCCGAGCAGATTGATGAAGCCCAAGGCGTAAGCATTAATTAATCAATTTTATTGCGTTAGAAATATTGATTCATTCACTATTTTACAGCAAATGAAGTATACAAATGAAAGAATCATGAGCTTCCTGAATGCAACTCGGGCGCATGTGACGGTGAACGATTCCCTAACCGATCTGCTGCAATTGACTGACCAGGAGGAGGACGATGACGTGCATCGTCAAACGCAGTGCATCTTCTTCCTCAAGCCAAACATGGGCGAGCATCTTATTTATTACCTGAAGGTCATCAGGCAAACGCAGTAAAATTAACATCTTTACAGAGGATGTATTGTTAACTAGATGCATACATATATGTACATACATACATACATACTTACATATACATATGCAAATGTATATCCTTTTTAGTCTACCTGTCCCCGTGTATTGTTGTGTGCATTCTGCAAAGTATTTTAGAATTTACTGTAAGCTTTTTGCCAAAAAACCAAAAATTAAACAAAAAAAATGAAACTAAATTATAATGCAACCCATTTTTGTTACCCATTTTATGACTGGTTGCCCTTTTGCAATAAAAACAATATAATAAATTATAAACACGTAAATGTTTTCCAACTAAAAGTATTACGAACTGTTTAAGACTTTGGCCCCTTTGGCATTTTACGCTCACGTGCTTCAAGGACAACGCTGTTGTCCCTGTGGAACATTGAACGTGCATGCCAATGCCGCAAAGCCTCAATTTAATGAAATTGATTTTAGTTAAGACCAGCTATAAAGCTGTGTGCCGTCCAATCGACAAACGCACAAATACTCGTACTTAGTGTCCTACAACCACTGGGCAAAAGGAATGCAGGATGATGCAGAGTGCAGATTGAAAACTATCTCCGACTTCACTTCGTTTCAACAACAAATAGTAGAAAAGAGTACAGGCGAGAGAAATCGACTGTCAGAGACCCTGTACTTTTTATTAAAAAACCAGGGATTAAAACCTTAACCGAAACCGTAACCTTTAACCGGTGAAAACCGATTGAAATTTGTAACCGTAACTGAAACCGTAACCGAAAATATTTTTTTCCGCTGTACCGAAACCCATAAACCGAAACTCTTTAAACCGAAATGACCGTTTAGTAACCGATTCATTTAAATTTTGTTCATTTTGAAAATTCGAATTTTTTCGAAAAAATCAAAAAAGACAAAGGGGTAAATTTGTAAATTTTCGAAAAAATTCGATTTTCAAAAATTTTTAAAATTGAACAAAATTTAAATGCAGAACGAATTTAGAGGTAAATTTATGCACAAATTTACATTTCGCATGGAAATTGATTGAGTTTTGACAAAGTTATTAAAAATCATTACATTACACTAGATAATTCCAGTAACCAGATAACATTATTTTCCAGGCTAAAAAGAGCATTAAGTCTTTTTTCATGTAAAACCATGAATAACGCATCTTTTTTTAGTCAACCGAAAACCTTAATTTTAATATTATTTTGTGAACCGAAACCATACCGGTATTTTTAAACCGAAACTTACAAAAATTCGATAACCGTTACGAAACCGATACTCCAAGATTTTGCATAACCGATAACCGAAAACCTTAATTCGAGCATAACCGAAACCGTAACTGAAACCGATATTCGTTACGGTTTTAATCCCTTTAAAAAACACACTCAGAAAGCTTATCCTTATTATGTTCGTTATGTTTTAATTTGCGGAGGCGTGATAAAATTCTAAAACATACTGTCTAGGATAGTCAGGAATCTACATTCCAAGTTTGGTGTCTCTAGCTCTTGTAGTTTCTGAGATCTAGGTGATCATACAGACGGACATTGTTATATTGATTTTGGATAATGTAACAGACCCTTTGTGCTTTTCAAGTACAGGCCCGAAACATGATTTTGCGAAGGGAAAAAGAAGAAAAAAATTTGCTTAACAGCCACAAAAGCCACCGCAGCAAATTACTTTGGATTTTTTGCTTTAAAATATAATTTGCTTGGCGGTCGGTTGGGTTGCTTGGTTGGTTGGTTGGCTGGTTGCATCGACGATGCGGCTGCATAACCAAAGGATTCAATTATAGCTGCCGCTTTGCCGCAACCGCAGATGCCACACACTCTGTGTGTGGTTGTGTGTGTATATATATGGGAGTACATTATTCATTTAATAAATAAAATCTACATTCAATGTATTTGACAGCTTTGATAAAAGCACACACGTATGATGCTTATAAGTAAATATGTATGTATGTTGGCCGCTAATTTGGCCCTGTCAATTGTTAAGAACGAAGTGCTGCACTTCATGACGTTATAAAGTTTTGCGTTTGTATTTCCTTTCACTCACAACCACAAGTGTGCATGTGTGTGTGTGGTATTAATGCATGTTGTGCTTTTGCATTACGCTGAAAAGTAGGCAACGAATTGTGTCATGAACAGAAGCTTGGTTTTGGCCCTTGTGTTTGTCGAAGAAATGTTGTGGGGAAATGGCTCTCACTTCCGAATGCTGCTCTGCACACACAGCAAATTCACAGAGGATGTGAGCATGAGACTCCCTGTAAGAAATTGAATAAATAATACTAAGCATTTAAGAATTGAACAGCTCTTAGGAACACCAAACAAGGAAAATTGTAATTCGGAAATAAACCAATATTAAAAAAAAAGTGATTTAAAATTTACAATTAGGAAACCAAAATATCGAAAAAAAATAACTAGAAAATTAAAATTAGGAAAAAGTTTTAAAGAGATAATTTAAATATTTTTATTAAAAATTGCGCTCATTTAGTAATTTTTGTTTGATTTCAGATTTAAGACTTCAATTCTGCTACTGTTTCAAATTTTGCATAAGTTCCAGAAATAATTTTAAATAAAATCAATAGATTATTTTAGAACCATTACAATTGACAGGGTCAGACAATGAAATAATGTATATTACAACTTGAAAAAAATAATGCAACCTGAGTAAAAAATATTATTTCTGCTTTTTCAAATTTTGTTTTATAGTCCAGTAAAATATAATTTATGAACTTAATTTATTTTGAAATATACAATTTATTAATTTTTAGTTTAAATATATATTGTTGTGTCGGCTGCTTATAGCTTGAGAATAAATAAATAAAATTAGTTTAATATTTCTTACCTCAATGATATTTTTAGTATTTGACAGTTATTTCTATACATTTTAAGTCCAAATGTTTCATGTTTGTTTTATTTAAGTTTTCTAGATTTCGCCTTCTATGTTTCATATTGGTTTTTTTAAGTCCTACAAAGATACTCAGAGTTTGCATAAGGTACCGAGCAGCATAACATATTCACATAAGGACTCTGTAAACAATCTAATCATAGCTGATTGATCTCAAATTGCAAAAAGGAAAATCAATTAGACGGAAATTGCTTAATTAACTATGCAATCTGTTTGCATAATCGTGATTATCTACTGTCAATCTATTATAAATGAAATGCTTAGGCATAACTTGTGACAGAGTCGGCTTATGACATCGTAGGGTATGAGAAATTGCCGACTGTTTGTTCCACAAAAGTGAGAGATTTTTTTTTCACACACATGTACTCCCATACATGCGTATGTATTTATTTTTCTGTGTATGTTAAGCACATATACGTACTCCACTAAAGTGAATTTTCAAAAGAGGCAACGGCAACGGGAACGCAGTGTTTGGGGATATTGTGCACATCTATGCAAATATTACTAGCACAGGCCTCAGGCGAGTTTAAAGGACGCACAAGCGAGATTTTCCCGGAACTCAAGAACAGGCACAGATGCTCAATTACTTCAACGCATACACTGATAAAAAAAAATTCTTAAATTGAGATTTTGGTCTCAGAACTAAGAGTTTTGGTCTAAAAAATGCGTCGAGAACATAAAATTCTTGAGTTTAGAAAACACATCTTGATTTTAAGAACATTTCAAATAAGAATAAGTTCTTAATTTAAGACCAAACAGACTCAAACAATAAATAAAAATAATGCAGGTGTTTTTTTTAAACTTTAAACTTATTTTTTTTTGTATATTTATACTTTTTTTGGATTTATGTATGTTCTACTTTATATTCTTTTTTTTTTATACATTTTCCGATTATATGTTCTTTCCTTGGCTAGAGAGCGGGTTTCGATCCCTCGGCTTGTTATGAAACTGAAGCGACGACTCTAACCATATTAAATTTGGCATATTTATATTTTCTCATCAATTTAAGATTTTTAATTCCTATATTAAGAACAGCGAATTTTTAGATTAATATTCTTAGTATTATTAATTTGGTCTTAAAATGTTCTTGTTTTAAGAACAAAATATTTAAGATGAATGTTCTTGATTTTAGAAGTTGGTCTTTTTTTGCAGTGTACACATATCAGTAGACACATTTATACGCACATAAACCAAATAAAGGCAAATGCAATTTTCTCAAAAATGGTAACTTATGAAAAATTGATACAGCTCCAAGGTGTACATAGATCTGCATGTGTATCCGTGTCTGTGTGCCTGTGTGTGTGTGGGTAGGTGTGTGGGTAGGTGGGTAGGTGGGTGTGTGATGTTAGACCTTAACAAGTGTTTATGCAACGTTGGCGATTTGCTTTTGCCACACTTTCGTGCTGAGCATTGATGCCACAAGGCAGCCGGATTATTTATATTTACTGACAATTTTTTCATCATTCGGCAGATAAAGTTGCGCCAAAGCACAGTTAGTTATGCTGTCGTCTAGGCGCCACGTGTCAAGTGCCAACTAATGGGTTGGGATTTCATCAATCTGTTGCTGCTGTGTCGAGTTAATGCCAGAAACAATTTGCACTCAAATTTGGATTTAGATTTTGAGTAAGACGCTTTATTCACAATTCTCAGAGGCAAACAAACTCATACCAAAATAAATAAATACATATGTATGCGAGTATGTCATATTCATATTTACACATTAATTTAAAATAACTTATAGAGTTCAAGTTGTTTGTGGTACAAGTATTAAATACGTTCAAGCTTATATACAAAGATACACGAATAGAATTGTAAAGTCTTCATTTGCTTTAAATCGATAGATGACTTTGGTTTTTGATTTATCATTTATATTTGGTACTTAGATCAACGAAATTTTACATATTTATATTTTTTTATGTTTATTTTGTATTAAACACGCATTTAATGAAGCCGCACTGAATACTCGAAATGTGATATTGCAATCGAATAAGTGAGGAACTTTTCCACATACACAATTTATAACTCATACGCCACGTTGGCATCAGATTCATTGGCTGGCATTTAAGAAGTTAAAGTGAGAGTCTATCAAATAAATTCGAGACATAATGAGAAGTTGAGGAAAGAGGAGGAACCTACAACCAGATTTTGTCATCAGCTGCTGTCTGTGAAGTTGGCGCCAGATTGACATTGTTGATGCGTCGATAGTTATTGTTGTAGCTGGAAGTGCAGACCACTTGCATCTCGATGCTCTCCGGCAGTGTGGTTGAAACGTCCTGTCAGGATAGTAAATTCGTGGTGCGGCATTCTGTTGCCAAGTTGATGCCACTGCTGGATTGGTCGCTGCTCCAACGCTCTTGCATCTCCTGCTGATATGGCGATCTATGATCACGCAGGCTAATTGGACCACTGCTTCTGCTGCCCAACTGCTGTGCCGGTGTCGAGTGACGATGATGTCCCTCCTGATGCTCCCCAGACCTCGCCACCGAGTTACGCAGCACACCTGGAAGGAAGGAAAGGTGGAAAATGACCGCTGACAGGTAATGTAACTGCAATCGAATGTCATCTTACCACAATGCGAAACTCGGTGCGATTTCGGAGAACCAGGACATGCATAAAGTATAGATTTCTGTGTATCTGTGGAGGCATCAAACATGAGAAGCCCGTAAAGAAAGTGTTCCAACAGAGCTTACCATTCCGTTTGATGCGATTGTGGTCGGGTGAGCCGGAGCAGGAGTAGCGGGAGGTTAGATTATCCCGGCGGTTAAGCGACTCGGCTCCCACATGCACAAAGGGACACCAGCGAAAGACCATTTTGAAACCATAGCGAAACCTGCAAGGAGTACATCAAAATGCCAACAATGAGCATGAACCGACTTGTCCTTACTTGCCCTGTCTTGTCGTGACGTGATGCGACTTGACTCGCCAATGTGCATCCACTTGGAAATGAAAATGGAATGTATAATAAGGAGAAGAAATGCTAAAGGCGAACCGTCCAAAGATGAAACTGACTTGCTCATTAAATGATATGAACCTACTGTCAGTTGAGTCTGCTCTGAAGGATTCCTGTGAAGGACTATGCAGCAGATGGAACTATTGCTCGTTAATGGTATTTGCATTACCTTCTATCTCTCTATTTAATGGAATGAATGATTGACATCTTGCTCTCGTTATCTAAATATGCAGTATGTAACATAGATATCTCCCTTTCTATTGCTCTTCCATTCTATTTCTCATTAGATATTCCAACTGCACTCTGGCCACAACACCTGGTACACCAAGCACCTTTTGGCATTTGAATGATTTGGTAGCACATCAACTTGCTAGATTTACGTTTCACAATTCAGGCTCATACTCTGATTCATTGATTCCTTCTTCTCATAGTTCAAGCGAACACTCGTTGACAGCACTTGCAATAATAAACAACTCACAATGCAGTGAATTGAAGCATGCCCGACTTGGATATACCCATACCCATTTGAATATCATCCTACCACTACATGTTTTAATCATAGATTATTATGCTAGTTACGATTACAATATTAAGTATAATTTTAAATATTCTAAATAGGGATTAAAACCTTAACCGAAACCGTAACGTTTAACCGATAAAAACCGATTGAAATTTGTAACCGTAACTGAAACCATAACCGAAAAAAATGTTTTCCGCTGTTCCGAACCCCATAAACCGAAACTCTTCAACCGAAATAACCGTTTAGTAACCGATTCATTTATAAGGGTTAATTTCGGTTCTGGCCGTCGCGGCTACTGAGCAACTTTGATATCTTTGATCTGCCATAACTTTGTAAAAACTCAATCAATTTCCATGCGCAATGTTAATTTGTGCGTGATCTTACCTCTAAATTCGTTCGGCATTTAAATTTTGTTCATTTTGAAAAATTTTTGAAAATTGAATTTTTTCGAAAATATACAGTGTTACCCCTTTGTCTTTTTGATTTTTTCGAAAAATTTCAAATTTTTAAAATGAAAAAAATTTAAATGAAGAACGAATTGAGAGGTAATATCGTGCTCAAATTTACATTGCGCGTGGAAATTGATTGAGTTTTGACAAAGTTATGGCAGTTCGAATCTATTAAAAATCAGTAAAATCAAAATAATCGAAATTTTCAAACCAAATTTATATGAAATCTAATTATAATAAAATCGACATTACGCTGGACCATTCCAGTAACCAGATAACATTATTTTCCAGGCTAATAAGAGCAATTAGCCATTTTTCATCTAATACAATGAATAACGTTTCTAATTTTGGTCAACCGAAAACTTTAATTTTTCTTTTTTTTTGTGAACTTACAAACTTACTTACAAACTTACAAAAAACCGATAGCTGTTACGGAACCGATACTCTAAGATTTTGCATAACCGATAACCGAAAACCTTTATTCGAGCATAACCGAAACCGTAACTGAAACCGATATTCATTTCGGTTTTAATACCTGATTCTAAAATTAATTATTATAAAATTTTAGATTTTTATTTTTAGCTTGCTTTTATTTTATTATTTTATTTATTATTTTTAAAAGTTATAAATAAATATAGGAATTTCTTAATATTAAATAATTTGTTTAATAATTGAGAAAATTAAGCTTTTTTGCATGAAGTTTCTCTATTAATTACGTAAAGCTTCACTTTTCATAAGGAGTATTATCTTTAAAATTACATTGACCTCATTTTATCATACCCCTTTTGCTCTAGTTTACGTTTACAGAGTATAGAAACAACCTTAATAGACTCTCGTCTTTTACATAAAGACGAACGCTGTTGCCGGAACTGTGAGAAGTCAAGACTCCTCCTCTATCAAGGTATGTTCGTGTTGGCGTCAAAGTTTGGATGCACGTAAGCCGGCAGGACGTCAGCCCCAACCCATGAGTCAACCACAATCGCCTCATATCCTCCACTTGGGTGGCATTGGAAAAGTCGACGCGTCGAGCTCCGACGGCAACAGTCATTGGCATGTAGACTGGGCCAAATTAATTGCAATCAGTTACGTTTCCCCTTAACGGATGTGGAACACAGTCGCGTAACGAACATAGCTCACTGTACAATCTACATGTGTGTGTATGTGTGAGTTCAAGTTTCATATAGCGTTGTAAATAAAGCTATCAACGAGGTTGGTTCAATTCATTTTAAATGAAAACTAAATGTATATGAAATCAAAAAGAGTTTTCTTTTTTTTTTAATATATTTTCTTGTTGATCTATATCTTATCTTAAATATACTAAATATATAGTTTCTATTTAAGTTTCTAAATGGATCAAACTGCCCTCGCATAACAAACTGCGAATAGATATTTACGATTCGAAATGCGCGACGCCAAATGAAGATGACATGGTAATGATAAGAATGATGATGATGATGATGATGATGAAGATGAGAGGGCGTTGAGTTCATTTCCGGCCAACAAGCTAATCGACTGACAAACTGACTAAGTAGTGGGAATTGTGTGTTTATGGCAAGGTTTTGGTATTGCACTTAATGCGCTCTACGTTAATTCAACCGCAAATTACATAATTTGTCGTCTAGCAAAGGGCAAAGGACATTGGACAAAATGAAGAGAGGTCGGAGGGTAGAGGGCAATCACTTGTAGGAGTACTCACCGGGAATTCATCCAGCAGTAGATAATCGGATTGTACATGGAATTGCTCATTGCCAGCCAATATATAACCAAATACAGTTCCTGAATGAAAGGTTTCTCCACTATGGCCGGATAACAGGATGTAATAATGAAGTACGAATGGTAGGGCAGCCAACAGACACCGAATATTAAAACGACCACAATCATCATTTTGACCACCTAAGCGGAAAATGAAAATTCCAAAAATATATATGTACTCGTAAGTACAGAAATGCAAATTTTGAAATGTATAAATGTTTAATAATTATTAATTAAAATACGCAAATGATAAGGATCACGATGGGGAAAAACATAGCATACTTTTTGGGGCAAAAATTAAATTGAATACCAAAAGGGGGTTTATCGTTCTTACCCTTCGCTTGCTGCGCACATTCTCCACTTGCCTGGGCGTGTACTCGCCAATGGTCTTGGAACCCCAGAGTTCAATACCCACACGCGAATAGGTGACCGTCATGGATATAATGGGTAGAAAGTAGGTGAGTATCATGAGTAGTATATTGTAACTGTAATATATATAGAAGCAGAGATGTAAAATAGATAAGTCTAGCAATTTATCATTATCATTATTGTAGCGTATGTACATCAACTCTGCTAATGGTATGTCATTTTTATTTGAAACGAAATTTAATGCCAGAGACTCTATTTAATGGGCATTTGGCTGTAAAACGTTGCGCACATCGTTTTTCTGTCATATGATGTGACTTTGTTTGGTTGTGTGTGGCACATTTTATAGCATGAATGCATTCCTAGTCGTATATTGTCTCAAAGATAATCGGATTCCATGGGATTGTCTGATTTACTGATTTATAGCATCAATGCAGTTTCGAATGCAACAAAATGCGCTCCTTTGTGTCCTTACACATACTCGTACTTACAGATGCTCCATCTTGGAGTGATTCGTGGGGCCATCCGGCCAGTCGGAGAAGCAAACGATGCGTGTAGAATTCTGCTCCGCCACCTGAAATGCAGTAAAACCAACAACTCGTACAGTGGCTGCCATTCAAATAGAAGTGGATCAAAATAGTATAAGCACCTCTTCGGTTTTATAAAACATCAGCATCGGAAAGGAGATGAGGGACGAGGATAGCCAGATGACCGCAGCGATGGCCAAATTACGGCGCTTGCTCATCCGTGGTTGAAGCGGTTTCATAATTGCCACGTACCTGCAATATCCAAAAATTCATACATTCTCCACTTTTAGTTTTAATGCAATCAAAAGGCAGCCTTGTAAACTAATTATTTTTATTTACATGAGCGCATCCACAATATTTTCAACTGCAATTTACGTATCAATTTTTCATGATTCCTCAAGGTATGCTCGATAAAGGGCAAATTGAAAATAAGGAAAACTTATAATGGTCTCTCGCCAATTAAATTCCATTACAGATTTTACCCAATTTATACTGAAATTTATTCAGACAAAATTTAATTTTTCTACCTATCGTCCCTTAAACAGCTATACGTTTAAAAGAATAAACAAATGAGGATTATTATAAATTAATAATAAAATATTAAAAAAAATTAATTTTTAAGCTAAAGAAAAAATATATTTTGCCCCCAATTCTCCAATGTCACCTATAAGAACAATATTGTTGTTCGATTTTTAAGATATTAACATTTTTATATGCAAACAATTTCATAAACAAAAATATATTTTTCTAATATCTTACATGTTTCATGATAAAATTAAAATGCCCCCTGCTAGAACATAATTAAAACAGAGTATCTAATAGCAAAGTACACTTTGATTTTGCCAATGCCCAAAAATCAAATTAATTTACCAAACTTTAGGCAGGAGTCTCGCTTAATGGAAGATAATTAAATTTTGACTCTTGCATTTTGGGATAGTTTTTGGTTTGTTAATTAGTTTATCTTTGTGTCAAATAATAAGCCGTAGTATATTGAAAATTATTTTATAGAGCTAATAAATGGATTTAGCAACTTTGAATAGTCCTTTGTTGTTTTGAAAAGTTGTTGATCAATTTATGGTCCTCAAATAAGGCGATGCTTGACAGGCTCTTGTCAGAATTGATGAACTGCACGTAATATTTAGAGTTTCGATTGCTTATTGTAAGAAATGCTTGTTGACTTCAACTGTAAACGAGACTCACGTTAAGGCCGATGAATGATGGCGTCGATTTGGCTAACAATATGTCCAAAACGCAACAAGCTATTGAAATGCTCCCACATTCCATTTTGGCTTAACATATCAAAATGCAAGACATACATATAACTACATATGTACATTATATTACGAGTAAATTGATCCGTTTTTTGGGTTCACCGAGCCGGAGATTGATAAGGGTACTGCACCCAAATCACGGCGACCAAAAACTTGGCAAACGAGCCACGCACGTCTCCAATTTGTTGAGTACTCATACACATTCGTACGCACATTTATTACATATACATATGTATGTATAGTATATATTGGGAGAGAGCGTTGGTTATTAACTCACTTACCTGTCTATTGATATGGCCATTAGAGTGAACACCGAGGCACAGATACTCAACATGGCAATGAATTGAGAGACTTTGCAGTAGATCTCACCAAAGGGCCAATCGTTGTCCAGCATATAATAATAGTTAAAGGTAACATTCAGACTGGAGACCATCGCATCCGCTATAGAGAGGTTCACTGTAGCCAGCAGCAAATAAGAAAAATAAACAGGAAACACATGTTGATTAGTGAAATTCAGGCAATCATCCGACGTGGCCAAATACTTAAATGGCAAATAAATAACCACAATGTTATCGACCACATAATCAGTAGAAATTATCTAATTGGGTATATTCAATACAAGATACCCTCACTATTTAATTCCCAATTAGAGATAAAAATTCCTTTCCTCTTACTGATGCCTAAAACTTCAATCATTTTAGATTGTAAATCGATTTATCCAGATTTAGAGTAAGAGTTAGTTTAAATATTCTGATTAATTTCATAAATTTTTTATTCAATATGAGCAATTTATCAACAAGTTTTTATTTTAATCAGTATAAAAATATTATTAATCTTGATTTGATTTCCAGATTCATACAAATTTATATTATTATCTCTTAATTGTCATAATTTGCTCAAAATTGACTCGATTTTTAAGATAAATATTATTTTCTCTTCAGACTTATTAAATGAAATTTTCGACATTTTTTTTAAATATCATATTTACTTCTCTGTGCATTAATATTAGTATAAACATCACTCGACTGGCATTTCTTACAGGGTATGCCAAGATATTTAACATCTAAGAGAAAAAGGTAAAAAGCGGGGGTACCTTTTTTTGGTCATATGTACATAATGGTGGGACTGTCAGGCAAGTTGTTTTATTTGTTTATTTTGTGTTTATTTATGTGCTGTACATTTATAATTAGTAAAGAGTTAAGTTGAATTCACGGGAGTCTCGACGCGACTCGGCATAATTAAATGTAGAGACTGTCTGCTATCATTTATAACGTGGTATACCTTTTACTTTTACATTCATTCTCATTTTTATTGCAAATATTTTTGAAACGATTTTACATGCCAATGAATCAGTACGAGATCGAAAGAAAAGACATCGACGCGGGTGGCCAAAAGGAAAAAGACAAAATTGTTATTATTATTATTATTATTAAGAGTATGGTCTGCCGTTGCCCATTGTTTACTTTTCATTATCTATGTAGATAAGCAGCGAGAGAAATAAGCATAAAAAGCAACACTCGTAACAACACCCACAGTAATAACAACAGCAATAGCAACAACAATGTGAATAAAACAAATGTTCTCGGAGGCATTAGACAGTGTAGTTCTTGGCCAACATTGACGCCTACAAAGCGAAAAACGAGAAACGAGAAACGTGTCGCATTTGCCAAACGACCTGTCTGAGTCGCCTTTTGGCCATGAGACTCTGGAGTCTGGAGTCAGTCTTTAGTCAGTAAGTCAGTAGTCTGTAGTCTGTCAGCCACGTAGTTGAATATCGATTTGGCCTCGTTTTAATTAATAAAAATCTAATAACAATAGGAGAATGAACACAAACAAAAGATGCAAATGTTTCGCTTTGATAATAAACCTGACTCCACAATGGTGTCCTGCTGTGGGGAATTGAAATTTGCGTGCCTTGAATTTATATATATGTATTTATTAAACACTGAACTTGGCCAACTAATAATGTTGGCCAATGTGAATTTACAAATGCAAATTTTGTAATGGCCTGAAAAGCCCTTCGCGCTCCAAGGCATTTAGTTTACATAATAATAATAATAATAATCAGTTCAGAGAGATAAAGGCTGCTCGGGAGGACTTCGGTTTGCGGCAGCGACAGAACATCCGCTCTGAAGACAAGTCAAGACAACTTCTGCTTCTGCTTTTTCTTCTTTTGGTCAGGTCCAAGGGGTTGGATGAATCTCAGATGCCATTATGGCTGACAGTGCAACTATTTTGCCAGCCTTTTTCATTGTCAACTTGCGCATGCATAAGGCCGCCGGGCTTTCGACTGTGCAGCTTGGCTTGTGAGTGTAAATGTGTATACGCATACGTATACGTATACGTAATATGTAAGTCGATGGGTGTGGCACAATTGTCGGAAGGCAGTCAGCTGACAGCATCTGGGCAGGGTTAGTTGCTGTTGTTGCATTTTTATACGCTTTGTTTTTAATGGTTTCGGCAATGACATTCGGAATGCATACAAATACATGTGCAGTATGCGACTATGAATATCTGTCTCTTCTGTCTCTTCTTTCTGTCTGTCTGTCTGTCTGCCTAGTAGGGCATATAAAATAAATGACTCGAATATGGCATATGCACGAGTATAAAAAGCCAAGAAGTCGGCAAAGTGACTCAAAAATTAAAGAGCATTGTCAGCATAATATCATTATGGCCAGAGCAGCCCTCGAGCTATGATGGAAATGCAAATTTCACTAGTTGTCTGTGACTTTTATTTAATTGGAACTGAAAGTAAAACTAAAAGAGAATGAAATCTAATTACTTTAAAGTGTCCTCGTTCTTCATTAAAAGTTATTTTTCTTGTTTCAGTTGCATAGTTTTACACATTGTTTTGCTATTTATTGTCCAACTTTTGGCTACAGTCAAACTTTAGACTTTTATTTTAATTGAAAATCAAAGAAATTATTGCTAAAACAATGTCATATCTAATTACTTTAAAGTGTGGTCGTTCTAAATCAAAATTTGTTTATTTCCAGATGTTGTTTTGTTTATTGTGCAACATTTGCCTGCAAGCACTCTCAGTAATGTAAAACTTATTCTGAGTTGAGATCCTTAAAAGCGATGCCAGCCCAATACCTCTTTAATCATTGTCACAACTTGCAATTTGCAACGTAAGTTGATTTAATAAATTCCGCTTGTGATCCGCTTGTTAGAAATTAGCAAAGATTAATTGTTAATTAACAATATAAAGACTTACAGTTTTATTTTTATTTTATTATAACCAGGGATTAAAACCGAAGCGAATATCGGTTTCAGTTACGGTTTCGGTTATGCTCGAATTAAGGTTTTCGGTTATCGGTTATAAAAAATCTTGGAGTATCGGTTTCGTAACGGTTATCGGTTTTTTGTAAGTTTCAGTTTCACAAAAAAATAAAAATTAAGGTTTTCGGTTGACCAAAATAAGAAGCGTTAATCATTGTTTTATTAGCTTTTATTAGCCTGAAAATGATGTTATCTGGTTACTGAAATAGTCCAGTGTAATGTCGACTTTATTATAATTTGATCTCACCTAAATTTGGTTCATTTGGTTTGAAAATTTTGATTATTACTGATTTTACTGGACTTTAATAACTTTGAACCGCCATAACTTTGTCAAAAGTCATCTTTTACGAGTAATGTAAATTTAAGCATGATTTTACCCCCACATTCGTTCTGCATTTACATACATTTTTTTCATTTTAGGAAATTTTTGAAAATCGAATTTTTTCGAAATTTTACTGTGTTACCCTTTATCTTTTTTGATTTTTTCGAAAAAATTCGAATTTTCAAAATGAACAAATTTTAAACGCATAAAAATTGATTGACTTTTGACAAAATTATGGGAGTTCAAAGTTATCAGTACCTGCGACGGCCAGTACCGAAATTAACCCTTAAAAATCAATCGGTTACTAAACGGTTATTTCGGTTTAAAGCGTTGCGGTTTATGAGTTTCGCTACAGCGGAAAAATATTATTTCGGTTACGGTTTCAGTTACGGTTACAAATTTTAATCGGTTATTACCGGTTAAAGGTAACGGTTTCGGTTAAGGTTTTAATCCCTGATTATAACAAACAATTTAATATTTGAAACCATTTTTATATTTTTATTAAATATTTTTATTGTTAATGATTGATTTGTAAATACTTTTTATCAATTTTATTTTATAAATATGGGCCGATCCTTATGAATCTCACAGGATCGCTTCAGAATTTAAGCATCTGTTAATTTGAAAGCCTTTTTTTTTTGTTGAGATCGTCGCATTCGTTAACTTCAATCTCGCACAATTTGTACATCCCAAGTTGTAGTATGGATATTACGCATACGTCGTGTGTGCACTACTCACCTATGAAATAGTTGGTCACTGTGCGCATTCGCTTAGTGGTTAACACAATCCAGACGACAATTAGATTACCGCCAGTTGCCACAATCACGACGACACCAAAAAGAATGCTCCAGAGCACCTGACGCCACCAGGGAACAACGAAGGCGAAATTGGCAGCTGTCGTCGCCGCATCCTCATGGTCGGCAGTGACACCGAAACCGACATCGCTAGCTGTTAGGCCCGTGATGCCTGTGGGCAAACTGTGGATGGATTTTAAAAAGAAAGAGAGAACGAGAGAGAGAGAGAGAGAGAGAGAGAGAGAGGTTGGAAGACTTAGAACAATGCTGTATTACTGACATGAAGATTATGTGTGTTAAGCCAAAACGAGTGCCAAGTGGGTTTCCTATTGCAGGAATGTGTTCGAGTGTTTGTTGTGTGTGTGTGTGGTGTGTGTGTGGTTGTTCGTTTTCTGGATATTAGGTGAATGTAATTGTGCGTGCGTTAACAAATCCGTGTTTTGTGCGCCTTCTGTCACATAAAACCTCTGGCTCAGTCTGAGGGTTACGTCGACATCTTTTTAATATTTTGTGTCTCCGATTGTTGATTTAGCTGTGTGTGCGTGTGTGTGTGTGTGTGTGTGTGTCAGTGTCTGTAAGTGTTTAAATAGGCAATTCACACACACAGACTAATGCATAGATTTAGTGGTTTTGTTTAAAGAGGCAACCCAAGCTGTTGCAATTGGAATGAGAGGCGCCATGTCGCGTCGTCTGTCAACCGAGTGTGAAACGCGTGTGTTGGCCCTTAATGCTTATGTATGTGTATGTATGTGAGTGAGTATATCGGCCTCATGTTATACGACTCGTTAAGGACCCCGGACACAAGTAATTTAATATGATATATGAAGCTGCCTGGGTCGGTAGTCTCCTGGCTGTTAGTCATTAGTGTTTGTCAGCTCTTCAGAGCAATTAAAATATGTATTCTCATCACTTTAGTATGATGGATTCAAAAACCTCGTCTCTGAGGCCATTTACATAAGTCTCTTTTGTTTATTGGCCTAGTGCAAAGAGGATTATTGATTTTAGACGAGGGACGCTAGTTTCGTAGACACACACAAAGAGGAGTAGGATGAGTAGGAGCTTAATAAAAAAGAGGCAACAAATTCTTATAAATAAAATAACAAAATCTAAAGAAAACCATTTCATGCAGCAGCCGCAGGCACTCGAAAATGTCATGGTAAAAAAAAAAATAAAATAAATCTGTTGATGTTGTTGGTGTTGCTGTTGTTGTTGTTGTTGTTGCTGTTACTGTTACTGTTGAGTTCTTTCCTGCTTTTGGTGTGCTTTGATTTTTGCATTAAGCCCAAGAGCTGCACAGCTCGGTGGCAAGGCAAACAAATAAACAGTTATAAAAAGAAAACATTGGCAACCGCAGAAGCAAAAGATACTTCAACTATGTATGTACATCAACTTAAAGATGTCGTTTGCCATCCTAGATGAAACATTGCCATTTGCCTGCAACTTGAAGGACGTTCAGGACCTCAGAAATGTATTGCCAAAACGTCAAACGCAGCAATTATATTTCTGTCTCCGTTTCTATCTCTTTCTCCTCCACTGTCTTCATCTCAGTCTCTGGGTGAGGCAGTACTTGTACTTATGTATATGGATAGACTCTGTCTATGGGTGTGCGAGTGTATGTGTGTGGGGAGTAAACAAATTTTAGCTGCAGCAAAACGACTGTCGGGGTCGTTAAATATGTAAAAAAGTCTTAAAGAACTTCAATGATGGTCTAGGAAATACCCTATTTAAAGCAGCACAAATCAAACAAAATTGTTTTTTCATTTAATTTCATTTTAAATTGGAATACTGCTTTAAAATTTGTTGAACTAATAATTGTGTATGTTATAAAACCAACCCAATTCTAACTTAACATGTTAATGTTAACTGTTAATGTTAACTTAACAGACTCTGTTAATGTTAACTTAAGATACTTTAACTTGTTGTCAATACAGCTAGCTGTTTAATAAAAATATGGCTTTTGCTCTCCTGGAAACAACAGAAGACGACATTAAGCAGTCAGCGATAGACACACACACACACACACACACACACACACACATGTACACATTTATACATTGACAATCAGATAGATAAAATGTAAAATGTGTATTTGCTGTTGTTTGTGGGCCGCGTGGGGTTTCAATGTAATGTATTTGAAACGGAAATAAAAAAACCATGAACGGAAATGCTTGAATGATTGAATGGCGACTTGCATTGAGTGAATGAATGAATGAATGAGTCACTGAGTGAATGGCTGAATGGATGCCGCAATGTGGAGTCATTAGATATGCATGGTTAGCACACAAAATGAAATGGAATTGAGTTCAAGTGGAGCGAGTTCATCTACTTAAATCAAGATACAGAGAGAGTTTTGGCTGAGAGGTCAACTTCGGGTCCGTCTCTTGGCCAAAAGTCGTTTAATGGCAGCGTGTGTTGTACATTAATTCAATTTGTGCCATAATTAGGCATTTCTTGGACCATATTTACTTACACTCTGCTTAAATTGTAGGTCAAACTGTTCTCTCGGATATCTTGATTGAATTCGGGAAGTGGAGTTTGATTGGCAACAGTTATGACGCTATTCATGGCATTGTAGATTATGGTGGGTGCATAAGTGCTCCAGTTGCTCCAGCTATAGCTGATATCGTTGCCACTGTCGTTTCCATTATTCGTGTCGAGCAGTTCATCAATGTTGTCCATGACTGATGTCGTTATCGATGCTTGAAGACTAGAATCGAGAATGCCCTTTAATCAGTGTCCTGGGAGTACCCGTTGTCCAGAACGGCCTTGGCTTTTCTTTCCTTTGTTTGCCCTGACTAATGTTGCGTGTCCTTTTCGATATTCCTATTTGGCTTCCATTTGCTTGCTCGGGTGCCTGTAAAAACAACAGAGTAAGAACAATAATCCATTTAACTAATTTCATTTTCAGGCGACCAAAAGACAAAAATACTCGTAGTTCCTACAACTTTTGTCTTTCGGTCAACCACAAAAATAAGACCACCTTTGGAGACTCTGGCTGTCTGCCAAGACTTTTGATTTCCTAGCCTATAGGCTATTGTGTTTGTATTTGATTTGTGTTTGTCCACAAATTTTGACATATTTCTGCGGTTGTTTCTCTTTATCAACAAAAAGTTTCCTAGCTTTATTTCAAAAATACTCGTATCAAAATAGCATAATAGGCTTTTCAAGTGTAGCATAATGTAAATAAACCGGGCTACATTTAATAAAAAACTGTAGGGACACTTTCAAATTTTAATTAATAAGAAAACTTTTAAATTAGAAACATATTTGTAACATCAAAGGTAACACAAATTTTTATGGTCCACAGTAGGTATCGATTTGAAGTTTGTCCTATTTACAATATGTAAATAAGTAGACTTTTCAGATATAACCTTGGCACCAAGGGGTATAATTATTTATTATATTAATTATTATTTACTTTCTGTTATTGCCTTTATCTGAGCAATTTGAGAAATAATTATGGGTTTTTAAATCAAAGATCCTCTTCAGATTATCCCAAATTCACATATTCAACAGATTAACGTCCCTTAAAGTACATTAATGTCTACTCACAGTCACTCTGCCTACAGCTCAGGTCATAATTTCTTTTCCACTGTAAAAGTTTTAAGTTATTGTGCATAACAAAAGTTAAATCGAAATCTAAGATATAATATTCAATAACAATATCACTTATTTTCACTTGATTCACATATTCATTCTTTAATTTGTATATTAATTAATTATTATTTGTCGATTAACGAGCACGTTTCATTACAATTCGTTCACCTTGCAACTAAAGAGAATAATATCAATGAACTTAAGAATATTTTAGCTTGATACGGTAAATTCTAATCAAAAGTTTCTCTCACAAATTTTAATTGAGGCATTATAACTGAGTACACTTATTTCTTATCAATAAAAACACTTGAAATGAGCTTGACAAACATTCGAGAGGGTATTTTGATAATGTTTTGATAATAGCTATACAATGAATGACTTAAAGATACCCACTGAATTGCAAAAATCTTATCAAAAGTCACTAAACGACGACTCTCTCAACACAACCATCACGTAATTAATGAAACAAACAATTGCGATTTGTAAACGAATCTACGGAATGTAAAAATAGACGTTTTCAATTTTGTCTTGTTTTTCAATTGCTTTTGTTTTTATTTTTCGCTTGAGTAGTAGGCAATGAAACCATTGATGAAGAACAGCAAGAGGTCCAAGATTAAAACAAAAACTAATCCAATTCTATACAATCACACTCGAGACAAACATTTTGTGCAATTTGTCCCCAGAGCAGAATTTTCTCACCTGTATCTGAGGCTATGAATGCTTTTGACGCCCGTTCTGACATAGAAAATTGCTTTTACTTTTCTTTATTTTCTGATCGCAATGACAGTTAAAGTTTCTCTTGATAAAAGGCCAACAGATGTGGCAAGTGAACACGACGGTGGCAACAACGTCTTCATCTTGGAGGTTCTTAAGCTGTGCGCCCTTCAACCGCCAACCAAAAACTGAAGCTGACAGATTGAGACAATTGCAAGTGACGGAAACGTCAGACAGACTTCTCTGTCCGCCACTTGAAGTTCAACAAAATGAAAGCACCACCATCACCACCATCCAAAGGTTTGACATTTTTCGCCAAATTAAGCGATGACTGAGCCCTTAACTCTGAGTATTTATGATGCTTAAGTTCCCAAACAAATTTTCAAGTGCAAACAGAATGAAAATAAAAATCAAAATGGAAATGGAAATGAAAATGGAAAATAAAATTGTGTTTTTCCTTTGAAATGGGTTTCGGTCTCATTGTTGAAGCAGATGATGTCGAATACTATGGTCATTAATAATACTGGATTATGTGGCAAGCAGTTAATCAATTATTTCCCTTCCGCCAACAGAGTCTAATAGTGTTGTTAAACAAATAGCCAAATATGCAAAAATCAATTACAAATAAGCGTATTTGTACAGGAAAAAGAAGAGGAAAAACATGTGCCAATATTACGCATATGCTGATGCTATCTATTGTGATGCGACTGAGAACAGAGAGGGACAGCTGGAGAAATAAGAGGGTATGGAGGGAAGAGGAGTGTAGATAGCAAAGCGTTGCAGTTGCGGCGACGACGACGGGCATTCTAGTCTTAATGAAATGTAAACAAACTTCAAAAGAATGTTGGCTATAATTGGCAGCTACCCAGCAACCCGAACTACCCTGGACTCTCCAGTCAACTCGGACAACTGACCAAGTGAGAGCCGAGCCTGTGCGACCACATTTCCCGGCCGAGATGCCCGCGAAATAAACTAAAAATATTTGTACTGAAATGTTTGTTAAACTAATACAATGCAGCACAGTGTCAGCTGTTTGCGACCCTTTTGAGTGATGACATTCTATTTCTTTTTTTCTTTTTTTTCAATAATCGCAAAAAATTGGATTTCGTTTTTTTTTTTTTTATTTATTTTATTTTTTTGTCGACTTGAAAAATAGCCAAACTGTCACGTGCCGTCGAGTTGATTGTTGAATACTGTTAAAGTCACAGGCAGAAAGTTCGACGGTTGGTTTTTTGGGAAATGCCCCTCTCTATGTGAAATGCGGGCAGATAACGTATACGCGCCGTGTACCAGAAGTATTCAATATTTCACGGCATAGCATCCAAATGAATTTGTCATGCTGTCAGTTAGAAAACTTTTGGGTGATTTAAGAAAAAAACTCCTTAAAAATACTGTTAAAGGTATTTTCTTATATACACTGAGATCAAAATGGTATAGCTTAAAAAATATTTAGTTTGATATACTGAACTATTTGATATGATAATGTCTAGATTATGGTTGTAAACTACCAACTTAACTTGTACTTACATATGTAGGTCAGGTTAGAATAATCTTAAGCTAGGGGATTGTAAAAATTTCACACATATACCTCTCCCTATTAAAGTGCATTTCATTTTCACTCTAACTAAATCATAGGGTATGTACTTGTGTGTATGCAGGATTATTGTTTGACAAGTCAAGTGTAGGTTGTGCACCCTGCAACAAAAAAGAAAAAAAAAAAACAAAAACACATTTACACATTTGTATATATGTAATAATGAAGAGAGTTTTTATGTGTACGTGGCAGTTGCCCCATTGTTGCTATAACTTTGCCCTAATGTTAGGTGTGTATATATATATATATATATGCGTGTATTTGTGTGCTAGAATATACATATGTGTGTGTATGTATGTATGTCAATAAGCAATGAGTTCCGGCAGTCTCTATGCGGCATGCTGGTCTACTTTTAGGCTCAAACCTTCACCTCCCACACTATCACCCTCTCGCTCCATGGAGATGGCGTGGCAAAGTTCTAAAACAATTTAATGCTAAAATGCAGCTTTAACTTGGGCATGAGAAGGAACACTTTTGCTTTTCATTTCAGATTCGGCTATTGTTTCTTTTCGTTGTGAGCACAATGGAAATGAACTTGAATTGTAATTACCAAGGCCTATTTCGTGTGGTGTTGGTTTTTGGATGTTGAGCGGCTCCAAAAACGAGCACGTAACATTTTTAATTTCCCCACACGAAAACATATTTAAGTGAAATGAAATTTAATTAAATACCCCCAGCTATAAATTGGCCACAACCAACCAGAGCCAAAAATTCATCAAAACATCATTTTTTAATGAGCTTCATGAGCTGCTCGGCCCGAAAATGTATTTACGAGTATGTGTTCTTCTTTCACACCTCGCAAAAAGCAGCTAAATGTTAAACATTACTTGTATATAAATAAAAAGGGTAGAAAATTCACACACATATTTATACATATGCAAATATGTATATATATACTTATATACATATATTTTGTATTTATTCAAAAAATCGCACTGCCGCGGAATGAGGTATGTATGAAAAGTCGGTGGCAATCTGTTTTCGGTATGATATCCTATCTATGTGGGCGAGATAAATTGTTTATGCGCTTTTAATTTGTTTGCGTGTGTATTAAAATATTTAAAATAAAAGCAATTAAATGATTTGAGGGGAAAAATCAGAATGCAAAACGGGAACATGCGTGGAGTACTTAGCGCTTTTGTTAAGCAATTAGTTAAGATTTCGGGTTTATATTTAGAACAGCTTGAATGTGTTCTAACAATAAAGCAAAACAATAATAATAATAATAATATTTATATTGTCATTTAAGATTGTTGCTAAACAATCAACTTAACTTAACTTAAATTGTCCTTAAATTCAAATTAACTTTTCAGAAGTTCTAACCATAAAACATACAGTTTAAGCCTGATAACAGTGATTGCTCTTTATGTATATTTTAGAATACGAGAAGAAAGTGAAATGTCCCACAAGCAAGAACAACAACAACAACAACAACAACAACAAGCCCATTCTGCCAACTAAAACTTGATGGTTACTTAAATTAAACTAAATTATGCATGATATTGCACTAAGTATTATGTGATACTTAAAGCATTTTGGCCACATATAAACAGAGAATGGGGGTGAGAACTCATCCGACCTGTTGTACGTCAGAGTAGATAAAGTACCAAATACCAACCAAGGCCAAGACAATAATCAAGAGCCCAGAAGCCAAAGTTCTTGCCACAGCCAGACTTCAGTTGGCTCGTTCAATGCCTTATCTTATCGCCATTGGGTTTATTAAGAGGCCAACAGATATTTATGCCCCTGTCGTGTGTAGGAAACCTAAATCGATTCTGAAACAACGAGTCAAGAGCTGTTGCATTGCAACTATAGTACACAGTACATTACTCGACAACATGGGTACGTGTATGGGGAGTGTAATAAATTGTACGCCTTTTTGTGCGCTCCCTTGGACTAAACTCAGTTTAGTCAATTTATTGCAATTATGTGTAAATTGAGGAACAAAGCGAATCCAGACGATGCCATCGAATGAGATCTCAAGTAACCAAGTCGCAAGTGCAAACAGCATTCACTTTCAATGCACTTGTCGTGCTGTGGAGAATATTGAGGAGAGCGAACACATAAAATTGAGGATGAAGTTTTAGGGGACAGTAGACGGTTCAGTGACGCTGTTCAGGCAGTTGGAAACCTGAAAGCTGAAAGCTGAAAACTAAAAAATAAACTGTGGAACAAACTGGTATCGTTAAAATATGCACATGATTCACATCAGACATCTGTACATAGTTGTTTAGGACACAGGGCCTGGGCCCGAGACCGTTACCTTCATTTAAATTCATATATAGCAAAAGATACTGGCTACAACTGTCCAGTTATGTTCGCTCTCAATGAGCACGAGGATCCGGGCTTTTGTTCCTTCAGTTCCAATTTAATTAAATGTTTTGATGCTTGACAGAGCAACAGAAAACGGGAATGTGAGAAAACAAGCACACGATATGGCATTCATTCTAATTCGTTTAAAGACCTTTCCGCCGACTGATTCTGTAGAAAATGGCCGGAACGGGACCGAGACTGGGACTGGGACCTGGACTTGGACCTGGACCGGGACCAAGGACAGAGCCTACAAACACACATTCATGAAGTATGGTCGCATCGCAACGCATATACGTAGCATTGCCATAAAGTTTAACTAATGGCTGCCAAAACACACATACACATACACACACGCACACCATCACACACACTTTTCACACACACCAATACGTTAATGTGTCGTGGCATTAGGGGTCGCTAAAAGCAATTCGTGTTGAAAGGATTTGAGTTTTTGGTTATACTAAGTTGACCCACGGTACTAGTGGTTTTTCATTATGCTAGCCTATTACTAGCTGAACTGAACTTAACTGAAAGTTTGTCTGCTGAGTTGGCTAATTTACGCTACCTCTATCTGTCTCTCTTTCACCACGAATCACGGTGGACAAACCCACAACCGGATGACCCAAATTTACGATATTAAATATTTAGAGCTGGATGGATTAGCGGCGCTTTGATTGATTTACGAGATTTGTCGACATCAAAAACCACATTATGCTTTATCACACAGTACGCATACAAACACACATATGGACACAGAGATACAAGTTGTGCCCAAATTCGAATTATTTTTCCGTTTTAGCATTATTTGTTCTACTATTTATTAAATTTATTGAGCAGTTTTACTTTGTACCAAAATCAGAAAAAAACAGTCTCTGCAATTAACTGAATATTTGACCTTATTAATCTGCATAATACAAACAAAAAGTCAACAAATTTCTAAGAGACAAAAATCTATAGATTACTTTATGAATAAACTAATGGGAATTGAACAGGCTTCTGTAATTGATTATATACCACATACTTATAGTATAACTACTAATAAACAGCCCTGATTCACACAATGAACTCTATCTAAATTAACTTTTAAAACGTTTATGCATGTTCAAAAAAAAACTGACTTTTGTTTGAATTATAATTAGTTTCGATAACTTTTACAAGCGAACTGTAAGCTTAAATATTAATTACCTTATGTTAAAAATTAGCGGAAATTACATTTTTCAGCATAATTGAAGTTAATTTGAATATGAATTCATTTAATAAATATTAATAAGTTAATGTGCCAATAAGCAATAAAAATGTACTCAATTTATTTTTTTTAAATTTTTGGTAAGATCATAGACTTGTAGATTTCACATTTAATTCAAAGTTTATGCAATTAATGGAACACAGAACACAAAACTCAATTAAAATGCAATTAATTTTCACTCGATTTAAATTTTTGGCATCGGCAATCGTAAATCGAGTGAAAGCACAAGATATTCAACACAAATTGAGCAGAAGTTTGTCTATGTTAATCTATAATATTTTTCATTTTGTAATTATCTTGATTAATAAATGAGACTAATGTTTTGGAAAATAGTAGGCTTATTTTTGACTGCAAAAATAGTATTAATTATAGTAAATATTTACTTGTAATTGTTATTTTAAAATATATTTTTTTTAAACATTTATTTTTAAATATTTTGCACTCATTTGAAGTACAGACCTTTAAGTAACTGAGCTTTGGGAACTGTGAACCGTTTTTAAATTGCGAAAATAGCTAATGTACTTTTAGTTGGATCATGAATTAATTTGCGGCTTTGAAACATAATATTAAGTACATTTATTAAACGTTTCCTGTTGAGCTCACATTTGACTCAACGGCGTGTGCATCCGTATTTGTTGCAATTGAAGAATCTCAAATAACAGTGAGTGCAAAGTGCTGAGTAAACAATCAATTAAAACTAAGTACCTCAATGATCACAGTCGCATTTGTTAAATATTCAAGTATAATATTTATATAAATTTATGGAAAATATTTCGCTTACCGGGAAAATTCCTGTCGCACTTCGTGGCGTATGAGCAATAACTGTCAAAATAGATTGAAACAGTAATTTTAGCAGCCATTCAATGTTGCACCACAGGAAGGAAAAGTCGACAATAAATAAAGATTTTTATTTAGTATTATATTTTTAAGCAGCACGGACTTTATGTAAATATTTATTGTTTCCATTCGAAACATGGACAATAATAAAATTTTTTCATTTTTTACTATACACAAATACACTCACACACACACCTGTATGTACTAGTCAATTGTTTAATGTATTATGTTTATTTTGCACAAAATTCAATTTGGATTTAAATTCACAGGGCGAAATTTAATTGCGATTCGAAAAATGTTGCCGCCGGCATTTTCCATGCTAAACATTTTCCAACTTTTCCTCAAACAGCCAGAAGCGACGCGTTCGTCGCGTTTTCGAACTGTTCGCGCGCGAGTTTGCCGTCGAACTGAACTGAACTGAACTGAAGGCAAAGTCGACGCCAGTGTTGAAATTGTGCCTGTGCCCTGTCTGCCTGTCTGCCTGTCCGCCTGCCTGCCCACCCGCCGTACTTTCACATTAGCCATATGGAGACGGAGACGGAGAGGGAGACGGAGAGGGAGACGAAGACGAAGACGTAGATGAAAACCGAAGTGGCGAGCAGACGCACGTCGCTGTTGCTGCTGCTACTGCGCGCTTGTTGCTGTTTGTTTCCGCTTGTTGCACGCTTTGTCAGCTACTTACTCTTAAAATAAATAAATACTCAATAATTTTACAAATTTACTTTCCTTTACTTAATTTTCTATTATATTTCACACAGCAAATAATCAAATTAAGCATTTATCAGCTTTGCGTAAATAGTAATTTTCAAATGTGAAACGTCTGTTGCGTTAGGAGACAGTGTTGCCGTGCTGCAAGCACATTTTGAGTACTTTCCTCTTTGCGTCTGCGCTTTTGTGTCTCTTTTGGCACTTGGGCAAACGTTTTTGTGCTCTCTGTGTTTTCATACTCATATTCGTAAACAGAGCGTCCACAATGGTGTTTAGCACGTGCAATTGGCCCAATGAATGTGAATAGGAGCGTAAATTGGAATTGAAATTGGCAGCCACATGCGGCGGTTGTCTGATTGTGTCTGTATGTGTATGTATGTGTGTATGTATGTATGTATGTGTGCACCAAATGTTTTGCCTCATTCGCATAAGGCAGCTGCAGGTGCGATTCTAATGGCCAAAAATGCCTTAAGTAAGCAACATTAAAGCATACAAAGCAAAACATTCAACGTTCGATTCATAAAAACCACTTCGTCTGCTTGCCTTGAGGCAAGCTAAAGAATCACTATTTATATCAAAACGAGAGAAAATCATTATAAATAACATGAGCAGCAAAAGTAAAAGTTTCATTGACATTGGCTAATCAATCATTTAATGTAGCAACTTCGCCTGATAGCCTTATTATCTGCTTCATCATGCACTTTTCCGCACCTCAGCTAGCCGTAATCATTATGAAGACGAAGACCACACGCAACATACATGGCGTATGCGTAACGTCAACAGCAGCTGGCCATTATTTATCACCCAGACCATGGTCATTGCTTTATTAAAAGCTCTGCTGATGGCCCATATTTAATCAACGTTAATTGTCTCCCTGCCCTGTTAGGGTCCTTGATCCGCCTTCTGGCCGCGCTTCACCTCAAATGATAATTTGTTTGTCAACTTCAACTTAAAAATTCACATTAGGACGCGCATATTTCTGGCTAAATACCATCAACATGACGGCACAGTGGCAGAGCATTATTATTTTTGATTGATGGCCAGTTCGCACTTCCGTTAACGATGCTTCTGTTCTTCATGGCGGCTCCTTTATAAAGATTTCATTTTTAAACAGGATATCCTGTTGCGCATGCTGCTCTTACACTGTCGCTGCCACTCACGTTTCTCCCTCTGATATGTACATGCAAATTATATAGAATACTCATTTAATAAACGCTAATTGAATCTTAAAACAATGCAATTAAAAACTTTAAAACAACATTCTAGTGCGCAATAAAATTGTGACCTTCCACACGCAGAGTTCTATTGCTTTCATTTTCATATTTCATCCTCTATAATTTATTTTACTCTTTTTGAGGGTCATCCAAAAAGTTTTGAACGACATTAACCAAATATTTGAAATTTATTTTGGTCCCTCATTAGTTTCTTCATTGAAGTTACCAAAAATATGTTATCCTTAATATAATTTATGAATCTCAAACAAATATAAAAATATCTTAAGTTTACTGTGGGTCCTAGCCAAATCATTGGCACACAATGGCAAGGCCTATTATTATTATTTATCTATTAACTTTAATAATAATTTATTATTTTTTAAAATAATATGTATGTATCTTAGATTAATTAAAATATGTTTATGCTGTTCGTGAATAAAAGCTAATCTTTATATTTCTTTCGTAAAATGTACAGAAATCTTATTTGATTAATATTATTTTAATTTATTATATTTAACATTACTTAGATGATAAACGTAATAAAAATTAAAGATTCATTAAAGAAAAGGAATTAAATAAAATATAAAATATTTTCTGTAATTTTATTTATTATTACTAGTAGCTCAAACGTTACGGAAATAACTTTCTAATGCGAGTTTTCCATTTAAGATATACAGAGTGCAAGTGAATTTCCCTTGCTGAACTTAAAGAAGAGCTGCTCGTATAATTTATCAAATTAAGGTAACCGAGCACCAGGCATCCTGGTTATGGACTCACATAAGTATTAAGCGACCATCTGTTAGTTTTTGAAGGTCGCGTCATAAAATGCCATTGGACTCAGCTGTTATTTGAAACTCTGAAACACTTTAATTTACGGCTAATAAACTGCAAGCATGAAAATGGCTAAAAAGCAACAACAACAACCAGAAAAAATAACAACAAAACAAAAAAAATATATATAAGAACTTTTTTAAAATATGCAACGATGTCAAGAAGGGCGTCGGCTTTTCTGTTGGATTTGTTGTTGCCAGTAGCTTCATTAGGAAAGGTTCAATTTCCATAAAGCATAAAGTTTTTTTTTTCCTTTACGGGGGTATTAACAAGAGGATGAGGGGAGGAGGGGAGGAGTGAGGGTAACATTAGACAGCTGCTCGTAAAAGAAAAAGCTGCGAAAAAGAGCAGCAAATCAACTACAAAACAGAGGCAGGGCAGCTCGAATACAAAACTTTTTTCAGCACGTGTGTATACGTGAAGAAAAATGAAGGTGTCGCCTTATGGAGCAGTTAATTTTCCAGCCGGCATGTATATAGTATAGATGTACGAATATCTGTATGTAAACCCTTCGAGACAAGCTGGCTGGTGGGGTCCCTGGTTGGCAGGATCACAGAAATGTCCTGGCTTCTGCTTAATTATGGGTCTACGTGACTTTTGTAACAGGAGAAAGTGAGAGAAAGACGAAGAGGGAGAGGGAGAGAGAGAGTAAGATAGAGAACTGATTGCGCTTGCTGCGTTTCGATGCAGCTTAAGTCTTAAGCTAAAACCTCAACCTTGAACTCTTAAACCATATTTATGAGCCGCAGACACGCACATACGCTTACATATATATTCGTACATATATATATGTATATGTATGTATTTTCAACTTGTGCCATTTATCAAGAGGCCCGCCGGCTAAGCATCTAATCAAGCCCAGACTCATATGCCAGCCGGAGCAAATCAATGTGAATTGCCGCATGCCACAATATCCTGCAACTGTGACCGAGAGACTCTCCCTCTCCCTCTTCCTCTCCATCTCCATCTCTCTCTCAGTGTCTAAGGTAATGCTTGTTGTTATGTATTTGCATGCACTGACAATTGAAGTGCAAAGTTTCAAATTTTAAAACAAATTCAAATCAAGGCAACGTCGTCCCAAGGGTACAAAGTGCAGAGAACGGAGCCAGAAGTACTCCTACATTGTCAGAGGGAGCTTAGGAGCATATGTAAAATATGGGGTTTATGGTGCAAAAACTTTGATTTGAATTGTGAATACTTGTATGTGCCTGCCAGTAGTTTTACCACTTGATTCTAACTGTGTGCTCTTGGCAGAAAACAATGTAAAAATGGAGCAGATTCAGCAGAGTACCAAGGATGACAAATGTCTCTCGTGTTATCATTTGCAAATAACTTTAAGTAAATCGTTTCACTTTGTAGAAACTGAATAAAGTCGTCTGAGAATTATAGACATGTTAAATTTAAAGCATTTCCAAAATTCAAGCACTTTACGAGCAGCCCTCAAACATTTGACAGTATTCGGATGTGTGAACTTTTTGGAGTACGTGGAATTCAAGGTTAGAGAATCAACCCGTGTGGGATTAGTTTCCAGTTCTCAGGATTCTGTGTAATAACCGCAAAAAGTTCCAAGTTTAATGGCCATGTGGTGTGCACAGCTGGTTGCCATGTTCACCTGCATTCGGAATGTAGATGTGCCTGGGCTTATCAAAGACCAGAATCTGCTGTGAGAGAAAGGAAGTCGTTTCACAAAGGTGCCATTTGGTGAGCAGCAGGACACCAGGTCCCTGGAATGCCCAGGCTAAATAGTCCTTTTTAGTTGCTGTCTAATGTAGGCTGGCAAATTAGCTTAACGATGATCTACTTTACGACTGCGGAAGCTTGTCGACCAAAGTTTCGGGAAAGTCCCCAAGCCAAAGAAATGTCAACTAACTGGTAACCCCTCAGAGATAAAAGGTTCATCAAAGAAATGTTTAATCAATTTTAAAGTTGCACAACAAACATCAAGGACTCTTTAAATCGTTTACAAAATTAAATTAAAAGACCAATTAAATGGTTTTAAATCCGGCATTGTTATAGCCTTTTAGCATCTTCAACCATGACAGAGACTTGAACAAAGCAAAAGTCAATCTTCCTCAGAGACAGAGAGAGAAAGAGTGAGTACATCAAATTATTTGTACGTTAAATAAATCAGTTTTTCAATAAGAAAACCAAAATGACAATGACAATGACGAGCAAAGGGAAGAACAATGGTGACAACACTTCTGGGAGCAAGGAGCAAAACATCCTGCGGCTATAGCGTACTAACTCCAATTGCACAGCAATAAAAACTTTGTCTTACCCCCGACCAGGAACCCACACAATGCCCCTTAGGGCGAACCCCTGGAATGTCTTAGAAAATAAGCAGCGCATAGCTGAACTCTGAATTGTGTACTCTGAGCTGGGAGCTGAAAGCTGGGAGCTGGCAGAAATCTCAGCTCAAACGAGCACTCAGAGGAGCCCCATGCAAACCCGTAGACTTCCGCAACTTACTCATTTGTCCAGCACGACAAAAATGTGTAATTTAGAACGTTGTCGACATAGCCAACATGATGACAGATTTATTACTTTTTAATTTGTTGAACGGAAAAAATATACAAACAAAACTAAGACTAAAAGCGTGCAATCTCAACTGTAAGCAACCCTGTGCTGTAATAAAAAAATGCATAATGATAATAAAAATGTTAAATAAACAATAAAAAATTTCTAAGACGGACCAACATGTCTTCATCAACTCGACTGATCAAAAATGTATATAATTTATGGGGTCTGCCTTCTTTGGTTTGTTAAGCAAATTTCGATTTCTCCAAACATAATAAACCCATTATATTTTTTAAATACAGGGTCTTACAGATACATATACATAAGTACAAGTACATAAATACATATATAATATATTTTATGACAACAACTTAACAACTTGGTCATATTTTTTTTTGCCTTTTTCTTTGGTAAATAATTTGGATAGGTTTTTTATATACCTACGACGAGGAGTGTCCCTTATTTTGTGTCGGACAACTCTTGGGTTCGGTCAATTGGGAACTTTTCATAAAAAAGTTATTTACTGAGTGTCATGGAAGCGCGCACAAATTAAGAGTTTATTTATTTACTGTTGTCGATAAAGCATAGCAAACTCTTAAGAAGATGCTTGTATTAGAGGACCAACTCTTTATATTGACTCCAGTTGAGCGTGAAAATCGAAATCGAAAAGAAAATGGCAACAAACCCGGCTAGCAACTCCCTTTACATCGCCATGCCCATGCCATCTTTAATAACGAGCTACCAAGCAATTTGCCCGACTGTCAAGCAGTTTCACAAAAAAAAATTGCATGTTCAAGAAGCGCGCAGTGGCAGGAATTTAAAAGGATAATTTTAAACAAATTACTGCTACAAGCCGGCAAAAAGACTCGACGACAGGGATAAACAAAATCAGCGAGGAATCTTGAATCATTTCGTCAGCCGACATTTTGCATGCGCTGCAAATAAATTTGTGATTTTCCTGTCTTCAGCTAAAACGGATATCATAAATTTCGTCTGACTTCAGACAGCAATTTATGTGAACTCGGCTCCTGTCTGGCAGACACTTTGAGTGCAGAGTGTGTGGATTGTAGGGTGTAGTATGTGAGTCTGCTATAGCCGAAAGTGGCTCAAAGTTGGAAGGATCTAGACCAAGCCGCTTTAGCCAGACAATATGGTAATTCCTAACAGCGTAATGTAATGTAATTGAGACAGCGACGAGGGGCGTTTAACACCAAAAATGCTAAACAACAACAAGAAGGGAGAAGATATTTTGAAAAAATAAAAATAAATAAATAATTTGGAGAGTAAGTACCAGAATATCGTGACCCTGCAAAGCACTTTATGAAATTATGCGACCTCTCAAAATCGTGAGTTGGACAAGAGTCTAGAGCAATGTCACATTCAGGGACATGTCAAACCCTTCTCTGCTGTCCAGGTAAACACCAACGCCATATTCATATCGCCCAAAAGAAAGGCAACCTTTTTAACACAATCGCATGCAAATGAGCTGGCGTACAGTTGCGTCCAGCAGAAACACAATATGCTAAAGATATAAGATATATATTCCTAGTAGGAGTCTCCTGCAAAGTTCATTTTATACTTTAGTTAATGTAATTCCTTGTGGAGAGCTGGGCAAACAGTGCTCCCGGTATTTAGGCAGAGGGAGGAGTATTGGAAGGCGTTTCTCTGCCGCAGACACTGTTTATGCTTATTAATTTTGGTCGCAATTCGTTGAACAAATGGCTTGGCGCCTAGACGCCGCCCACTTTTCCGGGCTGCCAAGCAGCAAACTCGTTCATCATACTGCAAGTTTATAAACTTAACATGGAATTGTTGTGCTGTATTTAAGCGACAAGCGAAAAAGTTTAACCAAATTACACTTGTTTGCTCAAGCTGTCAGCGCCACTTTCAGATTTGTACATGTCATGTGTGGGTAGCATTTATACAGACAAAAATACAAAATGAGATTAATAAATATGTTTATGTTCAAAAGAATCTATATATTAATTCGCTAATTCCATATATATTTTCCTGGAAATGTGATAACGACCTTATAACCAGTAATAAGAAAAGTATATTATTGGGAAAATATTATAAAAATTGTGACGCAATAAAATATAATTAGTTTTAAATTTTTTGAAGTTTATATATAATATTATAGCATATCCAGATATTTAATTACATATATTTTTTTAATTTATAGAATTCTAATAATTATTCCATAGTCAAATCTGCACTGTTTTATCTGTGGAACATCTTTCTAATCCGTAGATTTATGTATATGGCGCCAACATTTTCAAATTAAGCTAAAATTTAATTTTTCAAAAGTATTCGACATTTTTTCATCAATTTACAAGTGTCACATGCCTAATTTTGTTATCCCACAAGAATTTTGTTGTTAAATAAACTTTAGTTCATTTTCCATTGCACAGCTTTAGGCTTAAATGAAAACAGTTTCGTTTAAACGTAATCTTTACAATTTCGATGAGTTACTTAAAGAATTTCTCGCAGCTTCGGATGTGGCTTTATCCACCTGAATGTTGGCAACGTTCAGGAATGTGTCGTGCAGTGCGGGAATGTTGTAAAATTGTTGTCTGCCTTATCAGCGCTTCTGTCAGACTGTCGCAATGTCACCAACAAGTTAATTTCGATGGCATTCGTGCGACACGTTTTCACACATCATTTCTGTGGACAGCAGAGTCTGTGAGTGTGTCTGTGTGTGTGTCTGTGTGTGTGTCTGTGTGTGTGTGTGTGTGTGTGTCTGTGTGTCTGTGTGTGTGTGTGTGTGTGGTTGCTGCTATTTAAAGTGAATTCCATAGAGAAAAAACTTGCTGCATACTTTTAGGCTGTGGACTTAAAATGGCCGTAAGCCAAACGGGATTTGGGCGCCATTTTAAGCAACGTCAGCATCATTTTATTGAAAATTGGAAAAGGAAGAGAGGAGAGAGAGAGAGAGAGAGAGCGAGAGAGAGGGGACCTGGCAATAATTTAAGCAGACTTAACTTTTAGTTCATTTGCATTTAGCAATTAACAAGAAACTCTAAAATTTCACAATTCAATGAGCAACTTCCGTTAATGCAGACAAAACATAAATCGAAGATTAAATAAGCTTTCTTAATCAAAATGCAGTCGTAAAGTAAGGCAAATTACATTTTGAATTACAAATCAGCTTCACTCTCCGTGACATAATTATAATACTCATACTCATTGTAGAAATGCAACAATATGAGCAACTTTGTCTAAATAGTCACAGACTCACATCCGACTTCCGAGTGAAATTTATGAATCAATATTATTCAATTATGCGACTGGAAAGCTCGAATGGTTTAATAAATTATGCAGTCAAAGCGACATTAGCATAAATTGTGTGCAGCTGACACCCTCACACATAATGTGAATAACAATAAATACATTTAGTTACTTGCCGTTTGTTTACCTGTGAATAACTTTGGCCATGTCTGCAATGTCTACATTAATCAATAGGCTTAAAATGATTTCTTATGATTTGTTTGTTATTTGCCGGAGCATGTGCTCTTGAACAATCTGTGTTGAGATATAGACTTAGATTAGTTACATTATCTATTGAGATTGTCATCTCTGAATATATTAAGTATACGCCTGTTAAAGCCATTGCAATTCATTTAAAGCTGAACATGGCTTATAGCCTTAACAAGGGACAAATCTCGAAATACGTATTTTAGCATGCAACAAGGATCTGACTATCAATTTCACACCTCGTTGCAAGAACACAACAAACAAAATCCTGGAGACGATGATTTTGCCTACTTGACATTTACACACAACAGTAAAGGAAGACGACATCATCAAAAGTGTCAATGTCTATGTGTGTGTGTGTGTGTGTGTGTGTGTGTGTAGATATTTGGCAAGCATGTAGCCTTTTTCAAAATGTTTGTTTACTTTCCATGTTTTTAAATATGCGAGGAATAAAATGTAAGAAAATATTTGTTTGCCATAAAATATGCAAATATACGTCAAAGTTGAACACCTCACCTATGTACATACATATACATATACATATATGTATGTATTTGTGTGTGTATTAAGGTATTGAATTTATGCACGCACGCACACTCATAATTCTGTGGTCTTGACTACGTCTTTGTTCGATTCTTTATCCTGGATTTTTATTTCTGAATGAATGAGAAAAAGCGTTTGATGGATATTGAATATCCAGTATTTCATATCCTTTTTCTGCAACCCAATCTAATGCTAACATAGCGCCTTCAGGCAGCACTCCTCCATTCTATTGTGAAATGAAAAATAAAAATATTTAGCCAAAAATGCTAACTGTTCCAAGTCAAAGCTCACTTCAAAGTTGTTATGTTTCTTTGAAATTAAACGATTTAATTGCATTAAAGTTAAATCAAATGCGCGTGCGAAAAGTTTTTCACATTCAACAGAGCACACAACGGAGCGGCCAAATCAAATCATTCAACTCAAGCGTGGCAAGAGACGTTCATGGATGAGCGAGGGGAACGGAGTACGGTCGGAGTACGTCGGAGGCAGCCAGAGGTGGAAGCTGATGTGGTTGTTCCCACTTCGCTCTAATTTCGTCTTTGTTTGCGGTTTTGCTTGGATGTTCTGCAACGCGAAAAAGTTTTAATTAACTGTTGCAGAACACGCCTCTATCCCTGCCACGCCTCTTTTGTTTTTGGCCCAGTGATTTTCAGACTTTAAGCTCAACCTTTAATCTTGTATTGGCAAAAGCAGAGTTTGGAGCAGGTGAATTCGCGAACCCCAAATCAACCAAAAAGGTTGCTCACGCATTTTCCCCTTTTCACACATATTTACTTGTTGACTTTGTAATTTTAATTTATTTATTTTTTCCTACACTCAAAAAGGGTATATCAACTTTCTGATTATATATGCTGTCGATGAACTTGTGAATTAAAAAAAATGTATGCATTATTGCTAGTGATTTATTCAATAATTATAGTGATAATAGTAATAGTAAACTGAGTTTAATAATTATTAAAAAAAAGTGTTTAGCTTACTATAAGTTTCAGCTTAACTTGTCGACATCCTCTTACCATCAGAGTTTGAAATTTAGGATATTTAATCTTCGACTTCCTATTGCAATCTTTTTTTTTAACCCACAATTCTATTTTGATACACACAGTTATTTTACCAGATAAAAATAACATCATGTTGTTTATTCAAGTCCCTGCAGTCCCAACCCTTGAAGTCTATATTTTTATACATTATTGCTACATGCTAACTAATGCGTTTTAAGTGTTATATCAGGATTTTGACAAGAAATATATTTAATAGATTTAAAAATGTTTATGTGGCATTATGGGAATCGAACCCAGTTATAGATATTCTATCTGTGTGAGGAGTCGGCGACTTTAAACATATAAACAACAGAATTTATACAAATTTGATAGTCCGATCTCATAATATGTTAAATTAAATTAAATAAAATTAAATAAAATTAAATTACATTAAATTAAATTAAATTAAATTAAATTAATCATTAGTTGCTCGCAGGGTATTTTTCAGTCGTGCAGCAATAAACAGTTCACTTTAACTTGTTGATGTGCATTTTTGTGCACTTTTAATTGCCTTTTCATTGAAATTTTTGCACATTTTTCGATAAAGACTGCAACAAATACACACACACACACACACATTTGCGAGTATTTCTGCTTGTCTGTATGAGAGCATGTGTGTGTGTGTGGGATTGTAAGAGTGTGCATCTGACAATAAGGTAGCTGCATTAATTACGCATTTCTGAACTCTCTCTGCAGTTACTACGAATATGATTGTTTGCAGTTGGTTGTTGTTGTTTTATTGATAGCTGCCTGACCAATTATGGTGCAATTAACACACTTGATTGGTTAACATCTCTTTTACAACGGTTAACAAACACACACACACACACACGTAGAGTTGGATATGAGTGCGCTGAGGTGTATGCTTTGATTTTAACATTTCAAAAGTGCTACAGACCCTCCCCATCCCCTCTCTGCTCCCACTCCCTTAGAATGCTATACATTCTCGCAAAACAACAATTTGCGAATGCTTTGCTTTTGACTACAAAAGTTTGTTATAACAAGTTGGCCATAACGTTGATTGCTAGCTGCCTACCATTTGGCCAACGGCCATAATTCAAAACCAAAAATAGATCCACTCAAAGCAAGACCTAAAAAACAAAAAAATATATTTACATGCATATAGATAAACATTAATTGTGGCAGGTATCCAAAAAAGGCAAAAAAATAAAATAAATATAATAATGGTAAGTGTATTCAGTCTAGAAATTTAAATATATTCTTATACTCGTCTGAGTACTTGGCTAAAATTGAATTCCAAATGCAAATTGCAAATCTAATAAAGGCAGAGAGATACATTTATGAAAATAAATATAGAATACTTGAGTAAATTTAATCTTCACTCGTAATGTTATTGTTCAAATGTAGGACAAATATCGAGCTATACTCGTAAGCTTTTTGTCCATATCAATTTCTGTCGAATGTTTCTACAAGGTTATTCCTACATCAATCCAATTCAATCAATATTCATCCTTCTGTTTGTGTTTGCTGTCACTTGACGACTAATTTGATGTACAATAATATCAACCGTTTTGTGGGTTAAGGAAAGTTGGTGTAGGATGAATGGCCAAACAAATGCTACAAGTTGTAGTTTAAATAATTTATCAAAATAGAAATCCGGAAAAAGGACGACCCACTCGCAGTTCTTGTCCAATTGTCTCATTCCCCCCTTAAACAGGCGTCCCAATTTGATGTACGAGCTGCGGCAGGAACTGCCCTCAAGTGGATAGGCTCAGGTCTAGGATAGATAGGAGAAGAAAAATGGGAAGTGGTGGACTCCTACTGTGTTTACGTCTTTGCACATTATTAACGTGCCACGATGCGACGACTAATAAAATGAAACGCCAACTGGAGAACTGAAGAGTAGCGAACTGGGAACCGGGAACTGGGAACTGGGAATTGGGGAACAAGGACAATGCGACGCCGCCTTATTATGTTGACATACCATTCCATCCTGACGCAGGCAAAGCGTTTGTATAATTGATTAGGTTTAGCTTTGCCAATAAAGCGCACACTTTACTTATCGCTTCTCCCAGTCCCCTCCCCCCTTATCATGTTTACGTTTGTGTGTGTGTGTGTGTGTGTGTGTGTCTCGGCTCTAAATAATAATTTATGTGCTGTGTACAAAGACATTAATCTTTATTGGAACTGAAAAATATATGCAAACCGCTGACAAGCTATTTTCATGTCGTCTAGCTAAACGTGTTGTACCCTCGAACTCAACTTAAAACTTTCTCCAAAATAATAACATCAACAACAACAGTTATGATACCTAGCTGGGACAGACAGTCCCAAAACCCTAGAGGATATATTGACCCTAAAAATCATTTTAATTGTCAACATTTTATAGCTCAAATGTGTGGAATTTTTGATAAACTGCGGTAGGTATTTAATTTTACTGCTGTGCTAACATGGAGAGCATAAAGGAAAAATATTATATTTTCTGTTTGTATAGAATAGACTGAATTAGCTTTTAATGCAGCAAAATAATTTTGAACGTAACTCGTGACAAAATTCGAAAACAAACATGATCTGCTTAGGATATATACATAGATACCTAGTCTTTGAGACATAGGTGTCTATAGAGACGAACTGACGGACGTCATTAAATCTAAGCGAATTTATTCTTTACAGAGTCGGAAATTTTTCAAACGCCAACATATGAATTTTTATCATTTAAAATCAGGGTTTGAAACCGTAATAGAAAGCGTAACCATTAACCGGTATTATTGAAATTGGTAACCATAACTAGAACCCTAACCGAAACATATTTTAGGTATTATTCCGATACGAAAAGACCGAATTTATTTCAACCGAAATAACCGATTGGTGTATAATGGTAAGTTTCGGGTTAATCAAGCATTAAACTCAATTATATTAATCAGGGATTAAAACCGAAACGAATATCGGTTTCAGTAACGGTTTCGGTTATGCTCGAATTAAGGTTTTCGGTTATCGGTTATGCAAAATCTTGGAGTATCGGTTTCGTAACGGTTATCGGTTTTTTATAAGCTTCAGTTTAAAAATAACTGTGTGGTTTCGGTTTACAAAAAAATTAAAAATTATGTTTTTCGGTTGACCGAAATAAGAAGCGTTTTTTTTTGCTTTACATGAAAAAGACTTAGACTGATCTTATTAGCCTGAAAAATATTGTTATCTGGTTACTGAAATAGTCCAGTGTAATGTCGATTTTATTATAACTTGATCTCACATCAATTTGGTTCATCTGGTTTGAAAATTTCGATTATTTTGATTTTACTGATTTTTAAAAATTTCGAACTGCCATAACTTTGTCAAAAGTCAATCAATTTTTATGCGCAGTGTAAATTTGATCATGATTTTACCACTTAATTCGATCTGCATTTAAATTTTTTCTCATTTTCAAAATTCGAAAATTTTTAATTTTTTTAAAAATTTTACAGTGTTACCCCTTATAATTTTTCGAAAAATTTCGAAAATTTAGAATTTTCAAAATGAACAAAATTTAAATGTAGATCGAATTTAGAAGTAAAATCATGCTCAAATTTTCATTGCGCATGGAAATTGATTGACTTCTGACAAAGTTATGACAGTCCAAATTTATCAAAATAGCTGCGACGCGTCGCGACGGCCAGAACCGAAATAAACCCTTATGAATCGGTTACTAAACGGTTATTTCGGCTTAAAGAGTTTCGGTATTTGGGTTTTGGTACAGGTTTGGTATATTTTCGGTTACGGTTTTAGTTACGGTTACAAATTTCAATCGGTTTTCATCGGTTAAAGGTTACGGTTTCGATTAATATTAATTAATATTGATATTAATTAATTATGTTTAATGATTGTTTTTCAAACTAATTTTGATTTTAAATTTGAATATTAATCAAAGTGAAAATATCTATTTTGAAATCAAAGAATATTTTTTTATATACTAATAATGTATTTTTTAATTTGTACAACTAATTTTTTGATTGTGCATCGAAACATACAAAAACCGTTAACCGCTACGAAGCCGATATACAAAGACTTTTACGTAGCCGATAACCGATAACCAAAGCACAAATAAAACCGATACTCGTTTCGGTTTGATGCCCTGTTTAATATTATATTTAAATTGATAGTATTCACGGAACTCTCTATTGACGAACTGATTGCAATCTTCCAATAAGTCAAATATCATCCTTTCCACAATTTTCTTACCAAAATGCAGACCAATAACCTCAACTCAATGGTCAACCTGTCTGGGCATAGGCCATTTTGCATACATATAAATATGCAAATGGAAGCAATCAATTGAGCTTGTATTTTGTTTGAAAAGGTGGGTTGTGCCGGTGATGGGATTGTATTGGGCAGGTGGGGGTGTGTGTCCATTGTTGTTGTTTTTGCCTGTTTTCACAAAAACATTAGAAATTTGTAGACATTTGAAGAGGAGGCACGTCGCGATGCTGCTCTGATGGAAAAGCCAGTCAAGTGTTGCGCTTCAGATACGAATATAATTCATCAGTTGAATGATTTGATTTATATGGTTAAGCACGGCATGTGGCACGTTATTTGCGGCAAGTTGCTGTTACTACTCGTATTATTATTATTTTGTTATGTGTGCTGCCATTTGTGGACCATTTGCTCATGAAAATGGAAAGTATTTCTGCGCAAAAGAAATTTTGCGGTCGCGAAGATGTTAACATGCATGCTTAAACATCTTGATTTTATATATATGTATATTGTATAAAAGTAGGGGGCGGGGTTGCTTGGTTGCCTGTTTGTCAGGTGTTAACAACCTCTCAAGACACACACACGCACACACACGCACACACACGTACACACACTGAGGCATTCCAAGTGCCGATCATCGTGGTAGATGCGACTGTCTTCTGGTCTGTGTAATTAGTTGCCACAGCAAACAATTTACGACTGTGGAAAGTAACTTGGCATCAATATCGCAGCCTTTTGTCACTTCTTTGCGCATTATTGAAGACTTAACCCCATTAGCGTAAATTGGCGCACTTGCCAATCAGCGATGCAAACAAAACAGGTAGATACTCTTAGATGCGAGGCAAGGGCAACCAAACAACAAAGAAACACACTTTCTGCGGCATGCCAAAGAACGAGCGAGGCGAAAACTTTTACCCAGCCCCCAAAAAAAATACAAAAAAAAACAAGAAAGAAAGGTTAATTTCAGCACACCGAAGATTTGATACCCTTACAGTCAATTTTTGAATGATAGCTGTTTTAAACTTATTTTTAAAGCATTTGTAGTGTCATATCAGGGTTTTTACAAGACAAGTACATTTCAGCTTTTTACGTGGCATCGAATCAATTTTTTTGTGAAACTGATGTTCTTATTATGTGACAGATTGGCGACTCTAAATAACGAGACACGGGACCTGATAGCAGTCAAGTTTTAGTGAAATTTATTCAGAATTCAGGACTATACCAAATACATAGTCTGTGAGAATGGTTGAGATTTCTAAAAAAAAAAAATAAATAATATCAATATTCAACACTCATTTTGTAAGATTGGTTGAAATATCTTTAAAAAAAACACAAGGCTTCTCATATTATAGGCTGATATTCGACCTATGGCTCCTACAACAGCTATTAAATATAGTGATCGAATCCGTCCGGTTCCGAATTTCTGGAACAAATTGAAATACCCTATGCAAGTGTATAAAAAACGAAAACCACGATCGAGACGCACAATATCAACTCATTCACAGTCCAGACGGGAGAGCTAGAGAAAGAGAGCAAAAGTCGTAGATCTCTCTCTCTGACCAGCATCTTGGAATTTTTAGTACCTGGCTTTTAGTACGAATAGCGAAGAAGGAAAACCAGTTTCCGAAGGCGCCGAGAGAGCTGAAATGAGCTGAGCTGAGCTCAAACTGGCAGAAGCTGGCCATGGGCAGCGCCAGTTGCTGCGCGACGCTCAAGTGGAGCACAAGACAGACAAGCCGAGAAGTCTTAGCCAAGTTGTAGCTCAGTGTAGTTGTAGCCAAAGGCAGATACCGAAACCAAAACCGGGACGCGACAACAACAAAACGACGCTGCGCATGCGCAGTCAGTTGTAGTTGTTATTGTACTTGTTGTAGCTGTGTGTGCAGCGCCAGTGCGCAGCTTAATTATTGCTCCAGCAGCAGAAGCAGCAGAGGCAGCAGCACCACCACCACAACCACCACAACCACAACAACCATCACAATCAACAGCTCCCGACTCGATTCCCGTTCCCCGTTTAACGTTCAACGTTCAACGTTGGCAACGGGCAGCGCAAAGTTTACTTGTTTGTCTGCATTTTTAATGCACTTGTATTGGTAAATTTACACACACATATATATATGCATGTGTGCCTGTATGTGTGAACTGTGTAATAGCTATTTTTCCTACATTGTGTGTGCGCTTTTCCATGGGAAAATATTCTTTTCGCCGTTTTGCGCTTTCTTTTTGTGTATAGTATAACAAAACAAACGTAAACAAGCCGCGAAACAACACATAACAATTACTCATACAACAACAACAACAACAGTAACAACAACAACAACAACATTGGCAACAAAAGAATACAATTTCCCAAGCAACAACAACAAAACAACTGCAAATAACAACACAACATTTCGGATTGCAATTTCACAAGCTGAAGCGACGCGACGCTGCCACAGATCCCCAAAGAAGTAAGCCAAAAATATAAATCACTAAAGAAACTGGTTACAAAAACAACAACAGCTAAAAACAACAAAAACTGCCAGCAACAACAACAACAAATTGTCTTTAAACCGCAGCTTGTGATTAACATATTTCCCATCAAAAAGTCCATGTTTTTAATCGCCCTGCAAGCAGGTGTGTGTGCAAATATTCATACATACATATACATATGTATATGTGTGTATATGTGTGTGTGTGTGTGTGTGTGCGAGTGTGTGTAAAACAAGAAGTGGACGCAGTCGCAGAGCGAACCATGTAGCAATGGAGACCTTGAAGCTGTCGTCGCTTTGGGGTCTCGACTTGGACAAGATTTTCTGAATTGCTTCGAATCAAATGAAATCGAATCAAATCAAATCGCATTTTTCAATGTGAAATTTCGAGATTTTGAAATGCAAGCTGTGTGACTATTTTATGGCCAATATAAATTTACATAGATATGTGCACATACATACATGCATTTGCATTTGCATACACATACGATTTACCTATTTACCGAGATGTCTGTCCCATCATTTTGGGGTGTTACGGGTATTTCGAAAACTGACCAAATAACGTTTTGCATGCCTATGGACCGTAGAGCAAATAGCAATAATAAACAGTTACATATGTATGTATGTGTGTATGTACATCTGTGTATCTATGTGCACACACTCACAAACACATTCACACCTGTGCATGTACGCTACAAGTTTTTTTGTTTTTGGTGTCGGCGGGCAAAGCAACAATTCCAATCCATTCCAACGGTACTGCAAACGCCTCGAGAGAAATAATCAAGAATGAAGAATGAAACACACATCTGTGCACATATATATGGACACTTTGTATGTGCATGTGACCTTACATTGCGCTCCAATAACTGCCATAATTAACTTAATAAACAAAGTTGTATAGTGAAATATTACGTATCATAACTCCTGTTTTGGATAGTATCTTTCATAGTTCTTTCATTTCTATTATTTATATGCAGAATGCATCTGCAACAAGAAAAAAAGGTTAAAAATAGTATATTTTATTATAGTATTATAAGTTGATTATAGAAATTGAATCTTAAATTAAATTAGTAATTGTTAATTTTGAGTATTTATTCCTAATTTTCGTTATTCATAATATTGATTTTCAAAGTATGTATTGATTTCAAAAGTATGTAGAAAAAGAAGAGAATCGTAAATATCGTAATATACCTAGAAATGTCTATTTTTTTTTTTATAAATGTAGTTGTATGACTTCAATATAAAAATTCACAATCTAAGCAAATAGAAATTTTTAAACTACGAGTATTTATTCAAGAGTGTATAAACCAGGCGTAATTACAATCTGTTTTATTATTATTGTAATTGCTTTTTCATTTAAGCTGTTTTTTTACGGCTTAAAGTAATATTATTCAGCTTAATACAAGATTGAAAATAATTATAAAAGGATTGCTTTTCAAAATAAACAAAGAATTAGGCTACAGATTAAGAGGGAAAGATTAACTACAATAAAAAAAATCTTACCTTACACGTTATTTGAAAGTACAATAGCTCACATATGTTATAACAACAAACCAAAGACGCACCTATTTAACTGATCATGAATGTATAAATCAAGAATTCAATATCAAAAATAAGAAGAGTAGCTTGCTGAGCACATAGGAGTTGAGATGTAACATTTAATGCTATTATGACTCTGGATAGAGTTCCACTCTATTTTGATTTGGGATTTGGAAGGGAAGAATGTCTAGTACTGGCCAGCTGATGGAGGTAATAGTCATGCCCCATTCTATGTTGAATTTATAGGTAGATTAGCTTAGCTTTGTTGATTATGGCGTTCTCTTGATTTCGGGCGATTGTCAACAACAACAGGGAAAAAAAGTCAACAACGCAGAGACAAATATGTGGTTTCGACCAAAAAAACTCGCCAGAGGTATGCAAATGAAATGTTCCAACAGAATTAGAAACAGAAACAGAATAACGTTAAAAGAGGAAATGACCAAATACGAGTTCGACAATAACGTGGCAGCTGTGATTGAGACTGAGAAAATGAATGCTTAATGTTCAATAAGTGCGGCGTTTGAAACAAGTTTTAGGTAGTAGTAAATCGGCATTACTTATTTTTTTATTTTTAAGTATGCATTGCTAAATACAAATCAATCTTAAATCTTAATTGCAGCGCAACGAAAATGGAAATGTGGAAAATGCAGCGACAACGACAGCTCATGTTGTTGTTATTTTGTTGTCTTTGCTACTTGACCCAGCACAGTGAAGCCTGGCGACCATGTCCAGAGCTGAGTACTGCGTTACGTTTGCCATGCAGGTGAGTAAATATCTGACAGACAGACCGACAGACAAGACAGATTGACAGACAGCTGCATTTCCGCTTGTCGATGATTTTAATATCTGCACAAATTGCATGCAATTTGCGAAGTGGTTTTTGAGTTTACAAGTAATCACTGCGATTGGCGACAATTACAGATGCAATGTGGTGCCTTTTGCGGCAACCGGACAACTTGGAGCCGTGGCCATGGACTGCGATCGCGTTGTCTTTCATGGCGATGCACCACAGCTGCCTTATGGTGCGCCCATCGTGGCGTATACGCAACGTTACAGCGGCCAACAAACATTGCCCGCCCAGGTAAGCAGAGAGGTCTACGAACTATAACCAAGTGAGATAAATTCAAATGCTTTTTGCCAGATTTAATAAAAACTATATGGGTATAAGTATGTTAATCAATTATTTTATACCAGGGATTAAAACATTAACCGAAACCGTAACCTTTAGCCGGTAAAAACCGATTGAAATTTGTAACCGTAACTGAAACCGTAACCGAAATAATATTTTTTCGCCGTACCGAAACTCATAAACCGAAATAACCGTTTAGTAACCGATTGATTTATAAGGGTTAATTTCGGTACTGGCCGTCGCAGGTACTGATAACTTTGAACTCCCATAACTTTGTCAAAAGTCAATCAATTTTGATGCGAAATGTAATTTTGAGCATGAATTTACCACCAAATTCGTTCTGCATTTAAATTTTGTTCATTTTGAAAAATCGAATTTTTTCGAAAAAATCAAAAAAGATAAAGGGGTAACACTGTAAAATTTCAAAAAATTCGATTTTCAAAAATTTTCTAAAATGAAAAAAAACTGTAATTGCAGAACGAATTTGGAGGTAAAATCATGTTCAAAATTATATTCCGCATAAAAATTGATTGTTTTTTGACAAAGTTATGACAGCTCAAAGTTATCAAATATCAGTAAAATCAAATAATTGAAATTTTCAAACCAAAAGAACCAAATTTATATGAGATCAAATTATAATAAAATCGACATTACACAGGATCATTCCAGTAACCAGATAACATTATTTTTCAGGCTAATAAAAGCATTAAGTCTTTTTTCATGTAAAACAATGAATAAAGCTACTTATTTTGGTCAACCGAAAACGTTTATTTCTTGTTTTTTTGTGAACCGTAACCATACCGGTATTTTTAAACCGAAACTTACAAAAAAGCGATAACCGTTACGAAACCGATACTCCAACATTTTGCATAACCGATAACCGAAAACCTTAATTCGAGCATAACCGAAACCGTAACTGAAACCGATATTCATTTCGGTTTTAATCCCTCTTTTAATCCCTGATTTATATACATACATATATTCGTGACTAGTGCATTGATTTTTTTTGTATTATATATGCTTATCCACAGAAAGGTATTAAATACTTATACAAATATTAAATTATTAAAATACTCCTTTTAAAGAAATATGGTAATTTAATTTTAATTACCAATAAAAATATATTATATAAAACCAATTGTCAATTTTTATTTTGAATATAGTATAAATAAAGGTATTCATAATTTCTGATATAAATATTTGAATTTAATTTTTGTTTCATAATATTCAATTTAGGATAGAAATAATTTTTTCTATTCAATGTTTTTTAATTTGGTATTAAAGTTGGCTATCAGTATTTCGCATTCATTATTGCTACTTTTTCCTGGTTAGAATTTTTTGCCATTCCTATAAATATACACTCCACAGGGAGTTTTTTGTAGCACTAGGATTTAATATACTAAGTAATTCATATGATGTACAAACTGTCAATTATTTATCTGCAGACATTTGGACAGTTGAAGTTGCCCATTGAGGAGCTGGATTTGTCCAACAATCTCATACGACGCATACCCGAAAAAGCATTTGCTGGTTTGAAGGATGCACTGAACGAGCTGCGTCTGGCCAATAATTTACTGGGAGACAATCTCAATCCCATCTTCTCCACTGCCGAACTGCACAGCTTGAAGAATCTGCGACTGCTTGACTTGTCGGGCAACAAGATCAAGTTAATTGAGGAGGGAGTTCTCAAAGGATGCGTGGATCTCAAGGAGTTCTACATGGATCGCAATAGTCTGACGTCGGTGCCAGTCAACTCTCTGAATGGTCCAACTGCCCTGAGGCATCTATCGCTGCGTCAGAATCATATAGGTATGATGTATGATCATTCAAAGTATTTCACATTGACTAATCCTTGTCATCTTAGCTACGCTCCATCGGGATTCCTTCAGTTCACAGTCGCAGCTGGAGATTATCGATCTGCGCTATAATACTTTACGTAGTATTGATAGTCAGGCTTTTCATGGATTGCGAAAGATACGGGAAATTAAGCTGGCTGGCAATCGCATATCTAATCTGAATAGTGATGTTTTTGAACAGCTGCCAATGCTGCAAAAGCTGGATCTCTCCGAGAACTTCTTTGGACAGTTTCCAACGGTGGCTCTTGTGCCTATCCTTGGACTTAAATCCCTAAATTTGTCATCCAACATGCTGCAAGTGAGTTTCCATAAATTTCATACATGAAAATAATACAAATTATTCGTTCTTTATATTGATGGCATCTCTTCCAGCAATTGGACCACACTCACATGCAAGTGGTAAAGTCCCTGGAGAGCCTGGATCTTAGCCGCAACAGCATTACCAGCATTCCGTCGGGCACATTCCGAGATCAGGCTGCACTTAAGTATCTCGATCTCAGTCTTAATTCGCTGCGAACAGTGCGTATACATAATTTTTAAATGGGCAAAGATGTATAACAAATCTCTTGCAGATCGAAGATGATGCCTTGGAGGGTCTGGAGAATCTGCAAACACTTATCATCAAGGATAATAACATTTTATTGATCCCTGGCAGTGCTCTGGGTCGTCTTCCACAGCTCTCCTCGCTACAAATGGACTTTAATCGTGTGGCAGCGCTCTCGTCTGAAATTCTGGGATCCCTCCAGGCGAGCGACATTACCACACTCTCCCTGTCCCGGAATGTCATCCGTGAGCTGCCTCCTGGCAGCTTCCAAATGTTCAGCAGCCTCCACACTCTCGACCTGGCCGGCAACTCGTTGGCCATGATCAATGCGGACACCTTTGCGGGTTTGGAGAGCACGTTGATGCAGTTGAAGCTATCGCAGAATAGGCTAACAGGATTAGGCGGTATGCCTTTGGTGCTGCCAGAACTCCGAAGTCTTGATCTAAGCAGCAATAATCTCGGCGAGATTCCTTCGACCATTTTCAGTGAATTGGAGAATTTGCAATCACTGAATTTGAGTGGCAATCACTTGGCACCTCTGACTCCAATGATCTTCAAGTCGCTGACTCGACTTCAGATCATCGATTTGAGTCACTGCAGCATTCGACAGCTGAGCGGAGATTTGTTGACTGGATTACAGGATCTGAAGCACATTTACTTGAGTGGCAATCAATTGCAGGAGTTGCAGGATGGCAGCTTCTTGAATCTGTGGAACATTAGCTCCATTGATCTGTCCAATAATCGGATCAACTCCATTCGCGCTGGAGCCTTTGTCAATGTGATGCAGTTGAAGAGATTGGATCTGCATGGCAACCAATTGTCGGCCTTTAAGGGAGAGTTCTTCAACACGGGTACAGGCATTGAGGAGCTGGACATATCGAACAATCAGCTGAGCTATCTGTTCCCATCCTCCTTCCGCATTCATCCACGTCTGCGCGAGATTCGAGCTGCCCACAACAAGTTCTCATTCTTTCCCGCTGAACTGATTACAACGCTGCAATATCTGCAACACATTGATCTGTCCCACAATCAACTGAAGACCATTGAGGAGCTCGACTTTGCACGCCTGCCGCGCCTGAGGGTGCTGCTCCTGTCCGAGAATCAACTGGACATGGTCAGTGAAATGGCCTTCCACAACTCCACGCAACTGCAGGTCCTCGATCTGTCCAATAATAATCTGGATCGCATTGGGGAGCGCACCTTCGAAGGCCTTGTGCGTCTCGAGCAGCTGAATCTCGAGCACAATCGTCTCTCCGAGCTCTCCGACGGCGTCTTTGAGCACTCCAAGCTCCACATGCTGGAGAACATTAATCTCGCCCATAATCGCTTCGAGTATGCTCCTCTTAATGCATTGCAGCTCCGTCACTTCTTTGTGTCCTCGGTGGATCTCAGTCATAATCGGATCAGAGAGTTGCCCAGAGATGATGGCATTATGATGAACATCAAAAGCATTGATCTGTCCTTCAATCCACTCACCCCACAGGCCGTCCACAATGTTCTCAACGAACCCAAGACCGTGAGGGAAGTTAATCTGGCGGGCACGGGCATCGAGGAATTGACACTGCTCGAAACTCCGTTCTTGCAGTTTCTGAATCTCTCGAACAACAAGTTGAGGAATATCAAAGCGGAGGTGTTCCAACGTGTCACATTGCTGGAAACCCTCGATGTGTCCAGCAATGAGCTGCAATCTCTGAACGATCTTTCCCTGGCCTGGCCACAGTTGCAGGTGCTTCAAGAACTGGACGTGTCCAACAACAGCTTTGAGCTCATCTCCCAGTCGAACTTTGCCCAACTGGAGATGCTGCGCACACTCCGCTTGAACCACTTGCCACTCTGCAGCCGCATCGAGAAGAATGCTTTTAGGGCATTGCCCAATCTTGCCACCTTGGAGGCTTACGATCTACCCCTGTTGGGTTACTTGGATCTGCAGGGCATCATGGAGCTGCTGCCAGGTCTGGAAATGCTGGACATTGAGGTGAAGGATGCGACAATTGGCAGTGAACAAATTCAGCCACTCAAGCATCCTCGTCTAAGTTCCCTTGGCATACGCGGGGAGCGTCTGAAGTCCATATCCTCGGGCACATTGGCGGGACTCAAGAGCAACGAGTTGATCATTAAACTGCAGAATACCTCACTTAATGCCTTGCCGCCAGCTTTGCTGTTCCCTGTGCCCCGCTCCTCGCATCTCACATTGAACGTGGAAGGCTCCAGGATTAGTTCGCTGGTGCCGCAGTTCTTGAATGCCCTGGAGGATCGTCGTGCCAGTCTGCAGCTGCAGGGATTGGCGAGTAATCCGATTAATTGCAATTGTGATGCACGTGCTCTACGCCGTTGGCTGCCCAACTCGGGTATACCCGACCTGACGTGCCAGGAGCCACCCTACATGGCCGGTCGCAAACTCATTGAGGTGGGCGACGATGAGCTGACCTGCGATGCCCGACGCATGACATCATCCACGGGTCGACCGACGACACCACAGCTGCAGAAGAGTTCCAGCCAGCTGGTGACACGAACCAGCAGCAGTGCCACCACCGAGGAGCCACTGATTATCTGGAGTCTGGAGCCCACACAGCCGACGATAATGAAGATTAAGACGAAGGCGCCACTGATGAAAGCCCAGGCGCCCATAATTGGCAACGATGACACCCTGATTATAGGCATTGTCGGTGGTGTGGTGGCCTTCATAGCCATACTTATTATCATCATTTGTATTATACGACTGCGCATGAGCAATGCCGAGTATCAACAGAGCGCTGCCATGATGGGCATGCCGTCCATGCAGATGGGCGCCCACAATGCCGCCTACAATTATAAGAATGGAGCTGGAGCGCCCACAGCAGCCCTCTATGCTGTGCCACCGTATCAGGCGAATTATGCCACGTTGCCACATAAGGCAGCCTCCATACATCATCAGTCGACACAGAATCTGACACAGCGACAGCAACAGGCTGTCCAACAGGCGGCGGCTGCCCAACAGGCCGCTGCTGTGGCTGCCTACTCGACCATGTCACGGATGTCTTACTTCAGTGGAGCTGGAGCGGCAGCCAGTGCTGATGGTGGCGAGAGTTTGACGCAACAGCAGCATCAGCCGTATATCATTTATTCAGACGACAAGGCATATAGATAGATATTTGAATAGTCAAATCTTAAGCTATCATTCTCACATTCTCCATCTCTATCTCAGTCAAAAAGCAGCAGCGAAGCTGCCTAAAACAGGTTCTACACAAATATCATAAATATTGTCAGCTTATGTTGTATATAGACTTAGTACATTCTAACTGTATCTGTATCTTAACATATTTAAGTCGAAATATCGCGAATGCGTAATAAACAAGTTATAGTATAAATCTTAATACATTTTTGAGCATTTTTCATTTCATTTAATTTACAAATATGTGTTTTTTATTTATTTTTTTTATTATACATCAAGATGATTTCGTACAAGTCTCTACTCGTAAATGCAGATATACATACATATATATTCATATATTTATATTGTAAAAGATACACATATGTTTCAAAATGTGTCAGATACTTCAGGATAACCATTCACAGTCTTTGTTTTTCACACGCTTTAACTAAATATTAACAAGAGCATATAAACTTCTTATTAAATTGTATAAACAATGCTCGCACCATAAATTATTAATTAACATGTTGTATGGCAACAAGGAACGAACAAATTTGAGATATTAAATGTAATTTCAAAAATAATGATTCAATCATGTGCTGAGTTTGGTATCAAATCCATAGATTTAACAAAGTCTTTTCTTTTTAACAACAATGTCCGCAACATTCCCGCCATTCTATGCCATTTGACCATATGAAGTATGCATGCGATAATTTCGACGACGATAGTATATCATCAGACCATAGCTGACACAAAGAAGCACAGCTACGATGCATATAAGAATACCTGTAAGAACAAAGCATGGTTTTATATCTGATTTATTATCGACAGAAACAATGAAAGACATGGAAAGACAGCACAGATGTTGATACACATGCATTTGTATTTATGTTATATTAAAAATAAAAACTAATCTAATTATTATAACTTGCCTGTCGCTGCACCCAAATTGGCTTCTTCATATGTCATCGTTAATGTCGATCGCTTGCACTCAGCATCCCAATCCTCGGGTATTACATCCTTGTACAAGTCAAACAGTTTATTCAACGGACAGGATATACCACAGCCGGGTATATCCATTGGCAGAGGTTCTGCAGTGGTGTTTTTGTAAAATAGGGACACCAATGGCATGTTCTTGTCGTCCACACGTAGCTCAAACATTATGCAGGCTGTGTATGGCGGACTGTGCAGCTGTTAAAATCAAAAAAAAAAAACCATGAATAAAACCAAAAAACTTGTCATATCATTCGCACACACCTCGAACAACTTGAGAGTATTCAACAAGTTGGCAATTGTTGTATCATGGGCACTATATATAAACAGAGAACGATCGGGATCCAGTTGTTTTTTGTACTTTTCGTCGATTCGAGAAAGTATATCTTTAAGTAATGGGCCTGTTTTCAAGCGTGCCAATTGTCGTGTATATGTATTAATGGCAAATGCAAAATTCGACACGTACGTAAAGTCAGCGCCTCCGTAAACCTTTTGTGTCCACACTGGCAGCGTCTTGTTATATACTTCTTCAATGAACAATGTGTTATTCAGATATTGTGCCTCCAAAAATGTGCTTATCACACGACCAGTATTTTGACTTAAGTAAGAAAAGAGATCTTTAAAGCGTTCTAATAACGCCTGGAATTCAGAGGATTCTTGTAAAATGGACAAATAGTAGTCAAATGCTGGACAGGCTGCCTTGGCACCAAGTATCTGTGTACATACAGAAAAAGTTACAAATTATTCTTAAAATTAAAGCAACTACCAGATTTTTGTTACCGCATCAAGTTGTTCCGGAATGGTGTGAACCGGGATTGGTTGCCATTTGATTTGATCATTCCACACGTCCTCTCCAACAGGCTCAAACAATCCAGCTAAATTCGACTGGGCACTCATCAGTGTGCGATCCACGTCTGTGGACTGCACATAGATCTGCTCATTGTCATATCTGGAGCTCAGTAACGAACTGTATCGTTTTCTCAGCCATTTGCCAAGCTCGTAATGTTGTTGCTTGCCACGCTATTAAATGATTTATGCCATTTAGTCACGTCAACCCGTATGTTAACTAAATTACTCACATTCGTTAACTGACCCCAGTTTGCAGGCCAATATTTTCGATTATTCCAGGGATCTGTGGGATACGGATCAAGAGGCATTCGGTCTCCATGGCGAAAAATCTGCATTTCAAGATAAAGATGAAGCAACCATATGGTAGAAAACAAAGAACATATTGACTTACCACATGAGCAAACTTCAGCTCGCCTGGCAACGTGGCTTGGACACCTTCTCCATTGTCCACAGGGGGTGAAAGAGAGCTATTACCCAATTCAAAACACGATATGCAAAGCAAGCAGAAAAAGAGGAATGCCTTGACATTATCGTAGCAGCGTCCTTGGAAGTACTCCATCTTCAACAAAGAAAACAATAATAATGATTAACTGTTGTTAAATTAAATACGTACATACGTAGTAATGTGTCGTATGATCACGCTTACCGTCAACAAAGGAATGGAGACTTATCGAACACAAGCTATCTTTTAAGCAAACATGAATTTGATTTTAAGAAATTGCATTGACTCGTTCAGAAACCAAGTTGCCACCCAGAAAAAATATTAACATCTGGCAGCCTTTCAATAAAAGATACATATTAAACTTAAGTGTCTTTTACAACTTGTCTCTTTTTTTAATTTTTCTTAATTATGAAGCTAGAATTTTGCAGAACTTTTGTTAGAATTTCGAATTTATTTTTAGAATTAAATTATACAACTTCTTCCCCGAGGGATGGCGAACTTCAAACCTTCATAAGAATGATCACCTTCATTTGAACTAATTTCGAATTGAAAGTGTTATCCAAATTTCATAATTTAATTCTAAACGAACTAAAAATAAGTTCGCGCCGGCCATTTTTAGCACCGGAATAGGCGTTGATCAAATCGTTCCGATTATGTTCGATTGAACTATTCAATTGATGTTTTGGTCATTCGCTCCGGTCGACAGATTGTGGCGGTCGCCCGATAAGCAATTCATTTGCTCATAAAAAATCTAACGACAATATAAATAAGCCTTTAATTGAGCCACTGATTCGATTGTACAAGAAATTCTCATTTGATAAATTACTTTCAGCCAAACTATCGATAACTATGATTGGTCGATCATAAAATACCAATTTTGGCGGTATTTAAATTTAGTAAAGTGAATTTTCGAAATAAAAATTGTTTTGAAGTAGTTAATATTTGTATTATTTATAACGTAAGTTATTGGCCATTGAGTAGGACAAGTCTTACTGCACGTATGTTTTTCTTTTCTTTTCTTCTAATTAAAATTTCTATATGCACAATGCACAAATGATTAAATATTGAATCATCCTTAATTTGAATTAACAAATATACTGTTGATTGTTGGACTTAAAATGGTATCGCGATAGGTTTCGAACATTATGCCTTAAATTAAGCAATTATTGGAAAACGAAATTCGACTATTGGGTAAGCAATCCACTTTGATTACATCTGCGTGGGGGATCCATGATATATTGACTTCGCAACACTTTAAAATCGCCTATTACCGCCCATATTCGGTGACGGTCTAGGTCCATTAAACCTGCTTGAAACATTCAGTATTACAGTATGCAATATATTCATTTAATTGGCAATCATACCTATTTCTATTGCCAGGAGCACTGCTACCATGACTGCCAAGTGGGGGAAACTCCGATTGATATGAGTTTGGTACATTGTGATTTTGACCATTTGTCGGTCCGTGTTTGTTGAAACTGCCGCTATGATTTTGCGACATACTACTGTTTTGTCCGTTTCCACCACCTCGACGGGAACTGAATCCGCCACGTCCTCCAAATCCGCCACGATTCGCATTGAAACCACCGCGAGCACCTTGCGTACTGCTACTGTATATATGAACATATTAAGTAATCATGTCTACAACTGATTTTTCGAATTTTACCTGTTCATTACGGGATTGTTGCGATTTCTTTGGAACATTCCATTGTCAGCGTTGCTCCCACTTGACACCATTGATCCGTTCCCGAAACGTCCTTGCTTAGCACCAAACGATGGTTGATGGTCTACAGCGGGCAAAGCAAACCCACGTCGGTCTTGTCCAATATTATTTGATGTTCCTGTGCCACGTTGACTTCCACCGGCACTACCGCCAATGCTGCCAGCATGAAAATCATTGTGACTCATATTTCCCACGCCTTGGTTAAATTTGTTTTTATAGACTTGCGGAGGACCGTCAAAGTTTTGGCTTTGGCTTTGCTGTGGGATGCCCTTGCTGTATGGCGCATTGCGCTGCTGTCTGAAATTTCCCTCATTTCTCATCGGTCCAAAGTGACTGTCATTTGGAATTGATGACCGGTTACCACCACCTCCCCTAAAATGATTTCCGCTCATGTGACCACCACGATTAAAGTTACCTCCTGCATGACCGCCTGTCAGAAAATTGTTATTTATCATTGTCTCAATAAATTAATTAATAACTTCACCTTGTGTGGGCCTTCGATTCCCTGCACCGACTCCACCACCACCTCTTCTGTCTTTTGGTCGACCCGGCTCCACAACAATGGCCTGTCCCTTAAATTCAATGCCATTTAGAGCAGCTATAGCTGCCTCGGCCATTTCAATAGTCTCCAAGTGGACAAATCCGCACCGATTCATAATATCGCACTCGACGACTACTCCATAGCTTGTGAATAAATGTCGAAGCTCCTCGGGCTTGCAACCAGGCGGTAGGCTGCCCACAAAGACTTTGGCGGTCTGGAAAGAAGCAGAAATACAGTGAGCACTCAACAATGTTTCGATAGCGCCAGCAACAGTCTACATACAGTCATGGGGAAGTCCTATTTTATTGTGAATTTCCGATTTTTCTTTTTTATATTTATTTTCGCGCGTTCTTCTTCTTCATTTCCCAGCCAGACAAATACTTAACATTTTGCCAAACTGTAAGTTAACAGCGGACGCAAGGTTTTGTAAATAAATAACATTTTGATTGATTGTGTCGATGCAATTCGATACAAAACTATTATTTATAATGATTTCATGCTTATTATATTTGCTAGCCAACACTTTACAATAATATATTAGTGATCCACAATTTTATATATATCAAATGGAAACAAGCTCCAATTGGAGTAAATGATAACAGAGTTGTGTTGCGCGCAGTGTTGCCACCCACAATTTTTGTTAAAGTTTTTTCAAATTTTCGATATTTTTGAGAAGTAATTATACGAGCCTTCAACCTTCATAAAAATATGTGATTTTATTTTATTTAATTTCGAAGTACAAATTTGCATAAAATTTAATCATTTTTTACAAATTTATTGCTAATTCTTAAGTTATAGTTGTTTTGTTTGAATTGCGCGGTTAGCTAATAGTATCGATATTGATCTTGCGTGCGATTGCCCGCTGACATTAATTTATCGAATATATTTATTTATTGCTTGTGTTTTTTATAAATGTTTTTTAAGCAATGTGGGCGCCAAGTACAGAAGAAACCTATTTTGCTAGCATGGATCACACAAAAAAAGTTGTGCACATAATGCCCAGTGTGGAAATGATGGTTACCTTCAGTGGAGAGAGAGATGCAATGCGCGCTAAAAAAGCTTGTGTACTGTACGCCGAAAGGATTGATTTCAAGGAACTAATTGTATGTCAGGCCCAACAAGCTCTAATTATTAAATAAATTAATCATATCGATTACAGCAATTGCGATTAACAGAGAAATGCGATCAGCGGCGTATGTATATAACGACCGTAGACAGTGCGTCCTTCCATGAATTGAAACAGGATCAATCCTTGAACGTCACCTTCGTGGGATTTATGGAGAATGTGGTGCGCATGCTGAAGGACTGTCAAGCCGGCAAGCTCGAGCTGTGCCTATCCATCAAGGATTCCACTGCTGGCAGCGAGAATCCGAATCATAATCACGACTACCTTTTGCAATTCGTGGAAATAAGAGCATTTAAGAATCTTGTGCATTTATGTCTTCCCTGCCGTTCTGCTCCACTGCACACAGTGTTGTTCTACATTAATACAATGCTAGATGCGGCGCATAAGAAAGCCTATTTGCTGGAACAGAACACGCAGCAGCTTCAAATGGAATTGAATTCGCAGAGAGCACACATTGAGCAATTGGGCTCAGACAACAGCAAATTACGTGAGGCGTTAGTAGAGAACACACGGCACTTGGGGGAAAAACATTCAATGGAGCTTCAGCAAATGCAGGACAAGTTGGAAAAACTTAACGAGCAGCGCAGCAATGAATTGGAGCGAAGCCGCCGTTCTATTGCTGGACTTCAGTCACAATTGGACAGAACGGCGTTGGATAAGGCTGATCTAAAATCTGCCCAGGAACAGACTGAGAAACGCAATCAAACCTTAAACGAGGAGCTCACTTGCTACAAGTCGCGCATTTCCACGTTGAAGGAGCAGAACGATAAACTGCATACTGAACTGACGGCAGCAAAGAAACAGGAGCGCAAGCTTGAGTACAAAATTGAAGACTTGAAACAACATACAACAGAGCTACAAGAGCATATACAGAAAGGCAACAAAGACAAGGTAATATCATCTATGTATGTACATATATGATGACACCAAGCATTATCCTTACTTAATTTACAGGCCAACATTGCTGCCGAGCTGGAGGCCGAAAAGAAAATCCTTCACACCAAACGACAAGCACTGGAAATGGCCTCCAACGAAATATCTAAAGCGAATCAAATAATACTAAAGCAAAGCCAGGAGTTGCTCAACCAGAAGAAGACGATTGCCTGGCGCACTGAAGTGGCCTTACAACAAGAGAAAGCCATCCAAGAGAAGGATAAACTGTTGTCTATGCGGGAAGAAGAACTGGAGCATGTACGTCAAACAGTTCAACAGCTGCGCGAAGAAATTCCTCAACAACTTCAGTCCATGCGCCACTTTGCACATGGTCTGGAACAGAAGTACTCAAATCGTAAGTTAACGCTAATGTCAAAAAGAATTCCCAAATAATAATTAATATTTTTAGAAATCGTCACACTGAAGGAACATTTAACAACTTCCAGTGGCAAAGAAAACCAGAGTCGGAAATCCAATCGCAAATAGGCTGGCAAATACTTACGCAGATAGTTTTTAGCATAATTTGTGTTATTTAATTTATTTTTTTAATAGCTTTATTTAAATTTAATTGTTTACTCATAATCATCGTCTGCATTTTTGCCATTTTGCACGTGCGCTGTGCCGACATTTACAGCCTGGCTGATATCCTCAAATTGATTCATTTTCAGTCTCTCACGTATCAGTTCGGCAATGGCTTTTTGTGTACGTCGCTCTAAGCGTTCCAGTTTTTTACTGACGTCGCGCTTTAAATCCCAGTCGGGTTTACGAGGTGCCAAATTCGTAATGTCAATCTCCTCAATGACCATTGGTTGCTCCAGTAAACTAAGCTGTGACTGAACGGCAGATTCAATGTTACCTGAGGGTTCTTGTGCTAGGATTTCTCCAGTTGTGTTTTCATTTTGCGGCCTGTAACTACGAAAAACTGGCCTAGAAAAATAAAACGTTTGATATAAACAATGTAAACAATGCGTTGTTGCACTCACTTTGGCAATTTTTCAGCATCTTCTGTGGAGCCAGCAGGTTTGGACTGCGCTTGCTCGCGAAGCTTCTGCAAACGTTCTTTGCGCTTTAAGGACTCTTCTGTGAGTTTCCCCAAGTTATTACTATCGTTATTCGCCATCAAGTGCAGAATTGACAAAAACAAAATAAATAAATTCAGGCCGTGCCTTGCTTTTTAGTGATGCAAAAACATTAAGCCACTATCGATACTATAAATTCGATTGCAATCGAGATGTTTAAAATATCGATGTAACGACATTATCGATTGAGAAGGCTGAATATATCGATGATTAAGAACTAATTAACGATGTTTTTGCCCAATTATCATATTTATCTCGTTTTTCCTTTTAAATCGATTTTAGTCATGATCGCAAAAACAATTATTTGCTCAAATTATTTGATTGCTTACTGCAAAAACTATTCGATAGCCAACCACTCGATATACGACTAATAATTAATTAGATACATAAATACTTAACAGGTTGGCAGTTCACTTTCATGGAAGAAGAGTGAGGGGAAAACAACGCAACTTTTTACTGTATTAAAAAAAAAACAAAAACATTTATATTAAGTTGAAATTATTAAATTATTCAGTTAAATGAGAATCACACACCTTCTCTCTTTTACCAATGGCCCGGTTTATCCATTGAGAGCATTGTCGAAGCGCAATTGGCGTCAATAATGGTAGCAGCTGCTGCTACAACTGTTTTGGAGTAACATAAATTATTAGCTGGTGGCTGCTATCGTCAGGCTAGCGAGCGAGCGGGCGTCGCGTCGCTGCAGGTAACTGTTTGGATCGCTGGTGGCTATTAAAAACCGCTGCGAGAATACGTGCATATATTTTGGTGTGCGCGTAATGACAATATGTATGCAAGCATGTCTTATATGTATGTACATTTGTGCTAATTTCAGTTTCTGTCTCGATTAAAGGGAGCCTCCGCTGCTGCTGCTGCTGCCACTGCCAACAATACAACGGACGATCGACAACTAACTGCAACACTAATAACAGCATCCACACAGTCAGCGCCTCGTTGAGCTCATTGTTCTGCGACTGTGACTGTGACACCGTTTACCCGTTTATCTTTATCCGTTGCCCGGCATTAGCAGCAGGCAGCTGTATCTAAAAATGGAGTGGACTAGAGAGAAGACACTGCTGTTGATCAACGAGTACCGACAGCGACGCGGACTGTGGGACATGACTTGCGACGAATATCGCAAGAAGGATGTGAAACAGCGACTCTTGAATGAAGTTAGTGAGGTGCTCGGTGGTAATATTGCAATCCCGGAGCTAGAGAAAAAGTTTCACACACTGCGAACGCAGTATCATCGAGAGATAAGTCGCATGAAACGCAAGGAGCCCTATAATTCTAAGTGGTTTGGTTTCAAGAATCTCGTGTTCTTAAGTTCACCTTATGCATGTCGCTCCACCAAAAGTCGTTTGAAAACGGAGCTACAATTGCAAGAAAATACAACAATACAGAAATACGTGTTGGGAGAGGTCACGAGCGGCTCGGCAGAAAGCAATAATATGAACGACGAATACATAATAACGCCGCGCAAGTCGCACGTCACAAGCCGGGCTCAAGAGCTGGAAAAACTTATTGAGGAGACGACCAAAGATGTGGATGACATGGATGATGATGAGCCGGGTGTCGAGGATGACGTTGACACAAAGCCCAAACTGAGCAAAGAAATAAGTGGCACGTATGTTCAAATAAATGAGGAGGAGAATGAAGCTCTAGAGAGCCACACGCAACACCACCATCAACAGCAGCAACCGCATCATCAACAGTCAATGATGGAGCTGCATCACTCTTCAAACACTGTAGAGGCAGTCAGTTTTCAGGCCAACGAAAGTGGCGAGCTTCACTACCAATCAGCGTCATCATCGGGCAATGCCAGTAGTGGAAACGGCTCCTCCGTACATGTGGTGCCCACGCGCATTATTAAGATTCAAAGACGTGACACGTCCAATCAAGAGAATGGCTATTTCGAGGACCAGTCTACGCAGCATCAGCTCCATCCACCACCAGCTAAACGAATATATTTTGATCCCAATAGTTCGCACAGCACAACCATACTCTCCACATCGACACTGGCAGCGGCAACTCAAAATGGCAATGGCAGCAATGTGCTGACAACGACAGCCGGTTCCGGCGTAACAGGTGGCACTTTGCGACTTCCTCGAGTCAATGCTCTGGTCAATACGTCACTGTCACCGCCCAAGCCAGCCAGTTCACCGATACCTCCACCTACGATCGCTAGTCACCTACGCGATGAGTTCTCCACGTACGGTGAGTACGTTGCCAATGAGATGCGTGCCATCAACAACCGGGAGTTGCTAATCGCGCTGAAGCACAAAATTAATACTGCCATATTCGAGGCAAATATGGCAGAGCTACAAAAATGAAATTGGATTAATTAAATGTACTGCAAAGTTATGAATATAAACTAAAGTTTTTAGCAAGAATTTAGCTGTAAGTTTCCCGTTCAATTGTCTAAAATCGAATGGTTTTATAACACACCAGTAATTGTAAAGCTTTTGTTGTAACCTGTTTTTTAAATCTGTAAATTTACATAGATTCACAAAAATATGTATGTATGTATCGATTTGATTAAATAAGCCAAATATAAAGTTTAGTAGAATCCAAATATATATGAATACTAACGATGATTTACTGTTTCAAGCCTGAGCAGGCCGGAGCCATAAATAACAACATATAACAAACAAAGTCTTATTCCCCTTTAATTTTCTAAAATTTCGGTCAAAATGATTAAAAATCCAATTTGCGAAACATTTACAAATTTGCCTGTTAAATTTGATATTGAAAAACTTGCAGCCGAATTTAAGCCAAGAGATAAACAAGAGAATGTCGAAACATCGAAATCACCCCGAGATTTTCTCAATATTCCCGACAATAATTGGGTCGTCTTGCCAATGCTTAAAAATCACTTGGATCATTTGAAGCCATATCTATCTTGTCGAACCAACAAATATATGCGTTGTCGCTATACAAAATTCCTTAACAATGTTCCCGATAGCTATGTTTCAATAAATTTATATGGCTCAAAAATCAGCAAGTATGTTTATTGTCTCTTTAATTAACTAACAATTAATTTAATGCAAATTTAGTCAACCGCAACCAAGAAGAAAATCTCTAACTGGTCAATTTTATGGTGTTGATTTTAAGCTGGCGCCCGTTCCAGCTTCAGCAGATCCCCGAAGTTCATTGGCGGCAAGGTCTGCCAAATCAAATCTTACCAGTCAAGGTCGGAAGAAATGATTTGATTACAGAACAGTTCTGCCAAACAGCTAACCAACATTTAAAAATTACCGCCATCACTGTAATTGTTATCGGTTACAATGAATATCGAACAGATACAGACTGCAAATCGACAGAAGAAAGGCAACCCTAACAGTGCTAGCACGAAAATTTGGCAACTCTGTTCGATCAATTGAGACGAAAAATGTTTACAAAATGCATTAATTGTTGTGGCTCAATAATTATTTACGTTCTATTCGCATGCCTTTTGGTCGAAAACTGTGGCAAGTATCAAGTGAAGTATGTTTACAATAAAGTTTATACAAAAAACTTGAGTTTTATCCATCAGTTGCACTGAAACGGACGCTGCGCCACTACGAAGTTTTCCACAGAGATGATGTTGTACATAGGATTGTCAAGAGAGGTGCTAAACAAAGTAATAATCCATACAATACCATAAAGGAGCTGGAGTTTAAGACTCTAGGCAAGAATTTCCGTCTGATATTACATCCACACCGCGATGTGCTTCACAGCAAGTTTCGGGCTTATGCTGTGGATGCGGATGGCAATGAGACAGTAGTGCACTTGGGTAGGTGAAAGGGATTGTGTAAATTGAAATTAAGCCAATAATACTTTTCTCAACCCAGATCATGACAATTTTTATACGGGTCGCGTTTTTGGCGAATTGGAATCGTCGGTGCGCGCACACATTGAAGATGGAACCTTGACCATGTCCATTGAACTGCCCCAAGAAACCTACCATATAGAGCCTTCCTGGCGCCATTTACCCACAGCCAAGAAACACACAATGGTGGCCTACAAATCTTCCGATGTCAAACTCAATCATAACGAACAAGGTGCAGTGCCCAAAACCTGTGGATATATTAAAGAAGGCCGCGAGTTGGAAAGCAATGACATTGATCATGTTACGCGCGAGAAACGGCAGGCGGATCAATATGAATATACGCCCACTAAAACGCGATGTCCACTACTACTGGTCGCCGACTATCGTTTCTTTCAGGAAATGGGCGGTGGCAATACCAAGACAACCATCAATTACCTAGTGAGTATAAAATACAAATTCGCTGTGTTCATTCATCGATACATAATTCATTATTTCTCCAGATAAGCCTTATTGATCGCGTACATAAGATCTATAACGATACGGTGTGGCAGGATCGTTCTGATCAGGAGGGCTTTAAAGGCATGGGTTTTGTTATCAAAAAAATTGTTGTACACTCGGAGCCAACGCGCCTGCGGGGCGGCGAAGCTCATTATAATATGATTCGGGAAAAGTGGGATGTGCGCAATTTGCTTGAGGTAAGTTGTTATTGGATAGTCGATTGGATATTATTACACTGAGCTAAACGCATGTAAATCTTGTAACTTCTATCGTTCTTCTCCCTCAAAAACTGCTAATTGTCTCGTCTCTCGCCACTATATATGATATAATGTAGGTCTTCTCACGGGAATACAGCCATAAAGACTTTTGCTTAGCTCATCTCTTTACCGATCTCAAATTCGAAGGTGGCATTTTAGGCTTGGCTTACGTTGGTTCCCCACGCCGCAATTCTGTGGGTGGCATTTGCACACCAGGTTGCTAATCCTCAGATCTAATCAAACATATTTATCATCATCATTTGGCTTGCCTTTATGTTCCGTTAGCTTTATTTTTGTAGGAGTCGTCGTTTTGTTTCTTCTATTGAGTTTTTTTAAAATGCCAGACCAGCTTTATTCATTGAAAGATCTAATATTGTTTTTCGAATTATTTGTCCAACCTAGAATACTTCAAGAACGGATACACGCTTTATTTAAACTCGGGCCTAAGTAGCTCACGTAATCATTATGGCCAGCGCGTAATCACGCGCGAGGCTGACCTGGTAACTGCTCATGAATTTGGACATAACTGGGGATCAGAACATGATCCCGACATACCTGAGTGCTCACCCAGTGCCTCGCAAGGTGGCAGCTTTCTTATGTACACATACTCCGTTAGCGGCTATGATGTGAACAACAAGGTAATAGATTTCTGTTCCATTTGCAATCTGAATCCATTAACTGTTTTACACATTTCACTAGAAATTTTCACCCTGCTCGCTGCGCTCCATACGCAAAGTGCTGCAGGCCAAGTCTGGCCGTTGTTTCTCAGAGCCAGAGGAATCCTTTTGTGGAAACCTGCGTGTAGAAGGAGACGAGCAGTGCGATGCTGGCCTGCTTGGCACCGAGGACAATGACTCTTGCTGTGACAAGAACTGCAAGTTGCGCCGCAATCAGGGCGCCATGTGTAGCGACAAGAATTCACCGTGCTGCCAGAACTGTCAGTTCATGCCAGCAGCGATGAAATGCCGCGAAGCACAGTACGCCACCTGTGAACAGGAGGCACGCTGCACAGGCTCCCACGCCGAGTGCCCAAAATCACCGGCCATGGCTGATGGTACTATTTGCCAGGAGCGCGGCCAGTGTCGGAATGGCAAGTGCGTGCCATATTGTGAGACGCAGGGACTGCAGAGTTGCATGTGCGACATCATTGTGGATGCCTGCAAACGCTGTTGTCGAATGAGCATCAATGAGACTTGCTTCCCAGTGGAGCCTCCGGATGTACTGCCTGACGGCACACCCTGCATAACAGGCTTCTGTAACAAGGGAGTTTGCGAAAAGACCATACAAGACGTTGTTGAACGTTTCTGGGACATTATTGAGGAGATCAATGTGGCGAAGACATTGCGCTTTCTTAAAGACAACATAGTCAGTAAGTAGTCGACCTAAACAGTTTTTTTTTTGATTAATTCAATACGTTTATGTCCTACAGTGGCTGTTGTGATGGTCACCGCTGTCTTTTGGATTCCTGTCAGCTGCGTCATCTCATATTTCGATCGCAAGAAGCTGCGCCACGAGATGAAGCAAATTGAGTGGAGTCACAAATTGGATCTCATACATCCCAGCGATGAGAGGCGTCGTGTTATACACATACGGTAAGGGCAGCTTCTATTTGTTATAGTACAAATAATAATTCTGAATTTAATTGCAGAGTTCCACGACAGAAGATCTCGGTGGCGAGAGCTTGTAATTAACATAGAACGCGGTGGCGGCCATTGTTTTATCTTCCGTGAGCATTCTTCTCAAAACTGCCACAATTATTTTATATTAAGTATAACAATTGAACCACATAACATAATGAATAAAATTCCCAATAATATAGACAATTTCACAAAACTATTGACAACTTAACGACAGGTGTCCAATGACAAAAGTTTACTTATATTTAGTGAGCCTATATCTGCACGACACTTTTGCAGACATTATATATATTAATTTAACAATTATTATTTGTTTTGAATTGCTTTTTGTTTATTCATACTTTACCAAAAATATGTTTTTTTTCAGAGTTCTACTGTAAACATTTATGATTGATTTTTTTTCCGCTTTGTTACTTAGCTTACTGGGTGTATTGTTGTATTTGTTTATTACTTCTTTTTATTGCTCTTTCCATTTGTCTGTGGCGAAGCTTCCTCATCAAGCTCCAATTCGCTTTCGTCTTCCTCGTCTGAATACTCCTCATACATATGAACATCATCGTATTCACCCAAGTTCATCTCCGCCTTAACAAATTAAAAATAAGATTAAAGTCACACGATATTGCATGAAAAATTAATTAAACTATAATTACCTTGCCGTACACATAGACCGGCCCCGTGCCTTGGACAAGCTTGAATGTGACTGAGCCATTGGGAAATTCAACATTTGGATGCAAAGTGCGAGTTTCGCCGACTTTTAAAACGGCAATAGGAATTTTGACTGTCTTCTTCGCGCCTTCGTCGTTTACATTTGTTTCTGCCTGCAAATATACACAAGTCAATTTGTTAAGCGATATAAAACCACTAATTAAAAGTATTCCCATATACTATTTTTCCCACTTTGAAAACTAACTACACATGTATGCCAAGTTACATGTATGTTTGTATGTTCATACCTGCACGACGTTGTATTCGCCTGTTTTCGCGTCTGGTCCAAGGGAAATCTGTTTTATGATCAGCTTGTGTGAGTGCACTACATACTCCTCTGGTATTTCCGGCACATCAAACTGTGCAATTGGCTCTTTTTCGCTGAGGGTAACACCTGGAAGGAGTAAAATTCATAAGTTTGCTGTTGATACCACATTTTTAGCCGGCAATGTCGCAGAAAAACTGACACTTGCAGTAAGCAATGCCGACTCAGAATTTAATATTATAACAATTGCTTACCATAAAACGATTCGGACTCCATTTGTACGCTCCAAAAAACACACTTGTACAGTCAATTAGAAGTTAACGAAAACTTGTACTTTTTCACACGTGCCCTGTACAATGCCGATGATAGCAGAAGAGACGAATGCGGCAGAAATGATGCCTGGAATTCATCGATGATTCCGATACTTTTGTAACCGATAAGGCGTGAAAATAGAATTAAAGAAGCACCTCGTGAAAAATAATTTGCTTAAACACATAAATTTATGTTGCACTATATATTTAAGACAATTTATTAAATAAGTCGTCTTATTTTTTACACATATATTGCATTAACATTAATTAATCTGGTAACCCCACGTAAATATATATTGGCCGAGTGTCATCACTAATTCGCGTTGCATCCCTAGTTGGTAGCTACCATTTTGCAAAAGTTTTTGCTCAACACGTGCTCGTCGCTTGAATTTTAACGTTTCTAGATAAAACAAATAATTACAATGGCAGAAGAATCTTTCTATGGTACGTATTAATCGTCAACATGCCGCCAATTGTATATTGAGAGATTACAATTAGATACAAGTACATATATTGGTGATTTGCTGGCTACGTTGCCGGCTGCCGGCATTTTTATTCAAGGTTGTGACTGTGCGACAGTGTACATCTGTATACGTACTCGCGCACGCATACATAGAAGCATCAATTTTTTTTTGTGTGAATTTTTTTGTTAATCCACAAGTATTTCGTATCATTTACAGGCGTCACCCTGACCGCAGAAGACAACAGCGAAACCTGGGATGTTGTCGATGAGGATTACTCACGCGGCCAGAAGCTTGTAATCAAGCAAATATTGCTGGGCGCCGAGGCAAAGGATAATGAGTTCAATGTAGTCGAGGTAAGTGCTTGTGTGTGTGTGTGTGTGTTCGCGTCTTCTTATTGTTGCCAGGGCATGGACCGGTTTGTATTTTCTGCAAGCACGCGCAACATTTATTGTGGGTTAGGGTAATTTTGTCTGTATCTGCAGTGCGCGCCCTTTGTCTGATTGCTTTGCTGCTCTTCTGTACGCACATTTATGACGTCACAAATGCCAAGCAATGTGCTTCAAAAGTGACAAGCTTGTTGTATACTCTGCAATTCACATATTGTACTTAGCAAAAAAAGTTATTTTTTTATTACAAATAAATTCATAATCTAGTTGGGGTACATCACCAATGCCAATTTTTCCTGAGCATTTCCTTTTTTTTTATTATAGTTGCTTATGATAATTAGAACAAGTTGAAGAATATATATTAAAATCCAATGGGCTTTTAAGTTTGTAAATGTAAGTAACCGTCAAGTCTGTCTCTCTCAACAAAAATTTAAAAAATAAAACAAATACCAAAGGTTTCTACTAATTTTTTATAAGTAATAATATTAATATTTTTTGTCAAATAATTTTTTATAATTTTTTAAATTTCAATTGATTAGATTAAACCGATCCGAAGATATTTGTACAGGGTATATAAACGTCGATCAAGTCGACTGTACCGTTCTTGCTTTAAATATAAAAGAAATATGAGCATTTTTGTTTGTCAAAACAATTACTTTACTAAGTGTATGTATTTATACATAGTTGAATGTATTTGTAATTATAAATTACATTAAAAATGATTTATACATTTGTACAAAGGTTAAATAAATGATAGTCTAGAAGTCGTGCAGGGTTTCTTTTATTCGAGCACTCTCGCCCAAGGCACACTTCTTTAACTGTGAACTAAACTGTACAAAACAAGCCATACTTTATTATTGACTTAAGTCGCATGCAATATGAGAAACGCGTCTGCTCCCGTTTCCGCTCCCGCTCTCTCTTCCATTGCCAACTTGTGCTATCGTTTCGATTAATTCCGTAAAGCTTTTTGTAAACTTGAACATGCTGCGCGCCTTCTTTTGCAAACGGCATACAACGCCGGCTGCTGCCACATTCCAATTCCAGCAAATGAGATCGCACTTGAGAAGTTTAAGATCCTCTCGTAATGAAACAATTGTCTGCTCGGTACAAGAAAAGATGGTCATATGACTTGATGATAGTTTGTCAAGGTGCCTGATTACTTACAGCCGCCACTGTTGCATCAATTGAAGTAATCTCGGCGCCTTTAATGACCACCACAGTAACGCTGCTCATGTGCTCCGTCACGTGAGTAACAATTGTTGTTTTCAAATATTCGGCTCCTGTGTAATCCACGCTGCCCTTCAGCTCGGCCAGACACAGCTCGATGCCATTGTGCTGTTGAATATGGTAAACAAACATAATTGAAAACAAGCAGAATAGCTTATGACAATACTATTTACACAGTCTGTGAGATGGGTTAAAATAAGTCAAAAACCAAGATAACTTCAAAACTGATAGACTGGTTAGCATACAAACAGATATTGACTCAGTCTTGTCAACCAGAATATATGTACAATAAATAGCTTATGGGGTCTGTTATAAAACTCTCTCCAAGAAAGTTTCATCCCATGCTAGGCTCACCTTTTGTGTTTCGAGCTGGAACTGTGGCGTCATACTCTTTTTCAGTATGAAGAGCGCATTGACCACGACACCCACTAGCATTCCATACTCCAATGACCAGAAGAGACAGCTCAGCACGGTGGCCGCAAATGGCAGCAGGTCACGTTCTGTGGGACAAAAACCTATCCTTACCAGATGCATAATTGTGGTTATAACTTTTGTACTTACTCTTGGCACGCCAGATCTCGGCTATCTTGTCGTACTCCACCATAAATAACATGGCTGATATGATGATCGCAGCCAGCGTGGCTTTGGGTATGTAGGCAAACGTAGGAGTAAGAAAGGCTAGGGTCATCAGGATCAGGATGCCGGTGATGGCGCCGCCAAGTGGCGTCTGAACTCCGCTCGCATTGTTAACGGCCGATCGCCCAAAGGATCCGGTAATAGGCATCGACGAGAAAAAGCTGCTAAACACATTGCAAAATCCGAGTGCCACCATCTCCTGTGAAGCATCCACAATTTGACCCTTGGCTGCAAAATAAGCGTGTACTTGAAGTTAAAACATTGTTGAACCAAACAACGATAATTGACGCACAGAATGCTTTGCCGATGGCCACGCTCTCCAGTATGCTGAGGAACGCTATAGACGCGATAGATCCTCCTAATTTTGAGACCATGTCGCTAAAACCAATAGACTCTCCATCCTCGTTCTCCGTGTGGAAAGGCGGTGGACGTAGTGGCGGTAGACCAGCTGTGATTTCACCACTAACCCGAAAGGGCATTTCATCGGAACCTCGACTAAGCAGATAGCACAATAATATTCCCAGGAATACGGCCAAGACATTACGGCAGAGCGAAAGATATCGGTTCAGCTGGCGGAAGCCGCAGCTCAGACCATTCAGTTTCTGTTGACAATAATGAAAGATACTCACATTAAATAAACATTATTTGAATCTAAGTGAATGATTGAAAGACATTGTCTTAGGGATGATGAACTGCATCCGCACTTACCCGCATTAATAGCAAGAGAATGAGAGTGCCACAACCGAGAATTGCATCGTTACGACGTGTCTGTTTAATGTGGCTAAAGAAGTTTATCCAGGACTTGAGAAACTCATTCGAGTTGCTCTGAATGCCAAAGAGATTGTTGATCTGACCGCTGGCCACAGTCAAGGCAGCTGCCAATGTGAAACCCGTCGTTACCGGCATCGAAATGAATCGCATCAACACGCCGAGGTTCAGTAATCCCAGCAGCAATATCAGGCAGCCAGATAAAAAGCACAGCAGTACTGCAAGGTCCGGATTTCCGTCGATATGTGGATTCACCATCATTGAAATAATGGCTGTGGGTCCTATAAAAGTTTACCAGATGCTTAAGAGCTTCTCTGCTGTTTCCGATTTAATAGGTTACTTACCCACTGTGATATCCTTGCAGGTGCCAAATAATATGTACATAAAGCTACCCATGAACGATGAGTAGAGACCATAAACTGGCGGCAGACCGGCAACGGCACCATAGGCGATACCTTGTGCCACAGCTGTGAGACCGACAGTTAAGCCCGCCACCATGTCGCCAATTAGATAACTGGGCTTGTACTTGGGTAACCATTTGCAGATGGGCAACAATCGCTTCACGGTATCCGTGCTGCAACAGCTGCGCGCCTTGGCGCCCATGGCGCCACATACATTCGGCAGGCGTTCATGATAAAGTTCATCTGAAGGCGGCAGACAAAAGCGGAAAAATACTTGACACTGATTGAAAGCGGCAAAACAGTTATGAGATTGAAATCTTATCTAGTTGGCAATAATATTTATACACATAATGAAACATATGTATGTACTGTATTTACTGCTTTACACTTTAGTCACCAGGTATTATCTCAAGTGGTCCTACAAATTGCTTTCAAAGTCTCGTGATATGTGTACAATGAATCAAAGATCTCTAGTCGTAGATAGGCCTCAATTTTATCTCGAATACTTTGATTTATTTCAACAGGAATTCTGTAAATTTCCGTAGAAAGTGCGCAGCTATTTCTCGGGTTTTCTATATATCTTTTGTTCTTAGTGATTATTTCATATAAACGGACAACTTTCGTTTTTTATACTCGTGTAAATTCGAATGACAATTGACAAATGGCATTTTAGTTACACGATGAATGTTGATCACTTCAGATAGTATTTTATATTGAGATACAATTCTGGATTGAAGCATCAAAAATGGCAAACAGTTTCAGAATGTAAAAATTCTGTAAATCATATTTGATATTTATGGTTTTAGCATGTATACCATTAATTTTTAAAAATACTCATAAATTGAGAAAGGCTATCATATCAAGTTTATTCAAACTTTCACTTTATTATGAGCATGGGCATTTCTCTAGTTCCGGGTGTTAAACTTTAGGATGTTGTCTAGGCTATTCTTAAGATATGTGTGAATATTTCGAGTAAATTTATATTTACACTGCACTCGACGATTATCAAACTCGTATTAAATACTTGAACGCACCATCATAGTCGCACATATTTGCGAATATTTCTTTGTAAGTACTTTAGATGAATTAAAAAAACTTGAACACTAATTGATACTTATTTTTATTATATTTGTATCTTTTTGTTATATTAGAGTTAGCGTTAACTTGTTGAATGTAGCACGTGGCACTCTGCAAATTAAAAAACTGAATGTAAAACGTAATACTTCCGCAAGCGTAGGACTTAATAATCCAGCCGGCTGACGTTGTCACTGCGACGGCAGACTGATGAATGGACTGGGAAGAATTCGTTAGCGCCGTTATTAGGTTGCGTTTACCGTTGTCCGCTGCTCGCTGCTCGCTCAGTGCTCTGCTTCCACTTGTGTTGCGGGGGAGGTATGACTGTAGGACGGTGATATGTATTTGTTCAGATTAATCGGGCATATGTATCTCGTTCACAATAGTCCGACATTCCAAACTTCAATTTGAGATCTGACTCGATTTAGATTATCTGGCATTTAACAATTTAAGAAATAGGACTCTGGAGCATTTATTTATAGATACAAGTTCATTAAAGTTATTAAATCCACTTATCAGACCAATTGTGAAATCTGGAACACTTTAAACAATTATCTTGAAAAGTGTAACCCCAAAAGTAGGACTTTTTTTTTGTTAATTTATTTCTTATCTATTGAACTATTCATTAACGCCCGGAAATTTCTTATCAACGGCATTTTTTAGTAAAGTAATGGTTTTTATTACGATTTCGATATTTCAAACACTTTGCATTTAATCAGTTTACAATATAGTCAGTAATTACAATTGATATAAATTATAAACAATACTAAATAAATATATCTCGTATCTTCCGTAATTCACAGGTGACCTCACAGAAGGACACCGTACAGATTCCGATTGCTGTGCTGAAGGCTGGTGAGACGCGGGCTGTTAATCCCGATGTGGAGTTCTATGAGACGAAGGTGACATTCAAGCTGATTAAGGGCAGCGGACCGGTCTACATTCACGGACTAACCATTAAGGATGATGTTGAGGTGGTCGACATGGAGGAGGAGGATGATGAAGACGAGGCCGAGGATGTTGAGATTGAGCACCCAAAGAAGCGCGCTAAGATTGATCAGAACGCCGATGGCAAAAATGCCAAGAACCAGAAGAAGAAGTAAAACATCGAAAAGTTTCTAAGCTATATCTGTAGATTTAAAAAAAAAAAACAAAACTGTTTTAGGCCCTATACACAATATATAATTACATATTTTACGATGTATAACTTGAAAATGTACGTTTAGTTCCTCTTCTCAGATCCTTATATAAAATGATTCAACAGCAATTCAACAATAATAAATAATGATGATGTACTACTAACTTTTAACTCTTAAGCAAAAAGTCAAGTTAACTATCAAACTAACTGCATTTCCACAATATGCATATATAAGTATACTATATAGCAACATCTTGGTCAAAGCTAATTGAAGCTCATTAATTGTATATAACAACTTATGATACAACATGCAACTGAAAATCCAACTACAACTACAACCCCGCCAGACTTCCAAATCACATAATTGTAGTATGAAAAAATAAATTGTCAACGGTATACAAGAATGATATGATATGAAATTTGTATGTTTTTGTTTTTAATATTTTGGTTTTTAATTATCAGCTGTAGATGTGTTTAGATTTTAACCGGAATTTCAAAGAATGCATTACAAAAAGATAATATCAGCTATGCAAATATAAATTGTATGTTTTCAAGTTATTGTCGGATTACGGATGGGACATTTAATTGGGCGATGGCATGACTCCTAATCTCTCACAGGCGGCCTTCTCTAGTGCCTCCCGATGCTTGGGTTCGGCGATTTGGATGAGCTCATACATGCGCTGTCGCACATTCTTGCCGAACAGAGAGGCGATGCCATGTTCGGTGACAACATAGTGGACATGGGCACGTGAGGTGACGACACCGGCTCCTATAAAGGATCAAGTCATTAGAACAATTTGCATAAAGTGTTTGGCCTTAACTAACCCGGTTTAAGCATAGGCACAATCTTGCTCTCTCCCTTATTGGTTGTCGACGGCATGGCAATGATGGGCACACCCAAACCATCGAGACCCTCGGCTGCACCACGAATGAAGTCGACCTGACCGCCAAAGCCAGAATAGAAGCGAGTGCCAATCGAATCGGAGCAAACCTGGCCGGTCAAGTCGACCTCAATGCAGCTGTTGATGGCCGTCATCCGAGGTTGTTGCTTCACAACGCTAGTGTTGTTCACGTAGTCAATGGCCAACATTTCTGTGAATCAACAAAGATTAATTAGATATTTATTTTTTTTATAAGTAAGATTAAATTACCAATGAAGGGATTATCGTTGACAAAATCGTACAATGCTTGATCGCCAATAAGGAAAGATCCGACAATGCGTCCCCTGTGCATCGACTTTTTGCTGTTTGTGACGCAGCCCTTCTTGACCAAATCGACGACGCCGTTGGCAAACATCTCAGAGTGGATACCCAGATCCTTGTGATTGTGGAGAGCTGCTAGAACAGCATCAGGAATGCTACCAATGCCCATCTGCAGTGTGGCACCATCTTTGACCAAATTCTCGGCAATCAGTTGGCCAATCTTCTTCTCGACCGCGGATATTTCACCAGTTCCATGTTGTGGCAATTTTTCGTTAACCTCAACGGCAAAATCAAAGTGCGATTTGTGGATGATGGAGTCCCCAAAGGTACGTGGCATATGAGGATTGATTTGAGCTAAACAGATGGAAATCGTGTTAGCACATTGAATACAGATTCTAATCTAGACTGTGATACACTTACCTACGATCTTCTTGGAGTTAAGCAGTCCAGCACGGACACAATCGACGCTGGTGCCGAGCGAGCAGTATCCATGACGATCTGGTGGCGACACATGAATCAAGGTCACATCGGGCTTGACAATCTTTTTGTAAAACAGCTGAGGAATTTCATGCAAGAATATGGGCACATTATCGCCACGTCCCTCGGCAACGGCTTTGCGAACATTGCCGCCCATGAAGAAGGAGTTGGAGCGGAAAATATCCTTATACTCCGGCTTGCAATACTCGGCAGGTCCCTCGGTATGCATATGACAGACCGTTATTTTCTCCAGCTTGTTGCACTTGCCATGCATAGTCATCGCATTCAGGAGCACATTGGGAGTGCCGGCAGCACCCTGTGCAAAGACGGTGTCGCCTGAAATACATATAAGAAGATAAGATAAGAACAGGTTTCTATCAAATAATAAATAAATAATTATATTATATCCGTAAAGTGTTGTACTAGCTCCATTACTAATATCGGTTGAATTCATCTTTAGTCTATATAGTTGATTGATTGATAATAATGGTTCTTGTCTCCGCTAAGTGCTATAATTTTAGATCACTTTCATTTAATGCTCTTAGCGGAATTCTACTTTTATCAAATAATGAATAATTAATAATTTTAAAGAGTTAAAGTTCCATTACTAATATCGGTTGAATACATTTTTAGTCTATATAGTTGGAACCGCTGATTGATAATAATGGTTCTTGTCTGCGCTAAGTGCTATAATTTTAGATCACTTTCATTTAATGCTCTAAGCGGAATTCTACTTTTATCAAATAATGAATAAATAATTATATTGTATCCATAAAGAGTTAAAGTTCCATTACTAATATCGGTTGAATTCTGCTTTAGTTGAGACATCTGAATGATAATAATGGTTCTTGTCTCCGCTAAGTGCTATAATTTTAGATCAGATTCATAAATACAACACAGTTCTAAACGGAATTCTTATAGCACACCATCCCGTCTGTATTATGCTTAAACACATACATATGTATATTACATACACTCAATCATCCTACAATAGTGCACGTGCTATATTTTTAGAAATATAGTGTAAAAATTATCATAGCAATGCCAAGAAATTGCATGCCAAATGGAAAGGGGAACTAATGCTATACAGTAAATACACACAGACGATTAAATTAGTATAAACTAAGCATGTCCACACATACTAAGATTATCTATCATGTAAGTGATTGTTTTCAAATGTCAATTACGAGTAAGTAAACTAAAACTAATGATTAATTCATTATGCTAATAAGTAAGAAAGTCTTTTAAACTGTACTTTTTATGGCTACTTCACGACGCACAGTGGGGTCAGTTGACGCGTCGCTTTGTAACAAATTATAATCAGTGCATTATATTTATTTATCATCACAATCATTGTGTTGTTCTTAATTAACAAAATTATTATGTATAGGCATTTAAAATTTTTGTTCCACTCGCTTTTCAGATTTGTCTTGCACTCCACTGTGAACTGACGCGAATCAGAATATATAGAATATAGAATATATAGAAAAGTATATAGGTATGCATAGATAGGTCAATTTCTATTTTTATTGCAGCCTGCCGATGCGCTGGCGTCAATATTCCTAAATCTCATTGCCAATTGCATATACATATATTTGATATATGTAACTGAATGTGGAATATGGTTAGCATGCAACTGAATGCTCTATCTGAAAGATTATGATAAGATAAGCCAAGTGTCATAACTCATCAATGTAATTAAATGCCATTCATCATCAAAGTATTAACAACATTATATTTACGACTAAACTTAGATTATTAACATATCTGTAAGTGTGTACATCTGAATGTTAAATGCAATAGAATGTTATCTGCCAAAACGTGCCATAAAAATAATAACAATGAACAAAAGAAATAAATGGTATCATTGAAGATTTGATACCCTTGCAGTGGCCTGTATTTAATATTCGACGGATCGTTCCTATGACAGCTATATTTTTTTATAAATATATTTATGATATAGTAGTCTAATTAAATCTAAATTTGGTCAGTATGTATACAGAAATATATTGAATCGCTAATAAATTGAATAATTGATATCGCTACTAACTTTAAAAATGATGAATGCCGATGCTTATCAAATGCTACCCTGTAAAAGCTCGAAGCATAATACCCTCATTCCATTTCAAACTTTATGTACTTTATTTGGAGCTTGTATACATTATATTCCATTATCAACATTAGTTGCCTATATAATTCCCAACAAAGCAAAGCAGATAATTTAAATCAACTTAGTTAGTAGTGGAAAGAGATTATAGGTATATCGCGAATATAGGAAAGTTCAATGAACGAAACCGGATGGAATGTTGTTTCATAAGTTTTTTCCCAATATTAAAAAAGATAAATTTATTATCTAAACAATTCCCAATTTAGCAAAAAATATTTGAGAATTAATTAGATATTAAGGACCCTGTTAATGATAATATAAAAATTTTTGTTAGTTTTTTTCCTATTATTTTTGTCGCAATCTTTTTTTCCAGTGGCAAACGTAAAGACGCTACCACGTACATAATCTGTGAAATTAAGTGAGATATCTCACATTTTGCGACAATATTATAATACCCTCCGCAAGAGTATAACAAATCATTTGCAAATAAAATGACGTAGACGTTTTAGTTCGGCGCATGTTTGAGAATTTTGCTATAATTAGATAGGGTTGAATCTTCTCAATTTTATCTTATTTTCTTCTGTTGTTTTGATATTCAACATCATCACGATGAAGCTCTTAAAGTGCGACTGATATGCATATACATACATATGTATATGTACATATGTATGTTTTGTGGGCGGGGTCCATCAACTAGTTTGATTAGTCCGAACATCATAATATTTTTTTGGGGACTCTTGCGCAACTTGCCAATTGAAATTAATTAAATCAATGCTGCATTAGCACCAACAATTTAGCATGTTTTGTTGACGAATGTTATCAGAATTGTTGGTGCTATCAACAAAAAATACTAATACTCTTGTACAGTCGGCCACCTTTAAATATTATTGCATAAGGAAATACAGCATACAATAACATTTTTATTCTACAGTTGTTATATTATGTAGATAATATACGTACTAAGTCTTATCAGCACAGCTGTCGACGGCGGGCTTGTTTTATCGCCAGACATGTTATTTCTGCCGCGTCTGTGTGCTAGTTTGCGTGTGCCTGTGCTTGTGTGTGTGTGCCGCGCCACTTTAAGCTAAGCTTTTCACTCTGGCGCAGAGTGCAAAGTACAGAGTATTATAATATGTATACACTACATACACTACACACATGCACATGTTATTGAGAAAAACAGTCGGTGTGCGCATTTTACTCAATATGAATTACATTCTGAAATTAATATACAGTCATGTACACAAGTCTTGGCAATTTGATGATCACTCTAAGACATTCAACTTTTTACCTAAATTTTGTAACTTTATATGTATTTGCCAACAACACAATGGCCAATACTTTTGTCCATGACGGTATGTAAATACCTATGAAAGTATGTGTGCATTAGCAAACTAATCAACTTGTAAATCCAGTTGCATTTATTGTAAATAATATAGGAATCAATCGAAAGTTGAAACGTGCTTATTTACATACACTTGTTTGACAGTTAAAGATTAACATTTACATAAGATATTCTTTATCTACTGCATTCACGTCAGAGCTAGTTTACTACAGTAAGTCAAGTAATTGTTTTGACAAACGCATATAAATTTGATTATTATTTTATTTATAACTAAAGCCATAAATAACTATAAAAACAAATTAAAATCAAAGAAAATGTATTTTTATTTTTTTTGCAAAATTAAATATACAAATTTTGTTCTTTGTCAAAACAATTACTTGACAAACTGTACAAACGCATATTGTCTACGTGGGTGCACAGGGCTTGTAAATAACTGATAAGCTGATTGATAGCCAATTTCTGGGGGTAATCACGCTCAATTGATTTCTATTGCCGGCATTTATAGCGCACCCTGTAATTGCCCCACTTGATATGTGTGTTTATATGTGTAATAGTTTGAATTACACGCAGAGACACACACACACACACATAAAGCTGCTTAAAATTTGCATGACTTGTATGTGTGACGCTCCCCTTCCTCTCCCTTCCCATAGGCACGTCATAACCTTAACCTGGCCGCATTTATTTTATTCTGTTTTTTTTTTCTAATCGACTGCGACGTAGGGCAGGGTAGGCGATCAAACAACAGTAGAGTGCAAACATTACATAACACCGAATTTTGCGGCACAACCAAAAAAATCCACCGACTTAATGAAAAATACAAATTTGTTGACCAATCACGGTTGCACTTTGAAGAATTGTTGATTGAGAAACATGCTTACCAGATTTGATGCAGCCGACGGCTTCCTCGGCGGACACAATGGAAGGCTCGCGGTCAATTGGATGCGATAGCTCCTTGACATAGGTGAAGTAATTGTTATGGGTTGCCGCAGCATTCGCCGACGCAACGGTCAGGAATTTGTTGACTTGGCCCACACGACGCGCCAGTTGCTTGCTCATGATTCTGGTTGTTTAACACTCGCTAACACTCAATTTGAATTGATTACGAAGGCGATACAATTGACGCTTCCAAGAGAAATAGGAATGTGGCTGCGGCTAGTTGTGAATGCAGTCAATCACTGTTTATCAATCCCGTCTCCAATCAGTCTGCGTGCTCCGTTCCGTGTCTGGTCCGTGCTTTCAGTTCAGCGGCGCGTTTACAACTACCTAGTGTAAAAAGCTTTACCACACTACAAAAGCTCTTTGCTTCGGCTGTGTTTAACTTCTGTCATCTGTTTGCCAAATGCCCATTAAATAATTTACATTTTCATTTTGACTACAGAAAATTTTCAATGTAATGAAATTAAAAATTTGTTTAATTTTCCGTACAAACTATTTCAAATAAAGCAACATTTTTCTTTTATGACAAATTTGTTAAAAATTAGTGTTGTAAAGTTTAGCATATGCAAGGTCGCTGCGCAACACTAACATATTCCGGGCGAATGGCTATGTTAGCACTTGTTCTTTTATAAAAAGCGCGCAATTCCAATTTTAGTTAATTTTTGAAACAAAATCAATTTTTGATGAACATTTTTAATTCGAAATTAGCTAAAATGAGAGGGGTCATTTTTATAAGGGTTTTAACCTAGTCACTCTTCGGGATGAGAAGTTACAAATTTAATTCTATAAAAATATCATAAAATTGACAAAAATCCTACAACAATCTAGAAATCGCAGCAGCTCGTTTGTTTGTTTACAAAAAAAGTGAATTAAGAGAGAACGAGAAACAGCTTGTGAAAGTCACGAGTGTAAGCGACACAGCAACATAGAAATGCACAAGGCAGGCGCGCAGTGTTGCCAACAACATTTTCAAAAACCTAGAAAAAGCTAGAACATTTATAAAAACATCCAAACAAAAATCAATTGTAGGTTTACGCTGATTTGGTTATTATTCATCTTACTCAGCTCTGTTTTGCACTATGTAATTCATATCTGTTGTATATATAAAATTATTTATAGCACTGTGTGGTGGTTTTGTTTTGATGCCATGCATTGTGAAAATGTGTAAAAGCCAAAAAAAGCAATTGCAACTTTCAATAAAGCTAGAATTCCCGTCACCCGCTAGATCACAATTTTTACCCGCGTTGCTATTCGAAAAACGCCGAATCTGACGGGAAAAAAAGCTGACCTGGCAACACTGGCCACCATTCATATTTGTAATGTGTGTTTTTGTTATTCCCAGGAGAATTTTACGTTGTCCAAATGAATAAAACTCCAAGAGCTCGAGGTGATATAGTTTCGTGGAAAAGAGAGTACGAGAACATGTTGTTGGACATGTGGGAAGAAAACATTCAGAAGTTTGAAAGCACACATCTTAACATCAAGATATTTTTGGAAATGGCCAGAAAATTTGCAGATGCAGGATTTGAAATAGAATGGAAGAAAATCAGATCAAAAGTGGATAATCTGATCCGTCAATACAGGTTCATACTTTAGATGAACCGTTTGATTCCTTTTCAATACATTTACATAGTATGAATTTACAGGCATCAGCTAAAGGAAATGGCAAAACCTGATGGAAAACCGTCCCCCTGGTGTCACTTTAAGAGACTTCACAAAATTCTTCGCACAGAAGGCTCTGAGAATTTTTCAGAGGAGATGATTGAAACTGCAGGTATGAAAATTTCAAGTAATATTATTATTACTACATTTATTAATATTCTTTCCTATTTTAGGAGTTGAGAAACCGTGTAAGATCGAAGCAGATGAGGACGAATTTGTCTCGACAACATCGTCTCATGACTCTTTTATTTTGGAAAGCTCTGAAGAACCGCTTCCTATATATTTTAAGGATAAAGTGCTCGATAAGGACAGAGACGAGCCTCCTAAAAAGAAATCTAAGAAAGCTGTCAATACTGAAATGACGCCCTTTGAATTGGCTATGATTGAAGTCGTCAAAGAGCGAAGTGAAGACTTGAGAAGATCGGCTACAGAAAGACTAGACGTCATGAATCGTTTCTTGAATAGCACTATCGAATTTCAGAATAAAACGTTGGAAATTATAGCAAAGAATCAAAATTAGCTGTTTAAGATTTGAAGAAAACACATTGTTCGATGGAATAGCTGCGCAGTCAAAAATGTGATCGCATTTAATTAGCGTTTATTATATTGATTTTCGTCCAGTTAATTGAAAATCCTATAGATAAAAGCGCCTTGAACTAACAATTTAAAAGTAACAAATTACGTACATAAATATAATACTTAGATTAAGAGAACTTATGTGAAGATCTTCTATACAACAAAAGGTCACTATTTACAAAGGCTTAAATCTAGAATTAATTATTGAAGAGATTTCCATATATTTATGCGTATTCCTTGGTACAATTCAGTTACTATTTTAGCCCTCTATGTATATTGATTATATTATATGGGTTTGTGATGGTTTTTATGACATATGTATGACTAGCTCATGATTTTGTTCTAACTTTGACTTGATGTTTTCGGCACAATTTGGGGTTTATTATTGAACATTCAGTTATGTTGTAAGTATATTTCTAAAGATATTCGACTATTATAGGGTATATATTTATGTATATGTACTGATTTCATGCAAGTTGTAAGAAATGAACGTGACAGAGTTGAATGATTAATTGTTCGGCCTTTAATTTTGGACGGAACCTAAACATTAAATGATAAATAGTAAACGGCACAATGTGAAATGTTATTTGTTTTCTAACGTGGCAAACTCTGCCTATACAAATGTGACTAGTGGGTTTTGGGTTATAGGGTTTAAAAAACAATTGTGCAGCATCTTAAAAAGTTTCCGTTATAAAACTGCTATATAATATATTTACTATATCTGAGATTACAAATTTGCGTTGATTGCGATTTTGAGTAGTTATTCCGTTAATAGTTATTCAGTTAATTAGTTTGCTTATAAGAAGTACATTCTTGATTTGCCTTTACATAATTCAAAGAGTTACTACTTAAAATGATGCTCTAATAAGCTAATATTTAAAGGTAGACTTTAGTTTAAGAGCTAAACTAAGTAAGCCTTTATTTGGCTGTTGCTGTGGTTACTTTTTGGTGCTCTCCTCTATCTCGTTGGCAGCGTCATATTCATGCAGAGCTCATGATCCCGCAGATCCCCCCAACCGCCATTACCCTTACGTAGCTTTGATTTCTTTAACAAACTCGGCACCGTCATCATGAGGGAGCGCGGAAAGAGTTGATGAGAATTACGTGCTATGCGCAACACGTGTTGCACCTTGGAAATGACTTGATTGGATTCGCAGTTCTTATTCTTATGATGTACGCCGCTGAAAGAAGAAAAATTTAATAATATCATTAACTCTATCGGATATCTATTAATAGGTATAGGTATAGGTATAGGTATAGGTATAGGTATAGGTATAGGTATAGGTATAGGTATAGGTATAGGTATAGGTATAGGTATAGGTATAGGTATAGGTATAGGTATAGGTATAGGTATAGGTATAGGTATAGGTATAGGTACATAGGTACATAGGTACATAGGTACATAGGTACATAGGTACATAGGTACATAGGTACATAGGTACATAGGTACATAGGTACATAGGTACATAGGTACATAGGTACATAGGTACATAGGTACATAGGTACATAGGTACATAGGTACATAGGTACATAGGTACATAGGTACATAGGTACATAGGTACATAGGTACATAGGTACATAGGTACATAGGTACATAGGTACATAGGTACATAGGTACATAGGTACATAGGTACATAGGTACATAGGTACATAGGTACATAGGTACATAGGTACATAGGTACATAGGTACATAGGTACATAGGTACATAGGTACATAGGTACATAGGTACATAGGTACATAGGTACATAGGTACATAGGTACATAGGTACATAGGTACATAGGTACATATGTACATAGGTACATAGGTACATAGGTACATAGGTACATAGGTACATAGGACTTACCACTCTCCTATGTGGAAGACACGCGGTCCCTTGACTATCATGGCGTGCAACTTGCGTTGCAAACACTGCTGGGACACATGTTGCAGTGACCAGTCCCAGTTGTAGTCATCGTATGAGCAAAAGTGTTGGGCACATCGCCTTATGCTCTTCCAGGTAGTACGATTAAAGGCGAATCCCATATTGTGCTTGCTGCTTATCCATGGCATTGCCTCCACCTAATCAAGTAAATTAAATACATAAAAATCAATTTATAATTGCACTTTGGATGAACAATTTAAGGGGCAACACATTAAACATTGGACCAAAAATGGGGCAACATGCAAATTTCAATTGTTTAAAGTTGAAAATAAAACGAGCCAAGACTGTGTATTTGGAATCAAAGCATAAATAATAATAATAATAATGATCATTAAAATTAAATTGGAGTAACCCAATTTAAGGAATCCCATAAACTTTAAATCAAATGTATAGTATTTTATGGGGTAGCCTCTGAATGTCCATGCTCCCACCTTGATGAATACCATAAACATATACACCAAGTGTACATCATATGATCATGATGTATACTATATAAAAAAAAAGCTATGAATGTTCAGAAACCCTTCTTGATGGAACCCATATATCATATGTCAACTTAATCTGTACAGAAGTTTTAACGACTTTCATCATTTGATCATGATGTGCAGAGTGTCAATCAGTTGTTTTGACGAAGAATATAATATTGATATTTATTTTCTATTTAAAGATGGATAAGCCCAATAAATCTATTATTTTTTTATTTAGATATTCTAAAAAATATATATTTACAAAAATACAAATAAATTACAATAAATTATTTTCTTCGACAAAACAATTACTTAACATACTGTATATGATCTATGGGACCTCGGGAATATATAAATTTGTGTGATTGGAAAACGCTCAAAACCATCTATTTCTAAAAGTTGTAATATAGGTTGTGGGTATAGATAACACTGTTAACATATACCTTGCGATAATCTTTGACGATGCTGTGTCTATCGACCTTGGGGACGCGTACACGGACTCGTGTCCGGGCGTGCATCTGTGGCATGCGGAGGAAGGGGCGGAATTACGAGTATTGTTATCGGCATGCCAAACGAAACACACACACATGACAATTGTACCATAAAGAGAGACATTAAGTAATAAAACAATTAACAAACAGAACACACAGACATGCGATTCGCCAAAGCAATTGGTAGGGATAAGAATAAAGAAATTGGAGATCATGCAAAGAGTTATAAGGATATAAATAAAATAAAAGAGAATCAACTTGTGCTTCACTACGGCAATGATGGGGAAAAGTGCTATATATATTAATTTTGATTTAAATTCAACTTTTAAGGTTGTTGTTAGATTATAACGTCGTTGGTGCTACCTTCTGATAGACGGAATATAATGACGGCAGGACATGATAGTTCCATGTTTGTCCACCATTTTTATTATTATTATTATTAATGCTATTTTCATTATTATTATTATTATTATTATAGTTTGTGTTGGATGTGGCTGTGACAGTGTTAATATGGTTAGTTCTTTTATTATTATTTTTAATGTCGTTATTGTTGTTATTTTTATTAATATTTTTGTGGTTGTCTGGTTTATTAACATCAACGGTGTCGCCCACATAGACTTTGACATTCTTTAATGAAGTGCTGGATGATTGCGCTGATGATGACGCAGTTAACTGCAGTGAGTTTCTATTATTATTGTTCCTATTCGATCCTAATAGACTGTTTGACGAGATCAGCGAGGAAGCATACGATTTTTTGTTAGTCTGCACGAAGTATAGAGAAGAATGCAGAAAGAGTTATGATATTTAAATACGAATATGGTATGATTATTGTGATTGGATTGGTGTTTAATGATTATAAAATAATAAAGTTTTTACAATAATATTATATATTGGTATGTCATCTTGATACGTATGTATATCTGTAAACTAGGCTTATGTCTGTGTTCATGTCGAGTTATGATCAATAAACCTAGTGCTTGAAATAATATGGTAACAGTTATACTGGCATAAGCGTTGAAAGATTTTGCTTTGTTGAAAACAAATAACATAAATTATATATTATATAAAATTAGAATATCGATAGATATTGATATTAATAGATATTGTATTTTGGCAATGAAGCATTTGTTTCGTTTCGTTTAGTTTCGTTCGTTGTAACCAATTAGCCAGGCAAAGGATCGTTACATTCTTATTTTCAGTTCTTACCTTGTGGTAAGTGTAATAGTTGAAGGTCTTCAGATAGGTGCCCAGGGATAGTATGTTGCACTGGGGGCACAAGTCTTTGGTACGCTGTTGCATCATGGCCAGCAAATAGAGAAAGTCTTCGGCCACATAGTGATCCTCCTCAAGAAATAAAACTAGACCTGCAACACAAAACAATGGATTACAATTTGTAATCATTTAGAATGTATTTATAACTGACCCGTGTGAAAACGTGTAACTTCCAGTTCATTAAAGACACGATTCGCTTTCCACCACCAATGGTGTTTGGTCTGCGTGAACTTGGCCTCTCGATAGTGGCCATAGAGATCCGGATACAAAGCATTGTTGCAATTGCTGATGAGAGCTCTGCAAGGAATCAGTTCAAATTAAACTAAGTTTTTAGCAGGGATTAAAACCTTAACCGAAACCGTAACCTTTAACCGATGAAAACCGATTGAAATTTGTAACCGTAACCGAAAACAATTTTTTCCACAGTACCGCAACCCATAAACCGAAATTCTTTAAACCGAAATAACCGTTTAGAAACCGATTCATTTATAAGGGTTAATTTCGGTTCTGGCCGTCGCAGCTTTGATTATCGAAAATTTCAAAATTTGAGATCAGATTATAATAGAATCTACATTACACTGGATTATTCCAGTAACCAGATAACATTATTTTCCAAGCTAAAAAGAGCATTCAGACTTTTTTTTATGTAAAACAATGAATAAAGCTTCTTATTTTGGTCAACCGAAAACCTTAATTTTTATTTTTTTTTTGTAAACCGAAACCATACCGGTGTTTTTAAACCGAAACTTATAAAAAACCGATAACCATTACAAAACGGATACTCCAAGATTTTTCATAACCAATAACCGAAAACCTTAATTCGAGCATAATCGTAACCGTAACTGAAACCGATATTCGTTTCGGTTCCAATCCCTGGTTTTTAGAAATAACTGAGTACTCACTGATCTTTCTTAATGTTTCTAGGACAGTCATTGGGATCCACGCCCGGATACTCATGTGGATGGGTTTGTATCGAATACGGATAGAAGATCTGTAGCACCTTGCAAAAATCGATCTGCTGCACCAGATCATTGATGTCATCGTCGTAATAGTCATGAGATATTATCAACAATGACTTGGAAATGTCACGTGCCTGGGCCAGGCTAACAATCAAATGACGTAGGTAATTGATGCGCGTATGCACCTGCAAAATATTAAATGATATTATATGATATGATGTGATGTGATGCGATTGATTCACAAGTGCACAATCTTACCTGTATGACAATTATCACAGAATCATTTTGCAGCGGACCAAATGTGTCCTCGTTTAACACCAGCTGCATTTCGTTGTATCTGATAATCTGGCGCTTGATCTCCGTTATATTTGGCGGACGATATGCATCAAAGCTGATTGTAGTCGCCGATGACATTCCCAATACGCCCAAAGCAGCGCTGCTGGCATTTAAAACCAGTGCTGTAATGTTCAACAGTAAGTACTCTATATAATAGATTTTACAGATTTTAGAGCAACTCACCTGCTCCCGACGTGCTGTGATTGCGCGAATGTGGAGTCAGATATTTGTGCAGAGTTGCTGGCACCATTGACAATATGGCATCCACGGAGTCATTGGTCACCGAGTCGCTCAGCATTGCATCACGGCTATCCACTAAACAAAAGTAAATAATTAAACATTGTGTATTAGTAGGAAAAGCAACAATCGAGCAAAATCGACTGTAAGGATGTTAAATAAAAGTGGGGTAAATATTATTAAGATTCAATAATACAAGAAATATATTTTAAAATAAATTCAAAAATAATCTTGGTCTGCCTGGGATACACAATCTCCAAAAACTTTTAAAAAATGATGTGAAATGTACTTACAGTAGTTAAAGTTGTGGTACTGCAGAAGGCCAAAGATGCACAGAGCCAGAATGAAAATGCTGCGCATATAAAAATTGTTGCGTTTCCGTCCCATGGCCCCGGTATTGGGCAGGGGTATCAGTACACGACCTTCAAAATATATATGTATGTATATGGGTTAGTTAACAAGTTACCATCGATCCATTTCCTAAGTAATTACCTCTCATTTTTGACATTTTATCAGCGACCTGCTTCTGAGTTGCTAACAAATGCCTACTAAGCAGGCTCTTTTATTTCGCCATCTGAAATTGGGTGAAAAACAATATTTTGTACATAACATTCAAGTGATATCAATGAAATCAGATAGCAGAATATTATTCAAAAAACTCATTAGTAAATATCTAAAAATATTTGTTTCTGACAGTCTTTCAGAGAAAAGTAGACAGGTATATCTTGTACACATGGAAGAAGGGTATACTCATACAATAAGCAGGGAATTTGATGAAGAATGTATTAAACATGACGGCTTAAATATTTTAAGTTGAATTGTATTTTTATTATAAAAGTTTCAAATAAGAGTTATTTTATAATTTCCAAGTAAAAATATTAGTTTTTTTATATTTTTATTATAAAAGTTTCAAATAAGATATATATTATAATTTTTCTATTCAAGTTTCCTATTTACACCAATAAAAGTAAAAATTAATTTAATAAATACAAAATAAAATAATAAAAATCATTATCAGAATACCCCATCCAAAGATTGTATATCTCATACATCAGATAAGTTCGTTCGGCTTTGGCATTTTTATACTCAAAAATCTTATTTGAGATGGGTTTACCCTGGTAGAGAGTGTCTCCCAGTCAATCACTCTCTTTTGATAATGCCAATGGAATCTTATAACCCTCAAATATATAACTAAATGCGTTTTTTTAATCCAGAAATTGCACAGTTACAAAATGAACAATAAGTCATGAATATGAGTGTTTATGAGTACGAGTATCCGAGTACGTATGAATAAATTGTTCTGCTCGAAATGGCACACAATTGCGAACCGGGCTTCGGTTGGAATCTCATAATACTCATACGACATGTGGGCACTTGAATATGCCTAGGTGATTAGCTTGAAGCTTTAAGCCTATGAACGTCCATAGTCGTCACAACTTAAGCATTTTCAGACTGAGGAAGGGCGAAGGAGAGGGCGGATCAGATTGGCCTCCCAGCGACACGTAGTCGTTGCGTGTTTTGTCGCCCGTCCCGGGATTGACGAGGAAAGACGTCGGGGTTTGTAAAGTGGGCGATCGCGGCCTCGCGTCAATTGGCATAAAAATAGAATATATATTTGGCGAATGCGATGTTTGACGAAATACTTGTACTTATATTTATAATTTCTTAGAATTCAAAATGCATTTGACAGACAAGTGCTACAATAAAGAAGAGTTTATCATCGATCAGACATAAAAAAACAATTATTAAATATGTTGAAGAATCATTTGCTTGTTATCGAAAACGAAACTTGTCTGTATCTTTAATATTACAAAGACTCCAACTCATTCAGCATACAGTTAGTCAAGTAATTTTTTAAACAAAACTGAAAATTTACACATTTTATTTATATTGTAGTTGCATATGTTTCTTGAAACAAACGTCAAATCAATAATGAGATCCGTTGGAAATAAATATTATAAAATAATATAAATAATTTTTTACAAAAAAAATAAATATGTGCATTTTTATTTAGCTACAAAAAAATTACTTGACTAACTATATAATTAAAAATGTATTTTAGTATTATGATTGAATGTTGAAACTAAAATTGGGACACACATGATGTTTAAAATGTGTTTAAATTATGAATAACGACTGACACAGAAGGTTTTTTTATTGTAACTTTAATTCAATTCTTTAATTATAACATTTAACATTTTTGATTTTTATTTTAAAACTGAATTTATTACAGATTAGGCTTTTAAGATATGTGAGTGAGCAACTTTTTGTCATCAACTAACAATTGTTTAAGTTGTAAACTTTTATAAATATTTGACATCTATCGACGGTGTGGTTTTATCAGCTACTGAAGGAGCCATTCCCTGTTATAGGTACAAATCTCTAATAATCCCTCCGACCCTACAGCATATTAATTTATCGTCTGTTGTGGCAAAAAAGTAAATTGAGTACAAATTCGATTCCATAACATAAATTTCAGCAAATGAAATGAGATAGTAAAAATGGCTCAAAGGCGTTTGAGCATAGGGAAAGTATTACTATGTCAATGGTTCCCTTCCTTTGTGGTCTATCAAGTAAACCACTCGGTAAACATCAATTTGAAGCAATAAAAATGCATGGGCTCATAAAAAGAACTGTAATTGATTGTAACCCCCGTTCGTCCGCCCATTAAATGTCATGGCAACAACAACAAACATTAGAAGTTTCCATTCTTATTTTTTCCTTTTATTAATGAAATCAATGAACTTCCATAAATAGCAGAGAGTAGAGTACTTAGACAGAAACTTTTAATTGGGGGCGTTCTCGATGCCCCGCCCCCTTAAAAAATGACATATTTCACAGCGCAGAGACGGAAATCATACACTTGACTTTGAATTTGAACTAAGACAACGATTGTTGATTAAAGAGAGTCGAGTGTACAATGGTCTCAAGTGCATGTGTACTCAAAAGTATCAGGTGTTAAAGCGAGAGGGGAAACGTTGTTGAGGGGGCAGAGAGAGAGAGAGAGAGAGAGATATGTAAACACAAAATTCAAGCAAAACAGACCCACATTTATTTATTTTCAGTCTGCATGTTACGAAATACACACTACATAACTGTCAAAAGTGCTCACACAGCAGCAAAACCAAAGGCAAAAAAATACAAAACGAAAAGACAAACACAAAATCAAATGCAAATGCAAAAGCAAATACAAATACAAAATCAAGGCAAAGCAAAGACAGTGCGAATACAAATTCGCCGCATGCTTTGCATTGTTTTTTTGTTATTGCTCTCGTTGTTGTGGCTGCTATTGTTGTAGTTGCTAAATTTTTAAGCATTGTGCTTATTTATTGACCATTGGACGAGTCTATTTGTTAAAGGGGAGGAGTTGACTTACCTTTGGCTAAATTTGCAAGTGCGCAATGTTTTCGTTTTTGGCTCTGCTTCGTCTGTCGGCATCGTTGTTGTCCAATCGATTTTTCAGACGCCCCAAGTCCAAGTCTGTTTGTAGCGTAACGAATAACGGAAATTGAGCGCGCGTTTAAATTGCTGAGGCAGCTTCAATGTTATGCCAATTTCAAGCATTTTGCATAAAGGTTCCTTTAGATTTGCTTAATTGTCGTCGCAGTCATTACATTTCTCTGTTGCTCTTCTTGTTGTCGTTGTTGACTGAGATTCACACAGATTCGATTCACATTTGTGTCATACAAAAACACACAACACGGATAGCACACAACCGCATTTAGTTATGTACATTTTGAAGATACTCTTATTGCTACATTTCAAAAGCCCGTTTTTATTTGATTAGGCTATTCGTTTTATGCAAATTAATCTATTTACTTTCCGTTTTCTTTGAAGCTCACCAAAATATTTCACCGACTCTCGTCCGCTGCTCGACAAATGTATCTTTCGGATCGCTCTCACGACTGAAATTAAATTGAACAGCTGTGTTGAGTTGCTTCGGTCAGGGAGGGGAAATGGCAGCCAGTGTTGCCAACTCAGTTTTTTTCCGCCACATATGATGTTTTTCGAATGTCAATCGCGTTTTGGCTTTTTTTAAATTAAAAGAACTACTAGAAATATTTCAAATTATTACAACTAGATTACTGTTGTAACACTGTTGCAACTACAAAATGCACCAAAAAATGACAAATATGTAACAGCCGTTTGCCGCGCAATTCTTAAATTTATTATTTTTCAATGTGAAATAATAAAAAACAATGTGAAGCAGCTTATGATCGATAAGTTATTAAGTTGTATTTATTATTTGAATTAAATATTAATAGTCGAGCCCCAGAGTGACCATATATTTAGTTATATTAAATCGATTATTCTTTAATAAATGATAAGCCAAACAGTTAAAAAATAAACTAATGAGCTAATTATTTATGTAGATTTGTAACTAAATCACTTCGTAATAAATTAAGCTCAATTTTGTATAATTTTCTGGTTTTGGCAAGTTGTCAAAGCTGTTATTGTGTGTTTAATAATTTACAGATCTGTTGTTCAGAATTCCGTTTTTTATAAATTATTCAGTAAAAACAAATTTTATATTCAATTTATGAAAATTCAGAGTGTGAATGTAACAACTTGAATTATTAATATTCCCCGCGCAAATAATATGCCACCCTGGAAGTATATCGCAGGTTGTATCTGCCTATCGAGTGCGATAACTCGATAATTTCTAAGTTGCTTTGGATTTGGAATTGCAGCCTTGGTTTGTGCTTGAGCGAGCGACCAACTTTTTTATTCCAAAAATATACGGACGCGCGTGAATCATTCGCGACGAATCGACTCACGACACGCATAAATCGAGTGTACATATAATATATAGGAAATATTCATATTCGAATTTCAATTACACGTATACGCACGCATTCGCCTCATAGAATTTTGGATTATTGCTGTCGTTGTCGTCGTTGCAGTATTTACGCCCCAGCCTGCCGCCTGCTCCCCGCCCCCGTCCGTCCGTCTGTCTGTCGTTTGCCCCGTCGACAGTGTCGAGTGTGTTACTAAATTTGTATTAATAGTTGTGTTCTCTGTGTGTCCCCAACAAAATGTTCAGTTTTCTGAAGCGCGAGACTCGCACCCAGGAGGTGGTCGAGAATGTCATCGGTGAGCTGAAAAAGATTTATCGAAGCAAACTGTTGCCGCTGGAGGAGCATTATCAGTTCCATGACTTTCATTCGCCCAAATTGGAGGATCCCGACTTTGATGCCAAGCCCATGATACTGCTGGTGGGACAGTACTCGACTGGCAAGACGACCTTCATTCGCTACCTGTTAGAGCGCGATTTCCCAGGCATTCGAATTGGACCCGAGCCGACGACAGATCGCTTTATTGCCGTCATGTACGATGACAAGGAGGGCGTCATACCCGGCAATGCGCTCGTCGTCGATCCGAAGAAACAGTTCCGCCCCCTGTCCAAGTATGGCAACGCGTTTCTCAATCGGTTCCAATGCTCGAGTGTTGCGTCCCCTGTGCTAAATGCCATTTCCATTGTGGACACGCCCGGCATTTTATCCGGCGAGAAGCAGCGCATTGATCGTGGCTATGACTTCACTGGCGTTCTGGAATGGTTTGCGGAGCGTGTGGATCGCATCATTCTGCTCTTTGACGCACACAAATTGGATATATCCGATGAGTTCCGACGCTCCATTGAGGCTCTCAAGGGCCACGATGACAAAATCCGTATCATTCTCAACAAGGCGGACATGATCGATCATCAGCAACTGATGCGTGTCTATGGCGCGTTGATGTGGTCTCTGGGCAAGGTTCTGCAAACGCCGGAGGTGGCACGTGTTTATATTGGTAGCTTTTGGGATCAACCGCTGCGCTTCGATGCGAACCGTCGGCTCTTCGAGGATGAGGAGCAGGATCTATTCCGGGATCTGCAATCTCTGCCCCGCAATGCGGCGCTCCGCAAGCTCAATGATCTGATCAAGCGAGCCCGCTTGGCCAAGGTCCATGCCTTCATTATTGCCGAGCTGCGCAAGGATATGCCTTCGGTGTTTGGCAAGGATAGCAAAAAGAAGGATCTGATTAAGAATCTTGGCCAGGTGTATGATCGCATTCAGCGTGAGCACTCCATATCACCTGGTGACTTCCCGGACATTAAGAAAATGCAGGAAGTCCTGCAGCATCAGGACTTTACAAAGTTCCATTCCCTCAAACCGCATCTGCTGGACATCGTGGACAACATGCTGGCCAAGGATATTGCGAGACTGATGGAAATGATACCTCAGGAGGAAATGACGCTCGTCAACGAGCCCATTGTAAAGGGTGAGTTCAACCTATAAATTATATCTAACTATTGGGAACCTATACAATTGTTTCGTTCCATTCGGATTGTTTTCATATTCTCGTCCAGCAATCGCAGGTAACTTTTAAAACTGCACTGCTCGTCACCTTGCCACATCACCACATTGCCTCTCGCTGCACTTACTGTATGCCCGCATCCGTACCTGTTTCTGTACCGTCCCCGCACCCGTATTTTGCACCCTCGACTTATGACCTACCCTGCACCCAATTCTGAGAGTTGCCTTCGTTGCGATAAAATTATCGTCTGGCAATTTGAAAGGCGCGTTAAATCGTTCGATTCTTTGCCCTCATGCTTCTCTTGACTTGACTTGGATTGTTCTTTTTTTCACATTACTTGATTCTTGGTGGAGGAAATCCCCATTCTCAATTGACTACAAATATCAAAGCGGCATTTGTATTACAAACTATAAAGCTGTGTTTCTTCAACGGGAATGTCGGGAAATTTCACTATGCATAGAAAGATTTTCCCAGCGAAAGTTTCGTTTTGCAGTCTTGGCTGAAAATTTAATTTAAATAACACCCCCAAAGCCACAAGAAATTGTTTGAAACGGTAAAAAAAAAAAAAAATTAATTGATTCTGAATATTTTAAGAATTTTAGGAGCTGTAGTTAAAAACAGCTTAATTTTTTACTGGAATTTCGGAAAACTCCAATCCCAAGTCGAAAATAATCAGTTGACAACAGATTGCCTTTTTTAAAGAATAATATTCAAAGAGTTTCAGAATTTTAAATAGGTCGAAGATTGTAAGAACTGCTGTTAGAAACAGCTGCCATTTAGTAACAAACTAACTTTCAGGAGAATTTTGGGAAATTCATCACATCAAGAAGAAATGATTAACACAATGTTTTCCCATTGAAAGTTTTACTTGTCATTGAAATAGTTTCAACAAGTTAATCTATAAAGTTGTTCAACAATCAGGGTATACTAACAATTACTTAATAATTAAAGGTCAGAGGGCAACACTCAAATGCAGTTGGAAAGCGATCAGTTAATGTTTTGACTTCAATTGTAAGTCTGCTTTTTCGCCAGAAACTCCAACAAGCGAAAATGCTGCAAAAAATAAACATAAAAATTAAAAAAACGCCAAGTTGACCCAGTTAACAAATAGTCATGCCAAATAGTGGAAAACAAGTTTGCTGGCACACACACACACACAAACAAACATATACAGATATACAGATAGTAAGTGCGAGCGAGAGATGGAAATGTATCTAATAGATGCAGCAATTACAATTTAACTGTTTAGCGGCGCATGCAGGCACAAATGAAAGTTGAAGGAGTTTTCATCATGGCCATTTCCACATGCTTTCCAACTGTGCCTCAGAATCTTGGGCAGCTTCCTCTTTTCTGCACTTATGTAATGTGTGCTAACTCAAATGCCATATACCAATTGCTACGTAAACATTCGTGATAAGAGCGCGTCGCTGATAAGAAAATAAATAGCACACTTTGTGCTCCTCGGCTAGACGCACTTTTTAGCAAATTGGAAATGGAATGGAAACATATTATATACTATATATAAAAAAAAAGTATCTTAAGTTTAGGTAAATAGTCGGGTTTATTCTCATATCTAGCTCAAATATGGGAATGGAGCTTAGGGCGTGGTCGTACATATCTAGCTATAAGTGTTAGTCTATATTCTATTATCAGAACTGAACGCTTTCGTCATGTTGGAATGATAACAAAATATCGAACCCCATTGTGGGTATGATGTAAGCAATGACTGAAAATATATAATGTCAATGGAGGCATTCGCATGACTCACTGAGAATGAGAAATGGAAGTGGAAATGGAACCAGTCAGAGACCCCTCCTAAGTGTGGTACAGTTAGACATGCCACTTACATATATATATGTACATACATATGTATATATATATTCACTTATTTGAACATTTCACAGTTGAGCGACGAGCAGATAGTTAGACAGAGACTGACCATAGACGCGTCCAGATCCAGATTCGGATCCAGGCAACCATGACGATAATGAGCACGCATTAAACTGAAAACTAACCAAAAGCGTTGCCAAGTAAAACACACAAATCATAGAGAAAACATTTAAAAAAAAACTATTACTAAATGACAAGCCGATAGTTACTCATTAATCTAAAACAGTGTTGTCCAACATTTGTTATTATTAAATGCCAGACTAACAGTTACTAATTAATTTCAATTTGCTCATGATATTTAAATTATTTTCGGATAATTACAATGTAAATTACATAATCTTACTATCAGTGATTGTTGATATTTTTATAATCAGCTTATCATAGCTTCTATTATTCAATGTCAGACTAACACTTACGCATTAATCTAAATTTATTTGCTTAAAATATCACAAATAACTTGAATTTATTATGATTAATATTAGATTTTTTTAATGATCATTATGACTTGTTTGCAGCTGTTGCTCTTAATTATTTTCTGAGAATATGACAAAATAATTAACTTACTATGCATCAATAATTATGGAATACTTCCTATTACTAAATGCCAGACCAACAGTTACTCATTAATATAAAATTATTTTCTTAAAATATTCAACATAATTTATCAGTTAGATATTTTTGTATATCATTTGTGACTGGTATCATATGCTTGACTTACAGTTACTCATTAATCTACAACTATTATTTTTGACAGTATAACAAAATTTAGATATTTGTAAACCCATCTATGAAATACTATCATTAATCTAAAATTCTAAAAAAAAACCTCCAATAAACATAATTAAAACTATACTTATGACTAATATGCACTAGTGCTTATTAATTTATAGGGTATTAAGTAGTAATCGCTAAGCTTGTTATGCACATATAAAAAGTGATTATAATTGTCGCCTTTATGAGGGAAGGGGCGGAAAATGTAATTGTTGTTATTCTGTTTGTTTGTTTGTCTCGCTGTGACCTCTGAACCTTTTATCGTTATGTGTTTGGCTGTGTGTGTGTGTGTGTGTTATGTTGGCCATGTTCTAGCTACTGTTTGACTTTGGTTCCATTCGAGAGTGGAGTTCAAGGTCTCCGGGTGCTGTTGCCCCATTTACACGTCCATCGTTTGCTTTAAGCACCTGTTTGTCTCCACAATGAATTGTTTATTGCAGCTGCATGTGCCTCTGGGTCTAACTAACTAATTATAGACCCAGTTAAGAGACTTGTTTGTTGTGGCTACTATTGTCTTGGCATTTGCCTTATCGCGGTTGCCAGGCGCTGCCTTTTAAATACAACAAAGCTACATTTATAGATAAAAATCAATGCAAGTGACTCTTATCAATTCAAACTAAAAAAAATTGTTAGATTTTGCCTTACTTCTTTTTAGCACTTCTCTAATTTCCAACAACAAAGCAGCGCTAAAAAAATCAATTTGATGAGCGTAGAGTAAACAAGATATGTATTATTGGATTAATAATACTTGTGTATAAAAGCACATGACTTTTAAAACTAAAAAGGTTTGCCGTGTATAATATTATATTTTCTATGCATGAATAACAAATGTGTTTCCCCACAAGGAGTGCTAATTATAAGAGCGGAAGATGACAACAAATAAAAATATACATATGCACTTTCATGTCGATATTTGTATACTCTTGCCAAGGTCTTAAAACAATAGTTTACTTTAGATTTATATGTTTACCGCCAACTTGAAGCAGCCGACAAAAGTTATATAAAATCTTAATTAAAACTAAGAGGTAAAAGAGTTTAAAAGACTGTTTGTTTGATTCTTCTGACAAGTTATCTGAGTATCTGGATGCTGATAGTATAAGTCGGTCACATATCTATGTAGATAACAATTAGATAACAACTTTTACCTTGCATAATAATACAATTAGTTTTACTATAAATCATGGCATTAAGCTGCTGTAGTCGGCTTTTAAGCCAAGCCCAAATGCAACCCATTCAATTCTAATTTCAATTGCATTGCACACACAGATACACATATACATATATATAGATACACACTCACACACTCGCATACAGTCGGCAACCTGAGGCCGCGTATCAATTTGTGTTGTTATGCGGCGCCGACTTGGCGCGTGTTTCCATTAAGTGGACTCATCCTTTAGCGAATGTGAAATTGAAAAGATTCTCGGGGCGCATTTGAATGGAACTTGCACTAAACGCAGGAAGAAAGCATTTATTTGATGATCTATGTACATATGTACATAAATATATGCTAGAGAAATTTCTTCAATGATCAATTTGAGACTAGACTAGACTAGAATTGTGTGGTCCACTTGAATGATCTTCTAATTAAACGATTAACACATTTGCCATGACCTTGTAGAAAGTATTCCATATATTATATTATATAGAGATACATTTCGGCGAAAATCGCAGCGAATTTTTAAAAGCCACAAAGTGATGTCATGTGATCGCGATTGAGAATGCGTCATACTAAATATAATGTTCAATCAATTGTCATTTAGTTTGAGGTAAAATGAAACTAAAATACAAGTGAAAAGTGATTTCCGTTCAACTCAAAAGGTCACATTTCGTGTCAAATCTGTAATACCCACTGTAAGTGTATAGGAAACATAAAACTCCACTCGCTCGTTCGTCAATCAGAGAAGTGAATGAACTTGGACGCTTAAAATTACACTGACTGTGAGATGCAATGCGAAAAGAAACCCCCAAAGGAATGCGCTGATAAAATGACTAAGAAACAAGACAAACTGAAAACGGAAAAATCAAAGTCAAGAACAACGAATCGACGACAAATCAAGAAGCTAATTTTGTATGTCGATTTCGAGAGGTTTCAACGATTTGTTTTCTTTATCTTTACATAGTTTGATTTACAAATTTAGCTTTAGCTTCAATTTGTTTCTACTGCATTTCCGTTGCACTTTTGTTGTTCTGTGGGCAATTGACCTCAGAATGGGATAAGAACAGAGGGAAACTTTAGTAAACAATAGTTCAGGGAACTGATATAAGTGATAATAGAAGCAAAAGTATTTTTACAACAACTAGAATTGTTTCTATTATATTATTACTGTACGTAGTTCTAAGTAAACAGATGATAAACTTCTTAAAAGTAGTCTATTTAATCTGAGAGTTATTCGGCATAAGCATTTCCTCATCTCACAATAACGTGACATTCTGACTCGCTGGTTAACTGTACAAATTTCATCACCACGCACTCTATATACACCCTGTAAATATAAGATTGGGGGTATTATAGCACTATGCAAATTTATGTAACAGATAAGAAGAAAGCAACAAAGTGTCTAAATTTTCTCAATTAAAAATAAGTAATGAATTCCAAACACAGTTTTATAGATATTGCCTTGAACTTTGGTATATTCATATTTATATTTTACTTGGCTTTTTATTTATTACGATCGTATAATAAACACAGAAGTTATAGTTTAACTGGTTTATATATAGGAAGAAGAAGCAGCAGATGCATATGTATGGAAATACACGGAATTACTAAACAGAACTGATTACAGGGTATATCAGAGAAGGGCACACTCGACCGCTGTCTTGTCACTTGTTTTTTTCCAACGTTTTTGTTTGCTTATCTACTTGTAAATATCATATCATATGGCAAATATGTATAGGAGTATGTGTACGAGTGTGTACACTGTACAGTGAACACATTTGCAATATCACAATGTTTAGCAATATGTCGCTAAAAAGTTTCTACACACTTTTGCCAGATCTGAGTTCTCTCAGTTCTTCTTCAGTTGGTTAGTTCTTTTCATTTTGACAATGGCACACTAATTTCTTGTAGATTTCCAAATGTGCGTCACGCTCAAGCACCAGAAATTCAATCGCTCTCTGTCTGCCTTTTGTGAACTTAATTTCTTTTTATTGCATACTGCAGAGGAGATGGAGGATGAGGAGGAGTTCGATATCTCCGAGGAGCCTCAGGCCCTCACTCCGGGCACCCAAAGTGCTCAATTTGCGGAACGCTTCGATCGTTGGCTGCACAATCTGCGTCAGCAGCAACTTAGATTGTTCAGCAGCTGCACAAGTAGAGTAGGCAATGTCGAGAACGAGCATGAGAACGATGCAGGAGCTGAGATCAATCCCGTTCCCAATCTCGACTCACAGCCAGAGGCAGCTATTGATGTAAGCAAGTTAAACTATTTGTCGAACGTCGCCAGTTTTTGTATCTATTGCATTTTATAAAACTATCTTAAAAGCCGCAAATAAATAAATTGAAGGAGGGCATACTTCCAAGTTGCAACATGCAGCGCCACAATCGTTGATTGTTGCACTTAAAGTAGGTAGCCAAAGTACGTACTTAAGTCCGTCGTCCATCGTCCATCGTCCGACATCTCGGTCTCGCCTTGGTCACAAGACGCCGGCGTTGCGACGTCAATTGGAGTCTAAACGATCTGAAGGTTTTTAATTGCGCCTAATTGAATGTTTGTGCACGGCAACGCACCGAGCAACTTAGATTACATGCTTAATTAAAATATATGTATATAATACTTGTCTACTCGTTTATTTGTATTGCTTGACCTGTAATGGAGGATGAAATTGATTCTGAAACTAATTTAATTCCATTTCTCATTTTGCATTGCAGGAGGTGCCTTCGAGGGTGTCATCGACGACAATGTCTCACCATTCGGCTACATGAAGGGCGAGGGCATCGATGCTGGATACGGAGAGCACGAATGGATATGCAACAAGGACAAGCCACGCACAGATGCCATCTTCGACGGGCTGGGACCGGTTGATGGCAAAATATCCGGCTCAAGTATGTATCTCCAGATCGTAACGTTTTTGAACAATTAACTAATCCATTGTTCATATTTACAGCTGCCAAGCAAGAGCTCATCAAATCGAAACTGCCCAACTCTGTGCTTAGCAAAATCTGGAAATTGTCTGACATTGATTGCGATGGTTTTCTGGACATCGATGAGTTTGCGCTGGCGATGCACTTAATCAATGTCAAGCTGGACGGCTGTGAGCTGCCCAATACGCTGCCGGAGCACTTAGTACCACCGTCAAAGCGTTTCGCTTAATGCTAATAGCATCTATAGCATCAAGGCCTATCCGAAAAGCACACACACATACACACAAATCCCCCACAAGACGGAAATTTGCTGGCAACTCCTACGTGAAAAATGCTGCACTCTGTTTTCTTTTTCTTTCCTCAATCGATGACAAAACAGATACTGTCTTTTTATATGTACTTTATTCGTCTATAAAATTTGCTGTTTTGGGGTATTATTATAACTCAGAAATGCAAGCATTATAGCCCAATATATCAGCAACCATGAATTCATAGAATTTACACAACAAATATTTTTGGATAATAATCAATTTTAAATTGTAAAGCGATAGGAATTAATGATGAATGAAAAAAAAACGGAAACAGAAACAGAAACTAAAAACTAGCTAGTGCAATTATACAAAAAATATTACAGTCCAGCATGTGCGCCGCCTAGTTATCCAACTTCACTGTTGATTTAAGAAAAAAGTACATAATAAATAAACACTTGTTTAATTATAATGAGAAGGCACGAAATGAAAAAGTATACAATATGTAGGTTTAAATATGTTTATGCCCCTTGAAATTTGCCTAAAACTGAGCCACTTTTGATATAAATATTTTATATATACAAGTATATATATATACAATGCATTGAAGTCGGTTTAAAATAACATATTTATTTGCAATCTTGTTTAATTTATCAAAATGCTCCACGCATGCAATGAATGTTGTGCAATTCTAATTGTTGGTTTACTAAAGCAAATCATTGCCTTTGCTTCTTATTTAGTGAATTCTTGAATATTATTAATGTGAAATGAAAATTTGATTTAAAAACTTGTATAAAATAAATAAAATGAAAATTTTTTAAATGTGCTGTTTTTCTGAAATATTTCTAAACGGTTTAAGTTTGTTATATTCAACAAACAAATCAGATAAAATTTCAAAATGTAACGATCTTTTTTAAATTTAGCAGAGCTTTAACAGAAACCATAATAACACTCTGTAAACTTTACGTTACGCAGCTTTCGATATCGATAGTCGTCATCGATTACAAAAATTCTTGCGCATTTAGCCGGCATTACATTTAACAAGATAAGATAGTCTTCGTTTTTCACTTTCAGTTAGTTAAACAAGTTAGTATAAAGTTTATACAATGGCCACCTACGAGGAAGTAAAGGATATTCCCAATCAGAAGGCCAAATATTTAATAGATGTGCGCAACAAGTCGGAGCTGGAAGAGACAGGCACACTGCCCGCCAGCATTAACATTCCCTGTGAGTAGTAAAGACCCTAGCTTAACTTACTAAGGAAATTCATTAGTCACACCTTTTCAATGGTAGTGCCTGATTTGGAGAAAGCTTTAAACTTACCAGATGCCGATTTCGAAAAGGCTTACGGTCGAGCAAAGCCCACCAAAGATGCCGTCATAATATTCTCTTGCAAAGCTGGCGGACGTGCCGCTCGTGCTGCAGATCAGGCCAAGACTCTGGGCTTTTCCAAGTAAGTAATTGCCTACGTACAAGCTCATACATAAAAATGTATATTTATTTACATAAAACTCAATACAATTACAGTGCCAAAGCATATGCCGGCTCATGGACAGAATGGGAACAAAAACAGGGAAAATAAACTGTACGCCCAAAAAGGCACATATACAAATAATTACAATAAAAATCATGCGTGAAATTTGATAACCTATAAAAAACAAGCCTAGACCTTGACTTCCTGCAGCTCACCCCAGCTGCGACCTATTTTCAGCTTCACCCTCAGCGGCACATTTATTTTAACGCAGTTTTCCATTGTGAGACATAGGATTTTTGCTACTTTCTTTGCTTTCTCCACGGGCACCTCGAATATAAGTTCATCGTGCAGATGTAACACCAAATTAACAGAGTTTTCAGCTAAACCAAGTTTTTCCCGATAACGTCGAATGCTCTTCTCCATGGACAAAATTGCATTTTTGGCTATATCTGCAGCTGAACCTTGGATAGATGAATTAACGGCCTGGCGTTCGGCTTGCTCTGCAAAAATCATGGGTTACAAACTGTTTATAATGAGACAACACGAGAATACACACTCTTCAGCTGTGGTTCGCCACTGTTGATGTGATCCAGGTAGCGTCGTCGACCAGTTATAGTCTCCACATAGCCATGATTGCGCGCAAAGTTGACTACTCTCATGGTATACTCTCTGAAATCACATAGACTTGATATAACTGCTTCAATAATATTTCTCACTGTCTCACTTGATGCCAGTGTATGCTAAATGGAACTGCTCTGATATCATCTGTGCCTCTTGCTCGGTGCATTTAAGTGCTTCGGCCAAGCTGCGCATTCCCATGCCATAGACAATGCCGTAACAGATCTGCTTGGTGCCGTTGCGTAGTTGTTCTGATACTTGCGATTCCGATATCTTATTCCAATGCGCTGCAATGGCTGTAAACAGATCCTGCGATGAGTTCATCACCTTCAACAGCGCCTTGTCCTGCGACAAATGTGCCAATATCCGCATCTCTAGCTGGCAAAAGTCTGCCGAGAGCAGACAGCGCTTGTCATCCATTGGCGAAAATGCGCTTCGACAAGATATGTTGATCTTCTCGTTGTTCAATTCAACTTCAAAGTCCTTGGCCACATTCTGCAGATTGGGCTCGGACATCGATATACGTCCGGTGGCCGTATACGTAATACTCTGGCCATGCACCCGGTTATTCTGACAGCATTTGAGCAGTGGTTGCATGTTCTTGGATAATAGCATGCTCAGCTTCCGGTAGCTAACTATTAGCTGTGATATGGGCGAGTCCAGTTTCTCTAGAATTTGTCGGGATGTACTAACGCGTCCATTTGCCTTGCGATGCAGTCCCAATACCTTGGCAACCGCCTGGGCGGAACCCAAATTAAAACGCGACCCATGAAGCTCATAGATTTTGCTCTCTACTTTCTTCATTGTGCCGAGCATTTGCTGAAAGAGAAGCTGCAATCGATGCTCCTTGGCTGGAAAGCCCGTGCATTCCATGTTACACAGCGACACTTGAATGGGCATCTCCACTTCTGTAATAGGAATCAATTGTGAGTGAGTTTACTTATGACCCTACACAAGTTTGTGGAAACTTACTTCTAAAGAACTTGAGCAAGTGTCCAGAGCCAATGCGTTCCAGATTCTCGATCTGCCCGTTGAGTATGTGCACCGTGACGCATGCCTCGATGGAGGATCGCACCTTGGGCATTATGGCGCTGCTGGCATCCAGACCATAGCTACTATATCCACGCCCACTGCCACAAAGATTGGACAATGCTGTACACTCAGGGGCGAACTGCTGGCACTGCAAAGATCAGAAGAAAATCAAGTAAGAAAACTGTAGTTGAGTCACTGACTCTAAAATACCCATTACTCGATTAAAATAATTGAATTGTACCAATGAATTTTAAGCTTCAACAGTGACAAATAATTGCATACATTTAGGAATACCTGCCTCTATATTTATCAGATCTTCACCATCAAAAAGAGCCTTCGACTTACCATATTTTGAAAGCTGAGCGATCTGTCGGGCTGCAACAGCCAGTTGCCCACCTTGGGATCCTCTAGCATAATGTTAATCCTCTGCAATTGAGGCAGAGCATGACGCAGTGTCTTCAGCTGCTCTTTGCCATCGTGCATCAGTAAAGTTAGCTCCTGTTTTTCCATCAAATTGCACAACTCCTTTACTTTTACCTCGGTGCTGATGAGTTGGGACTCCTCCGGTTGTAGGTTCATGTAATAAGCCACGTTATCCGCCAGACAAAAGGCGACACCTGCTATAAAGAAGCTGTCGTCCACCTGAAAGAGTATCTCTGTGCCAGCAGCTGCTTCTCGTTGTTCAGCCGCAGCTACTTGGTTAATCAATAGATTGGCGCCAATTAAAGGCTTACGTCTTCCCGCCTGGGCCTGTAATCCAACACTGAATCCACAGCGAGTCGCCTTGTGCAGCTCCTCAAATGCCAATTGAAAAAGTTTCCGATTGCCGCAGATGTTAACGATGTCAATGCTGCTAAAATTGGAAGCATTCTCATCCGTCTTGGAGCAGCTGAGTATATGCGATGCATTAAGCTGAAGAGGATGCTTCAACAGCGAGTTTTCTAAGGATAAGTTGGAGAGTTCTATTGATGAAGCGGCATTCTCCGATGGCTCATCTACTACTTCGGGCTCTGGTTGTGTTGGCTTTGATCTGGGAGTTTGTCTGCGCTGGGAACGCATTAGACGAGATGCATGCGGCGTTTGGACACTACAGCTAACTGGTTCCTTTGGCTGTGAGCTTGGAATCTCATCCGTATCAGCTGGCATCTTTGATTCGGCTGCAGTGAGCGCTGCTGTTAAACCTGTGCTCAGCATGAAGGAGTCGTCTCCCGTAAAGAGATCCTGCTCAACAGTGGGTGTTTTTTGATGATTTCGTGGACTGCGTCGTGGTAACCGCATTGGTGTGTTGTTTCTGATTTTGCTCTTGCTTTCGGTGTCCACCCTTTTGGGTGTAGTTGATTCAGTGCTTTTGGTTGGTGACTTGAATTCACTTTTCACATTACTCTTACATTTGTTCTCCTTATTGCTGTCCAGTTTTGTTGTTGGTGGCGTAGATCCGACCATAATCTCCGCTGGGGCATTACTAGGCAAACCTTGGCGAACGTTTTCCATTTCCGCACGTCTCTTGTTTATTTTCATCATGGCAATGCGACGCCGTTCCTCCATTTCCTTTTTAAGCAGCTCTTTTCGACAGGCTTCGCTTGTGCTGGGTTTCTCCGCCACTTCCACAACAGGTGCATTCACCTTGACTGTGTCAATTGTGTTAAGCTGGTTGGATTCTGTTAGTGGCTTTAATGCTGAGAGTGTATCTGTAGCCATCGACAGCTTTGTTGGAGGATTCAGCTGAGGTTCGATCTCTACAGCATTTTGCTTTGGATCCGCTTTTATTTGTAGACTTTCACTGGGCTTTTGCAGATGTTTATTAATTGGTGTCTTTTGTAATTTGATCTGCCCAGCAAACTGGATTATTTTTGGGTTTTCTTCGGGTTTATGTAGGACTTTGCTCATCGGAATCTTCGTCAAATTTTCGGGCTGAGCACCATTGTTAAATCTTGGGTTTTCCTTGACCTTCTGCTGTGAATTACTCATTGGAATCATTTGCTTTTGCGGCTTTTTAATCGTTGAAATCTTCTGCAACTTTTCGGACTCAGCAGGGACGTGATCGAGCTTGCGTATTTTACGTGGGGACTCCTCGCCTGCATCTCGTTGTGCGCTCTCTGAAGACTTGCGTTTGTTTTGTGAGCTAATCAACTCTTGCTTTGGATGTTCCTCCTCAACTGACATGTGCAGTTGCTCGACTTGTAAATTACTCCCAGTTGCCTTTAAGCCTGCATCCGTTGTTGTGGTTGGCGCCACTTGTGACCACTGAATATTTCCGACTCCAATCTCATATTGCACAAACTGTCGTGCTTCGGTGATTAACAATTTGGCTGCCTCGGCAACTGTCATGCCAGCTTTTCCAGTGATAAAGAAGTTCCTGGCCGAGTTACGCTGTTCAGTTTCGAGCGCATTCTCATTATCGTGCTGTTTGGCTGAGTCGAAGCTTAGAGAATTAAAAAGCAACTGCTCTAAAGCCAGCACATTGACATTGGCCAGCTCCACAAGACTGGTGATGCCCGCATCGAATAGAGCTCGCGCACGCTTGTGGGTCAGGTCAGGGAGACGCATCAGATCGATGAGATCGCGGTGAATGCCAAAGTAAAGGCGATCCTTGAACTGGGAGACAACCAGAGAGAGTGTTGACCATTGCAAGGAATTGCAAAAGGCGGTCACAATACCCGCAAATGTGGACGACATTTGCTGTAGACTCTGCAACATGCCGCGCTGGCATTTGAATTTATGGGCCACCACATTGATGGGCGTTTCGTTGACCAGCTCCTGCAGGGCCAGAGCTGTGTAGAAGCTGCATGGATCAATTTGCCCAAGTTGTCAATCATAATTTAAAATATTTAGCTATAGTTTCACATACCGCTTATGGATCTGCATCAGCTTGTAGTCCAGCTTTGTTTGACCTCGCATCGCGCGCATAAGGAACGCCTCCTTGACGCCCACCAGCTCACCCACCTTTTTCATGGCTGGATTGAGTTTCTCCCACATGTCCAGAAAGAGCAACCAGTCAACATCTTGCAGCTGATAGCACACGGAATAAGGTGTCACCAGATATACGGCATGCAGCTCCGATTCTAGCACAAAACAACGGCGTGACTTTTGCAGCTCTGCGAAGAGGATGAGGCCATCAGTTGGTGGCATGGAAGAGGCAAGACAGGCAGTACCCAACCGAGTGGCCACATAATTCTGTTTGTCCGTCTCCTCGTCCGTTTGCAAACGTATAAACTCGTACTCTATGAGGAAGTCCAATGCATCATTGATGTAGTGCGAATCCTCCTCATCCTCCTGTTCTTGCTCCTTTGCGGTTGATGACTCCAATGAATTCTGAGCACTGAGCAATGTGCAATTGACAAAGTTTTCAATGTCCTCCCTGGTGCTAGCCACACCTGATGAAATGACCTCAAGTAGGGCGCGTTTCAGATGTGTCTGCGGATTAAACTCGATTAAAATATTTATTGGAAATTTCAGTATCTTGCTACTTACGCTGCCGTCCATATCAAGGCAAGATCTAATTGGCTTCAGCTGCGCCGTCACCAGATCCCGACCGATGCGTGCATTGCTCTCGGTACAGATGAGTATAGACTCGCCAAGTGTATCCTTGCCGGTGCGTCCAGCGCGTCCGATCATCTGTCGATAGGTCAAGGAACTCATCTGTTTGCCGCCAAACAAAGGCGAACGTATAAGCACACGACGTGCTGGCAGATTAACTCCCGAGCTCAAGGTGCTGGTGGCCACAATAACCTTCAGTGCGCCTGCCTTGAAGCTGGCCTCAACAATGTCCCGCTCCTCTGTGGTGAGTCCGGCATGGTGAAAGGCGCAGGCGTATGTAACTGCTTTGGACATGACCGCATCAAGACCTGAAAGCCAGCCTTGGTTAGAAGACAGAGCTAAGGAACAACATGATGCACCTACCCGTGGGTATATCACGCAGTTGCCGCTTTACATCCTCGATCGCCTCAGTGTTAAGATGTGAGCGGAGTCGCTTTGCCAAATTGCTGTCAGATTTGATCAGAGCATGCATCGCTGTAGCCAGCTGCACTGCCAGATTCTCGCACCAATCCTTGGAGGGACAGAAGACAACGACGGAGCAGCCATCCAGCAACGTTTCAATGCACAGTTGAGCCACATGATCGTTATCATTAGCAAGTGAAGGCACCTCCGACATTCTGGTAATGTCGCGCATAAAACGCAACTCGTTGTCATAGATCTTGTTGCCCACTTTGATCATCTCCTGTAGGGCAACCGGACGATAATTGGTAATGTAGAGTTCAGCATTTAGCCAATGTTGTAGGAGCTGCACATTGGCCAGCGTGGCTGACATGGTTATGATCTGGATTTGAAGCGCATTCTTGCGTGACATGTAAAGCACCTTGGCCAAAAGCAACTCCAGGATGTAACCACGTCCCGCATCTGAGATAAGATGCACTTCGTCTACGACAACTGTGCCAATTTCATCCAGTTTTCCTTGCTCCAAGAGCTTGTTGATGATCGAATTGGCCTTTTCAATGGTGCAGATGGCCACGTGAATGCTCTCAAAGCCACCAGGGGGAGTGTAGCCTCCAAAGAAACCTTCTACACGGTAGCCCGCAGGCGTCAGCAGATCCTGGAGGTAGAACATCTTCTCCCGCACCACCGAGATGAACGGTAATATGAGAAGCACCTTTTTTCCGCGTTCCAACACGGTTTTCAGCAGAAGGATTTCACTAACGAGTGTTTTGCCAGCTGATGTGGGAGCGGAATAGACAAGATTCGAATGCTCAAAGAGCACCTTGGGTTTGCTGAGGCATTCAACCTGCCAATCAAACATCTGAATTACACCTTTCTTCTTGTACTCGTTGAGCACACTGTGTGGCAGATTCCATGCTGAGATCAGCTTAAGGGCGTTCAGATCCACAGGCTCATTGCTGATAGCTGGAGTTGGATCACTCACGATGCTGGGACTGTTGGGAGACAAGCGCAACTGACTGGGTGACATGCTGCTTAAGTTCTGAGTAATTCTCGACACCTCCTGACATTGGTAGACACTCTGCCTGGTCAGCTCGCAGTGACTACGTCGCAGATCCTGCTGCAGTTGCTCTGACGCCTGTATATCTCTAGCTGGGCAGAGGAAACTACTTTGGTCGAGGTTATCCAATTCAATTGGCGAATTGTTTCTACTTTCCACAGTTTCCGGCTCTGTCTCCGTGGCGAGTACATCTTCAGTGCAAATTTGAGCTTCAAAGATAGAAGTGGTGTTTATATCTTCTGAGGCTTCTTCAAATATTTCAGCATTCCCATCCAAATCTGCTTGGATTTTAGAGACACGCATTAAAGATTCATCTGGCTTTGTTCTTTCAAAATCGATGTGGTTAGTTTTTGCCGGGCTTTTATCATAAGAAAAGTCATCTTTAAAGAACTGTGAATATTGCTCACAGCTGGCATTTCTGACCGTCGTCTTTCCCAGCTTAGAGTCTGATTTACTGCGTCGAAATTGTTGACGCTGTGATACGTTCGACCTATTTGTTATTCCCTGTGTGTGCATGCGCTGAGACTTAATTTTAAAGTTTGGCGGTGATTCTTGTATGACTTCCAATCCATTTGTTTGTTGATTGCCATTGTTGAGGTTCCCGGTGTGTGAGCCTTTTAGCTCGTTCTCCAGTTTCATGAAAGTGCTGTCGCCAAACTCGAAGGATTGCGAGAATGCCATCGCTCATTATTGAAATTTATTTAATTAATATCTATTATTATACAATTTAAACTAACTTAAAAAAAAAACAAAAATAAAATATTGCCGCGTCTTTCTATTGCGGACTGCCAACTTTATTTTTTATAAAAATACTCCACTTTCAGTATATTCTTGTGACTTTGCCATTTTATAGCCAGTTCTGGCTATTTTTAAAGTTCGATTGCTAGAAAAGTTTGAAAATTGCAATTATCCGAAAATCTGGCTATTTAAAATATGTAAATAAGTACATAAAAAATCAATTCTTTAATATAGTACTTTTATTGAAAGGTTGCCAGATATTAATATTTTATATTTTTGTGCAGCTCGGTTTAAAAAATTGACTTTATTTCCCGATAGAAACAGCTATTTTTTCCTCAAAAAGGTTGGCAGCACTGATTGCAATTGATAAACACCAAAATATAAAAACATAAGAAATAGCGACTACTGACCATGTGTTTAAACGTTTATTAGTTAGTTTAAATGCAAAATGGAAGATTTCAAGGTACCTGTTTTGCCAGCGGCGCCTAAAAACGAAACTGTTGCTGACGAAAATGCAGCAGACGAAGATCCGGCTACATCAAAAACTTCCCAACTAAGTAGTGCTTGCCCCTACAAAGTGCCAAAGTGGTCCAAGCCTCCTGCCGCACATGAAAACTACAGATTTGAGGTGCTCAAGTCGGGTCAGATTATTGACGAAGTCAAAGAGCTACAACAGCAGGCAGTCTGGAGTTTTGGTCGTCTTCCCGACAACGATGTGTCCATGGCACATCCAACAATATCACGATATCATGCAGTACTTCAGTACAAACCAAAGTCGAATAACAATGCGGAAAGTGAGGAGGATGAGGGCACTGAAAATTCTTCAAAAGCAGATCAGCCGGAGGGATGGTACATCTATGACCTAGGCAGCACGCACGGCACCTTTCTTAACAAACAACGTGTTCCTCCGCATGTTTTCATACGCATTCGTGTTGGTCACATGCTCAAACTGGGAAGTAGCACTCGAGTGTATATACTGCAGGGTCCTAGCGAGGATGAGGAGCCCGAATCGGAGCTAACGGTTACTGAGCTACGCGAACAACGAGAGCAACAAGTTGCGGCGGCTGCCGCTGAAAAGGTGAGAAAAGCTGAAGAAGCTTTGGAGCGAGAACGTAATGAAGGCGCCAGTTGGGGTATGAGCGAGGATGCCGACGAGGAAACTGATCTTACACATAATCCCTATGCGAGTTCAAATAACGAGGAACTGTTCTTTGATGACCCAAAACGCACACTTCGTGGCTTCTTTGAGCGTGAAGGTCTCACTCTGGAGTACAAATGTGATGAACTATCGCAAGCATCGTTTGTTTGCCGTGTGGAGCTTCCAATAGATGACTCAAATGGCAGACCAATCGTTGTGGAGGTTTCACACAAAGGACGCAAAAAGGATTGCGTGGTGCAGTGTGCATTGGAGGCATGTCGCACACTCGATCGGCATGGTGTGCTGCGACAGGCCAATCAAGAGTCACATAAGCGCAAGGTTCTAAAAACTGGAGATTCTGATGATGAAGATGAGTTCTGGGATCGAACTGGTGATGTGGCTAGAAAGAAACAACGCAAGGCGAATACAGGCGCAGGTGTTACGCTTACCTATGATGATTTGGTAATGATAATTTGCACTGACTAGAAATTACGAATACAATTATACTAAAATTCTATTCTCACAGCTTAAGCAGGAATCTGATCTTAATGAAGAGCTGGAGAAAGTCGAACAGGAGATTACGGCATACCAACAAAATGAAAAGCGATTAAAGGAATTGCAAGTCCAACAACAAAGCGCCGAGGATGACTTGGACAATTTTATGGATACACTCAGTGAAAGTGTCACAAAAGTGGATAAGACTGAGATCAAAAAGTTGCGGGTAAGTAAAGTATTTAAAGTCTTCATATTTATTATCTTAACTGATTATCTGATGTTTCTATTAAAGCTTGAGGAGCAACGGATCAAAAGTGAGAAACAGAAGCTACAACGACTAATTAAAATAGCTAAGCCAACAGCTCTGCCTTTTCTGGGGTCCAGTGGCAGTTCCTTGTCTGACAACAAGGGCCAAGAAAGCAATGTAAACAAGAAGCAGCTGCCAATGATTGGCAAGAGAAATCAATTTAGTAAATTTAAAGTGGTCAAAGCAGTACCAAGTATTCGGCCCAAAGTGCAAACGAATGTTTTTGAGTCCGATGAAGAGGAAATTGAGGAGGAGGAGGAAGAGGAAAAGATAAAAACGGATGCAGTTACAAAGAAATCGAGTAGTGAGGACTCAAAGGAAATAAAGCCAACAGCCGAGTCGGAAGTGGAGTCCAACAATTCAATAGCTGCAACGGAAGCCCTAAACAAATGCAATGTGGTGAAGTCAATTGAACCGACAGCGGAAGTGCTGACTGCACCAGTCGAGACCTCAACAGTCATCACGGACCCACAAACAGACACGGCAGCTGGCAGCGAAAGGAACTCTGAGGAACAAAGCGCTGAAGAGGCCGCTCACAGGAAGCGACGGCAACGTGCTCGACAACGCAACAAGCAACGTCAAGATGTGGACATGGATCTGAATGAGTTGGCTGAGCATGAGGATGATGAAAAGTACGCCAAGTGGGTGCCCCCTACAAATCAAAGTGGAGATGGAATTACGCACCTCAACGATAAGTTCGGCTACTAACAAAGGATTTGAACAAGTTGTATTTTTAAGCATTTGATATTAGATTGCTTTATGCAGACGTATTTAGTATAATACATTTTCTCTCAATTCATATGTATTTTATATATTTATTGTATACCAATATAATATTAATTACTTTTAACTTCAAAGGAGTTCAGGTGAATATCTGTGCTTTGGGCTTTTCAACACACTCTCAGCAATCACCTGCCGATTACCCCAAGCATTGCTGTGATAAGCCGCTACCCCAGCTGGTATCACCAACTATTCCAACCCCTAACGTTCGCTCGCTTCATTCGCTTTCCACTGGAACCATTGAGGGGGAGTGAACGCATTACAAATTCCTGCGCACATATAGAGAATGAACGCGATTGCCGAGACATCGATGGTTGCCGCTGTTAAGGCTCCAACACTTGAACTTCCAATTCAGTTATAATTTTGCTACTCTTTTCGTCGGTACGGCGAACGGTTGAACGTGGGAGCAGGTCTTTAGTTTACCAATAGTCGAATCATATTTGTTTATAACCAATAGTCGATTAAATTAGCCCAAATATTTCCATTAATTAAAATCGTTGCGTTTTCATTCGAGTTCTATATTGATGGAAAGTCAAAACGAGTCAATGCCACCGAACGGCACCTGAAAAAATTAAAATTTAATGCGTTACATAAATTTGTAATATAACTATTCATTTCGAACATTATATTAATTAATTGAAGCTGATAATAGTCTGTATTAATGCCGTCGCCACGTGATTTCTCAATAGCCGGAGCACATGTGTGGGTTACATTTTAAAACGCGAAACAGTCCGTCTCAAAAGACGTCCCTACGTTGGGGCGACTGCTGCTGGTTCCTGTCGAATTTCGCGGCAATCTTGATTAATTAAACTCCTACTTCGTAACAAGCAAATATATAAATATATACATATTAATTAATTATTGTTACTGGTGTCTGTGATCTGCTTTCGTTAGCAAATGAAAAGTAGTCGCACACAAATCAAATTGTTTAGGAAATGTTGCATAAGCTAAGGCGCATTTGATTGGCGCGCGCATTTGCCGACGTTAAAATAAAAAAGAGACGTGGGTTGTGGGACGTGGGACGTGGAACGCGGGACGTGAAACGAGGGACGTGGAACGTGGAACGTGAAACGTGAAGACTCGTCGCATAACTTAACGCCTGCTTTGAACTTGACGTACAAGCACACACACACACACACACACACGCGGTCTCGTAAACACTCATACTCTTATATAGGTTTTAGCATAGCAAAGGTGAGTTCGATTGCCCGCAAATGCATTGGGACATGCGCAGAGATTATGGCCAACTCTCAGTTATTGCCACTGGGAGCAGCCTTTAGCAGCGTCTCCACTTTATTGCTTTTGTTATTGTTGTTATTGTTGTTGTCGCAGTTGCCTTATTACAAATCGTTTTGTGAATGAAGAAGAATTTCCGTGCTTTTTGACTTGCAAATTTGACAAAGAGAATGTGAATGTCGATCCTTAGTTAGCGTTAATTATGGCACATGTCTAGAAAATGCAAAATGTCTAAGAAAATATTGCCATAGGAACAAGCGTTTGAAAGAATAATGGAAGTGGATATCATTAGGAGCAAAGGGAAGAAATCTATGTAAGAGTGGGTGAATTATAGATACAATGAAATTAAATTTGATATTATTATTTTATTAATAATAATTTCACATTACTAAGTATAAATATAGTTGTATATATATGTAATTCGGAGCAAGGAATGATAAGGCAATGGATATCATAATAAAAAGAGTTTTTTTTAGGAATAGGTTAAAATATTAACTGAAAGATATTTTAGAATTTGACATTAATTTCTCGATTTTTTACATCAAACTTTTTTTAAGTTATTTTCTTAAAACCTTAACTATTCATTAAAAAAAGGTCATAAATATATATATTTTTAATTTTTTAGGAGTAACTCACATGGCATTATATGTTTTTTCGAGATCACAATATATTAATTATACTAATAACTTAGATAACCTTAAAGAAATGGTGATAAAGTAAGGGTTATCATTAACTGGAAGGAGTCTATTTAAAAGTAGGTGGACTTGCCCTTATTTAATTTTCTGAGAGATAAAAGACAAACTTTACGATTTGAAATTGCTGTAACTAATTGACGTTGTCATTTAAGCCCTATTAAATACGCAACAGACTGGAAAGGAAAGTGGAAAGGCAGTTGCAGTTGCTTGTGTTGCAATTGACTGTTGCAAGTTAGTTAATTGGGCGCCATTAACAAGGACATAAATGTTTAAAGGCCATGTCATGTCCCCTCACGGATAATACTTGCATAAAGGTCAACTACTGAAGGAGAATGGGTGGACGATATGTCCTTGGTGCTTGTTATTGTGGGTGTCCAATAAAATGGCTTAATATTTAATGCTGCGTGCCTTGCAGAGACTTAATTGAAAAATGAGTGCAACTAAAAGTATGCAACACTATTTATAATTATGCTTCTCACTTTACCGCCTCTCTCTTTCCCTCTCTTTTTACCATTCTCTCTCTCTCACCAACTCCAGCTGTAAGGTCAAAAGTATTAGTTTTAATAAGCACAGCGAGCACAAGGAGAAGTTTTCGACCGCATCTCAAGGACTTTTCTCAAAAGGTTACTTCGTCAGCAACTCGAGATGATCAACATAGCTGGATTAGTGAGCATTGTGCTCTTCTATCTGCTCATCTTGGTTGTGGGCATTTGGGCTGGACGCAAGAAGCAGGCGGGTAATGATTCCGAAGAGGAGGTCATGTTAGCAGGTCGTTCAATTGGTCTCTTCGTGGGTATATTTACTATGACAGGTGAGTCCTTTGTTAATTTCTTGACTTGTGACATTGCTGATGTGTTTCTTCCTCATCGATAGCCACCTGGGTGGGTGGAGGATACATTAATGGCACCGCTGAGGCGATTTACACCTCGGGTCTGGTCTGGTGTCAGGCACCCTTTGGTTATGCCCTAAGTTTGGTATTCGGTAAGTCCCTGCTTTAACCAAGACTACAATTCTCAATAACTTTGAAGATATTCGATTCAATAGGTCCAAACAATAGATAAAGATTTCGTTTTTTGTCTGTATCTTGGCTTAATGTAATCCAAAATAATGATTTTATTTAGCATAATCAGTTGTTTTCATTTATTCTGATTTTTTTTTATATAAAATTTGTTTATCAAATAAACATTTTATTTTTATGATATTTTTTGACGAAGTCTCATAATATTTTCTTATTGTTTGCAGTCTTGGCTTAATCACATTTTATTTATTAAAATTAAAAATTATTTCTTTATTTAGGTGGCATATTCTTTGCCAATCCTATGCGGAAGCAGGGCTATATTACCATGTTGGATCCGCTGCAGGATTCGTTTGGTGAACGTATGGGCGGACTCTTGTTTCTGCCGGCCCTTTGTGGTGAGGTCTTCTGGGCGGCTGGCATCCTTGCCGCCTTGGGCGCCACGCTGTCTGTCATCATCGACATGGATCATCGCACCTCGGTCATCTTGTCCTCGGGCATTGCCATATTCTATACGCTCTTTGGTGGCCTCTATTCAGTGGCCTACACGGATGTCATTCAGCTCTTCTGCATCTTTATTGGTCTCTGGATGTGCATACCCTTTGCCTGGACCAATGAGCATGTACGCAGTCTAAGCGACATGGATGTAGATTGGATTGGACATGTGGAGCCGAAGCAACGTTGGTTCTACATAGACTATGGCCTGCTCCTTGTCTTTGGTGGCATTCCCTGGCAGGTTTACTTCCAGCGTGTCCTCTCCAGCAAGACGGCGGGCAGAGCTCAGCTGTTGTCGTATGTCGCCGCCGCAGGATGCATCCTGATGGCCATTCCTCCAGTGCTCATTGGCGCCATTGCAAAGGCAACTCGTGAGTATTTTTCAACTGCATCAACTTCATTCTATGGCTAACTTCGACTCTGTTTGACAGCTTGGAATGAGACGGATTACAAGGGTCCTTATCCACTGACAGTTGATCAAACCAGCATGATCTTGCCCATGGTATTGCAGTATCTGACGCCCGATTTCGTTTCCTTCTTTGGCCTGGGTGCGGTTTCAGCTGCTGTCATGTCCTCGGCCGATTCCTCCGTGTTGTCGGCGGCCTCGATGTTTGCACGCAATGTCTACAAATTGATTTTCCGTCAAAAGGCTTCCGAAATGGAAATCATTTGGGTAATGCGCGTCTCCATCATTGTTGTGGGCATTCTGGCCACAATTATGGCACTCACCATACCCTCCATCTACGGATTATGGTGGGTATATTGACATATTGTCTAGTTTGATTGACAAGTTAATCTGCATAAGTGCGTGCATCATTTTCCATGCAGGTCCATGTGCTCGGATCTGGTCTACGTCATTCTGTTCCCACAACTGCTCATGGTGGTGCACTTCAAAAAGCATTGCAATACCTATGGAAGCCTGGCGGCTTACATTGTGGCTCTGTTCATTCGACTTTCTGGCGGAGAAGTCATTTTGGGACTGCCTGCCCTCATCCATTATCCTGGCTACGATGAAGAGACGAAAACGCAGCTGTTCCCCTTCCGCACCATGGCCATGTTAATGAGCCTCATCACGCTCATCTTTGTCTCCTGGTGGACTAAGTGAGTAATCATAACATCTGGAAGTGTTGGCAATTTTTATACCCTTGTAGAAAGTATTATAAATTTGTCGCGTAACGTAAAAAGTATTAGAGGAGACCAATTAAGTATATATCATCTTGAACTGAGTCCATAAATTTCTGCCTGTGTTTCTAGCAAAACGATTCCGTTAATAAATCGAAGATTTAAAGGCAGACATTCTAAATATTAAAAAAAAATAATTTTTTTTTAAATTTACTTCCTTGTCAACTGGTAAATACATAGTACAGAATTAAGTTTTTCCCAAGGGCAAATATTTGCTTTTCTTTTCTTGTGGCGCAGTTTTTAGTATATGACTTATTAGGTGGTGTACGAAATTTATTATCTGCTGTCTAGTTTCTATAAATTAAATATTTATGTCAATAAGAATTAGTCATTACACTTTTTTAAGGTTGTGTAAAAGTGTTATTCTACGGTGTTATTGTTCAGACAAAACAAATAACACAGATGCACCGATAAAGTGTGCAGAAAATGAAGAATTCTATCGACTCTCACTTGAAAATCGAATACTCTTCAGAACACGACATGAAATTTGATTCATATTAGAAATAGTTTTTGAAACACTGAGCGAAAAGAATTTTTAAATTTGAACGAGCCCTAAAGATGTAATTTTTTTCTGATAATTTTGCTATTTATTTTTGACAGAATGATGTTTGAATCGGGCAAGTTGCCGCCCAGCTACGATTATTTCCGCTGTGTGGTCAATATACCCGAGGATGTGCAGCGAGTGGGCGATCCCGCCGAGTCCGGAGAGCAGCTGTCTGTGATGGCTGGTCCACTGGCGCGTTCCTATGGCGCTGCCACAATGGCGGGCAAGGATGAACGCAATGGACGCATCAATCCGGCGCTGGAGTCCGATGATGATTTACCCGTGGCGGAGGCGCGACGGATGAATCAGGAAACGGCACAGGCTCAAGTGAAGAAGATGCTGGACACGGCCACTGGGAAGTCTGGTGGCGGCGGTGGACAAAGTCAATCTATGGCCATGCCCACGCCAGAGCAGGACAACACCGCATTCTGAGCGTTGACCTCGTAGATACCACAGTTTTAGGTTTTCAATACAAGGAGTTGCTACGTTTTCTGTTGCTTCACATGCAGTGTTATGTTGAGCTTTTTATGTACCTAATGGATATACGAGTATATACATAGATACACTCAGACACACACACGTACGTACATTAAACACACAAGTGCTCAGGTATAAAGTGCAGAATGTTGCGTCTAAAGTTTATAATAATTTCGCCAGATTCTGCGTATAGTTTCTAAAAGGCTTAGAGCCTTCACTGAAGGGGACAACTCTGCTTTGTTCTAATCCTGTTTTCTGAATTACTAAGGCTTTCAAAACGAATAACTGATGAAGTATAATATATATATCTATATATATATAATATAAATCGAGACATATCCAATGTATAAATGTTATATATAACGAAAACTACACAAACGATCGATGAAACATATCAATGTCAAAACTGAAAGTAACTGAAAACATATCAATTGCATTTTCTATTTAACAAGAAATGCATTCAAAATACATACGTATTATTCTATAGAGTTTAGAGAGAAAATATAAGTACATAATATTATATACATACATATATATCGATCCGATTAAAATTAAATTCGATTCGATTCGTTTGTTTGTTATGTAATTTGTGTACCTTGCGTAATTGATATATTGTTTGTTTGAGAAAATAATGAGCTCGCATATAAATTAAAAAAAAAATATATATATAGATTTATATTGATTCTACAGTCTTGGGTGCATCCAATGTGAATCATGTGTCCTTCCACAAGCAAACATGTATGCATATTAATAACAGCAAAACGAACAAACAATGAGATCGAAGATGACTAAAAATCGAAAATGAAACATATCATGAATGCAACTGAATAATAATACTATATAATTCGTATATGTAAACCAATTGAATGGAGCGTTATATAGGCAAATGAATTTTAGCTGCTCTCAAAGAGCAAAAACCACAAAAACTAACTACATAGCTAACACAAATGAACTATACATAACATAATACATATAGAAATGTTAGAAATGTTGCGTCATAGTACCTAATGCGTATATACACAGTTATACATATACCTATTTATATGTACCTATATTTAGAGAGAAAGCGATACACTGAATTAAGTAAGATTATTCCAAGTGAAAAACCTATCTATGATTCTCAGCGGTATTTGACATTGGCAAACCCATTTGATCGTAGCAAAAAACAACACGCGCTGCCTAAAACCTTATCCGAAATACCAAAATTATATCAAATTGAACTTGTTTTTCTCTCTTTTGTCCAATGAAAGTTTAAATCAATTGTAATTTAATGTTCCAAAATGTTCTATTGTTCGTTCCATAATACTCTTGGCTCGTTTGTTGATGTCACTATTTAAATAATAATATTAATTATTATCTATGTGAAACTACTTTAAATGTAAAATGTACTTAAATGTTGACTGCTGTTTTCATTGAGCCCTCGAGGCAATAAGAGTAATTTTTTTTTAAACTCAACATAAGTGAACTAAGAGTTACTACTAAATTCTTGCTAATTCAATGTCCATTTTTACACACAAGCATACAGTTGTGGCCGAAATATTAATGCCACTTTCCGTCGAAATTGTTAACGAGCGTTTGTTTTCCATTTCTTGGTATTAAGTAAACAAATTAATTAATTCAATGTTTTACTACACTTAACTGTTATATAAATTTCGATCAAGTGCTGCTTTTATTTTGGCCACAACTGTATTTACAAATCTATGTTCTTGCTGTTACTTACTGTTAATTGTTGAGATTTATTTTAAATAAAATCTGAATGTATATTTATTAATGTAAACGTCAAGTTCGTTTAAAGAAACTCTTCAGCAATTGTTAATGAAATTTCAAAATATAAGAAAAAAGAGAGTATAAAATAAAAATCGTGAATTGATTTTGTGCAGCAAAACACAAACTCTGTATATAAGAAACTTAATTGATTTTTAAGTTTTTTAAGCAAGTTACTAACAACAAAACCACCAACTATTTTATGTATTAAAATATGAGATTAGAAGAGATGAGCTGAAGTTGGCATATAGCAATGAAATGAACTACTCCTAAATACAATAAAGAAAATGATACGCGTAATATGTTGATCTTAAAACTATTAGTATGTTGAGTTTTTAGGGTTATTCTTTCACCCATTGTTGTTTAAGCATGCCATTATAATCAATTGATGTATACATACATGCATACCTAATTAGTGGCATAGTGCAAGTATGTAAAATATAATTAACAAAAATGCGACAAGATTACGATATACAAAACAATATATGATCAAATTATACCAAAAAAACAGAAAATACATATCAATGTTAAAAGCAAAAGATGAGAGAACAAAAAGTATTTAATAAATAACAAATATATATATATATTAAAATGGTTTCTTTGTTGATACAAATGCCGTGTAATTATTTATTCTACATTTATTTCGCAATTTAACTGCATCTATTTATATGGCCATGTGTGCATACGAATCGTTGTGTAATATACGTACCCGCAACGTCGACAAACATTATTGCACAAAATAAAACAAAAACAAAAAAGACCCAAGAAAAGCTGCCTAATGACAATTTAAAACAATGGAACTGTATTATCGTAAGCGGAAATTTCTCATCATAAAAATGCAGTTCGAGGAGAAAAAGGGGAAGCCCCTTCCAGGTACCCAGTTGGAATCCGGATCACATACAACAAGAAGATCACAGCCAGAAGATCATCAGGTAAGAGGTAACTTATGTGAAATACTTTAACGATGCGACGGTTAGAAGTAAATTAGTTTGTTACCAGTAGTTAACTGAAAATAATAAAACTAACTTAAGCTGAGCTCATTATGTTGTTGCATTTGTGTAATTAACTTATTGTAATCTTAATTAGATTCATGCTGCTTTTGTTGATGTTGGAGGGGGAATCCCATCACAAGTTCATATTAAACGTCGCACAAGAATTGCCCTCTAATTGATGTTGCTGCTGTTGTGGATGTTGCTGGCGTGCATGTTGCTGATGTTGCTTCAGTGTTGTGGCAGTTGAATATCCGGTATTTTGTACATATGTAAAGTAATTTGCATAACTGTTTGGATATTGAGCCTTCAACTGTCATTTGTCAGAATTTCGCGAATGTTAGCTTCATGTCTGAGAGAGGAAGTTGTTAGCTGGACATGTGATCTCTCTATAGACAGACTTAATTATTCAATAAAGAAGTGCTTATTTTAAGTAATCATTTTAACGTCTTTTTATTGATTAAAACGAACAAAAGTTCGACGTATTATGTCTAGTGCAAATTACAGCTAATATTCAAAGGGTTGTACCAGGGATATAGGGTCGATAATTTTTTGTTTGTTTTTATATGCATTTTGTTTGCGAATAATTTACAGTTGGGAATATTCCTTTGTCTAATGGATGATCTTGGATGAAATGAAGCTTACCGGTTACCGGTCATGGTTTAATAATTTTGTGGTGGATGAGGGCACGAGTATTCTAAGGCACTTGAACGATTGCAGTTCCTGATACTGAAGAGGCAATTGGAGATGTTGTTTCCCTGCTCACTTCTTGCGATATGTGTAGCCGCCGTTGGAGCTGTAACCCTGCTGAATGGTCTCGGGAACTTGGCTGGGTGCCGAGTAGGCATATCCAGAGTCTTGGGAAGGTGCACCATAGGAGGAAGATGGCCCACTGGGAATGCTATCTCCATTGGGAGCTCCATAGCTGCTGGAAGGTGCTGCGGGTGCATTATAGGAAGAGGATGGTGCAACATATGAGTTAGAGGGAGCCGCGGCATATGATCCTCCACTGCTTCCACCCGCACTAGGTGCAGAGTAGGAGCTTGATGGGGCTGAAGCAAAAGAACCACCGCTGTGGCCACCTGAGCTTGGAGCTCCATATGATGAGGATGGTGCAGCCGGGTAGGGTCCTCCACTGTTTGCGCCGGGGCTAGGTGCTGAGTAGGAGCTGGAGGGGCTTGAACTTGGAGCTCCATAAGAGCTGGATGGAGCTGAGGGGTAGGGACCTCCACTATTTGCGCTTGAGCTAGGTGCAGAGTAGGAGATAGAAGGAGCCGAGCTGGGGGCACCGTATGAATTTGAGGGAGCTGCAGGATAAGGTCCACCACTGTTGGCTCCAGGGCTTGGTGCCGAGTAGGAGCTTGAGGGCGCTGAGCTTGGTGCTCCGTAGGAAGTTGAGGGTGCCGCTGGATAATGTCCACCGCTCTTCGAGCTTGAGCTGGGAGCAGAGTAGGAACTGGATGGACCTGAACTTGGAGCTCCGTATGAGCTGGACGGTTGTGCAGCTGAATAAGATCCTCCACGGTTTGCACTGGGGCTGGGAGCAGAGTAGGAGCTTGAAGGCGCAGATGGATAGGATCCTCCAGTGTTTGCACTTGGACTGGGGGCAGAGTAGGAGCTGGAAGGAGCTGAGCTGGGAGCAGAGTAGGAGCTGGAAGGAGCTGAGCTGGGAGCACCATAGGAGCTGGAAGGAGCTGAACTTGGAGCACCATAGGAGCTGGAAGGAGCTGCAGGATAAGGTCCGCCACTGTTAGATCCGGAACTAGGTGCTGAGTAGGAGCTTGATGGCGCGGATGGAGCTCCGTATGAGCTTGATGGCGCGGCAGGGGCTCCGTATGAGCTTGAGGGAGCTGCAGGATAAGGTCCTCCACTGTTGGATCCGGAACTAGGTGCTGAGTAGGAGCTTGATGGCGCGGATGGAGCTCCGTATGAGCTTGATGGCGCGGCAGGGGCTCCGTATGAGCTTGACGGAGCGGCAGGGGCTCCGTATGAGCTTGAGGGAGCTGCTGGATAAGGTCCTCCACTGTTAGATCCGGAACTAGGTGCCGAGTAGGAGCTAGAGGGAACAGAGCTTGGAGCTCCGTATGAGCTGGAAGGTTGCGCAGCTGGATAAGGTCCTCCCCGGTTTGCACTTGGGCTGGGAGCAGAGTAGGAGCTAGAAGGAGCTGAGCTGGGAGCACCATAGGAGCTGGAAGGAGCTGCAGGATAAGGTCCTCCAGTGTTAGATCCGGAACTAGGTGCTGAGTAGGAGCTTGATGGCGCGGATGGAGCTCCGTATGAGCTTGATGGCGCGGCAGGGGCTCCGTATGAGCTTGAGGGAGCTGCAGGATAAGGTCCTCCACTGTTAGATCCGGAACTAGGTGCTGAGTAGGAGCTTGATGGCGCGGATGGAGCTCCGTATGAGCTTGATGGCGCGGCAGGGGCTCCGTATGAGCTTGAGGGAGCTGCTGGATAAGATCCACCGCTATTTGCACTTGGGCTTGGAGCAGAATACGATGAGGAAGGTCCATGAGAGGAGAAGCTGCTGCTGCTCGATGGAGCACCGTAGGACGATGAGGGTGGAGCTGGAGCAGCGGGTCCAGAGGTGTAGCCGCTGCTACCCAGAGTTTGCGTCTTTGAGGGCGCACCGTAGTTTGTTGATGGGGCTGAAGCCAATGGAACAAAGCTGCTCACACTAGGAGCTCCGTAAGTCGAGGACGGACGAGATGGGGCGCCGTAGCTGGTCGATGGAGGTGACGCCTTAGGTGGGCCATACTTCTGTGCAGGAGGTGCCGGTACGCCATAGCTCTGGGAAGGTGGTGCTGACTTGGGAGGACCATAGCTTGATGCCGGACGACGAGAGTGATGCTTCCTAGCTGGCGGTGGACCGTACGATTGGCTGGGACGACTTGGCGGAGCACCGTAGCTGGAAGATGGTGGCGGTGCTGGACGAGAAGGGGCCCCATATGAGCTGGAAGGTCTGTGAGCGGGCGCGGGATATGGTCCGCCTGAAGAGGCGCCGGGAGCGGAGTAGCTGCTGGACGGACTGGGACGAGAGTTGAAAGCTGGCGCTGGACCCGATGCCGGAGGCAGATAGGAGCTGGCTGGTGGAGCACCATACTTGGACGAAGGTCTAGACGGAGACGAAGGTGGCAGATAGGCGTTGTTCAGTGGCGCCTCACGCTTTCCGCCTGACACATTGGACGGCAGGGCAACCACGAGAAGGATGGCAACGGCACCAAAAAGCTGCAAGATGAGTAAAATAAAGAAAAAAAAAAACAGTTGCATGCAACAAAAAGAAAATAAAACGAGGAAATTAGTTTTCTGTGTCGATCCGGATAATGATGCTTGGTTTGTTGCACTGCTTACCACTGCAAACGATGATTTCATCTTGGCTAACGCGGTGCGCGGTGCGTTTCAATAGCAAATTGGCCAAAACTGCAGCGAGAGAAAAGATGGTGAGGAAAACAGTCGATAAAAGTGTGAAGTGAGTGAAAAGAAAGTAAAGTAAATCGTTGTGTCTAATGGCGAAGAAATAAATTACGCTAATGTTGCATAATTTTTTTATGATGAGCGATAAATGAGTGGCAAGTCAAGAGGTCAACCTTCAATCGCTCATCAATCTTGACGGGCAGACAGATAGACAGTTGGCCAAGCTATGCTGTTGATGTTGATGATGATGTTGATGATGATGTTGATGATGATGATGATGCCAATGCCAAGAACTGGCCAACTGCTGGACCGTGTCGTTTAGCCCTCGCTTGAGCTCAACTGAACTTCAAATTTAACCCCACACTTCCACTCTCTCCCTTGTCAGTGTATTTACATAATTGGATTTTGCTTTTTGAACTTAACTGGGCCAAAAAGCAAAAAGAAAATTAAATCGAAAATCGCTTACGCCAGGCCACAAAATAAAGTGAAACTTTTCTTTTATGCCGCTTCAATTGAATAAAGAGCCTCGGCTAAGGGTCTTACTCAATACACAGTCCATACACACACACTTCCCACACACTATTCACTATTGTGGATGAAGAACCACAGATGGAGATTTTAAATCCCGCTGCAACTCCCTGTTTTTTGTTGCTTCCTTCAATTCAACGCCTCCCACATTGCCACACTCAAATTGACAATGTGACACAAATGTTTTCCTTTGCAGTTGTTACCAATTATTGCTTTTCTTGTTAGCCACAGTCATACACAACTCTTTTAGTTTCGTGCCATTTTTCACTTTCGGTTGTTGTCGCGCGTGTGTTGACTTTATTGCAAAAACAAAATAAAACTGAAAACTGAAAACTTAAAACTAAAAACTGAAAACTGAACACCTAATTATTATGCTCATATTTGGAGCTTGCTTTAGTGCTGACTGCGTTGACCCGTTGTGAGTTTGAGTTGGCTCAGACTATCATTTAATCTTTCAATTAGCCATGCACATTGCGTAAAAATAAGCTGGAATTATGAGGCTTCAGTTTTCTTCAGCGCGGAAAATGATTCTAAGCTAATTGAACGTAAAAGCAAGGCAAAAGTTATAAGCTGTAAGCCATGTCTACTTGGTAATAAAAACCAATAACTTCTGCTGACTTAACGCAGGAACTTTTCAATCTTGCTTAAACTTTTTAATAGAACTGCACTTGACACAAAGATTGAACCGGCAAAGGGATTAAGATACGAGTATGTGACATCCTCTTTTTGGTATTCTCCACACACTAACCGTTTAAAGGCACAAACAGTTTTTATGATGTGCAATGGATTTGCTGATGAAGATGAAGATGGTATGCTGTTCAGCCGAAAGTCGAATGCAAACTACGCTGTTGTCTTGTGAGCAGCATGCATTTTTATACGAAAGCCGCCAAGCTGAACGAACATCATAACTGGCCAAAGCAAAAGCAAAAGCCAACGTTGAAGCAAACGTCGCAGTCAAAAACAAAGCCAAAACCAAAACCAAAGCCAAAAAACTAAAGCTTCAAGCCAAAGGCAGCGACAACAACAACAACAACAACAACACAACATGTTTTCAATTTGATTTTTTTATGTAACTTCAAATGCACTCTTCAAAAAGCGGATCACTCAGCGAACATCTACAACAACAAAGGCGAAATTTTACTCTGGCGCTTACACGATGCCAACAGCGCAGTCGACGTCAGCGTCAACGCCAGCATCGCAGTCGGCATCGTTGCGGCGCCAGCTTCAAACTGGCAAAAGCCATTCACAAAGTGGCAACTGAAGCTTTTGTGGTTTTTGCATTGATAAACTCGACTCGACCGCCCACAAGTTTGTTGTGCATGTGTGTGTGTGTGTGTGTGTGTGTGTGGCAAGTTCAGTGGCGGCATCGATCACAATCAAAACTTAACTACAGTTGTTGTATAATTTTCGTCAACTGTGCGTATACTCAATGCAAATTGCGCATACGCTACGTGCAACCTACAACAATAACAATTAATTGCAGTTGTTAAAACATTGTTTTCTTTATTATTTGATTGATGATTTAGGCAACAGTTGGTGGGTACTCGAGCTTCTTCCAGACGTAGCTGGCCCAGGGAATGCATTCCTTCAATAAATGCATGTAGGCTAATCCATTGGGGCAATCCACTTCGGTGGCAGCAACATTCAAGGTCTCGCACAGCCAATATTTGGCCGGATCGAAGTGATGGGGATACGTTTGTCCAACCTCGGACTCATCCTGACAGGCTGACCGACCAGCATCGGCATTCACAACAACGACAATTGTGGCCAAAACGGCAAACAGGGCAAAGACTGCAAGCAAATGTTGTGGGTACATGAAATGAGTATGAAATGACCATAAAGTACTCACAGGCTTTCATGGTTAACTATGGAAGTTTGCTCTAAAGTGTGCTCGTCTCCTTGGCCAAAACGACACTTATATAGTTCATAAGCAAAAGCGAAAAGAAAACAAAAAGAATTGAAAACATTCGCATCCGTTGATTGATTATTATCTGAGGGAAATAACAGGCGACACGAGTTTTGATAAGAATAAACTTGCCAAAAAAGATGCAATTTCAATTAAGATAGCAACAATTAATTGATGCTTGTTTGTTGTGCCTCTCATAAAGTTAATAATAAATTTAAGAATGCAACAAACTTCACAAATACGTTGTCAATTAGCTTGTAATACTCGTATTATTTAATAATGGCAAATCTAATCAGTAAAACTACTTTAATACAACATTTTTATAATTTGTAATATTATGTTGTAAACAAGTTCGTATATTTGTATTTGAAATAAATATGTTCGTTTAAGATAAATCACTTTTAAGCTTAAAATTCTTAAAAACATACATTAAATTAAATTACTCATATAATCAAAAAAATATGATTTGATCTGAAAGTATTCAACAGAACTATTAGAATCAATCCATAAGTCCACAAAAAGGTAACTTTATCATGATTCAAGTATTGAAAATATAAAAATTTATCTGAAAATTTGTATGCTCAGAATTTTAAGTTATTATTATTATTTTAATATATCTATTTTTTTGTATAAACATAAATAGCTTTTGTTTACACTGCGTTATGAATATTGTTGTTCAAACAATAGACGGTCAAGTTACACAAAAGACGAACCCCAAATACATCTGTATGCGAAATGATAAACAATAAAAGGTAACTTTATAATTTTAATCGTGCTGTAATGTGAATTCATTTAAATTGCAAAACAATCTTTGCCAAATTAGTTGACAGTCAGCTGCTGTTTCTATTAACATTTGTTGGTTATTCGGTTATTAGTTTTTGTATCGTTTTGCAAAGTATGTGTGTGGTTACAACTTATGTTAACTGTTTGTATCTTTTTGTGCGGCTTTTGTTTGGCATTGTTGTGAATGACCCCCTAAAGCGTTTTCAGCGGCAGCTCCAAACACTTGACCAACATAAATGCTTAAGTGTGGATGCAAAAAATATCACGAAATAAGCAGAGTTAAAAAAAGAAGATGATGAAAAGAAAACAAAAACATTTAACGGCGAACAGCAAAAATAACCGAAAATCTATTACAAAATGTTTAAAATGTAATTACAGTTTCCGCGTTGAACTGGCAGACAGTACAGGTAGACTATAGACAGGTGTCGCCAACCAGCAGGGGCCCATACCGAAATTGGTCGCCTGCTTAAGTTAATGATGCTCCTAGTCTGCCAAAGACAACGACAATGACTTTGCACAGACGCCCCAGGCCAATAAATTGTGTATATCTGAAAATTTATACAGGTTTGTTTGTATGTTCGGCTCATTTTTGGGCATTTCGTCAAAGACGATGACGAAGGCATTCGTCTTTTAGCCGCAGCATAGCTCATTATCGATTAAAAGGCTACGCTTTAAAGAAATCCAATTATTACGTTTTCGTTTTTTTTTCTTTTTTTCGAGGAAGGGGCAAATGCGGCTACTTATGATTGCACAAGCCCCCCCTTGTAAAGTATCTCATGTGGCTGGTTTCTATCTTTGATGAGCACTAAAAATAGTCGAAAAAGGCAATCAATTTGCAGAAAGTGGTTTTGCTTGTGGAGCAATTTGATTTGGGCAAATGTCAAGTGCAGACTGATAAGAACCCAACCCAAGTATAGGATGCGGCAGAATACTATAAATATGCTCTCTCGACGCCATCGACTGCAACATTTCGATTCAAGTCCCTCAACAAAATGCATCAAGGTTTGGGTTCTAGTGAGATTTATAATCAATTATGTTTAATATCAATCAATTTTATTTATTTTAGCTACGCTCTTCAGTTTCCTACTTTTGGGCATTTTTGTGACCCTCGCAACGGCCTACAATGGTCAGGATATTTATGCCGAACCCAACTGTGACATTGTTGAGGATCATGCTCGCAAATTCCGTGACATCTCGGATCCCACCCATTACTGGGTATGCCCCGAGGGACAGGAGAAGGCCGACTATGTCCAATGCCCCGATAACTATGCCTTCATGGAAGCTGAGCAGGAATGCGTTGTCTGGGAGCAATGGAAGTGGGTTGAGCCTTATACCAAATAAACAGCGACTACGTTGAAACTTTGACCAAGAACAGCCAAAAAAAAAAAAATAGTAACCAACAAAACTTTAACCTGTCTTTTCATAGACTTCAGAGTGTAATGCTCTGTTTGCCAATTAGTTTGGCCAACTTTTGATTAGATTTGATGGAATTTATGTGCGAGTTTATCCATGGAATGGGTCAGTTGTCAGTGACGAATAAATAAATTAATTATGTGCCAAAAACTTTGGCATAAGATAAGGGGGTTTTTTTTCTGGGTCGTCCCCAAAATGAATCTCTTGTACAATGAATGAAGTATATACTCGTAAATGGCAACGAGTTATGTCAATGGCATTCGCATTCGCAGTCGCAGTCGCATTTGCCTGGTGTTTTTCTTTCATGTTCGACATGAGATACAGATACATTTGAGGTTGTTAAGGTTGTGCTACGGTATGGTATGTCTGATAAACGATAATTAGGCAGTGCGTGTCTGTTGCGCTTGTAATGTTATCTAACACCTTCGATTGCCAATCAAAAAGCTGATGCCGTCGACTGCTTTTGCTACTACCATACAATCAATCAAGTTGGATGGCACACACTTGGCTATAGACATATTTATTTAAACAGCACGAATGAGACTGGGAGACAAACGGAGATGATGACGAGCTCCAGTTGCTCCAGTTTTGCAGCTTAACAAAATATAAATTGTTAATTTTTTTATTTGTATTTTGATAGTTATTGTTATTGTTATTTTTCTTTAGACAAGTAAAAGTCATAAATATCAAAGCGAAGGCCCCGATAAACTTGTGCGCTCACATTAAAAGTGAAAAGTACTTCAATAAATTTTTGTTAAAAATCATTGCCGTAATGCAAACAAGACCTGAGACCTGAGATCCAAAAACCCGAGACCTGACTCTATGTCGCTGTGTTGAGACTCAAGTGCTGCACTCACTCCACTCGATGCCGTTACCATTGCTAGTGCCCCAAAGAAATTGAAGTGTTCATCAATGGCATCATATAATGAATTTATTCATATTTGCTTTACGCTTTAATACAACTCGAAAGGCAATTGAAATGCCTGTGGCGTGTAGCCATGCCCCAATTAGTTTGCTGCCTATGCCCCCATCTGAAGAAAGTTTCGATGGCCTTGACAAGGTCTCCCATTAAGTTAAGTACCAGTTGCATCTAGCCAGTCGGGATTCCAACTCGTTTCCATTCATAATAATGACAATGACAATAGGCGCAAAAACAAAACAATTGCCATAAATTACAGCTGCTTCATTTGGTAATACAAATTTGTCCAGTGCGTGGGTTTCCCCTCCCTAACAACATCATTGTTATCAAGTATCAGCATCTACTAACTTGTCTTTGGTCCATTTCTGGGTTAAGTTGACGCACAGGCGAAAAATCAAAATCATTCAAGTGACGCTCTTGGGGACGCAATTACATGACTTCCATGATAAATAATTGCTATAATTATATGTTGTTTCAATATTTCAGCAGTACCAAGGAGATGGCAGCTGCAATCAACATTGCAGTAATATTATACTATTTGTTATGTACTCAAATATCAATAAATGCCAAATCGTGATTATTTATTTAACAGAACTGCAAAATGATTCAAATCAATACTTGATGAGTACTCAATGCTGAATACTTCAAGAGAAATAAAGCTAATGAGTATCTGTAGAACTCAGTTGATCTCAAATAACTTATTAGCTTCTCTTAAATCAGATTCCCTGAATAAAACATAATACAGTAGGTCACCTATGGCCTTTGGCTTGTAAAGTTGAATTTCAGTTACAAATTTTTCTTACACAATTTACATTTCTCATGGCTTCTAATTATTTAAATCAATCCATCTTCATCAATCACATTTCATTTGATTGATAGCTTCTCTGAGTAGAACGATAAGACAACCACTAGAATCCTGTCTATGTGACATCTACTAATATATATACACAATAAGTTGGTAGCTGTCAGGTAAGTAAATGACAAATTGACACATCGCAAAAATGATAAATTCACCGGTAGACAGGTGGTCGGACAGATAACAGATAACCGCGACGGAAGCGAAAACAAAATCCAAATGACCTTTCATCAATCTGACAAGCGACTTCAACAGCGCTAAAGTGTCCCCCTAAAGCGATCTAGCGAATAAGCTCTCAGTCAAATACATGAGGTTAGCATAGGTCAAAGTTCAAAGCGTCACACAGAAGCCGAAAACTACTCCTCCTCTTTCTCTCCTGCCCGCATCGACGTCCCAACATCCAAACTTTAATTCAGTTCAAGTCCATTGCTGACGTCATTCTTGGGTTCCCTACTCACATCAATTACAACCGTTTGGACCATCTCATCTGCCATATCTGATGGTATTTCAGTGTACAATTAAAATTAAATAAGTTATTCCTTTTAAACGAAAGACCTCATCAATTATTCAGACTCGGGTAAACGCTGCGTATGCGCAATTTATATGCATTACAACTTGTCATTCTTTGCAGTGAAACAACCATGAAATGTTGCAGCATTTAGCTGCTCATTAATTAATGTAAATAGCGGCGATAAATCAGAAATTTTATATTTGGTAGCAAAAAATATGATTTAATATTTTCCTTATTTTGTTTTACTGTTTTTCTAATTAAAATTTAAGATAATCAGGTATGAAATTGAAAAGTTAGTATACAGTAATAAAGAACTAAATATGAAACTACATACATTTAAATTAAATTTAAATATTGGCATTGGCTCCAGCAACATCCATTTGTTTGGTATTTTTATATCTATATATATAAAACTCTTTGTCCTGACTGACTGACACATCAACGTGTAGGCCAAACGGCTAAAGGTAAAGAGCTGAAATTTTCACACAACATAGCTGAGACAATTTCATCGTGCAATAAGACGGCGTTTTGTGAAATTCCACCTGGAAGTGTGTTTACCCGAGGTCAAAAGGTCATGGAATTGCTTTGTGATGAAAAACTTTTTTGTTTGTTAAGATATCTTAACCAAACTTACAGATTAGATGTTTGGGACTGTCTTTTACATCCTGACCAAATTTGGTCAAAGTCGGATTACTATATCATATAGCTGCCATATGAATAATCGGATGAAATTAACCTTTAGTATGGAAAACTTTTTTGTTTCTTCAGATATCTTAACCAAACTTACAGATTAGATGTTTGGGACTGTTTCTTACATTCTGACTAAATTTGGTCAAAGTCGGATTACTATATCATATAGCTGCCATAGCAATAATCGGATGAAATTAAACTTTAGTATGGAAAACTTTTTTGTTTCTTCAGATATCTTAACCAAACTTACAGATTAGATGTTTGGGACTGTCTCTTACATCCTGACCGGTGGTCAAAGTCGGATTACTATATCATATAGCTGCCATATGAATAATCTGATTTCGACCGATCTTTCCTATGACAGCTATATGATATAGTTGACCGATTTCGACCAAATTTGGTCAGAGTGTAAGAGACAGGTCGCAAACATATAATCTGTGAGTTGGATTCAGATATCTTAAGAAACAAAAAAGTTTTTCATACTAAAGGTTAATGTGACTTATATTATATAAATTAAGAAGACAAGAATACCTCTTATAACGAATAACCAGCCTTTTGAGTTTAAGAGACTACAATTTCCGGTAAAAGTCTGTTTCGCTATAACAATAAATAAGTCACAAGGGCAGACTTTAAAGCTGGCCGGACTAGACCTAAGAGATGATTGTTTCTCTCACGGTCAATTATATGTGGCCTGCTCAAGAGTTAGTTCTGCTAGCAACTTATTTGTTCTAACCCCTGATGGCAGAACAAAAAATGTTGTTTACAGCGAAGTATTACAATAGCCAAAGACCTACATCGGTTGTGGTTTATCTATTTTGAGTATACAATCCCTCAATAGTTGCAAACTATTGATTACCTTATTCGAAGAACTTCATTCATAAAATATCCGTAAATATTTTTGAAAAGCCATTAGATTGGATATCATAGCCAAAAGCAATAAATAACACTGGACTCGGTCATTGATGTTAAGAATGCTGTCCATTATACTATCGAGTTTCTGAGCTATCAGAATTCACCAGGACATCCTTTGTATGTATGTTAGTGGATTATACCTATTGGGGATACCACGTTATAAAAAAATGCGCCAAATCCTTTATCTCTGTGGTGGTGTGGAATGAGGAAATGTTCTTAAATATATATTTCTTTTTTTTTTTTTACTAAATTTTGATTACTACAACTAATTTTCATTTACGCGAGCGAAGCGAGCCGGGGGTTGGCGAGCGAAGCGAGCAGAGCGGAGCCCCCTAGTACGTATTAAAAATCGAGTGTTCAATTAATTTTTCATCGTTGGTAAAACGTATTTGAGCATTCGCCCACTCCAAGTTATAATTTGTTTAAGAAACTGAGCAAATATTTGAATTTCCCCTGGAACGCAGCCCTGTATAGAGCTTTCACCACAGTTACCCCAAGACGAACAGCTGATGAATCGTTGGAAGCCACAGATGTCTTGTAACAGACTGGTGGAAGCCTGTTGGCATTTCTTATATCTGGAATACGATTCATTTTGACAGGCCAACAATTACAACAAAAAGGCAGCTCCGCCTACAAGTCAGCTCCATAGATGTGTGAGTGTGTCCATATATGTATGTGTCTGGCTAAGTGTTGGTAACAAGGCCACACCCACGCGGCCATGTTTGAATGAAATGACAGGCTGCGTCGTTGGAGGCACCAACAGCAGCAGCAGCTGAAACGAGAAAGTTGTTCTCCATCAAGAGGAGAGAAGAAGAGAGAGCCCCGAAAAGGGACATGGATTTCAGTTGGTACAAAATGGAAATGGAACATGCAACGCGCTTGGGAAACAGAACAACTAATTCTATCTATAGTATCATGAACATGAACCCAGTGTTAAGAATTTAGGTTACACATTTTCAGAGGGCAGCTTTGTTCACGTAAATCGAATAATAGTGTTTTTGTTCCTGTTGTTGCTGTTGTTGTTAACTTAAGTAAGGTCATCGAAATGTCAAAAGTTGCATTTTTCGGATACGTAGTACGTATCATGTATTTATGTAGGTGTGTACACACTGACTGATAAACACGCATTCACACGTTTCATGTAACAAAGTGTTTGTCGCGTTGACATTGTTGCTGTCATACACACACACACACACACACACACACAGACACACATACACACATTTGAGCGGGTGGCACCGACAATTCGCAATTAATTTGCAGACTTTGCCTGCGTCACCGTCGTCATGACAAAAAGAATATATTTATATATAATATATATATATATGTATATATGTACAGACGTACGAATGCTTATTGATCGTCGTGTTCTTTTTTTATACTACAAGTAATCCCCTCTCCCGCTGGCTTCTGCAGCGATTTGTGGCCACTTTTAGCCAGTTGACATCTTCTTCTTCTTCTTCTCCTTCTGTTTTTGCTTTTGCTTTTTTTCGTCCTTGCTTACATACTTCAACACTTTCGGCGGCCATTTTGACTGTGATGCTCCCGTTGCTCCCGATACTCCCCTTGTGCGCCTTCAAAATTCCACCACTCATGTGACATACTCTCACACTCTCACACTCCCTCTCGCTCTTTCTCACACACACACACACACACACACACATATATATATAAATACGCATCCACAAATTTCTCAATATGTATTTGTTGTTGTTGTTCCGTTTCCTGACCATTCGTTTTGTTGCTTTGTCTTATTTGATTTTAGTTCCTAGGCATCTCACTCTCTCCCACTCTCTGTGTCCCTATCTCTGTCACACATTCGTCTCCATGCCTGACTAAGTAAAACGTTGAAAGCCAACTTAATTTCTATTTTATTATTTTATTGATATTATTCTGTTTGCGCAGATTCCATTACGTTTTATTGCGAACATTGTCAACATTTTGTGCCTTATTATGACTTGCTTACTTTCCTTTAAGTGTTGTAAATTGTCGCAAAAATAACAGTCGTATGAATTTCAGTTTGAAAAATAAGTAAGTTCGATTCCCACACTGCCATGTAAAAAATCTGTAATATATCTACATATCTTGTAAAATTTCTGATATGCGGATTGAATTAAATTTGAGTTGGTGAACCTCTCTCCGATAAAGTGAAAATCGATCCATTTTTAATACGTAGCCAATGCTTACGGAAACTGTCCTGATAGTTAAATATTTCATTTTCATTTCATATGAAAAATTACAGTTTATCAGTGCAATCATTTCCTCTTCCTTTAATGCAATTTCTTGTAATTGAATATACTGTTTTCTTTTGCATCTTAATGAGGACGCTTCACATGCAGCGCAATGGGCGAAATTCAATTTTGCATCATAAATTGCAGGTTCTTGTCCAGCTCTTCATATCCTTTGGGGGCAGTGGCAAATGGCAAAGAGTCACAGCTCACGTTACTTCTGCGTATTTTTCTGGCTGCGTCAGGTGTCAGCAGCACTGACAGAATCTACCAAGATCAAAGCGAAAAAGCCTGAAGGATTAATATAAACAGAACATTTTACTGTGGGAATTACAGCTCTTAAACAAAGTTATGAAACATTTGGTTCAATTACAGAAAATACAACTTTGTTAACTGAGATGGAAATGTACTGAAATGGAAGTCACTCCTTTCATCATTCCTTAAAATACTTTATCACTTGATTTCATGAGAATCTTTCCCACGAAATCAACTTGAAATGCATTGAAAATCAACTGTGTCACAGTGTGGGAGCTCTCCTGGTCGTCCACTTTTTGCTGGTGCTCCTTGGGGAGTCTCAGCCCAGCATGGAACCGAGACAAAATCATGACAACGACTCACGTCACGACGATGGCAAACGCTGTCTTTCTGACTGTCAATATCAGCAGACAGGCGACAGGATCAACATCAACATGAAGCCATCAAGGAATCCAGCTCTTATGCCAACAGCAGTGCAAATATTTTATGAAATTTTTAACTTAAACCAACTTTTGACACAAGGGCCATAATTCGATTTCAGTTTCATTCTGTCAAAAACTCTGCGATTGAAGCAATCCAATTAAGTCAACAGCTAAAGTGTGTGTGGGTTTTGTAACTACATATGAATCTAGGTGGATATCATAGGTAGATACCTATTAGAAACTACACATATAAATATCAGAGTGTATAAAAATCGATAGATTGTAGGCATGAAGAGGAGGCGAAGGAGCTTTTTACCTTGGCCACATCAACTCAGTCCTAAGGCCCAAGGCACAGCGTGATATTTTACAAGTGTTGCAATTGTTGTTGTTTTAGACGTCGCTGTCGTTGTTATTGTTGTTGTTGTTGTTGTTACTGGTGGTGGTTGTGGCTGTGGTCTTTACTGGGGTTGGTGGTGGTGTCTGTTTTACGGTTCGCTTACCATCGAACAGATGCCCTAAACTCGTCATCTAATTACGAAAAGGCGTACTTCGCCTTTATCAATTGTATATCCTAACTGAAAGCTTAAACAATTTGGCATATGGTTTGCAATTAATCAGTATATATAAATCTATTGATTATTGTCTACATTAGAAATAGAGATAATTTATCTAAGTATTTAATTTCAAAAACCATTTGATGGTGCTACGATTTCTGTATTAATTATACTAGTTCATTACTTAAGTAATATTTCATTATAATAGTTCATTATATTAATAATATTTTCGTTTTTTAATATGACGTATTGTTAATTGGGTTGTAATCCTAAGTTACTTAAGTATAGCACATTTTAGAATAACAGGAAGGGGAATCAATATGTAAAAGTAATCTACCCAACTTATGTATATATAAATTTTATATTAATTATTTAATTTAATTTAATAATAGAATAGAGCATTTTTTCTTCGACTACCCTTCCTATTGCGGTTTATCGTTGTTGTTGTCATTATGGCTGCCAACTGCCAGGAATAAATTTATAATTGAAAATAAACATAAGGGCATGTAAATTACAATGATATTTCAGAGAATTGGTTATATGTTCCTGTAATGGTAAAGTTTCTCAGTACAAAAATGGTTGAGAGACACTTTGAGAGTCCTTGACAAAGTCTTGACAGTTTTATTGTTCAGATACTCGTTGACTTTTTAATGCGTTAAGTATAATATATCCGAGTGTGCTTTGAAATAAATAGAATTGGCTTTTATACACATATCCCATGTCAACCCATATCCACTGGTCTAATTAATGCCTGGCATCCTCTTTGAGGGATAAAAAACCATTAGTTGCGAATTAAAAATGAATTGAATTCAAGTGCTTGGCAAATTAATTTGAGCAAAAAATGTTTGCTGACGTGTCGCAGAAATTGCGATACTGTGTAGGAATATATGCGATGTAGGAATATATATTTAGAAGGAGTACATGTTCATATATGTGTATGTACTTATATATATTTCGCTATTTATTTGAAAATGGAGCTTTGTTTGGTCTATTGTGGCCGCCTAACGAGCTGCCCCGTTTATATTTCTTTTCGTTGCGTGTCTTTTGTACATTTCTCTGTGGTTGCCTTTGGCTTTGCTGTTGGCACTGTTGTTTTGGCAATGCTGTGAGCCGCCCACGCGTCTTAGCCACGGGCAAAATAACCTTGTTTCCAACCACTTTCCGACACAACCAAATATACGTTAGACCGACAGCTCGTCTCTGGCGTCTGAACTATGTATATAATTTTCCCTTTACGGTTACGAGTATACATATGTATACGGTTATGTATTAAGTTGGTCTATGTGCTTTTTATTTAAGTCGTGGCTCAAACAACGACACACGCGACACACACAAAAACGCACACCCGCTGTGGCACACCTTGATTTACCTTGCGGCAAACTTTGAGCCAACTCAGGCCAGGCCAGAAGTGGCAGGAGACTTGTCCTCCTTTCGGCAATCCTGCTGCCCTTATCGATCGTCTGTGGGACGCACTGCATAACAAGTCTTCCATTTGTTTTCTTCTTTTTTCTTTTTTCTCTTTTATTTTTAACACTAAAAAATGCAGCAGAGAAATAGTTTAAGTATGATTTTGCACACGTAATTGCTTTTACGTGGCCAAAATGTTAAAGTATGCGCAATGATTCCTGTTGTAGTTGTTATCATTATTATTATGTCATTGCACTTTTAGCATGTGCAAGTTTACAAGTGTCTGTCACGAACTGTGAATCCTTAAGGTCGAATTTGCATAGCGAACTCTTTATTGTCACAACCTGTAAAGTGGGAATACTCCAAATTGTATTTGTTTGTTAAACAAAAATGAATAAATTATCAGATAGAATCCAGTCAATACTCATACTCGTAATCTTTCTTGGGCTAATGGCAAACTTTTACCCTTGGTATGACTTCTGTGAAAGTTGTCGGAAATGTACTTCTAATAGCTTTATTAATATATAAATACACAGCGCAGTTGTACGATAGAAATGTACCTATAAGTGACTATTGAGAACTTATTTTTTTCAGCTAAGAGAATAAGGAAAAAATAAAAACCAAATTTAAATAAATGTGGATTTAACTTCTTGTTAATGATATTATAAGATCAACATTTTGTATAACTTGTCGACTTAAGATTAATGTTTCTTAACTTTAGCTTTGTGTACAATTTCAATTTCTGGAATATTATAGATTTTATATACAAAAATCTTCCAAATACTCAAGAATAACAAAATATTACATTTCTATCAAATTGACAATCAGAATATTTTAATAATATTATATAATTTTTTTTACATTAAAATACTCTTGCGTTATCTATAATACTATACAATGCAAATTGCAAGTTCAGAAAATTTTAGAACTATTTATTTAAGAATTTTACTTAAAGCAAATATATGTGTATTATGTTAAATAATTATGCATTTTGTTCCAAAGCTAAACTTTGACACTGCTCTTGTTGACCATTTGAGCACAGACACTTCAGTGGGTAAATCAGAACACAATGACTTTAATAATCCGCAAAATGTCGTGGCATTTAAGCTTGAGAGCATAAGTTAAGTCTTGATAAATTGCAAAAAGTGCCTGGCAAAGTGATAAATGACAATGAAATTGCCAAATTTGTGGCACTCGCAGTTTTGGCAGGAAAAAGAAAAAAAAAGAAAAGAATTCGACAGTGGAAAAATCAAACCAGCCCAGTGTGGGGGATCAACCCACGTCAACGATTGAGGATTCAGTTGTGATTGGAATCTGGGCTGCAACTGCAGTGCGTCCGAGATTTCAGTAGTTATCAGATATTAATCAGAATCATTTGTACTCGAACAATGGCGACACACAGATTACGGTTCATTGTTGTCCTGTGCTTGCTCTTTGTTTGCGTGTGTGTGCAATTGTGGAAATTAAAAGAAAATTGTCATGTGCTCTGGTCCAATTACACAGTTATGCAAATTGATAAAGCCTAAACTGCCTGACAATACCACAATGTTTTGCCGAATGCCTTACATAAGACCCCCAAAAAAGTATGCTACATCAGCCAAAATTGGCACAAAGCACACGGAGAAAAAATAGTAAATGAAATGTGAAAAAACTAAGAGGAATTTGTAAGTAAAAGCCTAGACAGGTAAAAATTGATTTTCTTTTGCGTGGGCAAAAACAAATGCGAGCCAAAGGCAAACCCAAAGCTAAAAGACGGCAGCGCGAATAGAATTTTATTCAAATGTGCTCAACTAGGCGAGAGTAATGTGCATGGGAAAAAGAACAGGCTAGAAGGCAGGCAGGCTGGCGGGGGGACGGACGGGGACGGATGGGGCGAGAAGGTGGGCGGACAGGCAGCGAGCCAATTGGTTGGCTGACACATGATGGCGCATGCGTCATGTCCTGCGCCGTGGAAAGCTCACGTCTTTGCCGAGACTGAGACAAGAGACCAGATACCAGAGACCGTGCAGCTGGAATTCCAGGCTGAATACCGAAAAATAACGGTATAGAAGCAGCGACGTGAAAGCAGCGCCAGACAGAAGTTACCTTTGCTCCTGCCCGGACGACACAACGCACGCTGATATTTGCTGTCGTTGTCGTTGTCTGGCCTCGGCCTCCCACACACAAGTTGAAAATTCATCAAAAATTTCTAAAAAAGAACTTATTTTTGTGCAAATAAAGTATCGTATCGAAAAATAATAATACAAAATTCAATTTATTGCAATTTTCTCAACGCAAACGGGAAAAACGGGCGGAGTGTCAGCGGTGTCAGTGTTCGGTTTTCTCGGCTTGAATTCTCGCGTGTTTTGGCTTACGTTTTTTACATAACCAAAAGCGAACGGTGTGAAAAGTAATTGAGGAATTCTTTTGATTCCTGGCGCGCATCTCGACGCTCCTGTCATCTTAATTGCTGCATTCTCCCATAACGAACGTGGCGTCCAACGAAGGCAACAACAGCGCCGCGGGCAGTGGCGCGGAGTCTGCCGCCCTGTTCTCCAAATTGCGTAGCTTCTCCATTGGCAGTGGACCTAACTCGCCGCAGCGTGTTGTCTCCAATTTGCGCGGGTTTCTTACCCACCGCCTCAGCAATATCACACCGAGCGATACAGGTAAGAAACAAATTTAAATTTCATTTAATTACATACTCGTATATCTATGTATGTATATACGTCTTAGATAGATTAGAGTATTCTAAATTCTGTATTCGAAGATGGCCAGCAATTTATTTTGAGTACTTACATAACCTGAGCTCTGAATATGCATATAATTAAAATTAAACAACTTCTCGCATACAAACACAAACACTACAAAAGCTGCAAGTGTTTCCTTTTCAGTATTCGCCTCCTCTTCATCCACGTTGTCCTTTGGCCAACACATACACTAAAACACACGCACACTCACGGGTTTATACAGTTGCTGCGTCTCTCAAGGTACGGTTATATTTATTTTACGGCCCGAATGTTCGTTCTGGTTCGTCTCTCCGTGGAACGAAACGGAATGGAACAGTTACAGTTAGTCTCTTAACGTGTCAGTGGCGAGAGCGTGAGCGCTTCCTGTTCTTATGCAACACACAGATAAAACTGAAATGAAAATAATCATTGAAATAGTATTTTTAACAAAATATTATTTATAAAATTTTTTTGATCTACTTTCTCCTGATCTATTTCTTTTACTACTTTCATATATTTGCACGTATCGATCTATTTTTGGGAATTGAGACATGCGATTCTTGATTATAAATATTATTTTAGTTATTGTCAATTTTCTGTTGAATAATTAAAGATTGGAAATATCAAAAAAAAAATTTTTTTTTAATTTATTAACTAACTTACGTTCAAACATAATCTATATATTATCAATTCTTTGTTATTGTTCTAGCTATAAATAGTTTCAAAAGTTGTAGAAAATGTCTAAAATGTCTCAAAGATCTTGAATTTATATTTCTTCCTCGAAACGTTAATTTCTTTTATTAATTTATTTATATTTATTTACTTCGACTAAAATCAGAATCAAAATTATTTCGTACTCAAAATATCGGTTGAAATCACCAATTAAAATAAAGGCAAGCTCAAAATATATTATAACTTTTTTTTTAAGTTTTAGCTCGGCATAAATTTTAAAGTTTTACCTCTAAATAGGTAATCAGATTTGTCTTTGATTTTATAATTAATATTGATAATATTTTTAAACTAATGAAAACTGTGTGGTATCTCATTAAATCATAAAATAGCGCTAATTTTGTATGTAGACTGGCAAAAATGTTTATTAACGCGAGTTCAACTTAATAATAATGAACCAGGTAACTGGCAGTGGAATTTTCACTGCTGGTGCTGTGAAAAGCCTGCTGTGGCTGCTGCATAATGAAGGCAATAAATATAAATTTCCCACACAAACACGAAAAACAACAAGCACAAATATAAACAAGACAACGGCTGCCTCGTCATTAGATTGTTTGCCTTGTTTTCCCCTGTAGACGCGTTTGTAACGCTGATGTGTTCATAGCGGTTTCATGTCAAAACAAAAAGGGCGCACCGTCATTCGCTCTACAAAGGGTGGCTGGATGTCGACCCCACAGCAACGACAACGGCAACGGCAACGGCAACGGCAAAGACAAAGGCTGCCTTGCGGCCAGGAAGGTAGCCTGTAATAAGCCAAACGAGAAACAAGTAACGCATTTGTCTTGATGCTGTCTGATAAAACGCCAACCCCAGACCAGACCCACAGACCCACAGACCGCAGAGAAACCAGCACCAGCTCGAGGGTTGCTCCCTGCCACATTGAGCCATCAGCAGGAGTAGAATCAGGAGCAGAAGGGGCAGCTATGTCTGCGTCTGGCAGCAGCATCGATGTCGACATCAAAAGTCGTAAAACGGGCGCTGATGGTGTTGTTGATTGGAGGGCATTTGTAGCGCTACAAATGTTAACATTTTCGGGCTTAAAACTGGCCCTGTGATAAGACTGAACTGGCTCGAAATGTTGCCATTAATCAGAATCCAACTAAATTAACTGCTGCATACGTAATGATAGTTCTACTCCATCTAAACTCATAGGTAATTTATGTGTCTATATTGTAGGAAAAAAGCAATAAATGTTACAAGTCCAAGTTATTTATGAGCAAATCAATTTGTAGAGCTGACCAGAGGTGTGCTAGGGAAGAAATCACAAAAATCTACTATGAAAGAAGAGGGAACTGGGTCCAAAAACTGCTTACTATATTATACGCCCACAAGAGGAGTCTGGCCACGCCTAGTTAATGTTTTGATTTATAGACAGCGTCGCTATGCGTGGGAGGATACGCATACGCCCCGTGGTACCAACAAACACAACCAAATTGCGCAACTTCGCATTATTTTTACGATTATGCGAGCGAGTCAAAGATGCCCTAGTTCAACATGGCACAAGACTCTTGGCCCGGTCCTGAGTCTCAGCTTGAGCCTGAGCTAGGCTGCCTTAGAGCTAAGTGGCCGCGTATCCTTTGGGAATTGCTAAAAGCCATTTTAAGCTTGTACAGAAACAATGATAACAGCGAGAATATAGATGCTTCTATCTCCTCGTCTCCGACACGTTTTGGGATGTAGCTGATGCTTTTGGGATTTTGATAATTCAACTGCCCGAAGGCAGTCAAGGACTGCTCTTCTTATTCTTTAAGGCTCGTTTGAAACTTTTGCAATTAAAAAACGTGGTTGTTGCTTTCTGTTGGCCGCGACCGAACCAATTAAGCTAACCCAATTGTAGCTAACACGGTGAAATCGATAGGGCCAACAGCTAAAGCCAAAGACGCAAAGAAAAGAAAAGACAATTAAACTTGAAATAGACGACAATGAAGTAGAAGGAGAAGAAGAAGAAGAAGAAGAAGAAGCAGCGCTTGACTGACAAAAGAGGGTTAAGGCTAAAGCGCAAAGGGCGCTTGCTAATCGATCAAGTGGTTGTGTTGTATTTGTTATGGCTATTGGCCACGCTTAGCTACGTTGGCCATAAACTCAGCACAGTTCATTAGATGAGCACAAATTGCGCATGTTCACATATCGTTTATCAATAAGTTCGCCCAAAAGTAGGCAATACATTTATAACCAGAACGAACAGTGAGTGTCATTAATATGCATACGCTTCAGCACACACACACATATACAGGCCGATAATTGTTACAGTGAGTCGAAACGGTATTTTACAACCCTTCGACCGGCACTTGAGCAAAGCAGCTTACAACACTTCAACAAACGACGATGGGGTGCTCCAGTATATTCTTTTGTATGTGTGTGTGAGTGTGTGTATGTGAGTGTGTGTGTTTGTGTGCCACACTTGTAAGGATTTCCGATGTATTTTGTGTCGACGTGAGAAACGCGGCTTATCATAAACATTATGATTGGATTGGCATTCGACATCCGCAACAAAGTAATTCCTAGCATATTTAAATTTTATTGATTTTCCAACAGTTTGTCAAGTAATTATTTTGACAAAAAGGTTAAATTCACATATTTGCAATTTATTTTTAAAAATAGTGTTTTTAAAAATAAATAAAATTGCTTTCGTTTTAAAATATAAGTATGTATATTTTTAGTTTTGTCAAAACAATTACTTCACTAACTGTACAACAAGAATGTATATCTTTGTATATCTACATAATAACAGTTACAGTCATGTCATTTATATCGCTGCAATATTTATGAGTAGCCCGACAAAGATATGGAATTATATTTTACGCTGATTACCTTGTCAGACAAACACTCCCAGCTACAGTCGCTGTAAAAAGTACTGCGCCACAGGCAGCTGCAAAATAAATGTAATTTCATTTTGCGTTCTTGCCAGCCTGTCTCTACCTTTTGATACTTTTTATTTAATCCTAACAGCTTTGCTGCAAATGGCCAACTGCTGCGAAGTTCCCAAGGCAACGTAAAAATAAAGCGGCAAAAGTCGCAGATCATTCTCGGCTGTGTTTCAAGGTGAAGTCCTTTGAAGGGGGGTGTCGAATTGATACTCCCCAGGAATCAAGTACTGTCTTATGAAAACTTAAAGCTGCCTTTGTTCATAACTTATGCAGAGATGGTGATTGGGAGGGGGATTGAGAGAAAAGGCAGTTTTCATCCTCAGCTGTTTCATTTGCCAGGCAGCTCAAGTTGCAAGGCGAAAATTTCATTTGGCGACTGTGTGAAAAGTGCACTTTGAGTGTTATCGAGTCTGTCTGCGAATAGATTCAATTTCCACTCACAAGCTAAAACAATATCCAACTAAAGTGAGTGCAGGGTGTGGCAACTTGCTTTATGTTAGAAATACATACCTATTTGAAATGCAACATAAAACATATTTTCTTTGAAAGTTTTCTTAATGCTCGACTAGCTAATTGCTATGGAGAAATATGAAAAGGAAACCCAAATAAAGCGCCACAGGGATAATGAATATGAGTAAGGACCCGGAGCATAAAGACCATTGAGTTGGGGCTAAATTTAATGTTTGGATGAACACAGTCCGAAATGTTTTATGAGCTGGGAAACTCATCAGCTGTCTAGAGTTTTCCCAGTCATTGCGGAAGCGGAAAAATCAATAAAATTATGAAGGCGTAAATATAAATTGGCGCTGTTTCAAATGATGTACGAGTTTGTGAATTGTATGCTTAGTTGTATGTATAGGCTTTGTGCCTAGACTTTAATTTTTCAGCTGGTTTTGGCCCTGTCTCATTATTATAACAAACACGATGTTGGCACACGTTTCTGCACTTGACTCGAGTCGCTGTCGAGTCGAGCAACCCCTGGTTTTGATAAAAGAAACCTTCTTGTATATGTGTATATATATATATATAGTACCAACCTACCAACCCCAGGGTCAAGTACAGCGACCCACCTGAGCGCTTTTGTTGTTATTGTAGTTATGGGTCTGGAGCATAAAAAACCAAAATTAAAGTCGTTGGATGAAAAAATAACATTGAAACTCGTCGCACACACATACGAAGCATACGATAATTGACTCATGTGGCAGGATACTCGTACATATAAGGGAGGATACGATCTGCCTTGCTGAGCTCCCTCCAGGCACAGACATAGGCAAGTTTGGGGAATACAACACACACACACACACACACACACACATACACATACACACACTTACACACTCATGGTCATGAAAATTTAATGATAAAACGAAATGTTTTTCTAACGTCTCGTATATACCAAAGACCCACACGAGGAGGCAAAATTTGATGAACGGGGGGAATGCAGGGGGTGTGTATATTCATACTCTACACACGTAATATTTTATGTTGTGTCTATTTGGGGGTGGCAGCCAGAACGTTACAAGGTAGATAAATGTTGAAATTAGATCAGCATAGATAGCATTTGAAGTGGGAGAGAAGACCCAAAAGATAAAAGCAAAAAAAGTGTAAAATGTGTGTACGAAATGTAGTTGGATTAAGGTAAGTTCAAAGGTAACGTTCTGTTAACCAATTAAGCTACAATTATTCGAATTTAATTTTTATATAATATATTTAAGCCCTAGCAGACCCAAAAAAAAGTATATATTAATATATTTGACAGCCTCAACAACATGGTCGGTATATGTTCGTCTGTCTGTCTATTCGTTTGTATGAACACCTAGACATCCAAAAAAAAACTTCTTAACGAAGTAAAAGTCTAGTGACGAAACCCTCTTCATGCCACAAAATTTCTGATATACAATTTTGTGACGAACAATATTAAATTAAATTAATATATAAATTATTAAAAAAAAAAGTTTGGCATTCGACACTGCGCATAAAAGTTATTTTTAGATATAAATAATTGTTACCTTTTTGCGCATTGTGCCGAATGCCAAACTTTTTTTATATTGTATAATATTGTTAGTCACTTTTGCACACTACGTGGTGCTTTCGTCACTTACGCGGACTGCCGTCCGCAGTGATATTAAAGACTCTAGGAGCAGGAGTCATCATACATAATATGTATTATTATTCGAATTATACGCAGTGTGGACAGAGGATGAAAAAGCAAATATTGCCGCTTAAAAAATTTGCAACATGTTTGTGACTTTGTTTACCGAATAAGTACAGGGTCTCTCACAGTCGGGTTGACTGTAGTCTTTCCTATTAGTTTGTTTATAAGGTAGAAATTCTTGCTGCTCTCTGGGTTAAAGTTGAGCTGGTCTAGAGGGTTGCTCTTTGTAGAAACTGAACAAGGATTGAGAACACGTTGGTTGCGTGCTGTTCAAGAGGTGCTTTTTCCTATTGTATTGGAAAACCAATGATTATAATTGCAAGCAGGCGCAGGATTCGAGTATGGCCACGCGACTTTGAGAGCGCAATTATTATAATCTTTTGTCTACAAAAATCTATAAAAAATATATTCATTTACATACAAGTGTCTTAAGGATGTGGACAAAAGCAATTAAAATCATTGCCTTGTGTATTATAATTGTTCGCAATGTTAAAATGAATATTTAATGCTTTAATTATAGAATATTTTTGGTATTTGTTTTATGATTGAAATGTGTGTTAATTGTGCAAACGATCTTATTAACTAATCTATATGTATATTACCTATGTGAATACATATGTCTAGAATCGGGATTTGTACGAGAGAAAGCTGTGAAATAATTTTAACAATACACTTTTTGTTCACCAGCAGGCATCCTTTTGCAACACAGAAACAACATTTCAATCATAAAATCAAATCAAATCGAATCAAACAAAAATATACTTTAAATAAAAAATCAAATCGTACAATTATCCTCTTATCAAATAATAAGCTTCTATGCCGCGAATGAGAGAGAAATGAGCTTAAGAAAAAAATAGAAAAGAAAAATAAATAAATAACGAAAAACTAACGAAATCTTGTTTCTGTGTCGTTAAAGGTTGTTCACTGGCATGCCAACAACTTGTACACCACCACCACCACCAACAACAACAACAACAGCAACACGAAATCATGTAAAATACAGGTGCAACTGCAACAAAACAATACAAATAACCAGAGACCAGAAAAGACCTCAAAAGCAAACAAATTGCATCGGCACTTGAAGTATTAGCGAGAGTAATTAACGCGCTAGCGGAAACGGAAGCGGCCATATTGAAAGAAAACGTTGCACAATTTCCGGCCGTGGTCATGAAATTGAAAAACGCCAAAAACAGGACACAAGAACAATAAAGACTCCCGCAGACGGGGTAAACCACCAAAAGGCGCAACATCGAGCACACAGAACAAAAACTGAGAATCGAGGGAGAAAAAAGAAGGAGGAAGGGAGAAAAAGAAGTGCGAGCAAAAGCATAAAAAGTGAAAGACAAAAAAGAAAGGTTGGAAGAGTAAAAGAAACGCAACCAAAATGGCGTCATTCCAAATACCATTGATTAACCTGGAGCTGCGCGAAGTGAAGGAGATTGTGTGGGAGAAGGTAAAGGAGCCGGTGAATCAGCGACGCCTCATCCTGGTCATTGTGTCCATAGCCCTATTGCTGGACAACATGTTGTATATGGTCATCGTGCCCATTATTCCCGATTATCTTCGCGAGATTGGCAGCTTCGATGATGGACCTACACCTCCGCCATTACGCGACAATGTCACGGGTCGCATAATTCCAGTTCATCATGATCATCATGGTCAGGATTCGGCCACGGGCATACTCTTCGCCTCCAAGGCCATAGTTCAACTGATGGTGAATCCCTTTTCGGGTGGTCTCATTGACAAGATTGGCTATGACATACCCATGATGATTGGCCTGACCATTATGTTCTTCTCGACGGCGGTCTTTGCCTGCGGCAGCAGCTACAGTGTCCTCTTCTTTGCTCGCTCCCTGCAGGGCGCCGGCTCTGCCTTTGCGGATACCTCGGGTCTGGCCATGATTGCGGATCGTTTCACGGAAGAAAATGAGCGCTCACAGGCGCTTGGTATTGCACTGGCCTTCATTAGCTTTGGCTGCCTGGTGGCGCCCCCTTTCGGTGGAGCACTGTATCAGTTTGCCGGGAAGGAAGTGCCGTTCCTTATTCTAGCTCTGGTCTGTCTTCTGGATGGTCTGATGCTGTTGCTGGTCATGAAACCAGTCAAGGAGCAGCTCAAGCAGAGCAAAGAGATTCAGACTCAAACCATACCCATCTGGAAACTCCTCATGGATCCCTACATCGCCGTATGTGCCGGAGCATTGACCATGTCCAATGTGGCACTCGCTTTCCTGGAGCCCACCATATCACTGTGGATGGAGGACAATATGACAACGGAAAACTGGAAGATTGGCATGGTCTGGCTGCCGGCATTCTTTCCCCATGTGCTCGGCGTGGTTATCACCGTCAAAATGGCCAGAAAGTATCCACAACATCAGTGGCTGATGGCAGCCGGAGGATTGGCACTGGAGGGATTGTCATGTTTCGTTATACCCTTCTGCAGTGGCTACAAGATGCTCATGCTGCCCATCTGCGTCATTTGCTTTGGGATTGCGTTGATCGATACCGCTTTGTTGCCAACTCTGGGTTACCTGGTGGATGTGCGCTATGTGTCCGTTTATGGCAGCATCTATGCCATTGCCGACATCTCATATTCGATTGCCTATGCGGTGGGGCCGATCATTGCCGGTGGTATTGTGGAGGCGATTGGATTTACGGCTCTCAACTTTCTCATTGCCTTCTCCAATCTTGCCTATGTGCCTGTTCTGCGCAAGTTGCGCAACATCTACGACTTCAAGCCGTTCGAGAACGAGGCCAATATCTTGATGCAGGATCCGCCGAACAAGGAGTACCAAACGTATGTCATGCACGATCAAAAGCCAGTCGATGGCGATCTGAAGAATCATTTGGAGTATGGTCAGCAATATCAGTCGGAGCAGGAGACCAATCTGGATGAGTATCAGTCACAGCAAGGATATCAGCAAGCAACTACTGCCGGTGGCTATCAACAGGATCAGAGTTATCAGCCAGGATATCAGGAGCAGGGTGGCAGCTATACACAACCACGTGTGGCAAATCCTTTCCAGCAACAGCAGCATCAGCAGCAACCACAGCAACAGCAACCAAGCAGAGGTCCTGCTCCACCAGCGAATCCATTTAGACAAGGATTTTAAACTGTTGTCTTACACAAAACTAACATTTATTTACATCTATATGATTTATTTGTGCATCTTCGAGTCGATTGTTTGTATATTTCGTTAGAATTCTGTTAAACTTACGTATATCGTATGCACATAGATATTACCTATTTATAGTAAGTGGTACGTACACTATAAAAAGCATAATCGTAGCATGCAAATTAGTTAAAGCAGCTGCTAGTTAATGTCATGCACTCGTTTTGTATCATACACAAAAGCGCAGGCTGAGCTTAAGATTAAAGGTTATAAAAACATATACATATGTTACATACATATAACTACAAAAAACGCACGCATACATATGCATATGCATATTCATATACTTATACTTATACATATACATACATACAATATAGAGCGCGATATTGACCGATTTGTAATGTCGGCCTGGACGCCTATGCCCTATACTCAGTACTCCAGCAGCCGTATTCGTGTCTATTATCAGTTGAAGCTAGAGAAACCAAAGCATAGTCATAATTAATATCAATTAAATGATATATCAGATTTATATATATACTATATATATACATACCTATACAATTTAGCTGTAAGTGGTGCTGCTGAACTTGCACCACCGAGCCACAATTGCCGTCGTTTTACACAGACAATGACATTCATATCGCAGACATATCACAATTTGCACAAACTTGGAAAAGAACCCCCCAATGGAGTGGAACAAACTCCCCCTTTCGGGTGTCATTGTGACGGACTTGTGGGATCTCGAGTGGCGCTTGGATATCTGCACTATATGATTTGAGGTTTAATGCAATTTTTCGTTGATAGTATATTTGAACATAAGACACAACCAAGGTAACGATACATATCAGAGTCTCAATGGCTCGCCTGTTAAAATTACCAAAAGTGATATTAACTATTGCTACTAATATATAGTACATACTTATATATACATATACATATACATAAATATATCGCATCATATCGATAAATTATATTTAGGCCCTTATATATTATATGAATACATACAAACTAATGTAATGAAAATATTAAATGTTTCAAATTTACCTACCAATCAATTATTATTTGCTTGTCGACTCTATGTGCAAAATGGTAGAACCCCAAATCCCAATCCCGATCTGGGTCTGGAAGAGGGAAACAGCCGCCATAGTAGCTCAACGATAGCATAGCATTAAATGTGTGTACCTTATGTGTATCTATGTAGTATAACTAATTAACTCTAATTATACTATAATATATCATAAAATACATGCATACGAGTCTATAATCAATTATGATTATAATATGTTTCAACTCATTTTGATTGCACCAATTATTGAAGGCAGTTTACTGCCCCTATATTATACACCTACGTACATCTATTGTTAGGTAAACTAAATTTTTCTATGCATACCTATATAAACAATTCGCTATAACTATGTCTGTGTGTATTTATCAACATGCATACATATAAATAGTTATACAAAGTTATGGTGTATAAATTGGATGAATTATCTTATAAACAAAACTTGAACATTCTATATCCGTAAACATATCAGTGACACGGCCATTTTCAACTTATATACATATACAAATAGCAGAGTTATCTAATCTAGAAATACTTTAAATGTATATGTAGAGTTTTTTTTCAATCAAAACCAGATATTATCAATGAATTTGTTTAAGATATATTTATTTTCCATCCAGTATAGCAAATGCACTGATTTTCAAAGCAATTAGTTTAGTGAAAGATAAAACCAACTCAGAGTTATATTTTAATGCACAGAATCATTTAAGCTATATATATATTTTTTTCTATTTCTTTTTTTTTTAACATACCTACATATATATATATATATTATAATAACAACTTATAATAGTAATACATATTAACAAGCTTTAGTAATATGTAACAACATAATGAATAAAACTCATGAAAAAATCTCCCATCAAATGTATCAATTAAATCAACGTGCGATCGTGTACGAACAGAATCTTAATACAAAACTATATATACAAATATATAGAAAACAAATTTACATGCAAAACAAAACAATTAAAAATAGTTTTTAAATCTGAGAGCAAACAGATGTCAATATGATCGAAGACATGAAGTCGTTCAGAGTTCTCCTGAAACATATAATAGCAGTATCTTAAAGATATAGTTGATATATGTTTCAAATAGACGATGCGAAAAATATAATTAATGTATCAATATTATAATTAAATTCGCATATGTATATTTAATGGGCATTTCTAAAAGCAATATACAAAATAGTTAATAAACTAAACTATTTGCAGAACTCAAATGTATCTGCACAGCATTATGTTAATTAAACCTTCTATAAATGGTCTCCTAACTAGCATATTGGATTTCTCAAAGCGTAGAGACTATTATCAAACAGAAGAGAAATATACATATGTACATGTTATTTGAAGAATCTTCCAAACGGTTTAAAATTAATTATATATTGTATATTTTTAATTGAAGATTTGGCAATGCGTCTGAAGAAAGCATGCGAATACTTTTAAATACTTAAACGAATACTTGTGGATTCAAAAATCGTTCAAAAAGTTACATAAAAATATAAGTTAAGTGAAAGTACTCGTAAATTGCTAACAGGACTTGCTAACAGTGCCGGCTATGTGTAATATCTTACGAAATTTTATAAGAAAAAGCAAATTAAATTAAAACAAAAAAAAAATTAAGAACAAAAGAAATATATCTGTACGTATTGTAAAAATTAAATATATTGCTAAACAATATATAAATATGTATTTATAAATGAAAATCACAAAATAAAATGTAACATAAATATAGCTACATAATAAAATGAAAAATATATAATAAAAAAAAATAATAATAATTTGAAAGTTTCAGTCAAATTAAACATATGTATTTCAAGTGTTAAATGTTCAATAGCATATTATAATTAATGAAACAAACTGTGCGCATTTCTAGCTATTCTTATTATTTCGTAAACGTATAAATAAATAATTAAAAATATATTAAATAGAAAAAATTCAACTAACGAAAATTTAAATGAAATGCGATTAAAGTTTATTAAGTGTTATACGTAAATATGATTTTAAGAATTTCAAAGTTAATAAAATTTTAAGCGAAAAAGCCCTAAATAAATGCCGCCACAGTTCAGTTTTGTATATTTACACTTAGTTTGAGATGTAAGTTTTGATCAAAGTGTTTCAGATAATGTATTTAAGTTCTAGTAAATTAACAACAATTTTTGAAATTTGTTTCAGCTAATGTTATAGAAGTTTTTGTTATAGTACTTGTAATATTATATAAATATTAATATTATATTATAGTAATAAATCAATGAATACAACTAGGCATTCAAACAAACAACAAACACTTAAAACTCCAACTCAAACTATACTACCTAACCCAGTTCTGTAACGTTGCTGTTCAATTTCAAAGTCTATCCAACAACTTGAATACGATTACTTTACAACACAATTCAGTTTCTTAATGTTCTACATAAAATTAAAAAATACCTTTTACTATCCCCATTTAATGAGATTTTAAAGCTATAGCTGCGAACGACTTAAGATAGCTGGAACCTATCCGTGTTTATTCTATCCCTAAGTACGAGAATAGATACAGAAATACCAAAAATAAGATACAAATTTCAATAATCAAATGTATACAAATCATGAGAGAAAAACCAATCTTCGGTTAGCCGAAGCAAACAATATCCTTGAATAACTACAAACTAGATAGTTACCACAAATACGAGTATATACTGTTTATTTCCTCGTTAAAGAAAATCAATGTCTGGAAGGATATTGAAATACAACCGCAGTACACATTTGACATTGAAATCAATTTGAAATATTATCATAAATTGTTTAAAAAATAAATATATCATGGCAAATTGCAATGGTTATGAGTTATGAATGGAATGAACAGCAAACAAACCCAATGAATATGTACGGTACACAAATGAATAAACAAATGCGAATGAGCTAAAAATGGTTCGATTATGTGAAAAATTGAATGAATAATGCATATTACAGAGCGAAATACACATAAAACAAATAACAAATACTATTGAAATATAATTGTTAACCATGGAAAAAAAACGGAAACAAGTCTTTCAATGGGACAATGCAATTAATTATATAAATTAGTTAATGAAAAGAGAGAGACAGAGACAAAGAGATAAACGGAGTGGGAAATATGTTCAAATTTTATGGAATTTCAGGTGGAATTCAGGCAACTTTTGCAGCAAACTTTACTAATGGTGGTTGGTGGTGGTTCCTGTGGTTCCTGTACTCATCAAATTTATCAAGACCGAAGGAAATTGTGTGCGTGCCCTAAGGCCAGAAATTTGGACGTGGAAATGATTTTCTGTTTGCAATTTCCATTAGCAACTTTTGCCCCAGCGTCACGTCAAAACAGGACACGCATCATCCTGAAGCTGAGCTTCGGGCTGAGGGGAAAGGGGATAAGGGAATAAGGAGGAGAAGGAGGAGAAGTGGCAGTTGCCTGTTCTGTGCACGTTTCAACCACAGGCCAAGGTAGCTATAGATACATACTGCCGATGTATCTGTAACTGTCTCTGTATGTATCTACACATTCACCGCAAACAAATGACGAGTCAATAAGTCTCTGGTCAGGTTAGTCTGACCGCAACTATTTGGCCAACTCATTGCGAACAATGCGTAAGCAATTTACGCTTTCCGCTTGTTTCAATTCGAACAATTACAAAAAAAAAATTCCAAATGCCTCAGTGCGGCAGTTAATTTGAGTTTGCCAAGTAAGGACTAAGGGCGAAGTTCCATTGGAGGGAAGCAGGAGAAAAGGGAATGAATGAGGCCGCAAACAAAAGCGACAAAAGCGCAGCCAAAGGCCCAAAACTGTATTGAAAGTGGCGTAAAACAGCAGCGCTAAGACCGTAAAGGATTTACGGCTCAATTGTTACGTGTGCGTGCTGCCTCAAACAAGAGGAACAGCAGCTGGAGATGGAAAAGGAGATGGAGCTAGAGCAGACCCAGAGTCACCCCCAAATACATATAAATGGCAGCGAAGCCCTTTACGAGCAGTGAAAACCGAACAAAAGGAGGAAAGACCCATTCTTTCATTCATTCATTCATTCATTCATTTATTCAACAATGTTATGACCATACAGCTTCTTTCCTGGCACCAGCCCAGACCTTTCTAAGGTCACAGCTTGTTCAGCTGGTGTTTTATGTAGTCTCAACGTGTCGCGGGGGCGTTCTCGGATTTGTTTTGCCTTTTTAAATTGTTCTGCTTCATTTGCCACGGTTTCACTGGGAATGTGGGCAAGATTTGAAAATGATTATAACACGATTCGGCACATTTAAGTGACGACAACCAAAACCAAGGATATATAGCATATAACATTTCGATCTAAGGTAAAAATTGCTGTTTAGCGTTTTTTAAATTCGCAATTAATTTAAAAAAAAATAGATCGATTATAAGCGATTATTTTATTATAATTTTTCTCTTTCAAATTCAAGCTAAAATAAAATTATAATTAGTACAAAAAAAACAAGTATGAACATTGATTATAAGTTCAAGTCTGCAGGATGTTTGTTTGCTCAATTTCAAAACCCAACTCTCTTGATTTTTCCCCTCTTTGGCTTTTAATGAGCTTGTGTCTTGGGGTTGAATTGGAATGCTGCCAACAGAAACATTATTTTTCACTGGGATTACATTTTTATCGCCATCTCTGACATGCGGCAGCAGTTTTCTGTCGTCTGGGACACTCACTCTCCCTTTCTGTCGGGAAGGGGAATAGCAATGAATTCAAGCGAGATTTTTGCAGCTTAATAATGAGCATGTTGGTTTATTGAAGCGTTTTATTGCTGGTTGTTAAACAGTAGGCGTGTGGCCAATAAGCTCCATCTGCAATCTACAGCTAGGGTGTGAATCGTTGTCTCCATATGAGTGAATCTCCCTCTGCCCTTGCGAAATGATAAAGATGATCATAACGAGCTAATGCATCAATCGATTGGCAAAAATGCAAATCGAGTTATGGAAGCACAAAACTTTTGTGCCAAAATACAAAAAGTAATCATAAGTAGACAAAATATCTGACAGCAAGCAACAAATTGAAGCTGACGGCTGCACACGAACGGCTTCATCAATAACCAGGGGGGGAAATACGATTACGGAGAGTTCGTTTGGAGTCTGCTGCGGAAACGAAAGTCCATGTTGATGTCGATGTCTAAGTGGAAGTGGAAGTGAAACTGGAAATACGCCTTGCTTGCTGTAATGGTGCATGAATATCTGATTAGCCGGCTGTCTGTCTAATCAAAAATCCCAGCATCAATCAATCAATTGGAAAATAAGTAATTGAATGTGTTGCATACACAATCTGGCCAAGAGGGACTTCTTTGCTGGCAATAGCAGATAAATTTTAAAGGACAAAGTGCAGCAGTTTCCACACCATCCACCACATGTCATTCAGCTTTGGTAGCAGGTTACGTATACGTAATTACAAGCTGCTAATTATCAAAAACCTATAGTTAAGTATATTTCCTGCAGTTGATGTTTTGTTATTAAATTGTCACCTTACCAGACATGTTAATTAAAAGCTAAAAAGCGTCAGCGGTATGACATTTACCTAAAGTAGACTCTTATGGCCTTTATTGAAGATATAGATTATACAGAGACTTCAGCAATTCAGCATAAGTCTGTTTTAAATAAAGAAATAAAACAGACTTGGAAAATCGTTGGATTTCTAACCAATTTTAATTTTTTATTTATGTATCATATAATAAATTTTACATCACTCCGTCTACTTAATTTCGTAAAAGTACAATCCCTTTAGATTGTAAAACTAAGAAAATCTATAAGCTCTGGCTTTAATACAGTCGCAAGACTTTAGAAAATTTTCTTTAAATAAAAGGATAGTACACCTTTTTATATATTTTATATCTCACTTTTATTAATTTATTTATTCAATATTTCTTGATGCAACAAATTTTGAGACTTATTATTTAATGCATCAGTCACAATAATTCATTCGTAATTTTTAAACAAGAATAATAGTTATACTTAAGCGTAATGATACATAAAAAAAAAAGGAGAAGAGCGTAAAAAAAAGAGAAATGGAAATTTTTACATTTTACTTTAAAAAGTATTTGTTCTCTCTTTTTTAAATACACTTAATGATGATGTTCAGTCTCTTTTAGTGGCATGAAACCAGTTAAAAATGATGTATTACAGGGGTATAAAACCACACAGAATTTCACGCCTCTTACCCCCTGCTTAATTACTTAATTTGCATTTTCCAAAGACATCCGACGCTTCCTAATACAATTTATTATAATTTGCGAGGCAAACTCTTCCCTCTCTTCCTCTAAGACTCAAAGTCAGAGTCTCGTTAGTTAAATGTGTAGTCCCCCTAGCAAGAAGCTGATTGCTAGGCAGACGGCCGGTTAAAGCTTGTGGTTAATGTTATTCCTGCAAAGACAACAGTCACACTCCGTGCAACAACAACAACAACAACAACAATAGTGGCAACAACAAAAGAGCGGACACTGAAATTGCTGCCACGTGACTCTTTTGTTGGCGGTACCCACAATGAGACCAACTGTAGCTAGTTGTAGTCTCAATTCTGGCCCAGACTTGAGCGGGGGCATCTTTTGAGCAGATAATGAAAAAAGGTTAATAAATTGCATTAAATTTGGGAGGGCGACGCGTGTGCCATTGAGGGCTGTTAGACCGTTTTGCTTTTATCATGATTGTCGTAAAACCATTTTTATTAATAACATTATGATTGTCACAAGTGCCCCCAAAAAGCAGGCTAAACATTTCTCTGTTTTCCCCACTCTCTTTCTCTCTCTCTCTCTCTCTATTGAGCCCGTCAAATATGAAATATGTGATTATATATGTATGTATTTCCATTAATTTGTTATAAGCTGCTCAAGAGATGTTGGCTCTCTTTTACACTAACTTGGCCTAAAAGCTAATAACGGAAATTGCCGTTACTTTGGGCAACCGGAAGTGCTTACACACTCGAGTTACGGACAAACTTTAAAGGAACCCAAAACGGACACTTGAGAAAGGAAATGTGCACAACTTTAAGTACAAGTCGGTGTTTTATTGCATTGTTGTAGGTATAAACGGAAGGCAGTAAATTTTCAACTGATTTGCTTGATGTCATTTCGATAAAAACTATTTCGTTTTGCTTGCGAATTTTCTAAAAGCGCCCCCAAAGATAAGTAAAACGAGCAAAGTAGAAAGATAGAAAATAAATTGAAGAAAAGTTCTGAAAAGAACAATCTAATTTTATATGAACGCACTTTGGGATGTCCGATTGGGTTTCAACTCAATCGACAATCTGACATCGACATCGACATCAACATCGACATTGTTGATAAGCCATAAACGTCATGTCGGATAGCATTCTTCGGAAGTTACCAGTCCATCGGTACTTGAGTCAACTGACAATGATTAACTAGCAACGGATTCAACGAGACACCCAATATCAGGCCATTGATTAATCAGACAGTTTCATGAACAACACATTAGTCAACAATTAAATTTGTTAACAATAATTTAACAGCATTTGCTTTGTTCTAATCGTAAACAGAATTGGGACAAACAGCTTCGATTGAAGGTGTATTACTAACATTTTAATCACATTATAGTTTAATTGAAATTCTTCTCTTTTCTTGGTTTTTTTGTAGGATGGAAGGATTCCATTTTGTCGATACCCAAGAAGTGGCTGTCCACGGCCGAGTCTGTAGACGAATTTGGATTCCCTGACGTGAGTAAAATTGATTTAACAATTTTGAAATTTCTTTGCAGCCAGCTTCAAATATTTGCACAGGAGCTCAACAAACTTGCTACTGTACTAATTCAAATACAAACACAGAGGGAGAATAACACAGATACACACATATGTATATATATACATATAAATACACATACAGACAGACAGACTAATCCTGTTTGTTATAATTACAAATGCAAATAACGAACGCTTTTGTGTATAGAAACCGTTCGCTGGGGAGCAACCGGAAATGTGGAACCAGACAGTCAAACTGCCAGACTGTCACACTGTCAGATCGTCAGACAATTGGGCAGACCAGGCAACCAAGGGAACAGGGCAAGCTACAACCCACAGTTCTAGTAAACAAACAGAGATTCAAAGCAACCTCTACCTTCACTTCAACCCCACTCTCACCTGAAAAAGCACAGCAACAACCCCCGAAAATATACTGGCATACATGTACATATATTTCATTACAGGGAGATTGACATCAAAATATGTAAAACTGAAGCTGAGCTCAACTGAATACTATGTGGGAAAGGGGAAGGGAGAGGACTTGACTGCTGTCAGAGTCAAATGACAGCTGAGTGAAAAGTTACTTGAAATAGTATTGTCAATGATCAACTCATTACAACTGGACTAAAAGTTACCCTAGTTTTTAATACAGATGGTCGCTTCTTTCGTTGTATAATTTCTTTAATTTCTATCCATTCGTTCCGAAATTTTCAGAACACAATGTTGAAATGCCAATATATAAATAAATCTACAGAAATAGTAAGGTTGTTATTTAATATAAATTTACGAAGAAAATAGCTTCAACTTTAAAATAAAATTGTAGTTTGAATAATATGCAGAAATCCAGATTATCTATATTTCTATCTTTATATTCTTTAAGTCAAATATTAGCTCTACACTTATTCTACCCATTTCATGCAAGTACAGGGTATAACAACAGCACAGATTTGGAAACTGGATTTTAATATGTCAATTCATGCTGGACCTTAATTGCATATTTGGCATTACTAAAGTCAGATGTTGGCTTTACTTGAATACCCCAATTAGAAAGCAATTTGATTCCACAAAAACTAATGATAATATCTCTAAAATAATACCTAATTCCTTAACATACTCGTAAATAGATGAAAATATTTTCCCTCAAACTAACTTGAATTTCGTATTAGACTTGGGGTTTGATATGGAACCGAGTAAGTTACTTAGCACGTACAGCGAAATTTCAGATACACAAATCGATTCCAAGTGTTGCAGATGGAACTTTTTGTGTGGTGTCACTGGGGAATCTCGAGAGCGAATTTCCCAATTGAAGTTGTCAGTGACAAGGAAAAGTGAAATGCCAAAACAGTTGGACTAGGGGAGGGAAAATTTAATGCAGCACGCCCCAATGTCAGATTCATGCTACTTTCTTTTTAACTTTTTTTCCATTTCTTTCCCTTTTCCTATACATTTTGCTACCATTTCGTACTTTTTGTGATTTGAATTTTGGGTCCCCAGGGTATACCATTTTTTGTAATGGGGCTTTAGGGTTGAGTTTCTATTATATATACAAGTATGTACATATATACCAAATGATATAATGTTGTGCATACAAATGAGCAAGAGTGTAATAAAGGAATCGAGAGGAAACATTCAAAAGCGAACCCTTTTGCTTACCTACTTGCAGACTCTACCAAAGGTACCTGTCCCACCGCTAGAGCAGACTATGGCTGATTATGTGCTCGCCCTGGAACCCATCACAACGGCATCGCAGCTGGAACGGACCAAGGGCATCATCAAGCAGTTCTCGTCGCCACAGGGTCTGGGACCTCGGCTGCATCAGTACCTGCTGGACAAGCGCGAAGCGGAGGATAATTGGGTGAGTATCCTATTCCCAACGAATACTTGTACGAATATCTGTGATTCATTGCACTGTGAATACTTTATTCAATCCAAAATATGTGTGTAGCGCTAGTGAATGCATAACGGATTTGAGTTGATATCAGCTAATTGTTGATCACTGGTGGTCCAGAGGGAAGATTGGGGACCGTGGGATCTGGGCCTGGTGGTGTGGGACCCTCATTTGGTGATGGTGGCATTGGCACATAAATGGTGGTGCCCGATGTTTCGCCGCCAGGACCAACGGTTGTGGTGGTCGAGTCCACGGGTGGCCCCACCATCGGCGTGGTTGAAGTGGCAGGAGCCTTAGTGGAAGGGGTTGCCTTGGTGGTGGGGGGTGCAGTTGTACCGGGTGCTGGTGTTGTGCCACCAGGTGATGGCGTAACGCCGCCCTTAATTGGTTGACAGTCAACACCCACGGTCAAGGAGGAGCATTTAACGGCGGGTATGTACTGGGCACAAGAGTAACAACCCTGGTACACGAAGGTGAAATAGGGAGTTGTTGCATCACACTTGGTCAACACGGGAGTGCCCGTTTTGCATTCATAGTATGTGGTGACATCCGCATAGTTGGGTAGATTGATCTTATTCGGCGAGACTACACACTTGGGCACAACATTCTCGGTATAGGTTGGTGCGCCACAATTATTCAGATCCTGGGCGCCAACGGCCAAGAACAGCCCAACGACTGAGATGATAACTAAAAGTGGGGAACATTAATTATCCTTATAGCAGATTTTCCTCATTCTCTGACTTGAATGATGAATGATGATTTCTTACCGGCTTTCATAACTCTGCTTTGTTTTTGGGCCTTCGAACGGTTCGTCTTGCTGTTAACTTGGCTTTGCGATCACTGCTAGAAACACCCTGGAACAGAGCCTTTTTATGGCTCGGGCCTCAGTTGGCGCACTTGTTAAACATTCTGTAATCAGTTCGCTCGTCTAGATTAATACATGTCTTGTCAAAGTTGCCTGCCGCGGGGCCAAAATTAAAATGGAAATCAAAATCAAACTGCCATTCGTCTAACGTGGTTAATTGAAATGCGTTTTAGACTCGTTTCTTTTCCCCTCATTTCTCTCTCCCTCTGTCTACATGTATGTAACCTAGGTAATCTTTTTTGGGGGGCAAAGATAACATACAAGTACACCCGCCAAAAACTACAATCGTAATGATTGTATAATCGTCAGATAGTTCCCATACTTCATTTCTCATTCCCAATTGACTTGTCAATTAGCATGGCGTCTTAATCATCGACTTGTATTCACATATATTGTGCTTATAGGCACTTCTCTTGGCACTGACAATGACTTCATATTATCATCATATTTCTAACGAATATTTATCGTCTAACATTCATATCATTTCCACAATTCACTTTATTCATACCAAGTATGAGTGTGTGCTCATAAGTGATAAACATTGTATTGTTTTTCTTTGGAAATTCAATACTAACGGAAGTAATTGTGCGAAATTCCATACAATCTTTAATTAAATATGAGCAAGGATCACAATTTTGCTATTGTATGTATAATAGCATGAAATGATCGTATTTATTTCTGGTATCTCATATTAAATAACAACTAATGCTGACCCAATTAAATGACACATTAACTCCATAAAATATTATTTATGAAGTTACTCCGATATATTTGGCGTAGTGTAATATTTTGACACATGTGTATATATATGTATACCCTGTTTTCCAATCAAATTGGATACGGTAAATAAAAACTCAATTTGGAAAAATAACTCGTGTGAAAATATGAATGGAAAAAATTTCTTGAGTTGTATATCGTTTGTTTTATTCATTACCTTCGAAGTCCACTTCACCCATAATACGATCTATCTATTTAAATATATTTCAATAGGAACGAATCACGACACATATTTCAAGGGCTTTGTAAAATACATTCTAATAGAAGGAAAACTGATGAACAACAGTCAATATTTTTAATTTTCTTAACTGTAGCTTAAATAGAAACTTATAAAAAATTTATATAATTCCATCTATTTCAAAGTATTTCAAAAAATACAAAAGACAAAAAAATACAAAGATGAGTTTTAATGACTTTGGAGAATACTTCCCCACTGTTGGTAAACTGTGTGAAAAACAGTCCAAATATTAATTGATTTTCAGCAAAAGGAAAAAAAGTGTAATACGCTAATCTTTAGATTACAAGAGGGTATTACAGGGTATTTGCTAGTCGTGACACGCTTCTTTACTTAAAGACCATCGACGTAGTTGCAAAAACATCAATCAATTTATGGTGTCGACTGTTTTCGATATTTGGACGACAAGAACCATTAACTAATAGGTTTATTAAATAGACCCATTTTAATAGAACTGGGAATACCGATACATCTAGAGTTACTTTCAAGGCGTAAATTCATAGCGATAGTCAGAAATATTTGTGAATTGCAGTTAGATATTTATTTGTTGCTATTTGTGTTGATTATAATGAAGTTTTGAATGAAATTCCGCTTGTTAATAAATTTCTTAGTATAGATTCTGCTGTGGGGAGGATTGTTTTAGGCCGATGGCTTCTTCTGTCCCTTATTGGGAGGCGTGGGCTTCTTGGCTGTCTTGCCGGGAGCTGGAGCTGAGGGTTTCTTGGCGGACGCCTTGGGAGGCGCTGGACCAGAGGGCTTCTTGGGAGCGCTGGCTTTGCTTGGAACTGGAGCGGGAACTGGAGCAACTGGTTTCTTGCCAGGCTTAGGGGCATCGACAACAACAGTGGGTGGCGTTGGTGGCTCAGTAGGTGGGGTAGGTGGTGTGGGATCGAATGGAAGGGCATGGATAACATTCTCCTGCTCCTCATGATGCTCGTGCAACAGCTCGTGCTCATGAATAGGTGGCTGGGGTCCCAGCACTGGTGGCATCTCATCGATCAAGTGCGTGGTGATGGGAGCGGCAGTGGGCAGGGAATCCATGGGAGGAGCAGGCACATACAAAGCTGGAGCGGCACACTGTTGCAGCACAAAGGTGAACACTTCTCCGGCCGGACAGTGCACTGTCAACTGGCCGCCATAGACGCTCTGGCAGACAAAGTACTCCGAATTGCTAAAGTAGCTTGGCCAACGGATGCCCACCTCCTCACGGGTGCACTGCAGCTTGTAATCGAGACGTGCCTGCGACAAGGCCACCAGGCTAAGCAGAGTCAGAGCGATCACTGGAGAGATGAGAAAATGTATGATGAGCAACTTTGGACAGCGAGAAAGAGAGAGAGAGAGAGAGAGAGAGAGAGAAGGAGAGACTCACCTTTCATCTTGTCAGTGGGTTGATGGGTAACTATCGGGAGTATCCGTTGATGTTAGATGAAGCTGTTGTACTGATTTCCAATTGGCAGCCCTGGCCACTATTTATAACGCCCTTATCAAAGATCTTAGATCTGCGATCGATGGCATCGCTGCCTTATCAGACCTGATAAAAAACTGTTCTTAGGAAGGCGCCAAGTAACATTTGGACACACCCAGCCGCATCTCTCCCTGTTGTCATTATCATTTGGGTTTTGGGTTGAGCACTAATTGAATTTGTAATGTCATTTCCATGTTTTATGTTCCATCTCAGGCGTACTATTACTGGCTCAATGACATGTATATGAATGTGCGCATCCCGTTGCCGATCAACTCGAATCCTGGCATGGTTTTCCCACCACGTCGCTTCAAGACCGTCCACGATGTGGCCCATTTTGCTGCCCGTCTGCTCGACGGCATCCTTGCCCACAAGGAGATGCTGGACAGTGGTGAGCTGCCTCTGGAGCGTACCGCTTCCCGGGAGAAGAATCAACCTCTGTGCATGGCCCAATACTATCGTCTGCTGGGCTCCTGTCGTCGTCCTGGCGTTGAACGAGATTCGCAGTTTTTGCCACCGAGAAAACCCTCGAACGATATCGATGAGGATCGTCATGTGGTGGTCATCTGTCGCAATCAAATGTACTGTGTCGTCCTGCAGGCCAGCGATCGTGGCAAGCTCTCCGAGAGCGAGATCGCCTCCCAAATCCTCTATGTGCTGAGTGATGCACCGTGTCTGTCCGCCAGGCCCGCACCCGTTGGACTACTCACGGCCGAGCCTCGGACTCGTTGGGCCAAGGATCGTGAGGCACTGCAGCAGGATGAGCGCAATCAGCGCAATCTGGAGCTGATTGAGACTGCACTCCTTGTGCTTTGTCTCGATGAGCCGCTGGGCGTTAATTTCAATGCACGTGGTTTCAGTGGTGCCACGCCCACCATGCATACAGCCGGAGATCGGGATGAGACCAACATGGCCCACGAAATGATCCATGGCGGCGGCAGTGAGTTCAACTCCGGCAATCGTTGGTTCGACAAGACCATGCAGGTGCGTAATTAGGTGATAGGGTGGTTTCAACAAATGTTGGATCGAATCTTAAGTTAATTATTAAAAATTCCCTTTTTTTTTTAATTTTAATTTATAGCATTTATAGTAGAACTAAATTCCAAGCTCGACTGCCTTAGTTAAAAGAATTAAAAAAATATATATATGTATAAAATATTGCTATTTAAAATTGTGATATCTTCAAAATTGTTCATTTTAGATTTAATAAATATGATCAAATTTCAAATGTTAATATTGCTACTAAGTAGTTTGTAAATTATAAAAAAAATAAAACGTTTTCCCTATCTGCTCCAACAAATTGATTCATCCAAATGCCAGCTCATTTTTAAATATTCATATCCATTTTGTTTAAATTTAAATTTTACTTTTAATTTAAAATTTAGTTTTAAGAACATTGATAAAACAATTTTATTAATCGGGCGCGTTACTTGACATAAAATAAATGAATAAATACTTAATAAAATAAAAATATACTCCAGTCTCGCTCTAATCAAATGTTTCACCTAATTTTCAGCTCATCATCTGCACCGATGGCAGCTGGGGACTCTGTTACGAGCACTCCACCTCGGAGGGCATTGCTGTGGTGCAGTTGCTCGAGAAGATCTACAAGTCCATTGTTGACCATCCGGCCGATGACAACGGCTTGCCACAACATCATTTGCCACCTCCCGAACGTCTGGAATGGCATGTGAACGGCCAGGTGCAACAGCGATTTCCACAGGCAGCTATAACCGTGGACAAGGCCATCGATAACTTGGACTTCTATGTCTATCGCTACAAGGGATATGGCAAGAACTTTATCAAATCCTGCCAGGTCAGCCCAGATGTCTACATACAGTTGGCATTGCAATTGGCCCACTTCAAGTGAGTCTATCGAGCCAAAAAAGATGTTCGGCTAATAATCAGTTAACTATAATAAATATATTACAGACTTTATGGTCATCTGGTGGCCACCTACGAGAGTGCTTCCACCAGGCGCTTTCTGCACGTAAGCATATTTACACTTTCTTTATTATTATAAATTGAATTTTCATTTATAGTTTAAATCAAATTTTACTAATTTTATTTTAAATTGTTTAGTTAAATTGCTTTAATCATTATCTACATACATTCATATTTTATTCAATTCAATTCAATTTTCTCGTATTTCCGTATTTTATTCATGATTTATATATTTTTAAATATTTTCTGGATTATGGGCAATACAATTTCTGAGTACCTCAGACTTTCAAATTTTAATTAAATTATCATTTGTAAGCGTTGTTAATTTAAAATCAGATTTTTTCTTTATTTTATATTAAATATTTTTCTTGTTGTTTGCTTTTATTTAATGTTTAATAAAGTAATAAATATATTTTAATTTGTATTATAATGCCAAGACTAATAATTTATAATTTGAAACTTATTTTCAAGTTTTGCTGTGAATTTATGAAATAAATTAATAAATAAATTGCTTATTTTAGGGTCGCGTGGATTGCATACGTGCTGCCAGCTCCGAGGCTTTGGAATGGGCCAAAGCCATGTGTCAGGGCGAGGGCGCCAATGTCCCGCTGGAGAGTGATCGCGAGGATGACGAGGAAGATGCTCGCAAAGTCAAATTCAGCATTTATAGCGTGGGTATTCTTTAGTTCACAAGTACAATCCCAATCCCAACTGATTTCTCCCCTCACAGAAGGACCATCTACGAGAACTCTTTCGCTGTGCCGTCGCTCGCCAAACGGAGGTGATGGTTAAAAATATTTTGGGCAATGGCATCGATATACCATTGTTGGGTCTGCGCGAGGCTTGCCTGGAGGTCACCGGTGATCTGCATGAACTCTTCACTGACGACTCCTACAAAATATCGCAGTGTTTTCTGCTGTCCACCAGTCAGGTATCAACACCAACACCAACACCATCATCAGCTCTCAGATCTCAATCTTCTCTCAAGCACCTTCGGCACGACAGCACACACATTTCATTTATTTTGTGCACCCCACTGTATATTATCTAATTGTCTAATCTTTGCACCCCAGCACAAACAGCTCACCACGTAAGCTAATCAAGAAAATTGCACTCCTCAGCAAGGCTGCAGACCTCCAAGGTTTTGTTTCGAAACTTGTTTTAATTTGATAAATCAAAATAATTAAATTTTCTCTTCTTTAATTCTTTTTAAATAGTTCTTAAATTTCTTTAGTTCTTAACAGGGATTAAAACCTTAACCGAAACCGTAACCTTTAACCGATAAAAACCGATTGAAATTTGTAACCGTAACTGAAACCGTAACCGAAAATAATTTTTTCCGCTGTACCGAAGAGTAGCAGCTACTGAGCAACTTTGATAACTTTGAACTGACATAACTTTGTCAAACCCCAATCAATTTCCATGCGCAATGTAAATTTGATCATGATTTTACTTCTAAATTCATTCTGCATTTAAATTTTCTTCATTTTTAAAAGTTTTTTAAAATCGAGTTTTTTCGAAAATTTCTCTTTTTTGATTTTTTCAAAACAAAATTGATTTTTCAAAATGAAAAAATTTTAAATGCAGAATGAATTTAGAAGTAAAATCGTGATCAAATTTACATTGCGCATGAAAATTTATTGAGTTTTGACAAAGTTGTGGCTGTTCAAAGTTATTAAAAATCAGTAAAATCAAAATAATCGAAATTTTCAAATTAAATTAACCAAATTTATATGAGATCAAATAAAATAAAATCGACGTTACGCTGGACCATTCCATTACCCAGATAACACTATTTATCAGGCTTATAAGACCATTAAGTCTTTTTTCATGTAAAACAATGAATAACGCTTCTTATTTTGGTCAACCGAAAACCTTAATTTTATTTTTTTGTTAACCGAAACCATACCGGTATTCTTAAACCGAAACTTACAAAAAACCGATACCCGTTACGAAACCGATACTCCAAGATTTTGCATAACCGATAACCGAAAGCCTTAATTCGAGCATAACCGAAACCGTAACTGAAACCGATGTTCGTTTCGGTTTTAATCCCTGGTTTTTAATAACTTAAATGAAATTATAGATTATAGACTTTGGTGGTTTGTAGTCTTGCTTTTTAGACCGATTTCAACTAAAGTTGATGACGTTCAATGACATCTGTTCCTGTTTAATAGGTCGCTTGTAGTACGGATAGCTTTATGGGATATGGTCCGGTGACGCCGAGGGGTTATGGCTGCTCCTATAATCCGCAGCCGGAGCAAGTTGTCTTCTGTGTGTCGGCATTCTATGCGTGCGAGGATACGAGTGCTTCCCGCTATGCGAAATCTCTGCAGGATTCGCTGGACATAATGCGGGATCTGCTGCAGAATTGAATGGCAAATGTGCAAATGGCAAATGGAGGAAATAAAATGGAGCGATTGTTCCAATATAACGAAACATATCAGTAAATGTACCTTAGCAACTGTTGATCCTTAAAGATCCTCGACTATACATATATATGTATATATGTGTATTTATATGTAATGTAAATGTAAACCGTAGTTAACTAGCGTCCACATGACGTCATCAGTTTATTGAAAACTTTTTAGTGTTGTATAAATCATTTCAATCAAATCTAACTGATTGAAATGCTAAACTGATGTCAATCATACCTACATAATCATATTGAAAAACTGGGCAACTGCAACTCATTTGCTTTAATTCCAAATCAACAAACTAAATTCACCAACTAACTAACTACTTAGTAGATGACAAAGAGATACTCTAGTCAATTAAATGTTTTAGATCAATTTTATGGGCAATTGTTAGTGCTGTTCATTGAATGTGTTAATTATGCAATATTATTATTAGCCAGTGTTAGAGCTTTAACCTGTTTAACCAGCTGTAACCATCAATTCGGACGCCACTGTAGCGCTCCGCTTAAAAGTATGCAATACTCTTTGTTCAATGTTATGTTTAAATTTCCCTCACGAAATAACGAAGAAAAATTGAAGATGATATACAAAACGTTATAAAAAAAATTGATATTGATATATAAATCTGAAATATACACATATTACATATGGTAAATACGCTAAGCTTGTTATAACTGTCGTTTTGTTGCTGTTTAAAAAATGAAAATTTATAAAAAAAATAAATATATTACATATTATATATATTATTGTTGAGGGCAAAAATATCAGAACTACGTAAATGCTATTTAAATTAAATGATAATGTTGACATTATGTTATAAAGCAAAATTGGCAAATCATTGTACGTATATAGACTTGAAACGTAACAATACATATAAATAAATTTAAATGCCAAAAGGCGAAACATATCAAGAAAACGAATAGGAATACTATATATTTTACCACTATGTTCAAATTGTTGTTTTGTAGTGAAGGAAATACAAGTATGTTATACGTCTATCTATATGAATATATATATATATATATATATATATACAAGAGAACTTCTGATATATGGAAATGTTAATGGAATATTGTGTAATAGAGAATATAATTATACTCAAATTAAACTAGTTGATGTGTTCATTGTTGCTATACCTATATATGTATGTTCTATATCTTATGTATCTGTTAAACATTTACCATGACCCTTTCCCACAAATATCTAACTGTGCTGTATACCGATTTGTTTAACTTGGTTTATAGTTAATGCATGCGAGCAATTGCAAAAAAAATAAAATAAAAATGAGAACAGTGCATTGGAAATCTCTTTTTACGATCTTGACCTACATATGTATACATGCATATAGTATGTATGTAGGTAGGTATATTCCTAGGAATATCTATGTATGTGCGGTAATAGTCATAAGTACATTTTTGGTTCCAAGAATTAAGTAGACGCATATCCAATATTATATTTATTCTTTCCGTCCACGATAAGCGCTTAAAGATAAAGTCGACGTTTGATTAATCTTTTCAATTAATTAAAAAAAGACCTAAACAAATTTGTGAGAATTGCGTTGAGCATAAAAGACGCAGGTTTTCCAATTGGCAGCACCAGTCATTGAAAATCTACGAAAATGAAACGTAAGTTAACAAAATGAAAGAAATTGATTTGAAGTTGAGGCAAAGTTTTCTTGTGGTATCCTTTCCAGTCTTGCAATTGCTGCTGAGCCTCTTCCTGGCATTCCTGCTCTGCGCAGTGCCACTCATCAATGCCCAGAATGTGCCACCAATTCCCACAGCGGCTCCAACACCACCAAATGGCGAGGCTGGCGTTCCAAATGGACCACCTGGCCCACCTGCGGCACCAACAACAGTGCAAACTCCTACTATTAGCACCGCATATCCAAACTATGCTGGATAAGTGATTCGAAAGGAAAGAATTCTGATTCACATTAAAGTTTCAATTCAACTTCCAATTCGAACTCGCAATCCGTGTGAAGAATTTAATAAATTTGCAAACTGAATTCCTTTGCATTATTCTTTGATTTCTTGGTTTAACAGGAATTAAATTCCAATTTCAATTTGCAATCTTCCATATCAAGAATTTAATAAATTAGCAAAATGAATTCCATGGTAATTTCTCTTTAATTTCTTGGTTTAACATGAATTGATTAGGATTAATTGTGCGTTTCTGTCTTGATTACAAATATTTCATAGGATATTTATTGTCCAAGATAAAACTAGGCGTGGTCAATGCACAGCTCGACCTTAGTTCGCCATCTTTCACATAAATTATACAGTACAGCACAGCACACATACACATACACACACACACATACAGATACACAGCACACACACATACGCTTATATATGTTTATAGTCGTATATCTGTGCAAACGATAACAAATGACAAAATAGATAGATATACATATATGGAAATATACATATTTTATGTTAGCTAATTCTGCACAACATTGCGCCTAAAGGATCCCCTCATCTGTGCCTGCAACTGCTCGGTGCTGTACTCCTCATCCCGGCCAGACTGCAATACAAATACAAAAATTGATTAGTTAATGAAATCATTTATGAATTTATATCTTCATTCATACCTTGCAAAAGTTCTGCTCGAGCAGCTCAATGGCCGCCATACGCATTTTGGGATCATGCTGCAGACAATTGTCGATGAACTCGTGTCCCTCCTGGGAGAGGCTCTCCGGTGCCTGCGGCTTCTCGCCCATGCCCACTTTGAACATGATTTGGAAATTGGAATCAAATTGTGCCCAGGGACGCTACAAAAGTTACAACAATAAATATTTATGGAATTACTCAAATGCCTCAAATTCTTGCATCATTGATAAGTGTTATCAGGTGTTATCAGGTGACATACCTTGCCCGAGGCCATCTCGACGACAACGCAACCCACCGACCAGATATCGGCAGCTCTTCCATGGCCATCGCTGTTCGTCTTGGTAAACACCTCTGGCGCCATGTAGGCCTGGGTGCCCACGTAACCCTGCAGCTCGCCGGGCACTGTGGTGTGTGCCTGGATCTTGACTGCAGATCCGAAATCTCCCAACTTGAGACTGTTGCTGCCATCGACAAGGAATATATTGGCCGTCTTGATATCTCGATGCACAATGCCGTGCTTGTGCAGCTCGGCGACTCCCGATAGCAACTGTGCGGTGAATCGACGGGACAGAGCCTCGGGTAGGCCGCCAGTCAGTTCGACGAGGGATTCGAGAGTGCCCTCGGAGCACAGTTCCATGAAGATGAGCAGCTCCTCGCGATGCACCTCGATGCCATAGTAACGCACCAGATTCTTGTGCTTGATGCCCTCCAAGATCTTCAGCTCCTCGGCCACATTCTTGAGGGCACGTGTCTCGCCCGGCTGTATGGCGATCTCCTTCATGGCCATCAGTTCCCCGGAGTTGTTGTTGACCGCGGTGTAGACCTTCCCAAAGCGTCCTTGGCCAATCTTGATGCCACGATGCCAACGGAAATTCACGCTGCGTGCACGAATTTGCACCTTGTCGCATGAATTCAACGCCTTCACTTGGCCAATGAGACGACGTTCGCGTAGATGCTCCTCCAAGTCAAGATCCAATCGATTCACTGCATCCCTAACACGCTCATGACGTGACGCTAGAGGCGTCGAGTTGAGGCTATCTTTGCCAGAGGATGTGGAAATGGGCGGCGTCTGTGGCACCAAGAGACGTAGCTCCCCGATGCCGCTGCCATGAGGTGCCTCCACGTAGTCCGTGCTGTCCACGGAACTGTAGGTGGCCGAGCTCTGCTGCAGCAGCTCCTCCTTGAGACTGAACTGAGGATGCAGCAGCTTGTTGTACTGTGGCGACAGCAAAGGTGGCGTATTGGGATTCAAGATAACGCCCGCCGACATGGGCGTTCGTGTTGGCGTCCGGGAGCGACTGGTGGCCGGAGAGGATGTCTTGCGAGTGCGTGGCGATGCCTTCTTGCGGGCCACCTTCTCCGGCTCCGACGTAATGCCGATCACATGGGAAATGCAGCGATCCATTTGTTGTTTCAGCTCCTCGAATTGCGTGTCATTCAAGTGTCGGGTGATCTGCGGATCACAGGCCAACATGAGGAACTCCAATCCCTGGGAGGCCCAACGTGGACGCATGCCACGTCCACGCTCGCAACGCTCCATCACAAAGTGCATCCACATTTTGGCAAAGGCAATGATGCCCAGGGCCAGATCCACAGTGTGTGAGCTGTCCTTTTGGTCCATGATCCGCTGCTCGAACAGACGAATCACATCCTTGTGGTACTCGAATCCAAACTTGTAGCCCTGGTGAAGAATTTCGCGAGTGCGCGACAATACGGCTAGGCGATCCTGTTCGTCCAGATCCTGCATATTGCGGAGACAACATCGCTGCTGGACACCTTTAATGATCTCGGTCAGTTTGTTGCGCACCTCGAGCACATCCTGTTGCAGCAACTTGAACGCTGACTTCACGTCGGAGCAGATGAAATCATGCTGATGATTGGCCACATCATGCTCATAGTGCTCCCGATGGAAGTCCGTTGTCTCCACATCCCGACAGAAGGTCTTGGCAAAGAAGAGCACCTTTATCGAACGCTCCCGTTCCTCGGTGAGCAGCGCCTGCGTCTCCCGGCAAATGGTGAGCAGTTGCCACTTTAATTCCTCGTTATCGTTATTACTGTGTGCGGTGCCAGCAATCTGTTCATCCAACTCGCCGGATCTCTGGACCAATCGCTTTGAAATGCTGCGCAAGAGTTTGCTAATGATGCCACAAAACTTTTGGGAGGCAAGCGTGTGCATGCCTTTGATCATGGGACTGATCAGCTTGGTGAACATCCACTCCTTCTCGAGCACGGACTTCTGATTGGTCTCCGGCACGGCAACCAGCACCAGTTGATCAATGTAGTCCAAGTACAGCTCGAATGTCTTGCGCACTGTGGCATTGTATTGATTCAGAATATTTATATAGCTGACCAGCTCCGATTCGTTCTCGGCCAGTGCCGTCGTTATGTGGCGTTGATATCGCTCCCGATGTGTCAGGGCCAAGGTGAGACCCTCTCGCAGCTCCTTCATCAGTTGCTCTAGGCTGAGGGGATTGGGGCGCACGGGACGCGTCTCGAGACGCATGCGCAGGAATTCGTGCATGAATTGCAACGGAATTCCGCTGAGGAACACAAATGTGGGAATGTACGAGGGCAGATTGATGGATTGCGCCTCCTCGCTCCAGTAGCCATAGGTGCGTAGCTCGATGATTTGCTCGTTACTGATTTGTGGATCCATGCGTGGCACATCCTGATCAATGACCTCCGCATCCAGCTCAAAGTCCTCCATATCTTCCGCCCCAGGTTTCTCCAATGCAATGTGCGCCTTGTACAACGCCACATTGTGCAGCTGATGCAGAAAGGCCAAGGATTTGGCCAGTCCACGACACTTTAGAACATTCTCAATGAACTTGCGATACAATCCCGAGGATTGCTCACCATTGTAATCGTTGGACGTGCCCAGCGGCTCCACGCTAAAGATGTTGATATCATGCATGGAACCCTTGCGCAATTGGCCATGTTGCAAATCGTTGGACAATTGACTAATCTCCGTCGATGTGGATCTACATTTAAAGGAGAACTCAATTAAATATACCTTCACTTTATGCCTTGGCTGCACTTACTCATTGCTGCTTGAAGTCTCGCCCGGCACATGGGTCGAGTCGTTCAGCATAAACTGCACCTTGGCGCAGGACATTGTGCCGCATCCTCGGCGTGGTCCTTGACCATTGCCCGCCACACTCGGTGGCTTTATGGAGTCCATTGAATTAACCGCCGAGTCATCGTTTTCCACGCCCGACGCTGAGGAATTTCCGCTATCTGATCCCCTGTAGGATGTCTGCACCGGCCAAGAGAACTTGACATCCTGCAGCCTGCAAAGATCAAGTATAATTTTCAAACAATTAAAAAAGATATAGTCGGGATACCCTGGGCCAAGACTCTTAGCAAACCTAACGACGACTGCAAACCACAAGAATTTTGGAACAGTTTCGATTCATGGGTTCGGGAAGTAGATCAAGACTTAATTTCGAAACTTTCTTCAGTTTAATAAAAAAATATATTTTTATTGTATACACGATTTCTTGATTTAAATTTAAATTTAATTAAAAAAAAAATCGATCTAATTTTGTAAATGACCTAAATTAATTTGAATATTTTAAATATGACTTTTTATGTTATACTATATAAGCCACTAAAACTTAAGGAACCTTTTGGTTTAAGCTTTTTTTTCAATTTAATACAACAAAAAAAGTATTTCCTCAATTATTTAAATTTTTTTGAGTTTAAAAATTTAAAAATACAAAAATAGGAAAAATTTTCAGAATCTAAGCTAAGAATATTGTAATTTAATTATGATTTAAAAAAGCTTGAAATTTGCATAATTATTATATTTTCGATTCGATTTATAAAATAAACTTCAGCTACCTACATATATACATACAGCTGCGAAAAATAAAATAGCACCACCCTCCTACCTTCTCAACCCTCTCAACCTTCCAATTCTAAAGGAAACCCAATATATATTTTATGTATTAGATATTCAAGGCTTTATGAAAAAAAAAGTTTTGGAAAAATCGCTGCTCCAACTATATCTCTTTTGACTCGTAAGACAAAGTCTTATAGTGGTGCTATTATTTTTTTCGCAGCTGTATGTATATAAGGAGTCTACCAAAATTGGTGCTTCTAGCTCTTACTATCTTTGAGATCTCTTTGCTTATACAAACAGACGTACAGATGATGATGCTGAACAACAATATTCATAAATAATTACATACATTAGCACAGACTTATACCACCCTCGGCACAGGGTATAAATAGATTCCATTGGAATTGAAATGGCCACTCACCTGGCTAGAATCCTGCCCAGAATACTGAGCTTGAGCTTGTTCTGCTTGGTAATGTTATACCATAGGCACATGGATTTGATGCGACCCACAAAGCTCTGCGACTTGTAGATGGGATGCAGTGCACCCATGGCCTGTGATGAGGGATACAATGCCTCAGCCGCCTCCAGGCGCGTCAACAGATCCTCCACCTCACGCAGCGCCAACTCCTGCTGATCCATGCAGTCCTTGCAATACAGAGACATGCATCCCTGGCACAGTTTGCTGGGCAAAGGAGCTGCAAACGGATTAAAGTTAGCAGGATAATGATGTGAGAAAAGGAAGGGAAACTTACAACTCGCATTGGAATTGGCATCCGAGTGGATGCCGCTGTCGAGGCTCAGCAGACTGGGCTCCCGTCTGCAGCGTGGTTGGAACTTGTAGCTGATGATCTGGGTGAGGAGATCGGAGACACCGTGACGTGCCTCAAAGAGGTACTTATCCTGCTGCTCGACCGTGCGATCGGCCTGCCAGGCCTGCAGCTCCAACCAGATGAGATCCTTCAGCTCCGTCTGCCACGTATGCTCCTCCTGTGACAATTTGGCATCCTGTCTATCAACGCTTCCCAGCTTGATCAGATTCGAAAATGTCTCATGGAAATCCTTACGCTTGGCCAATCCCGGAGTTGGTTTCCCATCTACTCGCAGCTGCGGCAGCTGTGGCAACTGTGTGGCAAAGGCCAAGGGGGGAGCAGAGGAGCGACAACCAATGGGTCGAGAGGAGACACATCGATATCGATTACAGCTCTCCACAACCTTGGAGGCAATTCGCAGTGGCAACGGTGCCGTCACATCCGAACTCAAAGGCATAATCTTGTCCAGTGCCTCCTGTGTGTGTGCACCCTCATGGAAGCTGTTGCCTCGCGGTGGCACCAACGTCGACGTCGCCAGCGAGTTCTTCATCTCCCGCTCCGAGTCCCGCAGCAGCGACTGCAATCTTTTATCTGTCCTCTTGCCCTCCTCGTTGACGAACATCTCGTTGAGCAGGGCACAGTCCATTGTGTTCCGTCGTTGCACCCGGGAACGTGCCATCCGCGTCATCCCCTTCTTGGGTGTGCCTCCAACACTGGCGGGGGCATCTGTGGAGCTAAAAAGGATTTTCAATTAACTATTTCCAATAATAATGCGAACAAAGAGAATAGAAAGTGTACATATGTATATCAAATTGTTAAGTGTATGTATATGATGATATCGCCATTAAACCAAGTTATTATTACTGTCAGCAAGAAGGAGATACTACTCGCTTAGAGATACCCTGCAACAAGTTATCAAATCCCAACACACATTGCCTAAAAGTACAGCTCATCTTCTAATTTATAGGATTGGTTTAGTCGGAAAGAAAAGCAGAAAGTCATGAAATTTTTAGGATTTAAGGAGGTTAGTCCAAGGAATAACTCTAGGAAAAGTCAAGTCTGCATCTCTGTTTATTGTTGCCATTTTTCGTTCAGAAAAAAAAACATGATTTATCGGTGAAAATGTACACGGTTTTGTAAAAAACAGTCTTAAAAAATAACTATATGAAGAAATAAAACCACAAAAGAACACGTAATAGGTAGATTTATTTTTTCCCACTACAATAAAAAAAAACACAAAATCTATTGGAAAAGCCCAACAGTGGAAAGGACAAACACACACAAATGTAGTAAGGATTATATGAAACTTAGTAAATAGAAATAGAATGTTCAATGGAATTAACTTTAAGTATCTAATATCTAATGGGGATCCCCTTAGAAAAGATGTATCTCAACATGGATGGAATGAAGTTACTTACGCAACAACGTTGGCCACCTTCTGTTTACGCTCCCAGTCACGATTCTTGATCTTCTGACGGGTACGTGGAGGCGTTGTGCCAAATACATCATAGTGTGCCGCCAGCTCATCATCTGGATGAAGATCCTCCTCCAGGGTGCCGATGCGGGCATTTGACATTTGCATGGGACGCGAGGGCGTCTGTTTCACGCGGTATTCCACTCTAACAGCGGGTCATGGGAAGTAAACAGGAAGGAGAAATGGAGATTGTGAGAATCATCCGATTATAATCAATGGGAAGAATTGTGCTCTAATTGTTGCACTAATTGCAGAGGCAGCGACTGTTGCCAAATCGCCGATAAGCCATGCAAATATGGACATAAGACAGGTGGGAACAGGTGGGTGGACAAGGAGGAGGAGGAGGCGGAGGGGGAAGGGGGAGAAGGAAGCGAGCGAGCGAATCTGTAGCGTTGTTATCTTATCGATTGCTTATCGCACGCTTACAGCTGACAGCCGCTTGTCACGCCTATAATTATGCTTTAATTTCATTGCTGATTTGATTTATACTACTGTCCATATGCAGAATGCGTGTGTGATTGACGACAACTAAATCACACCACATTTTCACGCACTCTTTCATCAGATTTTCACTTATGATTACAACATTTCACTTACTTTTTACGCGGCATTTTCGCTGCTTTGATTTCAGCTTACAGTTTGAACAGCACTCAACACAGTTGAGAAGCCGCTGTCGCCGTCGGATTGAGAGTCAATGTCAAACGAAACGATAAAACTCTTCTCTTTTTTTTTATTTGATAATTTGACAAGTGCTTTACTTGTTTTTAATTTCACAAATGTAATTTCTAAGCGAGTAAGATACCATTAAATTTATGCACTTGCAACTGTAAACGGGGGGACTGCGACAATATTTGTAATCAAAAGCAAACACAAACACACAGAAACAGAGACAGTCACACACACACACACACACACACACACACACGAGCACTTGTAATAACAACACTATGGAACATTTAAAGCGGATGCCCGCTGCCGCTGTCGCAGTCGCAGTCGACGTCACTGTCGCTGCTGAGCGATGAGTGTGCCCACAAAATGAACTATGGGACAGTGGAACGCGTTATAACCCGTGTTCCACAGTATGTAAGTGTGTTTAGTGTTGTTGTTGCGCGGGCACAAAGTTCACACGCCTCCAAATTGCACTGTGCGGTGAATTTCACAATGTAAACAGCCGAAAAGAAGGGAGAAAATAAATACAACGAAATCAAAGCGCGTTTGGATAAACCAAATAGAAGCGACCACTTGCTGAGGCCATTGTCGTGTCGCGAATTGAAATGCGGCGACAGACTGTCAATTTATTAGCACTTTAACAAAAATTTAGCCCATGTAGTTGCTGATACAATATTGTGTATAGTACACAGGCAGACACACAGACTACATACATACATACATATTGTATGTGTGTGTGTGTGTATTCGTACACACACATACGATATACGTGTATGGGCACATGTATAATTAATGAACGGACGAGAAGCGGCGACTGCAACCCACAGCCAAGCGCGACAAACTAATCGGCATGCGAGCCCCAAAAGAGTCATCCAATTCCAATTGCTTGTTGGGACAGTAAGTAAGAAAGCGAGAGAGGGAGAGAGCGAGAGCGTGAGCGTGAGAGTTAGCGAGCCAGAGTAATAGAGAGTGTGCTTTGTGGGTGGCAGCGTAAGATAGACCAAGTGGAACATAAGCGCGAGAGAGCGAGCAATTGTGGAAGAACCTGTGGAACGCAAGTTCAACGAAGCGACGCGACGCGTCGCTCTCTTCTCTCTCTTTCAACAGATCGAACAGTCGGCAGATCAAGCGATTGATATTTTGTTTGCGGCGAATATTTATTTATTATTGTTAATTTATGAAACTTTTATTATGTACGCGCACACCAGCTTATTAGCATTTGTGTTTACTCGAGAGCAAGTACGAACCGATTGGCTTTTAATTTTAGACAATATTTTGGATTAATAGCCACTGCTGCGTATACTTCACGTACAGTGGTTAAAAGTGTACAAAAGTGAAGGTCAAAGGTTTCTATACCGGATTCTGTATAACCTATTTAAAAACTGTTGAACCTCAGACAAGAATAAACATATTGATCACATCTTCTAAAACTTGAAAGAATTCCTCGTATATCAATTGTGAAATGGATTAGAAGTTATTCAAAAAGGAAAGAGCGGGTTTTTTATAATGAATCACAACTGTGCCCTGGCTTGGAAACAGTTGGCCCAAATCAGCTCTTTATTGTTAACAATTTAATGTATGTAGAAACATACATCAACCATTTATTTATGGTGTCGTTATCATTATCATATGCAGACACATAATACGACTATTTAATTAACTGTGTACAGTAGGTATAATCATAGATAGTCGACGATTAAAGCGAGCATTACAATCATATGTACATACATATGTACTACATATCAGTTTGTTTACCCCTTTAGAATCATAAATTTCAATAAATTTAGAAATGCATGTTTCTGGTTTAATTTTCGTTTTTATTTTAATTTAGCTTTCTCAATTCAGATGAATATTTTCACACCTATGACTTTTCTCTCTGTATTTCCTATTGAATATATTAACAATTTATGTACTTGTTATGTTATTTGGAGTATTGTTTATAATTTAATATTAGTTTACAATACATATTTTGTATATTGTATGTTTATTAATTCACACATATCGAAACCACTTCTCACACATTTACAATTGTACAAGAAAATTTATAGACAAGAATTTGTATACAAGAAAATCTTTTTGAAAAATTGAAATTTTTGCAGTTAATATCCACTGCTGAGCGTGTTGCGGAAATGTTTCGCATGCTCCATAATAATGCTTATCAAATGTGTAATTATTTGTATGTACATTAATAAGTGCGCACAAGTAAGTGTATTGGAGTGTAACTGGAGATTAAAGAAATGGACTGAATTGTAAAGCGATCGATTGTAAATGATAGTGAGAGAGTGAGAGAGAGAGAGAGACAGATGATGGTCCATTTGAAGTTCAAGTGCAATAGTTGCAAGATATTTGGCTGTGGCATTGATCGTGACGTAAATCACTAACGGCATTTGGCTACGTGAGCTGTTACGTGTTCATCATTCCAATCACGCTGGAAAACAACAGTTGAACGAGAGACAGGCAAATACATAGACAGACAGACAGACAGACTGGCAGAGGTGCTGAGGAATTCCATTGACGTTCGACTGGAGCTTGGAACTTGAGAAGAAAGCGAATTCGATTGAAAAACAGAATTGGTTTTTTTTTGCTTTCAACTTAACGCATAACGAAAGAGGTTAACAAAGCAAAATATGCAAGCACACGTATGCACACAGATACATGCGTATGTGTGTCCGCATGTGTGTGTGTTTGAATTAAACGCGTTTTAACTTCAGCAGCCTTCACCCCGATCATCATCAACGCACTGCAAAACTGGTATGGATGGGAGATGAAGAAGAACAAGAACAAGAACAAGTGAGAATCTGGAGAGACACAAATGAAATTCACTAAATTTCAATAGGCTAATCCCGTTCACACAAACACACAATATTTATGTTTGACGTTTATTTCGTGCTAAATGCGAAAAAGATGTGTGCAATTTTCATAAGAAACATGCATCACACAGGTCACAACCACGCGACAGAGTCAAGAACCAAAACATGTGTATGTATGTCTGTATGTCTGTATGTTTGTCTAAGGCATGAATAATCGTTGCGGAAAAGGTAAAAATTGTCTTAGATATGCATATAAATACCTATAAAGGTGTGTGTGTGTGTGTATGGGTGTGAGTGTTGTCTTATCAGGCAAATGGTTTTCTTATCAGCAAATATCTTGAAAGACCCCGATTTTTAACCGGCCAAAGAACTGCGATGTACATTTAAACATACCTATACATATGCACATATGAATGCATGTAAAATATATATTTATATGATAAATGCCACTGTCATAGCGAGTGTTAAATTTCAAGCCGAATTTACATTTTTATTGCTGTCTTGCAGAATTGTTTTTCTGGCACTTCAACAACAACAATTGGCATAAAAGAAAACGCAACTACAACAACAAGAAAGCTTTAAACACGTTGTTTATGTTTTGACAATCAAAGCTGGTGAAATATGCGGGAGCAATGGAAAGAGACAAAAAATAATCGCTCACGCGAATGTAAAACATGTCTCTCACAGCCCTCTTGTACTGCTGGTAGCAGTCGAGTAAGCAGTGAATTCACTAACGAAAGATGTTCCCTGGTTAGTTGTATGTTGTGAATGTTGATGACTTCAATGGTAATTGGTAATGCAGAAGATGTCGAGTGCTTAACGCCAATGACATCCTCATGTTAAATTCACCAATGAGATGAAGGGTAAGCTATGCTGGTGATTGGTAACCAGTGAGCTCACCAATCTCTCACCAGTGAGCCGTACTAGAGGGAGACTAAAGCTACACACATGCTTACACACATGTATATATGTACATGTGCACGCGCTACAAGTATTTGTTGTTGTTTTTGCCAGAGACGACAAGAAATGTTTTGGGTTTATCGCCGCTACTCGCGACGCCGGCATTGGCAGCAAAAACAAAGTCTGGTAAATCATAATCTAAAGTTGCCTCGTCTCACCTTGCATCCTCATCCACATTGAGCTCGCGACGTAATCTAATTGGAGGCACGGGAGCTGGTCCAGGAGGTGGAGTCGTTGCTCTCTCAAACTCTCCAACTGGAATTGGAGATGTAGGTGAGTCTTCTGGTTGTGCTGGCGGCGACGTCGCCATTGCTATCGTTGAGAGTTGCAGGCCTTGGAGAGCGACGTAATCAATGGTACGCACTCTTCGTCGATTGTTTGACATCTTAGTTGTAGCTGTTGTTGTTGTTGTTATTGTTATTGCTATTGTTGTTACTGTTGCTGTTCTTGGAATTCTTTAGCAGCTCACTAGCGCATGCACACACACACAGTATATGTATGTATGTACATATATTCGTACATATATTAGCACACGTTATTTAGTTGTTGTTGTTGCTCTCACTGGCGCTAATCAAATTTATTTAAATTTTGTACTTTCACGACACACAAACACACACGCGAGTTCATAACGAAAGCGTTGAGATAATATTTGAAATATTTCTTGATGTTTCCACACCTCGTTTGAGCGGCCCGAGGAATCAGGTGACAACTACAACGCGTCTTACCTGCACAGCATTGCGGTCTAAACTGCAAGTGTGACCGTAGGCTGATAACAAAATAATTCCAATAAGAAATGCAACCGGTGAGTATACATCAGCTGATTGAAACGAACAATAGATTTGAATCAACTGAACTAAATGAACCTAAAATCCGCGCGCAATTCAAATGTGGAACTACTTCTCAGTTCATTCAGCAATAATTAAATAATTTGATGAAAATATTATTAGATAATTAGATGAAATTAGATATTATGTAGGTGATAATTTTGCGAATGTTCGAAGAAAGCCGTAAGTTAGATTCTGAAAAAATTTTCCAAACTAGGAAAAATTAAAAATTTTTGGAAAAGACTATTTTTTACTATCGCACTTTTTTGAAATTAAAAGGCTGCCAGACGTTCATGCAATTGGTAATAATTTTTTTGGAATTCAAGGTTGCCACACCGATTTTGGGTTCAAGGTTGCCGCCCTGTTTTTCACACTCTGCTGAAAGCTGGTTGCTATAAAACCATTCGAAATGCGCGCGCATATACAATTTGAAAGTGTAGAAATGTGTGTACACACTGAAGTTTTTAGTTTGTTGCTAATTAATTTATACTCAACTCTTAATTAAATTATAATATGGAAACGAGTTAGGCTGCGGACACTGTTCGACAAAGGCGTGAAAAAGAGTTGAGATTTGAGTTTCGAAATTTAACCTTGACTTTGCGGCCAACTGAAATACTGTTGATGATAACCAATTTGTTTTGTATGTATTTATTTATTTTTTATTTTTCTTACTTTTTCACAGCTGTCACACATTTTACATTAGAGCCCAATCAGGTTATTTGCATTGCCTGACAGATAACATTTAATTAGCCTGAAAGACATGATGGAAACATCGATCTTCGAGCACACTGTGCGACATCAGTTGTGAGTCGCCAGTTTCCACTGTGTGTATTACAAATTAGTTGCAATTTAATAATTGAGCCATAATGTGCCTACACACACAACGAGTTGTCAGCTGGGCCCATTTGAGGCGTTTGCCTTTGCCCAACTTATTAACCAAAATATAAGATCCTCACACAACAAAAAATGGCTTTTGTGCGCAAATGCGCGAAATTTACAAAAAAATAAATATACAAAAAAAAAACCTTTTGCCCATCTAGATACGTACGTGTTTTTATAATTAACACATTTTTGATTCATAAAACAAATATCCATTGTGGTCGTACGAGCTTACGTTGTCTATATCTTAGCCCATAAGTTGGAACAGTGACGTCGCCCCTTTGCGACACTCTGACACTGTGACGGTTTCACTTTTATTCACTGGAAATTGAATCATCTACATACATATAATGTGTCCTAATTCCGGGCAATATCAGTATGAGTCCATGGCAACAGCAATTAAAAATCTAGTATCTATACATATCAAAAATGTATAAATTATATACATATGTATATATTTTTTTATATTGAAGTTGACGCATTTTGTGTACATTATTTACCGTTAGCTGGTTAGTTTAGCAGATAACCGTTATCGATATTGTTTTTAGACCCTGTACTTCATAAAGTACAATGGGTGTGTTAAGTTCAAGTTTAAAGATACAAAATGGCTGTATGTCAAAGATATGAAACATGGCAAGAAAGGATGAATTGTAGTTCTGTAATTAAAAATACATTTTAGGAAGTTTCTTTTTAAATAATATTATATTATAATTATTTTCAATTGAAATTTACTTTTTTTTCAGATTATGTACAGGGTCTTTTCAAACCGAGTTTGCTTACTTTTCCTATCTTTTTTGCTGAACTAAGAGCAATACATTCAACATGGATTGCCTTGTTTGACACCAACGCATCGCTTCTTATCTTGCCACAACAACATGTTCTGATAGTCATCATCAAAATGTGTGCGTTGTCAACAATATGATGATATGTACTTCTAATTTTGCCAATATATAAGTACATACATATGTATCTAATATAACAAAAATCCCCATTTCCAGTCATGAACATTCTTTAGACTTGCACCGTTAACTACTTACAATTGCGCATTTCCATTGTCGCTGTTCTTCCAAGTATACAATACAATAGATGAGTATCTATATACATACATATGTATGTACATACATGCATAGAGATTTCCTTTCCAAAGCGTTTACAAATCGTGACGTTGATGGGAATGGAAATGGGAATGGACCCCACTTTGATAGCATCTTGGCCTTTGCATAGCGCTTAAATAGGTACGAGTATCAAGAGGTATTATTATCGGGCAAGTCCGCTCTGAATTTGATGCCAGCAAGTGGCTTTCTCTTTGATTACATGTTATCAACAACAATAACAAATGATTATCACTTAAGTAAGCACAATCACCGTGATATGTACATACACACATCTACACACCTATAATATTTCGGCTGCGTAGGCGTATAACACTTGCACAAACATTTGAGAGATTCTTCCAGTGTACTTATTACATGCTACATACATGCATACATACATACATACATTGTATACATAACGCCGTCTGCGCTTTATTATCCATTCTTAAATTGCATACAATGCTGCTCTCCACTCCAGACACTTGCATACAAACCTACAAACGTATCCGTCTGCAATGACGTTCAAGAGAGCGGTTGCTTGTCGCACACAGAGAGAGCGCGGAGAGCGAACGTATACGAGAGAGCTTCCGCCATTGGCGCTCGCAAGTTTTGACGATCATTGGTGGCGTCAGTTTGGAGAACTCGCTGGAGCTCTTTCAGTCAGTTGTTATCGAGCGTTACTTGAAGTTGGTTGGGCTGTCCACTGCCAGGCTGTGTGTCTTGTTGTTAGTGTTAGCATTAGTATTAGTCGAGTGCGCGCTGCGAAAATCTGAGCAACTTAGACATCTACCTACCCCCCCGCTCGCGTTGTCGCCGCCACTGTCGTCGTCTTTGCTGTCAGTCTCATTTGTGTGAGTGTGCCAGTGACTGCCCAAAAACCAAATTTAACGAAAAAAAAAGAGGTTGCCGTACAAAAATACAACTACATGAACAACAAGTGCACATACACATAGAAGAAATCGGGCATAAACAGTTCGAGTTGAAGCTTTGCTTGTTGTCAAGCGTCAGCATCTGTTGCCAAACAACCATTAAATTATTAATTATATTTAACTGTATTTTCTGATATATTTATGTAAATACACACATAACGGACGTACATACGTACCTTTCTGTGTGTGGGTGTGTGTGTATGCACTGTGTATACAGATTTATTTTTTGTATGCATTTCCATTGTGCTGCGTAAGCGACAGACAAATGACTTTGTGTCACACGGAAAATCTTAACAAAAATGTAAAAAAAATAATTTAAAAAAAATTTTAAAATAAATAAATAAATAAGTTTTGTAGATAAAAAACACAACGTCAACTGCAAAAGATCACGAAATGCGGTACACGCGTTGTCGCTTGACGTTGTCGCAGACGGAAAACAAATTCACATATTCACACACACACACACACACAGTCTCTTACCCACACACACACACCCACACCCAAACACAAACACCTGTACACGAGTCATAGGAAAAGCCGAACTGGAGATTTGCACAAGTGCAAAGACAAAACGATTTCTTTGGCGTTTTTTTCTCTTTTTCTCTCTTCACTTTGGCCTTGGTTAATAAACAAAAGCAACAACCTAAATATATATGTAATTAGATGCGGTGATAGTTAGAAGCTTATAGGACGTAACTGTTAAATAAATAGGGTACAAAGAGTACAGACATATTCGGTATCTATATAGCGACAGAATCAAACTGAAAAGCTCCTGATAAACGTGGAAAAATGCTAAATATCGTGCTCAAATCAAAAACCATTGATATATAGTACAAAAAACACAACAAAATAAATATATACATATATGAGCGATAAGTGAGAGTGAAGTGAAATACATTTTTATGTACATCTTTTTACATGCAGATTATTTTTGAAAACGGAAAAACAACTAGAAAATATCCGGAAATGGATTACATTGTAAAGGCCTACAAGGACTGGAAATTGCATTCGCAAGTAAGCTGATAATATCAACTAATATCATAATTAACATGATTATAATAATATATTGCTCATTTACATCAAGACTGTCATTAATTTAAAGAAAAACGACATTTCGAGAAAAAATACATTTAAAGTTTGAAATTTAGTACCAGTATACAAGATATGAGATATATTCGCACAATACAGAACAGGACATAATGTATATTTGTCAATCATTAACTCGAAAATTTTATTTTTTGAGTTATGACAGTTTTGAAGTAAATGAGCGATATATATAATTTATGAGAATATTCTGGGAATTTTTGGGGTTGGGTTAGGTTAGGATTAATGTGCGATCGTTAAAATATCGCCGTTCAACAAACTTTGAATAGTGTTCTAGGTTAAGTTAAAGGGGAAATCGAGTTAAATGCAAGTGCTAACAAAACAAAGATCGCGATTTCTTATGAATGAATCGAAGATCAAACAGACGCCTCTCTGTCTCTCTCTCTCGATCGAAATACATTTTGCAATATATGTACATATATATATATGTATATATAGAAAGCACTATGAAGTCACGCCAGCTCGCGGTCGTTAGCTCTTTTGGCCAATTCACTTAAATGTAGATATGTGGCAACATCACAATCGCCCGAAACAGAAAAGAAAAGGCAACAATAAAGTCAAAACCGAGTCAACGTCAGAGCCAAGATCTATTCAAGAGAGTATTTTTTTGTGATCGCTGCAGAAACCGTAGCCAAAGTGCTTAACCGCATTTAAAGATTTCAGTTAGAAGGCAAACAGTTGAAAATAGTAAATTATATTCTCATGAAACATGATCATGTCGAAATGGTCTTGCATTACCCAAGAAGAAGAAAAACCACGTTGCCACCAAAGTGTGCAACATGGTTGTTGTTTGCCTCGATGTGGCTCGAATCGTGCCTTTGGGCTGTCGTTATGACTGTGCGCCGGCTGTTACTGTCGATCGTGGCCAACGAACCAGGCGATGAGTAAGCTGCCACCGTCGTCGCCATATGTATGTACATCTGGCTAAAAGCAGTCAGTCAGTCAGTCAGCCAGCCAGCAATGCGGCCAACTTGTGTGCGACTCTGTCTGAATTGCAAATGAGTGCACGAATGAATAAAGCCAAATGCATTTTTGTAGCCGTCGTTAATGGTGTTGTTTTTGTTGTTGTTAGCTGCTAATTAGGCCAATGCACAGCTCAGTTTAATAACAAAAATAAAATAACTCGCTTCGTTTCTTTGTTGCTTTAGCCGATCTAAAAATATCCTTAGCCTTGAGCTGCTCCTCGACGGGTTCAATGCCCACAACCAAGCCCAGACCAAAGACCAAAGACCAAACCCAATCCCAAGTCAAAGTTGCAGCTTAAGAGACAATCCGTAGGCCGGTTTTTACCTCCATTTTGCCGCATTTGAGGTGCGTTGTGTTCTTGTGGCTTGTTGCCTTCATTAGACAGTCAAATACACTGCCAGAAATCAGATCAGGTAATAGGTACTTCATTTAAGCTGAAAACTGGTTTGACAGTTTGTTCAAATTAAGCTGTTTCAACTAAACATTTGCACGCAATTCTCTAATGTAATTCTGTATGTTTTAAATACAGTCGAGCTTGCCTAACTAAAATCAAGAACTAGCTGGCCTCTAAGAACCCAAAAGCAATTGTCGGTGCACCTAAAACCAATTTTGGTTGCTTTCAGATGTCAATATATCTGTTGCGAAATTTTATAAACATAGCAATTTCTTGAATTAAATTAAAGGCAATAAAATATATCGCAAGTGTATTTCTTTATTTTATTGAATATACCAATAATTCATAACTTTTATGACTCAAACGATATGTTCGAAAATAAATATCTCTGACATTTAAGAAACTGAAATTTCATTTGCTTGTTTTCAAAGGCAATTGACTTTAAATTCTTTAGAGTCTAGACTCTAGACACTTGTGGAACACACCTGATTATATTTTATGCATTATATTTTACGGTTCTTTAAAATTATAAGTTTTTTCATCACATTTTAAATACATAGAAAATGCCTGAGGAAGGTTGCGAGTTAGAGAAGCTTGATTGTATATAATATTGCCCATATTCGAACCATGTAATCGTAACTCTCTGTCTGTCTGTCCGTCTGTCCTGCCCTTCAGCTAACAATCGCAATGAGGGCAACTTGAAATGCTAAACAGCTTAGCAAGCTGGTTATCTCTGCGCATAATGGCATATTATTCGAAACCTTAACATTTCAGTTAACCATAAAATGTGCGGGCTGCCCTGCATTTGAACAGACTGAGGTTTGAGGCCACTCCCCCTAACCATTATCATTTCCATTACCACTTCCACACCCACTCGACTCCTACAACAATCAGTTGTGTGTTGGCTGATTTGCATTTGACGACAGTCTTCAAAAATAAGTTTCAAATGAAGGTGCGAAAAAGCCCACAATGTTACGGGGAAATGCCAAAAAGTGACTAAGTGGATCTTCCATTTTTGAGAAATGTTTATAAGACTGGTTCATCCCCACAGCATTGTCATTGTCGATCGGTTATTATTTCCTGCTGCATTTTGACACTCAACCGGTTTATCTCTCAGAATTCTAGGTATTATCATTGTCGTAGTTATGTTTTTTCTTACCCATATGCTATATTTAGGTTTTTCTTGTTCTTATTGTTAAACCGGTTGTGGGGATTATCATGAATACTCCACTAAAGTCTACAGGTTACATTCTGAAAAATGTATATATTGAAAAAATTGATCTGACGCACAAACACAGAAGAAATAATCCATAATAAGAATGAAAGAAAAACAAGAAATCAAATAAATAATCATATTCCCACGTAGTTATCGCTTATTTACTCAATATGGAAACCTTGACAGGTTCCAATAGAATCATGCCATATCATAAACGTGTTTTTCTTTGATTACAAGCGACACTTTATGAGTACTTTTTCTTTATTTAAGCCTTATAAGACATTTTCCTTTGTTTAAACTGATACTATATGGGATCAATCATATTTTAAGCTGCTAATAAATTCACATAATGGTTATAAATAAAGTCTATAGCTTTGACACCTCTGTCGAACCGACTAAGAAAATATTCGCAATCTTATCTGCATGTCGTTTTGGCCACCAAAACAATCGCTGACTGTTTAACTGTTAACTTTGGATCGCTCTTTATATAAAAACAAGAGTCTAGATTCTAGAGAGTTGAATAAATCAAATAAATAAACACTCTACGAGTAAGATGGTTCGTCTAACGATTTAATGGCGAAAATTAATTAAATTCTTCAAACAATCAATCATTCTTTCAAGTGTAGCGTCATTAGAGGAATATAACTTGAATTTGCAACGCTTATGGAGATTGATAATATCGTAATCGGAATACCTATAAATAGGTATATACAAAACTTCGAACGACTCGAATTGTCGACTTAAAAGCTAAAGCCGCAAGCGCGAAATTTATTTAAATATTAAATATATAAATATACAGTTTATTTATACTATATTTAGCTGCTAGGTAAATGGTTTAACCGTATATTTATATCTCTATTCATATCGATATTAATGTTCGTACGTAATTATTGTTTTTGTACCGCAAAAACCGCAAAAACTGATGATTCTGAATTCGACGGGACATTAAAATGACTTCTGAAGCAAGTACATATTTCTAATAGTTAAACAACTTGAGAATATCATAGAAAGTCACGTTGATTATAATATAATAGTGCAACGACAATACAAACTTACAAAGCGATGACGTTGCCCTTCGATTGGACAAACAAAATGTTCAAATAGTCTTATATCAACAATATGAGTACTACGAGTATTCACTAAGAACTCATCCATTAAATTTATCAGAAAATACGTATAAATAAACGTAATACCACTCGAGAGTCTTCCACTTGACTTATGGTAAGGGGCTTCGGGCTTTTCAAGTGCAAGTTGGGTTATATAAGAAAAGGAAGTCGATACGTGGAGACAGTTTAAGCTGGGGGGTATTAAAATATAAGACCCACGATAAAAGACATTGCCTTAAAAAATCAAGCAGCTTAAAGTATATTTGTGAATTTCGAATCATGCGTTTCAAGGACAAATATCAATAGTCTATATATTATAGTATATTTCTAGTACAAGTATAACTAATTCCCTTGTTAACCAAGTAGTTTAGCTCGTTGACAATTTGTTCTAGTACTCGTATTTCAAAAGCGTTATCAGTTAATTAAGCATGTAACCCAGAAAACATTTCAACTGTCTGTTGATAGTGATACAGCAAATACATATGTATATATGTATGTATCTTTAAACTTGGGGAAACTTCTATAAAAATTATGAAAAATAATGCTAATATTAAGACGTAGTACAACAAATGTTCTATATCAAAAATTGATATGTGTTAGCTTTCTTATTTTGCGTGTCAGGCACAATTTGTTTTGGTTTCTGGGTCGATTCTGTTGTCGTTGTTGCTTTTTATCAATTTGCAATTTCCTTTTTTGTTAGTTTTAATTAATACTAAAGATAGTGCACAATGGCGATGTCTACGACATTACTGCCATAAAGTAACTGTTACTTAAATCTAACCTTCGCTTATAATTTTTGTGCGCTTGCACAATTCCATAAATTTTGACATACTTACATAAACAACAACAACAATAACGACAACAACAACGGCAAAAACAAATTGAAATAGATTGCAAACGATATCATTAAATTTATGGGTATATGCCATACGAATATTTATGATTGTTACTGTCGAAAGCCGTTCGATTAACTTTGCGACTTTAATTTGGCCTTTCCTTTCCATCTGGCTCTGAGAGTTGCAATTAAATGCTTGATTGACCTTCGAGTGATCTCTGAAGTTCTTTGGCTTCCATCAATTTGGCACAAAAGCAATACCGTTGCCAACTGGCCAAAACCGGAGACAAGTTAATGAGTCACATGCGAGATGTGAGATTCGCGTTGTTTGAAGATCTCCACTCCAATCTGAATGATGTCTGACTGATGTCTGTCTGATGTTTCTATTTAGCGTCTTTTAATCTGAATCTGCCCGAAATCACAGACAAACAGTGCGGAATATAGGATTATAAACAATTAAAACAACAACAATATCAAATAATTAGCATCTCGAATTGTCGTCTTCTTCTTCTCTAAGTAAATAAACACAATTGCGAAAAGATCCCATCAAATAAACGTTTCTTGGCTCGGTGATTTCCCATCAAAAGATCACATCACAAATCACGATTATTAAATCACTCGATGGGTGTAATTTGTGCTGGGAATGGTAAATTTTAAGAGCTTTCACAGCATTATAAATAAATATACGATATATGTATGCATGCATGCGAGTAGATACAACAATAAAGTATAGTATATATAGATATTTAGCAAACCTAACTGAGGGAAACCCGGCGCGTGATCAGTTTGTGTGATCTTATGCATGTCAATGACCGTATTTCTAATACATAAATACATATGTACATATTATACAGTATCTATGCGAAATTTAGGTGAAACTGACGACAAATAAGTTGGCTTATCAGCTGCGATATATTAGCAAAATATTTACCAAACATAAATAGAGAGTGCTCTCTCTCTCTCTCTCTCTCGATCTATCTATAATAATAATATATATACACATTATCTGCGCATATTGCCATTGCAGAAAACACTTTGACAGTAACTGCGACAACTTGTTGTTGACCTTAACACCACAACCAACTGCCACTGTATGCATTCACACGCACACTAACACAGATACATCTATGTATGTATGTATATGTATGTAATTGCATGTTCTTTGCTGTAGGAGTTGGTAGCCAAGGAAGTAATTAATTGCATTTAGCCACATTTGTAATTGCTGCAATAATGCATTAATATTATAAATTATATGCATATGTGGAGATATCATTTATAAATATATATATATACAGTCACATGTTAATTAAAAGTCATGCCGGCAATTCGCTTGCTAATTTCCATATCTGTACGTCGCGACGTATGCAGCAGCTGTTGCTGTATTTGTTGTTATTTGTCTTTGTTGACTGGGTCGACATCGAGTTGCTTTGTCCAAACAGGTTTAAGCTTAACAAAACACCAACAAATACATGGAAAGGTGTTTACGTTGTTGACTATCACGTGAACAAAAATTATCCGCTCTCATAAGCAATAAAGACAGTAGTTGCAAATTAGTATTCGGCCAAAACAAAAGACAAACAAACACGCGCTCCCTTGTAACAACAGTTGCAGCTCTGCATATTTTGCAATATCGATAACATTCGCAATGGTGGTTCGTTGTGGAAGCAGGCGTGACACGATGTGTTCCCGTGCACAATAAGCCTCTGCGTGAGAGCACGACCATCTCTAGTTCGCATTGCATACTGTGGTGGTATCTTTGTGCAGCTGGGTAGGTCTTTTTGTTGACAGTGTGCTACGGTCACACTGGGTCCTACTAGAGCTGGAAAAACATCGATGTTTGCACGCATCGATGTTTCGATGTTTTTGGGCAAATAACATCGATATATCGATGTATCGAACTTTTTTCTATGGGAAATTTTAAAAATATATTTAATGTATGCATATATAAAACTCTGTATGTGGGTACTTCATATTTTCAGTCATTGTATTCAAGGGTTATTACATATGTATGCATGAGTTTAAAAATAAAAGGAAATAAATCAAATTAATAAATTAATTAATAATTAATAATAGCTTAATACAAAAAAAAAATTATTTAGAGATCCATTCATTTTTGTTTATAAATAGAAGAAATTTTAATTTTCCTTTACCTTTTGCGCCGGTTATTTTAACATTGATGGGGCAAATTGAGCAAAACATCGAACATCGGAAAACATCGGAAAAAAACATCGATGTTTAAATGTTTTTGAAAAACATCGATGTATCGATACTACATCGATGTTTTTTCCAGCTCTATCCTACAACACAACAACAACTTGTAAACACGCAGTAAACGGAATTGAAAATCAACAGAATCCGTGTGGGAATAAATACAAAATCAGACTTGATTCTTAAATTATTTGTTGTGCAACAACAATTAAAGTAAACCAAATTTAAAAAGTGAATGTATTCAGTTTATGCAATGAGTGCTAAGGCAAAGTTAAATGCAATTCGAATTAATTGAATAATTGCAATTGTATTGGTTTTTAACTTTCGTTTTGCTTGACTGCAGTTACAGGGGGGAGTTCAGGTGAGTGTGGGCCTAATTAAAGCAGCATTTATATTTATATATCTGTACATAGATTTCTATCTATGTAATATGTGTACGTTTATAAACATATTTGAAAATATGTGTGAGCGTTGCACGTTACGCCATTACAATGACATCACAGTATTTTGAGTATTTCTTGTCTGAGAGTGAAAAAGAGAGAGAGAGATTTTCACCTTTCACTTGTTTAATTGTTTAATTGCAGTTTCAAGAGATCGTGCCTGATATGGATGACACCGAATTCATGTTCAACGAAAAGCAATCGATACGCGACTCTTCACGCACCCTCAAGAAGTACGGTAGCACCTGCTGCAACAGCATGAGAAACAATGAAATCCTTATACGACACACCGTAGAGAAAACGGATACATTACAAGGAATTTCCCTAAAATATGGCGCAACGGTAAGTGGAAAATACGATGCATGTCACTTGAACACTTTTCATACTTGCTTCATTCATCTATCGATTTGAGCTAGACAAGCTGGAAGTTGTCCCCCTCACCCTATCAACTTACACCATGCACCACCCATAAAATAAGCCTCAATTTCCCTGCATATGTTCATGTACATATGTACATACATACATATGTGTTTGTGGTCCAACTTGCAATGGCTTCTCATTGTCGTGTGGCACGCAAATACTTTAAATTTGAATGCCATCACAAATGTCAGCTAAATATGAATTTTATCGATTTAATAAACAGAACAAATGCTTAAGCCCAAATCAAATGCAAAGTTAACAATTTATTGCAAAGGGTATTATAATTTTGTCACGAAATGTGTAACGCTTTAGAAAGGGGGCGTGTTAGACCCCATAAAGTATATATATTCTGGAACAGGTCTCCAAGCTGAGTCAATAGAGACATGTCCGTCTGTTTCCCATTTTTAAATCTATCTGAATAAAACTTGACATAGGTTCGTCTTTAAACGGCAGATAGTACATATGTAAGTTAGAAATGGTCGGATCGGATTAATATATTATATAGCTGTCATAGGAACGATCAGTTAAAATTGAACCAGTCTTACATACTTTGTATTTGGGATTGTTTTTAATATCCGGAACAAATTTGGTTAAAATCAAAACACTATATTATATAGCTCCCATAGGAAAGTATGAAGTACTTTATTTTTTCATGAGATATCGCAATCAATTTTACAAATTGCATATTTGGTATTCAGTTAAAATCTGTTTACTAGATTTCAAATAGGCTGAATATAAAACTTTGGTTTAAAGAACATTGTTGGTTTTTGAGATATCTCAAGAAATATACAGATTGTAGTATTGTTGAACACAGGGCTATGCAAGGGTAATAAATCATCGTTATGCCGAATATTTCCATTATTTCTTGTTCTTCTTTCATAAATTATGATTAGGCCCACACCTGCTCCCGAGTCCAACGAGTGAGTCGTGACTGTGACTTGGGTAAATAAGATAGCATTCCATTTAAGATATTACTATATCTAGGCTGATGGAGGGGGGCGTGTACATCACAGCAGAGCACCGAAAGAAACGACCGCTTGTCTAGCTGCTTATCAGTTGAAAGTTTGCTTATCAGCAGCAGCAGAAGAAGAAGATGAAATGCTGCAACCAAATATTCAGATAATACAATTTATATGCATAAGAGTCACGCGTGGAATGAGATGAGTCTTGAATAATATTGAATCAGTTGTTGTTGTGTCAACAATTATAGCCAGGTTAAGAGATAAGTTCGAGTTAGACTTGATGAAGATTGTTAGCTGCATTTGCCTTGTCGCTAGTTCAATTAATCAAGTGAATCGCATGTACATATGTGTATGACCATACACGTATACGATCTCTGTCACCACAGCTATCCATCAATCAATCAATCAATCAATCAGGTGCCACTCAAGCGATTGCAAATAATTGACGATATACTTATAATAATAATATATATATATATATATGTATATGTTTGATATGCATTTCAGACAGAACAAATACGTCGGGCCAATCGTCTCTTTGCATCGGACAGTTTGTTCTTGCGTCAGTTCTTACTGGTGCCAGTGGAGAAGACATCACCCTACTATCTGCAGGCAAATGGTGGGGAAATGCTTGTCGATGCACTTGCCTCTCCCCCGACCACACCGGATGTCAATGTGCAACGTGAGGCGCTCAACAATGCTAACAATTTAAGTCAAACAAATAGCTATAATAGCGGCGGCAGCAGCAACAGCTGCAACACCAACATCTCGAGCAGCTCGTCGAGCACACGTTCCGGTCAACTGCACAGCACACCGCGTCCATATTCGATTGCCGGTGAGCTGCTTGTCCAGGGCAGCGATGAGGATCCTGCGATGATCAACAATCATAATCCGTGCAACAGCAAGCAGAGCAAATCGTTGGACTCTGTGGCAGCCATGTCGCCCGAGGAGGAGAATCGCAAATGTATGAATGACTTTCTCAATAAGATAGACAACACGATTTCCGAGTCGCGCAAATACGTCGAGCGTTCCAAAGAGTAAGTTATATCAATCATTTATTATTTCATTTATCATTAAAATCATTTAAAAAAAAAAACAAATTCACTAGCAATTAAAAATGAAGAATTAAATAATGACTGAAATTAAAATGCAGACTTAAATGCTTACAATCAAAATGAATGTAATTGATTGCAAATGTTTTGAGCTCATGCATTAATTAATATGCTTTACTAACTGATTCTCTTTGTCTCCATCTTTTGCAGCTTGGTCAGCAGTCAGAGCGATGCGGACATTTGCATCAGCGCCAGCACTGATGTATTTCCGCAGCGTCGCAATAATCAGCTAAACAACTCCTACAAGAACAACAATAATCGTCCTCCGCAGCATCAGCGTCACAGTTCGACGGGCAGCGGCAACTCGGACACTGCGCAGCTTCTGAACACAACACAAACGCGTCGCGTCCAGAATTCATTGAAGCGTCTCGAGAAGCAACAGGATGATTTCTTTGAATTGTAGCAGCTTGTCGAGACGTCATTCGATATAACTCAAGCGCTACGTCGTTAGATCTAGTTTAATTACTGTGAATGAAAAATAGTGTGAGAAGAGAGAGAGAGAGAGTTAATTTTACAAATTGTTTTTAATTGCTGCGCATTGAGGGAGCAAACACGAAATGCTGCACTAAATGTAAATTATATTCTACATACACATACACATACACATATATACATACGTACACTACCCTTTATGATAAATGAGAAAAAAGGAACCTATGTTATAAGCGCTGCGCTATTTAAACCTGTACTATATACTATATACTACATACTATCGTATGAGATGACGACTCAGTTGTCGAATGTTTTGATCTTATTGTTAATCCAACTGTCAGCCCTTTGTAATTGCCGCCAATTTGCTTGCAAAGTCTGCCCCGACCTCACCCCTTATCTACCCCACATCCCATACACCAAACTTTATTATGATTACTTTTTGTATGACTAGCTTTAATTACTCGTTTAATTTTAAAACTTAGTTATGAGAGAGAATTATTAATCTTAATTCACAATAGCATAGAACTATGTAACACCTAAATGACTGCTCTTTGCAATATTGATTGGCCGCTATTGACTATTTATTTGTTTAGCTAACAATAGTAATTAATTTAATGTGAATTGTCTACACACAAAACAAGTTTGTGCAATCGAATTCCATGTTCAAACTCGTTCGTTCACACGCCCATCCAATCCAGCCGCGAAACCTTTCCTAAGGCCAAACAAACTGCAAAATCAAGTTGTATTAGAAGATTTTATAACTAAAATAAAGTAAGAATGTGTTTAAAATGCGCCAACTTGTACTTCATTTAAAGGAATTCCAGTTGGGAGCATGCGCATTGGTAGCTCCTGATTCCCCTGGGTTCCATGTTGCCAGGACAACAACACAACGGGGCAAACAAACAATATTAAAAGCAATTTTCAATTGCGCTTTAGATTGACAACTGACCAGTTTTAAGATGTCCGACCAAGAACTGGATGCAGCTGTCATAAAGGCAACCCAACAGGCATTGGGAAAGTTTATAAAGAAGCCTCCCCTAACCGAAAAATTGCTCAAGAAGCCTCCGTTTCGTTACTTAATGGATGTTTTCAATGCGGTAAGGCATGACAATCTATTGTAGAAGACTCCACAGATTACATTTATGTATATCGATATAGTTTATTAAGCAAACGGGCTGCTTTGAGGGTCTATATACGCCGGAGGAGCAGCTCTTTGAGAACATTAGTGATCGGTAAGTTGTAAATATCAAGACTGCAAACCTTAAAAATGTTGGAACGAAATGTTTCGATCCGGCTATCATCATGAATCTGAAATTAATATACCATGAACATTTATTTGTATTACTTTTATTTGTCCCTTATTTTTAAATGGTTTAATTATTTAATAAATATTGTAACTGATCCCGATCCAAAATTATATTCCAACAGCAATGATAAAACACGATTCCTGCAAAAGATGATAGATGTAACAAGTGAGTGGTTGGAAAAGTATAGATTTGATTTGAAGGTTAATATTTGTATATCTGGCATTCCTTTAGAGCTCACCACGAAGCTGGATCTCAAGGTGCGCACCTCGAAGATTGTGGCTGGCCACGATGCAAAGTTGACCAACGAACTGTTGCAGGCGATGGCCAGCGTGGCGGAGCAGCGTTTAGAATGGCGGGATGCACTGCAGCAGGTTCTAGATGCCGATGGTCAGCTGGAGAAGGCCAAGCCTCCGATCAAATCGAAAGAAACCAAAACTACAAGCAAGCAAATATCACCAACTGGCAAGGAGGATGCCGTGCAGCGTCGGGAGAAGCGTATATCACCGCAGGAGCAGAAATTGCGCAAGGCCACAGAGCAGACAGCCCGTACTACGCCTCCCGTGAAGGACAAGGCTCCACGCAGATTGAAGCCTTCGCCGGAAGCGGACTCTAAGCTGAAGCTGAGCAGACAGAGCTCCAAGCAGAAGAGTCCCTCGCCAGTGAAGCCCACAGCAAAAGTCAAACAACAAGCTTCAACTGAAAGTGAGATAAACTCAATGTCACCCTCACCAGCTGCTCCTCCGCCCGTCAAGCCCGCGTCACCAACATCCTCAACCAAATCCCGGGCTGAGAAGAGTTCTCCGGTCAATGTACAGTCTGTGGCAGTTGTGGAACCCATCAAGGAGCCTTCGCCGCCATCAACTACAGCTGCGGATTCCATGCCAAATACAGAACCAGAAAGCCGCAAATCCTCCAGTAAAAGTCGACGATCTAGCGGAAATCAGCGACAGGTGCCACCTGAAACGGACGCAACTGAGCTGCCAAAGGCATCCAACGAGGCCAATGAACCATCGAGAACGACACCAACTGTTCCACCTGCGGATTCTAGCAACAACAACAATAATAATAGTAACATCAATGAAACGAAGAGGGAACGGGAAGGAACTTTCACGCGTGAGAACTCCAAGGAGTCTAATGGGTCCGTAACTCGTCCACGCACCTCATTACGTCCGCCTAGTGCACGACCAGCATCTGCACGTCCTGGAGCACCTCGACGACGAAATGTTGAGATTGTCTTACAGCCAAACGATCAGGTTAAAATGTCTGGCATCAATGTGAAGTTGGAGACATTTGGGGACTTCGATGATGATGGCGAGAACTTGGTTATTATTGAAGATGCCAATGCCCATGACATTGAAGCGGGCGCCACAGAAACGCAGCTCGACATGGACGCCCATCAGGGTCGGTTGGTGCAACAAATCCTAGAGACACAAAAGGAACTCGTGCAACAGGGCGGCGATGCCGGCAAAGAGGAGCAACAAAAGACTCAAAATCTGGGCGCACGTCAAAGCTCGGCGCGACAGATGAATGACCTCCGTGATATAATACAGACGTTAACCAAGTCGGTGAATCCGCTGGGCAAGCTAATGGACTTCATACCTGAAGACATCGATGCCATGCAACTGGAATTGACCATGTGGCGGGAGACTTACACTCAGGCTGCCGCGGAGCTGAAAAGGGAAAGGAACTTGACGGCATCTGCAACGGAGCCCATGAAACAGCAGCTTCTGACCACCGAGGCCAGCATTGCCGAGTACAAGGACCTGGTCGATGAGAGTCGCCACAAGATCCTGCAGAACAATGAGCGCATACTGAAGATGCTGATGGAACAATAGAGTTGTCATTTGAATATTGTATTAATATATATTTAATAGCATTCTATAAAAAATAGTATATGTAGTATAAATAACGTTATAAAAAAATAGATATATAACGTTTTCATTTTGTAAATAACAGTTAATGGGTGGTACACTTGTTTGCTAAGGTCACTTAGTGTTCAAACCAAAACCGAAACTTGCTTAGATCTTAATCTTTAGAGCATGCACAGCGGATGCATTAAAATATCATCTGATTTAAAGTGTATAATTGTTATCCATACTGTGAATACCCGTTAAAAAAATATTTACAAACGTTATTCTTCAGTTAAAGCATGCTGTCTACTTAGGATTTAAGCCTCAGCTTCAACGGGATCCAGTCTGGTCTCCTTATCGGACTTTTCAGGCTCCTTATCTTCGCCCATTACCAGGTCTTCTTCCTGATCTTCATCACCCAGCACATACTCAATAACTTCGTCAATTGCGAAATTATTTAGCAGCGCTTTGATCGAATCATTGTGAATGACAACTGTGAACAGGAGCTTGCAATATTCACGCATGCGACTGCCATAATCAAACTCGGCATAGTTCTCTCCTCCCTTGGCTAGATCGTGGCCACAGTTCTCGATGACCTTGCACAATACGGTCTCCTCGGAACTGTTCGGCCAATCGTATTTCTTAAGTGTTTGCGGGTCGACGAGCATGTCGATTAACTTCCCAATGTTCTCCTTAAGCTTTAGATCCTCTTCGGTGAGAACCTCACCGGTGACCTCATCATCGCTTGATGGCTCCTCCAGATTATCAGCAATGGCGGCGGCCAAGCTAGCAGCTAGAGATTTGCGCTGCTCCTTCTTGACCACTGGCGAGACAACCTGTGGCTGCTTCTCCTTAGAATCAGGCTTGGCCTCACTTGCAGCTGGTGCTTCGGCAGCGTTGGCTCCCTCCAAAGACAAAATGGTGTAGACTTCATTTTCTAGCATAATGGTCTGTGCATTTCCATCTCCCTCATCCACCAAGAACTCGCGCACCACAACGCCATTGCCATCTGTTTTGCTGGAGATGAGCGAACCTGCTGATGTGTTTGCTGGCGCCACTTCCTCCACCTCCACCTCCGCCTCCTCCTGCTCCTCCTCATCATCTTCCACTTCCTCCTCCACCACAATAATCTTTTTAGATTTACGTTTGGCGGGTGGCCCTGTGCCAAAGATGTCATCCGGATCGCATTCATGCACGTTGCGTATATGATTTCTCAGCGTTTCTGTGCTGTCAAAGTTCTTGTCACAGATGGCGCAGTCCGTGCGCTCGATCATCTTGGCAGTGCGCTTGGCCCGAGTTGGTTTAACAGCTAATGAGAAGAAGATTATGAGAATATCGTAATGAGAGACAACAGCATGAAACTTACGCGAGTGATCGCCGGCATCAATGTGCTCCTTGAGCAGTGCGCTGGTGCGGAAGCTACGTGGACAATCCGTGCATGGGAAGCTGAGACGTTTCTGACGCGTATGCTCCTTAACGTGCCGCTCAAGTCTGACATAAAAAAAGCGTTAATATCCATAACTAATTGACAGTATGACGTGAAACTTACTGTTTTTCTGTCTTAAACTTTTGGGTGCACAAGGAGCATGAATAGGGACGCAGATGCGTCTTGGAATGCGTACGTAGCTGTGTCGCCTGTATGAAGCTCTTGCCGCACTCGGGGCACTTGTGTGGACGCTCGCCAGTGTGTCGCTTCATGTGGCGATTTAGCACCTCCTTGACAGCAAAAGATTGACTGCACTGAAAGTCAAAATTAAGAAGTGTTAATAGGAAACAAGGGAGAACGCTATAGCCCGTGCTCAGGATTATTATTTGTTACATACCACTGTGCAAGTGTAAGGTTTCTCGCCCGTATGATAACGACGATGCTTCTTGAGGGCCACCAACGCTGAGAACTTCTTGTCACACAGATCGCAGTCGAAGGGTTTCTCACCAGTGTGAGTGCGTATATGAATGCTGCAAAGATTCGCAGAGGATCAGCAAGTGAGTACGTAGGGGTTATTCATACGAAGGACTTACTTGAGCGTAGAGAGACTGTAGAAACAGTTCTTGCACACTTGGCACATGTATTCCGGCTTCTTTACCACCTGAGTGCCCAAGTGCTGCTTGAGATGGGCTCGCAAATTGTCCAGGCGATAGAAGACACGATCGCACACCTTGCAGCTCATGGTATCATTCGCGTTCGCCGAGCACGATGAGTACTTCTGATGGCGTTTCAGATGGTATGAGCGAGTGAAGTCCTTGCCACAGATCTTGCATGCGAATGGCTTGCCACGCGACTGATGCTGCTCCTCATGCAACTTCAACAGGGCAGCGCTGCGTAGTTTGGCATTACAAATAGAGCAGGGGAAATCATTGAGCTCGGAGTGAGTGATAAAGATGTGACGCTCATAGCTGGTCTGGGTTTTAAACGATTTTGGGCAATCTGGACAGTTGATGTGGCCAAGCTAAAGGATTATAAAAAAGCTCATATTAGACATAAACTATTGTAATTGTGTGTATTAGTTACATGAAAAGTATCGTAGCTCTCGCTGCAGCAGAAGCATATGTCTTTCTTCTCCATGACCACAGCATCCTTTTCAATCTTCTCAAGATTCTTAAGCATGTCCGCCTTGCGCAGATGATAACCACTGTCGTAACGACAGAATTCCAAGTGCTTTTTAAGGCTCTTAACGCGTCGGAATGTCTTATAGCATTTGCCGCACACGTGCTCTACCATTTCCTTGAGGTCGCTATTGTTGCGACCTGTGCGGTTTGGACTGCCTTCATCCAATGCGTCATCATCATCATCGTCATCTTCGTCAACGCCAGAGACAACAAACTCATCGTCATTTGCTTTGGCTCCTGCCAACTCAATGTCATCATTCTCGGCAAGTATAAAGTCAATGGTATCCTCATCCTCAATCACGATGCTGGTTGTGTTATCCGCTTTACTGCTCTCGCTTTTTATTGCCTGCAGTACATAGTGATCCATTTTCTTCTTTTTGCTGGGCGATGTTTTTATCTTGGCCGTTTCAACCGGCGTGGCAACAGACGAAGTGCGCTTCTCGTTTAATATCTTGACACTTCCAGCGGGGCTTACAGTTTTTGTTGCAGATCGTCTGTCGTTTTTTGGAGTGCTCGTGCTTGTTGTTTCATCATTGTTCAGTATTTTGATGCTTGCACGCTTCTCCTGCTTAACACGGGGCGAGATTGATGCGCTCTTGCCCCCGCCTTTGGTTGCCACATCATTGAGCAGTTTCATGCGAGTACTGGGACGCTTTTCCTTGGGACATACGAGTTTCTCGACATCCACAACTTTGACGACAGTTCCATCATTGACACTGGGGACGGGAGTCGCCTTAGGGGCGTCAGTCATTTTGCCCTCCTTGTTGGTGCTCATTGGCTCGAAGGATCGACGATCGGTTCGCAGGATGCTGTGGAAGATGAAGGATGCCAAGGATCAGTAGAGTTGCGTAAGTTAGCCTACTTTTAGGCTCGTGATTTATTTAAATTGATCAGTTTGCCAGCGTCACGTCAGCAACGCCTAGAAGCAGCGCACAATAAAAATGGCGGCGTCATCGACTGATCGAGAGAGAGCGAGCGAGAGCACGCTACGTACTGACTGACACACAAAACAAGAAAAAAAAAAACAAGGCAACGCAACAAGTTCGCTTGCGTCTTGCTGTGAAAAATATATTTAGGGTTGAAAATAATTCTAAAATATATTGAAAATTGTTGCATACTTTTCAATATTGAATATTTCTGTTGCCGGCTTTAAAGGAAATGTGGTAGAATATTTGATTTTTACGAGCACTTTTCTATCAATTGTTTGCTACAATTTTCTTTTCAACTCTTATTACATCTGAGTTACACACTCACACGCTCACTGCTGTAGTTGTAGTTTCTCTCTAATTAAATGTGAAACTTGCGTCAATGAAAGTCGTATGCCGATCAAGACCGACTGTAACAAAGTGCAACAGAAACAGAAATATGGGAAAACTATATGCGAGAGCGAGAAAGATAGCGAAGACTTGATATTTACTCGTATAACTTTATTAATCACTATGACAAAATCCAAAATTTTATTTAATTTATCAGTATCGCAATTTAAGAAATCTTGGATAAGCTAAAATTTATCTTTATTTTACACAAATACCTACAGTTTGAACCACGAGCGCTGGCACGTAATGCGTATACAATGGCGTTGGCGTCGGACAATTCACAGTTTTCGTACACATTCAATCAGCTGTTCGATAATTAATGTGACCAAGTAGCAAATTATGTTGCATCCCTGTCTTTCGCATGCAATTTAAACTTATTATTAAGCAAAAATTACAATAAATTGCAGAAATTTGACCATTGTTCATGTCACCGGCACAAAAAGTGTCCGTTATTAAATTGCGGGGTTGTGATTCATACCGGCGCTGTGGTATCATTTGGTTTATCGATAGCGTGAGGACTATCGAAAATGATCGGTTATTCACAATTCAGATGTAAATTTATTTAATTCTAAAAAAAATGCGAAATTCGATTAAATTCTAACAAAAATTCTGCAACAATTTTCAAAATTCTAGCTTCAAAATTAAGAACAATTTTAAAAAAATACTCAATTTGGAAAAGGAGCTAATTTTTACTATGTATTGAAGGGCTGCCATACGTTTTTTTTTTTTTGGGTGGCAGCTCGGTCTCTGAACGATTCAATGCAACTCTTAAAAATACAAAACAATTCTAATTTCCACTATTGCTGCAATAATCAGGTAAATTTGCATTGTTATTTGACGTATAGTGTTAATTTATGCTGTGATTATTGTAGGAATAATGGCTGCTCTATTCGACTCCGCGCATACCGAGGGACCCGGTTTTGTGGGAATCCGTTTTTGTCAGGAATGTAACAACATGCTGTATCCAAAGGAGGACAAGGATAACAAGATTCTGATGTACGCCTGCCGCAATTGCGATTACAAACAGGAAGCCGACTCCAATTGCATTTACGTGAACAAGATTATGCACGAAATCGACGAGCTGACGCACATAGTGCCAGATGTAATATCGGATCCCACGTTGCCCCGCACTGAAGACCATGCATGCCCCAAGTGTTCGCATCGCGAGGCTGTCTTCTTCCAGGCGCAGACCCGACGTGCCGAAGAGGAAATGCGACTTTATTATGTGTGTACAAATCAGAACTGCACTCATCGTTGGACTGAGTAAATACAATGCTCAACTTACACGCCGGTGAATTGCACATCATTGCGCAATTCCAATTATTTTAAGCTTATACATACATACACATATATAAAGTTTGTAAGCTAAGTAAGTTTGATAGCTCCATTGGACATTGGCCTGTTGTATGTAGTTCTGACATTGAACTGATGATTTAAGAATGCAGCCGCGCATATTTCTCATTCACTTCTCATCATGTAAGCATTTATATTCATTGCAAGATTTAATTAATAATCAATGCTCTTTTTGTTTGAGCAGTGATAAAGAGAGAGATTGGGAGATAGAGAGAGAGAGAGAGAGAGGCGCATGCAAATTTCTAAGATCGTCACAGTGACAAAATACAATATCTATCAAACAAAACAAAATAAAAATCACACAATTAATAAACAAGTTTCTAGTGCGTATCGAGCTGTTGTTCGAACTCAACTGCTCAACAAGACGACAGTTTGTTGTTAGAACTTGGCGCGACATGTTGATTAACATGTAGAATCTGCTAAATAAAAAAGGCAAATACTCGTAATAGAAATCAAAATCGTGCTAAAATGGCAAAAGCCAATAATTCTCAAGTGGCGGCGGCACCTCCACAGGAGCCCAAGATGAACTATTTTCAAAAGCTCTGGCAGTATCGACAATATTTGGTGGTCGAACCGTTTTTCTTTTTCTATGCCGGGGCAACCTATTTGAATCAAATTGCATTGCGGAATTTCCCACTTGAAAAGGCGTGCCGCATTAATCTTGGCTACAACGCAGACACATGCATTGCCATGTTAGACAAGGACTTATTTGACATCACATGTCCAGATGAATTGACGTTTGAAAATACAACATTAGGTCCATCGCTCGAACAGAAAATGCTGGGTATTCAATCGTTCGGCTTCAATGATACGGTTTGCAAAGCGGAAGTCGAGTCGCAGATACTTATCGCCGATGTGTCCGGAAAGCGTGCGCCAATTGGTAATAAGAGTTATTCAAATATTCTATAAATATGTGGGGAAAAGTACGCAACATTTCTATAGTGTATACGAAAAGCAATTTATTATTTCATATGTTCATTCTTTTGAATTCCTATAAGCTTAAAAAAGAATTCTTAATAGGGAGAGCTTCATAAAAGTTTCCTAACTATATAAGCAGTAATTTCTTGTTGTTAATTTACCAATATTTCAAGTGCAACCCGTTTTGAATTTTCGCATTCTAATATTTCGTCTTTCAGGTTTGATAAAAATAAACGAATAGCTAACAAATTATTTAGCATTTGGTAGCTTCACACAAATTCCTGCTATATTTACTTATGTACACATACATACAAATATCCATATATAAATTATACAATATAGGTAAATTACCAGTTGGCGTTGTCCGAACATTTAATTGCAATCATTGGTTTGTTTTCTCTCACGAATTCTTTGTATTCCTTAGCTATCATAAGTATTTTTATATTGTCGATTAAATTTAAGCTAATGCGTGCTTAGTATTCAACTTTAACTCTTAAATCATCAAAAAATCGTTAGAGATCCAAAAACCGGTTCGTTGAGCCGTTTTTCTTTTAACCTTTAAGCGGTCCAATGCCAAGGCAAAAAAGATATTTTTTTAGATGTAATTAGGCTTCGAGAATTTCTAGTAATTTTCCAAAGTAGGCAATTGATTAAAATTGTCAATAAAATATTAATTGAGTGTCATTGCATCAGCAATGCAAAAGAGACAGCAGTTAAATAAATTTTTGCGTTAACTATTCATTGTCATAATCATCTACTGATGTTTAATTTTAAATATTAAGATATTTAAGCAAACGTTTTTTTTTTTTAGAAATAAATATGAATAATCGTAACAAATTCCAGAAAATTGGAGTAATCCAAGCCGAATCAACATGACTGTAATTCCTTATCATTCGATGGTGTTGACAAATACGATTTTATTTAAATAACCAATCCCATGTCTTTTTTTTTAGATGTAATTAGGCTTCGAGAATTTCTAGTAATTTTCCAAAGTATGCAATTGATTAAAATTGTCAATAAAATATTAATTGAGTGTCATTGCATTAGCAATGCAAAAGAGACAGCATTTAAATACATTTTTTCGTTGACTATTTATTGTCATAATCATCTAATGATGTTTAATTTTAAATATTCAGAAATTTAAGCCTACGTCTTTTTTTTTTAGAAATAAATATGAATAATCGAAACAAATGCCAGAAAATTGGAGTAATCCAAATCTAATCAACACGACTGTAATTCCTTATCATTCGACGGTGTTGATAAATACGAGTTTATTTAAATAACCAATCCCATGTCTTTCAGCCGCTATATTCCCGCTGATTATATTGCTGTTCGCTGGTGGTTGGTCAGATAGATACAACAAGCGTAAGCCTTGCATGATCTTGCCCATCGTTGGAGAAGGCTTATCTTATGGAGGTAAGTATCTCCAAGTGAATGAAGCATCCAATTATAATCTCATGCATTTTTCAGGACTACTCATTTCGGCAATTTTCTTTGATAGTCTTCCCATGGAGTTTGGCGCATATATTGAAGCTATTGTGCCTGCACTTTTTGGTGGTCTCACCTTTTGTTTGATGGCTCTTTACAGTTATATCACCATAGCAACGCCGGAAAGTGATCGCGTCTTTCGCTTTGGCATCTTTGCTATGTTTGTGACTGCTTTGCCGTTCCTGAATATCGTTAGTGGACCTCTCTATAGGACTCTCGGATATAAAAGTAAGTTGTTTTATATATCCATCATATCCAGTGAACATATTCTATTTCTATTATTATTTCCATTTCTGACAGTATCCTTTGCATCGGCTTTTGTGTTTCAAATTATTGGAGTGCTCTACATAATCTTCTTCTTAAAGGAAATTAAGTCTACGGAAGACAAACCAACTACCGAATCAAGTGGAAGTAATTCACAAATACAGAGTCATGCGGCTGACAATATGGCATATGAGACAACAAACTTGGATGAGTTGCCGGTTAACAAGAATGTCAACTTCAAGTTGACACCGCAGTTGGAACCACCAAAGGTTGATCCACCGCCTGTACCGAAACCGCAACGACGCTCCCTCTTGAAGGAACTCTTCGATCCAACGCTTCTGATGGACTGCATCCGATTTCCGCTCGTCAAACGAGAGAATAATGGTCGCATGCTATTGATTCTATTGATATTGGCTTACTTCCTGACAGCTGGACCTGCTGCGGGGGAAGGCGAATATTTTTATACCTTTACCTTGAAGAAACTCAACTGGAATGGTGACAAAAACGGCGTTTTCAACGCAGTATCTGGAGGATTAGCTCTTATAGGCACATTCCTTGGCACTGCAATTCTCAGTAAAATGATGAAATTTCCTGACTCCCTGATTGGAATGATCTCTGCCCTCGTCATCGTTATCTCTCGCTTCATATATGTATGTATGATGATGGATTCAAACATTTTTTTTATTCTAAAGAGTATATTCAATAATTATTCATTTAAAAGGCCTATTCGTATAATACCGCAACGTTTTATCTTGCCACTGTGTTCGACATGTTTGCCACCTTGCGTGTAATTGCCATCAAAACAATTGGATCCAGTATTGTTGCTGGCGATGAGCTGAGTAAGTCAATGTCATTGGTCACTTAATTTAATCATATTTCAAGTGGCATATTCTTAGGCAAAATGTATTCCATTTTTGGCATCAGCGAACCCATTGGCCAGTTCATATTTCCGCCAATCTACAGTATGATCTACCAATCTACCGTCGATTCATTTCCGGGTGCCTTCTTTCTCTTTGGCGAAATCTTTTACATTCCCAATGTGCTGGTCTTTATGTAAGTTATATATTTTCTAAAATAATTTATACAAATATGTTAGCTATTTTATTATAAATCTTCAGGCTTTGTTACTTTGTGGTTCGTCGTCGTAAGGCTAATGATAATTCCGTGGAGTTGGCACAAAACAGCGAACGAAATGGACAGACGAATTCCGGAACCGAGATTACTAGTCTTTAAACTAATTGCTTACATTTATATTTACAACTAACAAACTATTTTTGTAAATACACATAAATGTACATAGTCAAAAACTGGCTTATGCCAAGTTTAGATTTGCTTCTAAATATAGAAGTATACGTAAGCCAGATGATAGACTTGATTGCTTATTTCTGTTAGACACGTTAATACCGCTTGAGGCGCTGGGCAGATGGAATCACAAAATTTCCCAATATATATGATTCACCGAAAAGTGAACATAGATTCCAACAATCGCTAAAATATACAAAGGTGTGCTCGACTAGAAGTTAAGGAATGTCCGTAAAATTTTTTCAATTGACAAAATTTATTTTGCCGTAGACCAATATTATTTCCTCCACATTTTCTTTATTTTTATATTCAAATGCCTCGTATTTTAAAAGAAATAGACTTTTAGCAGTAGCATTTTTACAATTTTCTACGACAATGACAAAATAATTAAGTCAAGCTATTAAATACTTAAGATGACAACACTGCTTTAGAAAACGGTTGAGTTTAAGGAGAAGAAAATTTACACTTTCCGGTTTAACAGATATTTGCTTTCAATAAAAGTTATTTTATGATTTTTAAATAAAATTACAACTTAATTTTTATTATAAAATTCACAATTGTTCAATTCACAATAAAAATTAAAAATAAAACAGTATACATGTCTGCGATTTTTCATTGACCCAGGTCTGAACGTAATAAGCTCATAACTCTTATTTGCGATCCCTGCTTTAAGGGGTATAAAAACCAGAACCCTTTTACTTTAACTATCGTGATGTGCTTCATGTCTGAGAAAAGTGTTGTCTATCCTACGCAGTGGCAATTTTCCAATCAACAAATGCATTCAATTTGATCAACCAGCCGGGAGTGGTGGGCGTGGCAAGGCGCGTGGATGTTAAATGCCACCTTGGCCACACATGAAAACAATTGGCAACTAATAATCTCAGTTAATCTGCATGTGTGTGTGTGTGTGTGTGTGTGTGTGCGTGTGTTTGTGTTTCTGCCTCGAAGGCAACTTGCAACATGGCGGGTGAAACACTTGCTGTCCCTTGTTTCGTTTATGGCCGTAAGATTTTAACGAAATTGCTCTTTGGTTTTGCCTCCTTCGATATAAAAGGACTTCGTCGGGACCATTAAAAGCTCAGAAGTTGTTTCGTCCTGGTTGTGTGAAGTTTGGCCACAGTTATTTGAGAATCTAGACAAGTGTAAAATCTATAATAAAACAAGTTTGTCCGTTGAGACCAACGACCCTCCTGTATCAAAAGTTTCCACAGTCTTCTACAACGATGTTGCGCCTCTTGTTGTTGCCCCTCTTTATCTTCACCCTGTCCATGGCATGCATGGGACAGACATTTCAGTATTCTCGAGGTTGGACCAATGGCAAACGTGCACCGCCTGCAACAGTTCTGACCAATGGTCACAATTTGGGCCTATTGGATCTCTATGATATTCAAGATACGCCAAATGATCGCAGACTGGAACGGTAAATTAAGCATAATTAAGTAAAATTGTAATGAAAACCAGTTTAATCTTTTTTTCAAAATAGGTGTCTGGTGCATCTGCAGCGCTTTGTTGCCAGCCCACTTCCACATCGTTCCTATGCCTCTGGATTGGCCTATGATGGAAACAGACTCGACCCAGAACCAGAAATTCGCAATATGAACATTCGTCCTAGGAACAATGCCAATGCCAACAATAATGATAACAATTTGTATGGAACTCCCAATCATCATCAGTCAAGCGAAATCTACGACGCACTCAATGCGGCTGTGGTTGCCTCTTCGCCGGGAGGTGACTCAGTGGAACCCAGCGATTATGGCAAACATTAGACGCATTCAAATGGAAATTATTTAAACACGATTATTTAATTGTTATTAGCAAAAAGTGCTACAAAAAAATTTAAAAAAAAGAAAGAATATTGCTAATTTAAAGTGAAAATTATTATGATTAAAATTAGAAGTGATGTGAAATACCTTGATACAAATAAAGTTTTAAATTTTATAGTTCAGATTAATGAGTTTCTAAAATTATTCAACGCATACCAATAAAAGTTTTCCAACAGACTTCAAGCAACATTTCCAGATGGACTCTTCTCATGCTTTACTTGCGATCAATTGGCAATTTAGTCAATGTAAATGCATTGTATTTTATTGGTCTGCTTATGTTGTAGGTGAACTATGGCGTAGCTTTCCTACTAACGCCAAATAATAATCCCCCAGTCAAGTTGTGCCGTGCATGTGCCGTGGATTATTTGAATTACTTTTGTAGCTCTCCAAATTTAATGAAAATTCTTGTAGCTCAGTTGAACATAAAAGTGGTTAACAAAGTCATTAAAAAATGTATCATCTTTTCGGCCTAGTTAATAGCCGAATAGCTAAGTCATTTTATTCCGGACAAACTTTCGAAGTCAGGTGCTGTTATCTACATTCTGGGCTACACTATAAGGAGCAGGAGGTGCGTCAGCCCGTAAGAAAGAAGAAATCTGAACTCAAGTAGAGTGAGAAAGACTTGCATCTTAAGCTTAACAAGTCACAGAGAGAATCATGTGGAGAAGAAGTCTAAGCATAAAGAATCTCGTAAGGCGCTTGAAGAGTACTATCTTGAGCAACAACCTATAACTGACTATTTTAGTTATGACTTTTATTTTCAGTTGTTTTATTTTAGTTGTTATTTTTGTAGGAATAAATAACAATTTGAAAATTTTTAAAATTTTAAAATTGCATTGCGAATTAAAAATAATTAAAATACAATATACCATAACGGGTTTACAAATACACAAAACGTTTCTTTGCGGTAGGTTGCTGCATTTGCTAAATAGGTTGAAATTTGTGCTTTGCCTTATGTGGCGCCATCTTCTGTTTAAGTTAACAGTTTGTAAGCCATAACCGCTTGATAACATTGTGCTATACCGCGAAACGGTTACTTAGTATATCCGTTACCAGTGTTGCCAACTCATCAACACCTTAAAAGGCTAAATCAACATTTAAAAATAGTTGGAAATCTATAAGAACGCCAGATAAAAAGTTTTTATTCTTCTAAGGTTGACTTTATACTATACAGTGGCGAGCACATGTGGATATATGTTCATCACTTTTGGCTTTAAAGATCTGTAATTTCTATAAAAATGCATTAATCCTTCTGAAACTTTTTTTGTTTAGTTCCTTATTAATATAATATTATAATGACATAAAATAATAACTTTACTTTAATTCGATCGAATTAGTTAAGTTTTTTTATCTAATAAGAAATATGTCAATGTTTACAATTTTTGATCGTTTACAATTTTTTTTGTTTAAAAATTTTTGTAAATTCTTTTGTACCGAATGAAATATAAAGCCAAAAGTGACATGTGCTCGCCACTGTATATATTATATAACAGTAATCTAGTAATTCTAAATTGTGTATTAATATAAGTAAGTTTTCGAATTGCTTTAGGAGCTTTATAATTACGGAAATAAGCCTTTCTCAATAATGTACAATATACACTTCATTTTTGGATAATGACTACAAGCTCCAAAACTTGACAGCCCACAAAATAAACATGATTGTAATAATAAGGATGTTACTTACAGTTTACTAGAGAATTCAAATCAGCATCATCAATCAACGAGGCTTCTTGGATCAGATGGGAGGGGTACGAGACGTAGATGGGGTCCAGCGATTATGGGGAAAACGTTAAATCGAAACGGGTTGCAAATCGATAAGATACAAATATTATAAATTATGTATAGAGATATTTCTATTAATAAACCCTTACAATTTGGAAGTATTTGCATTAATATTCCTAAGTAGATACATAATTGTATATATGTATATATGCAGATGTAGTCAAAATGATGTGCTCTGTGTTTATTCAATATTCATACAATAAAAGCCTAAATTAAATTATTCTATAGATATCTGGCTGGTTCAATTGCGCATTTATGACAAACGTTGTGTTGTTAGATGCGAAAACGTTGTAGGCACGTTTTTGTGGTCGTCTGACATTCTGTGTCCTGAGTCCTCTTGATGAAGAACAGCAACCATTTAATTTGAGCTACGGGGATGAAGATGAACAGCAGCGGCGGCAATTGCAAATGGAAAAAGGAAAAACTGACAAACATCTCTCAGCATCTTGCAGTTAATTACTTTAAGTGGTTAGAGCAATAGTTGGTCGCGTCTGCAGCGTTTGGGCACCTGTTCAAGGGGGCATGATACGGTATGATACTGCACGGCACGGACTGGGCCAAATATCAAATCAAACGGGCTGCCATAAAGCTGAGTCAGCTCATCATTCAAGCAATCCCTTTCATAAAAAGATATATGACACAGTCGCAGTCATGAAAAAATGTAAAGAGAGCTGGAAAAACGCAGTTTTCAAATTGAATTCCTAACAAGCTAATCGATCCTCGGGGAGGAGGGTGTATGCCTGGCATTGTATTGTATGGGCACAGAGTACGGACACGGACACGGACACTGCGCACACTTCGCACGCACCGCCCCGGGTGCTTGGGGAATATGAATTTATATCTTTTAATCTGCAACAACATCGACGGCACAGGCGGAGGCAATTGCTGTTGTTCCTGATGCTGGCGATGGTAAAAATAAAAGTGAAATTAAGGACGCAGGACATATTTCAACAATGCAACGCCAGGCTACGCTGTTTATTGTCAATGTCAAGTGGGCCTTCGGGGGTGTCAAATGGAGTGGCATTCTCCCGGGATGAGGGAGAGAGAGAGCAAACTGCCAGTGTAATTGCATTAAAATGCAATTGGAATTGCTGGTCAGTGTTCAGTGCTTTCCCAGGCTCTCTCACAATTTCTGTACTCGTCATCGAGTATCTTTGTTGACTGCCATTCAGTGTATTGACTCTAGGTGGCATTCTGTGTCCTCGTAGGTGCCATATGACCATATATAAATTGTATTGAAAGCTGCTTTCAACGCCTTCACATGTCGCCAGAATTGCCTACAAGTGACCAGCTGTCGCCGAGCACATGTTGCTGCTGCTGACACGGAAATTAAATTGGTTACAGCACCTGCAAATGATGGCTCAAAAGTGCTTTATAAATAAATGATGACGCATTTAACGTATTCAGTCAAAAAGCTTTAATATTGTGACTTGTTTTCTTAGAAAACGCTTCACCTTGACTTTCAACTATCTTAATATTCCCACAATTTAATCGATTTATTGAAATACAAGCATATTTATTTTATTTTATATATTGTTTCCATTATCCTTGATTTTTTTTTAATTTACAAGATGCATGACATGCAAATTGCTAGCTTTTGAAAGACGTCATCTTAAGATTATGCTTTCATATATAATTATATATTAGCTTTTTCAGAATCCTCATACATATAATAAATTAAATTCGAGAATAAAATTGTGCACTTGTTTTGTAATTTGTTTACAATTCGAGTAGCTAAAACTTTCCCAGGACATTTATCACTATCTATTTTATAGCATCTGCTCTATTTTTATTTGAGGGTTAGCAATTATCAAAATCAAATGATGGGAAAATCTCAACACTTGCTGATGTTGCTGTTGCGACAAGTAGACATCAAACATCTAACAACAACAAGAACATAAAAACAAAATCCGAACTCCCTTCATTCTTTGTACTACGTGCTTGTATTTGGGAGTTCATTCAAAGCTCGAAAAAGAGACAAACGGATAACAATTATATTAAACAGCAAGCAAAACAACATTGACACTGGATTTGTAACAGGATACGCGTGTAACCACGAAATGGCAAGTCAGCAGGAAGAGAGAGGAATGGAACAGGAGCGGGGGCAACAACAATAATGCACAAAACACCCTTTCAATTAAATATTTGAAAACAACATTCGGCAATTACACAATTGACACCAGCTGAGGGGTGGCAAGCCACCCTGCAACCGCCCCGTTCCTCAATGTTCAGGAGCAACTTCATCAATTTCGAAGGCATGACTCGAAGGCACGCGCGTCAATTCTCGCCGCGATCCAGTCTCACAGGCCGCAGGGATTTGAATAGCGAGAGGCGGAGGATGAGGATGAGAGGCAAGGACAGTGGCAGGTTCATAAACAACATCAACAAGGACAAGTTGGGCTCGTTAAACATTAGTCAACATGAACATGACATCGCTTCCTGGTACAACAAAAAACATTCATCCGACACTCCAGCTTCTCCGGCACTTTGGCATTCCGTCCGTATTAAGCCTGTTTTCACGTTCGGTTTTGAAATGTCGTAAGTCGTGGCCTTTTTTATTGTTGGCCCATTCGTTTGTCGTTTATTTTTACAGCCAGCCATTTATTTGGCCAAAGCAAACGGGACACAAAATCTGCGGGACGTATGTATTTTAATATGCATTTGGGAAAAATTTGGCAACCAATGAAATTGCCAGAGATGGGAAAGACAAGCACAGAAAGAGAGAGATAGGGAGACAGAGAATGAGAGATATAAAGAGTGGGAAGGGCATGAAGTGGTATATCTAAATGAGTTTCTTTTCATTTCAATTTCCGTGTTGTTTTTCCCTCATCCCAAAGAAACGAAATGCGTAAAATTCGGAACATTGTGCCCAGAATTCTGCATTATTTATAGGCCAGCTACGAATTTTGACTTGACTTGAATTGGCCAAAGAAAAATTACGCAAAAATCAAAATTTGCCCAGAAGGCCACTTACAGAGCAGAGCCTGAATCCAGACAAAGGTCAAACAACTAACAGGGAAAAAGGTCAATTTTGTTGTTGCAAATAAAAAATGCAAATGCTGCGCGTCCATGAAATGGACAATTGGGAATGGGCACAATCACAGAATGAATGAAAGAAAGACCAGAAGGTATGGAGAATAAGGAAGATAAAGAAGGTGAAACTCAAATGAAATGAAAGTCTCGACTTTGTAAGTGGAAATCTTACTCAATTTGCCAGCTTAATTTTAATATTTTAACAGACGGCACTTAAAGAGACATTGGAGATTTACATTTGAATGAATGTTTTGTCTTCTCTATTGCGAGTTGCTTGATTAGCTGCTCTTCTCTTGTCCTCTCTCTCTCTCTCTTCCTCCTTTCCTATTGATCCTTTATAATTTCTGATTGTGACATTGATTTAGTTTGGGAAAAACTTGAGCAAACAGCGAGACAATTTTCACGCTATAATTCTAATGGAATTCCACATAAATTTTCCAGGGTTTTCAATATTTGATGAGCCCCTTCCTCCACTCATTTATTGTGTTTTTTTTTATTTTTTTGAACCAAGCGCAGCAATAAAATTGAAATGTTATTTTGTATTTCTCCAGGTTTGACAGGTCGAAACACGTCAAAAGTCAGCGAGCCGTTGTTGTTTTATTTACGGCATTTTATTGGCTGGTTATAAATTTGTGTGTTTTGGCAATAAATACCGAAATACCTCGTAATGCTATACGTGAATGTGGCCCAAATGCCGTTAGCTGTTGACATTTGCGGCCAGGTCGAAAAGGGGCTGGTTGGGCTGCTTTAAGTTGGTTGAGCAAAACAACCCCTCTGGTACATGGCTGACCATTCGATTCAGATTGAGTTATATGTCTGCATGTTGCCCCCGTTTGTTGCTCGGCCTGAGGTTTGGAACTGGCACTTTACACTCTCCGCGTTTCACTTGCCACTTGCCACATTCTACATTCCACTTTGCCAGTTTACACTTTTTATACTGCTGATGTGATTTTGCATTCAATTGAAAACAACACGATTAAATTTTCATGTGAAATTGCCGTGGGTAATGTGTAACATGAACTTCTACTCTCCATTACAGGATATTTCACTAGTCTCGTTGTATTCTTAACTACTCGCAGAGCGCTTTCTTTTATTATGAAGACCAGATCATCGGTTGATAAATGATTAGTACCTACAGACGATTGCAACTTAACGATCTATAAACAATCTGTACTTATTCCAAAATTTAGATTCCTAGAAGCAGGGTTTAAACCCGAAACGAATGTCGGTTTCATTTAAGGTTTCGGTTATGCTCGAATTAAGGTTTTCGGGTATCGGTTATGCATAATCTTGGAGTATCGGTTTCGTAAAGGTTATCGGTTTTTTGTAATTTTCGGTTTGAAAAAATCGGTATGGTTTCGGTTCACACCAAAATGAGAAGCGTTAATCATTGTTTTACATGGAAAAAGATTTAATGAAAAACATGAAAAAAGAAAATAATGATATCTGGTTACTGGAATGGAATGAAAATTTCGATTATATTGATTTAGCTGATTTTTAATAATTTCGAACTGCCATAACTTTGTCAAAACGCAATCAATTTCCATGCGCAATGTAAATTTGAGCATGATTTTTCTTTTAAATTCGTTCTGCATTTCAATTTTGCCCATTTTTAAAATTCGAACTTTTTCGAAATTATTCGAAAAATGATAAGGGGTAACACTGTAAAATTTCGAAATTTTCGAATTTTCAAAATTAATAAAAATTTAAATGCAGAACGAATTTAAAAGAAAAATCATGCTCAAATTTACATCGCGCATGAAAATTGATTGAGTATTGACAAAGTTATGGCAGTTCAAAGTTATCAGTTATTAACCCTTATAAATGAATCGGTTACAAAGCGGTTATTTCGGTTTAAAGAGTTTCGGTTTGTAGGTTTCGGTACAGCGGAAAAGATTTTTTCCGTTACGGTTTCAGTTACGGTTACAAATTTCAATCGGTTTTTACCGTTTAAAGGTTACGGTTTCGGTTAAGATTTTAGTCCCTGTCTAGAAGTATCTTCGGAATGTGAGATCGACAGCTTCGACTAAGAGATGGGGGAAATTATAGCTACCCTATAATGTTAACGATAAAACTGTGATAAATGCGATTTTAAATTAATAATTAAACAATAATGTACAATTTAAAATTTAAAACTAATGGGATGCAAATGTTTTCTTTTTTAAAAATCCAACAAACTTTATCCACATCCTTGCATCTCTAAGTGAACATTAAAAAAGAGTTTCAAATTGGATAATTAACGGCCTCTTTAAAATATTTTTGAATATGTATGAAAATGCATGCATGCTAACATATAGATTAGTATTAGTAGCAACGTGCACATAAATTGGTCAAAAGGTTTATATCTTATAAGTTTAATTAACTACGAATATGAAATATTAAATAATAAACCAAAAAAAATTTACTTGTAATTACTTAAGTTCCACCCTAGTGTTTCTGAATAAATTATTTTTATCGAGATTTAAAGGTTATAATCCTATGATGCTATGAAAAATCAGATATATGTAGATAGTATAACTCGTCTCATAAACTATCTATTTATTAACTACATATTCCAATACTATAACGTATCTCTCAGATACGCGAATTTATCTCTCGAATCTTTCCAAATCATTAAGCCAGTCAATTTATTGCCATCAACAAGAAAAACAACACTTGTTTTTATCAAGTTATTCTTGTCATCATGAGTTATTAGCATATTCTTGCCAAACAAACAGACAAAGGCAATCAAAAGTAAGCACATGAAACTAATGACAAGAACAAATGATTAATTTACAAAACAAATATCACCGTCCAACGGTTTCGTTGGGTCATTAGAAGTGCTGTTAGTTGTCGTCGCTACGGATCCAAAAGCCGCACAAAAAACGACGTCCCGTTCGACAATAATGGCTGTTTCTCTGTGGTGTCAGTGGATGTACTTTAGACACTAGGTACTGCACTCCATTTACTCCATTTTAAAACTCATTTAGACTCGCTTTTGTGTACTAATTTTAATAGACCCACGTATGTATGTATGTATATACACATATGTGTATACACACTGACTAATGACATTTAGTTGTCTGGCTGTTTGCCAAAAACAATATAATATTTTTGATACCCCGTAATTTTTGGGAAGTGGGTATAAGAGCCAGAGAGCTTACCTGGTTCACCTATGAGTTTATATTGTAGAATTGGACAACTTATAAGTACGACAATAATGATGAAGAAATTGGATCGAAAAATACAAGTTATTATAAAAAACATTTCTTCAGATGGAAACATCGCTTATTTAATTTAGCACTTATTACTGGCTATGATTCTCATTTAATTATTTATCAAATCCATATTTAGATAGATCTACAATTTAGGAATCTTTCATAATACATGTAAATAGGTTATAATATTTTATGTCTGGTCTTCAGGGGTATTTATAGTCGAGCAAACTGAATTGCACTAACTTTAATTTTTTCCCTACGTTGTTAAAAATGGTTTTCTTTATGACATTTTTTATGACTGTCCACGTGGAGGGTTGAAAGGCCAGCGAATGACGAACATAATTAGAGGCTAGACGTGCCATCGTCGGCCATACAAAATGCAACATCTATATAAAAACCTACTACAATGAAAATGCAACAACAAAAACTACAAAATTAGGAACTGCTACAACAAATACAGCAAATACCGACTCATATTTAATTTAAATGTCTACATGATGGTCGCTAATTATTTGCTGCCACTGTGGCTGACATTGCGACTGCCATTGTGACTGCCCCCAAAACTGTCCAAACTTAACTGAGAGTTGTCAGCGATTCCCCAAGCTTTTGTTAATTCTTTTTCCCTTCTTTCATTCTTCTTCCATTGTGTTTTGTTAACATGAATATTGTAACATGAAAATGTGACTTGAAAAGACTAAAAAACTAATTTGAAAATTGCTTTGCTTTGTTGTAGTTGTTATTTTTGCCACTGCCAGTTTTGAATATGAAAATAATGTGGCGCCCAGTTGGCTTGAGTTGGCTGGACTTAAATCCCCTTCAATCTTGCCATAATCCACATTGACATGGCAGCCGGACCAAGAGGTTGCACTCCTACTCTATCCCCTGTTTCCGGCTCTGACTCCAACTTCAGCTCGTGATCCGGCTCTGTCTGCCTCTGTGCTGTCTTGTTGACCAACCGCAATGCTGTTCATTTGTATTTTTCATATCCACTCACTGACTGACACTCGAGGCGGTTGAGGGGAGGGATTCCAGTCAACCCTCTGGTCACTTTCAATTTGGCTTTTCTTTTTGCTGAATTTCGGCAAAAACTTTTGTTACGCTTTTGGCTCGGAATCCGTTCTGGAATCAGACCTGTGCCTCCTGTCATTTCACTAAGTGGACACAAATAGATTGTTCGCACTGGCTTTGGCCCAAATCCAAGTGCCTGTCCGCAACTTCTCTCAATAATCAATCAAACCTGCTGGCGACTCCGGATTTCAGTCTCGCAACCAATTAGAGAAACTTTCGCATCCCCACATGCAATGCCTGGGACAAAGTAACTGAATTGGAATTGGATAGCATCCTCATTACATACAAAATATGATACAATATTCTCTGTCTCTCTGTGCCGCTGGCCACAAAGAAATAAACCAAAAATTGTCCAATTAAACGCAATTTATGCGAATTTCCAAGTAGTCCAGGATCAGGAACACCAATTCAACCAGAAGCTTTGCCAGTGGCAGTGGAAGGGGCGGCGGCAAATACCCAAATTAAAAAGGTGTCTCTTTTGAAGTTGCAATAAAGAGCATTTGATCTCTGACCATGGTTGCACAGTGGAACCGAACTGCTGTCTTAATTGAACAGCCGTCGAATAGTTGAAAACGGATTTTTTTAATGTTATAATTTGTAAAATTATAATATATTTTTGTTGGTTTATAGATATTCTTTTTAATGTACAGCTAAATTTAATAACGAAGGTAACTTATCTGAGACCTTAGCCAGACATTAAATGTTGGTATTTATTTATTTTTTTAATCGCAGAGTATTCCTTAACAATCATTTAATTTTAGTAATTTTTTTTTAAATCGCAGAGTATGTTTATGCTTATATATATTTATATACATCTTCTAGTAGACGAATTTATTTTTTCTTTTAAATTCTTCTATTCTCATTTCCAAATTTTATTTATTTTCTCCGTACGTAGTTTTTTCATGTAGAATAATTTTTTTTATATTTTCCAAATGATTGTGCAGTCAAAGGAATCTTCTATTTTTCTTTTGGTTCTCCTATTGCTATACTTCCATCCATATGCAGTTAAAACATCATTAATTTGATGAACTATTTGCAAATATTGTCATCTCAAAATCACATTTTAAATTGTTTGCCGAATGGTACAGCTTTAAGGCCCACTGTGCGGTGCTAACATCGTTTTCTACGTCTGCAACTTTGTGGGCGCCGTCTTTCAACTTGTGGCCGAAAATGGTTTACTTCCGCACCGGCGACCACCATGGAACTTGTAGGAGTTCAATTCGAAGTCGGATTCGGAGTCGACGCTAATGTGACAGGGTCCAACACTTTAAGGGATGTCGGCTTGGTCTAAGTATAGGGACTACCTGCTGTCCAGGCGGCGTCTGTTTGTTTTGCCTTTCAGCGCAAAAAACACGTAATATATTTATAATGAAAGGCCGCAGGAAATATATATATTTTTTAGCTGCAGTCACTTCTCAGGTCTTCTACCTCTAATTGTTGTTGGTTTTTCTTGGTCTGAGCATATGGCTGATATCATTCGATGAAGAACTCATTAGGGCATCTCATATATCCGGTCAATGTGTGGGACATCTCTCAATAGTCGCCTATAAATCAAATTTATTAGACAAGTTTCGCGTTTGTATCCATTCGAAATAAATACACAACAGATTATTTGATTTCTTTGATTTCATAATGTATTTATTTTCATATATTTTCTTTAGTGTTTATTTATATGTTTACTAATTATTCATTTATAATACTAGGTAATGCCATTTGACTTAAAATTAACGTACAATACAAGCCATATATTTAAAGTTTTGTTAAATATGCTTAGAAGTTGACATTTTGAGATTTGCATTTCGCGTTTTAGTGTTGAACCGTAACTTAAAAAGGAAACACTGCGCTACAAACTAAACGAAAACTACTTAAACTTTAATCGATATCTTAAATATTATATGTGTATATATACTATACACTCTTACATATGGATGTATTTTAAAAGTAAAGCTAAATATTTACAATTTGCAATAAAATGTGAGACCTGGGAACTGGAACTTTAACTGATTCTACGTCTGGTTCTTTTACACTGTCCACATAACTGCATTACTTTAACTTTATTTACAAAGCAAACTTTATCACAAATAAACCTTATGCACTAGACTACATATACTAAGTTTGTAGACGATTAGCAGCCCGCCGCATGCGACGCCTCCGCCCAAGGCTGCAGTCCGTGCAACGCGGCCAACGGAGCTCCGTTTACGCCGGATTGAGAGCTGAGCGGAGCTGCCGGCGGTGCAAATCCTTTACTAATGGCCTCCGCCTGTAGGGAGAGCATTAGGCGATTGGCCGCTTGACGCTCGGCTTCACGCTCCTCGGCCGTCTGACGTCTGTAAATAGAAGAAAGAGAGATAGAACGATTGAGTTATGATTGAGCTATGAATGACGTAAAATAATGTTGGGACTTATCAATTGTGTGGCATCGCCTAATGTGAATATTCATTATCGAAAAGCATTTTGGCTGCCAGTTGTCAGATCAAGGTTGGGGTTGTTAGCTCATCAAGTCATTATGTGGGCAGCTTGTTAAGACCATTTAAAACTAATCAAATCAAATATGCCGACTGCCACAATCCCAGTCGCAATCGCAATCGCAATTATACAGCTGAGGGGACAGCTTTTGTTTATTGAAAATTAATTTCGAGTCGACTTGCGTAAAATTACATTTTAAATATTGTGCTCAAATGGGATTTAACCGAGTCAGAATCGTTGGCAATTTGTGTGTGCCCCAACTGCTACTAAATTATTCAGCTGTTCAGCTGGAATTGCAACAACCTTTAGCTGTTGTTGCAACTCTGATGCAGTCATAACCTGCATTCCCATTCCAGTTTCCAGTTTCCAGTCCCGTTCTCGTTATCATTCCCATCCCCATTTTGTTTCGCGTTTGCGCAGCATTTATGCTCTAATTGTGGCCAACCCCCAACTCACACAAACAAACACACACACAGACACATATAATGTTCTCCTCCCTCTCCCCCTTGGGGGGTTGAATTGCCATCGCGCGCCATATTGAATATTTCATGATCTAATGAAGTTCTTCTGGTTCACGTAAATACGAAACTCAGGCGCAAAGTTTGTCTCGTAATTACAATGACTACCTAAATACCTTACTCATCAGTGTGGGTTTGTGTGAAAGTGTGTGTGTATGTGCGACCCACACATGTCATGATTAAAATATAGTTTAATATGCTATCATTAAGGCTTTCATCAGCAATGTCATCATTCAAACTACAAGTACATAACTTGAATGCGAACTTATTAAATATACATTACAACGCAGTGTGGAATTCTCATACCGATTATCTACTGCGAATATCGTAAAAGTGGTAAAGAATTGTGGAGAAGTTTTAAAATAGTTTAGAAACTAGAACTGATTAATGTTTTGCAGTGATTAAGTGATTTCTTTAAACCGAATCGATTCGCACCAATAACTTTAAAATGTTCAGTTTAGATAACTTGTATTTTACTGAAACGCCCAGAACTTACAAATCATATCACAATAAAAAGAATAGTCAAGTTTTAATTATACAAATGTTTTTCTTATTATTAAAATATTATTATTATGAAATATGTAATTATTAAGATTAAAAAATTGTTAACTAGGAAAAAATCGATTGTAAAATAAAACCTATCAGAGTTCACAGTTTCTTGTGCTTGAAACTTGAACACATATTTTCCATTTTTTGTTTATTTCGTAATGTGAGAATTATATCTCTACCATTTATAGGAACTATCTGAAAGCTTGTTATGTTATTAATTGAAGAGTTTGCTCTATGCATATGTATAATTTTGAAGTTCTAAAAGTACACTGAGCTTTGGAATAACTTTATACTTACATAGGAATTCCACTGTGCGCACTCCCACATAAACGATTGGAGACTATCTTAAAAATTTACTGCCCATAAAAGCAACAATACATTAATTTCCTGCACATACTCATACTCTTACTCTTATCTGCAACAACTCAATTGTCTGGGCAATGGTTTAGTTTCAAGAGAATTGCTTAACTTTTACTTTCTGGTATTGTGGATGTTTTATCTGCGAGCATTTTTTTAGCTGGCGCATTAAAAATTCAACGAAAATTGATTAAAACTCCGAAAACAAGTAAACAAATCTACGAATGTGATTGAGTGTGAGTGTGCTTGTGAGTGTGTGCGAGTTTAATTCCAGTTGCTCTTTTGTGAACTGTGGCAGAGAGACAAGAGACAAGAGGCACGACTGTAATTTATCTTCAGTCAAGAGCTGCGAGCTTCGAAATGGAAATGGGAATGAAAATGCAACAAACGCTTTACAAATGTTAACTGTTTGTCTTTTGGCGCCAGGGTGCTGAAAAACTTTTTAGCCATGATAAATAATGGCCCGACATTAGGCTAAAATGTTTATTAAAGCTTAACGCATAAATTGCCTGACTGCGCTCGTGTGAGTGAGTGAGGGAGAAAAAGAGAAAAAAGTGGAGACATGACAGAGGGGGGACTTTTATGTTGCCACAAATTTATTGGCAAGTCAATTGTCGCACTGTTAGCAGCTGCTCACAGGTTTTCCGGTCCGGTAATTAAAATCATTTCACACACCGCCCGCAAACGAGCGTCAACAAATTACGACAAAATAACTATGGGCCAAAAAGTTTTTGGGCCAACACTCCCCACCTCTTTTAGGCAAACCAAAAAGGGCCTTTGGTAATTATCTTTCAAGACATAACAATTTAGCTAGACCATTAATTGGCTGGCCGGTCGCATGACTCCGCCTTCAAGTTGCTCAGTTCCTAAGGGACTTGCCACAAAAGACGAAGATTTGGCCCGGTCCTGACTCGGCCCGTTTCGGCAATGGGCCAGGACACGTGCCAGGCGTAAGAGAGCTTCAAAGTTAATTTACAAATGGCCAACACAGCTGTAATTAATTTCATTTGATTTTCCTTATGCTCAAAACAAAAACTTTGCTCTCAGGCAAATTGATTTTTGTCTTGTGGTTAAAGTTGCCTTGCAACTTCTTTTGGCCATCGCACTAACGCACACACACACACACACATATGAGTGTTCATTTGTCATTTGTGTGTGTGCGTGTGTAAATTTTTAATTAGACAGCTTTCAGCAAAGAAAAGTTTTCCATATGCCAAGCAATTAATTTCCTGTATATCATGTGAATTTTCGTACTCCAATTTAAGATTTTGCCAAGCGAATCTCGAGTTGGGGCGCAGTTTTGATGTATGGCCGTGTAATTAAAAAGGGTTTAACGGCAAGTTGATTTATGTGCCGGTAACTAATTAAATTATGCATGTAGCAACACTCCTCACAGGCATTAGAAATATCCCAACGACGAGATACTCTGTAGAAAGGCCACATGCAATCCTAATTCATGCTGCGCTCTACCGTCAATAATTGATGCCTTTTTATTTACTTGAAATAATTCTAATTTTTATAAAATATTCAGAATACATGTAAGACTTACTTCATATCACTTTGTTGAAAATGTGTTTAAAATATAAATTTTGCGACGCGGAAAACATTTTGCGATCCGTTTTAATGCTTTGCAGAAGTGTTTTAAGAGGGTATGTATTAACTTATTAAGTAGGGTATACATTGAGCTGTGCGTAGAAAGCTCTTGCTAGACAACAGTTAGACGACGCCATTTATTTGGCCAAAGCGTCAAAAAAGTAGCAATGGCATGCCATTTTTCCTTTGACTGTCTCTCTCTTTCTCTCTCTTCTTTCTCTGTGTTTGTCTGTCAGTCTGTTTTTGCCATCTGCCTTTTTTCTTGTTTATTTTTGTTTTCTGTATTTTGTTTTTTTTTTCATTTTGCTAAACACATTGTCAGGCTGACAGGCAACAAGCTTCATTCAATTGCTCAGACTTCAAGCTGTAGCTGAATCTCACTTTGTTATTTAATTATTAATTATTGATGTTGTTGTTGTTGTTGCTTTTGCTTTTGTTGTAAGCTATCAAGGCATTTAAAAGCCTCAGCCTGCAAAACAGGTTGCAATTTATTAATATTAAAATGCAAACAAGCAAACAAAAAGCATATTTAGCAATCTTAGTGCCTCGGCCGCATAACTCATACGCCATGTTGGACGCAGTTAATTATTTAAATTACTTGGCGCACAGTTTTTTGCCTGCATTAAGGCAATTATGTGCTCATATAGACATACATATACAGTCAGGCATAAATATAAGTAGTATATTTATATTTACGAGCGATACATAATCATGGAGTTTGTATTATGCCGTTGCCATTTCACTTAGCCACAAACGAGCCGTGGCCATTGCCGTTAACAAAATTGCGTTTTACATCATTAACTTTTACGAGCTAAAATAGGCTCAAAATGGCTGATAAGCTGTACAACAGCCGAACAGCCAAGAAAGTCAACAGAGCAATGGGAAATGGACATAGTCTGGCTAAGCGGCAATTAGCGTGTCTTAAATGGGCCCATAGAAAATATTCTTGAGTAGGAGTCATTTGATAAAGTTTTGAATATGAAGCGTACTTGCCACATATGCATGTATGTGCATTGTTAAAATTCTAATGCTAATAATAAAATAGAAAACAATTTGAGACACGCAAGCGCGTTCAACGCATCAATGCCTCATTAAATTAGAAACAAACAAGCGCGTGACTTGTTTATATCTAGGGTAGCTCATTCGTCTGATAAGGTAACGTTGTGAGTTCCATAGTTGGAAATACTCGTTAATTGTCATTTGCATGTCAAATGTACACTACGAATCCATTTCAATCGCAATAAATCAAAATAATGCCCAACAGATGGTAGCCCATAAGCTTATGTGTGTTAAGTAAAAGTTTCATGATTCAAATAAGTTTTTATACATATACATACATATGTATGTATGTAACTATGTATATGTACCAAGTACATAAATGTACGTTATATGTAGTTAACGCTTATTAAAGGAACGTCAAGCTTCAACAATTGATAAAATTGCTTAGATATTATTTTAAACATTTAACTCATTTTTGTTTGTATCTTATTAAATGCTCCTCTGCCATTATTTACCAATTATTTGAAATAGTTCAAGTTTTAAGTACTTGATCATTATTTTATTATTATACAAAAAATTGGATTGCATCATTATTGATCTATTGAAGTTGTCTTATTTATTTGAAATTAGTTTATTTTTATCGAAAGCCATTAATAACTATGTTGTTTGATTTATTGTCGACTCAGTCATCAAACGAATAACCTATAATCCAATTTATATTTTTTAGCTTAAGTTATCCTTCTCTACTAACTTTAAATTATTTTAACGAGTTTTCCTATAAATAAATGCATATTATAAACAAGTTTTCAAACTTCTTCCTTAATTAAGTATCACTCCATTTCCCAATATTTCTTTAAAATTACATACAATATCAAATCTTATGTATTTTAAATAATTCTTAATTTTCTTTGGGCTAACGTATAATCAAATTAATAGTATTTTTGCAAAAACATAATAATAACTTGTATCCTAGAATCTTCTAATTTTAAATCATTTTACAAAGATACCTCGAATATTATTTTATAGCGGCCATTTTGTGGGCATGATTAGCGTTTGTCTAGTAAAAGCCTGTGCTCATTATTAGTTGACGCTACAAAGGGCTATTCGGTCTGGTGTAGATAGAATATGAAACCACCCCCACGGTTATACCAACCCCTAGAACAATGCTATCGAGGTGGGGGAAGGGGCTGGAACAGGCGTTGTTGGCAGCGCTTTTTCATTTAATGTGCTCATGCATAATGGATGAACCTTTTACCCCCAACTTGAAAGGAAAGCGTTGTTTTTGCCTTCTTTTTTTTTGTTGGTTCTTTTAGAGCAAAAGCCTTTTGTTGATTTTTTAGTTTAAACAAGTCAGTTGCAAGTGGAGTTGAGCGAGGGGAGAGAGTGGGGGGTACACTACCTGTCATCACTTTGGATGTGGGTAGCGCTACATATTGATTTTGTGAACTTACCTCCATTTGGTGCGTCTATTCTGGAACCACGTCTTCACTTGGGCATCGGTCATCTTGAGTCCTCTTGCAAGTGCCGCCCGCTCTGCGGATGCGAGATACTTTTGTTTGTGAAAGCGTTTCTCCAACTCGGCCACCTGGATGCGCGTGAAGGATGTGCGCGGCTTTTTTCGCTTGGGCGGCGTACGATTCTGGTAAGGATGTCCAATGCGACGGGCAATGGGAAATGCAGCTGGAAAAGGCAGCAGAAATAAAAAAAAGATACAGTTAAGTTAAGTAAAATAGTTACAGGTAATTGCACAGCTCACTTTCACTCAGTCGCTGTGTGTCCTCGCAAGCAATTAGCAAACAATAAATTCCTGCTCAGATAACAAGCAATTTCCGATATATGCTTCCGGGTCCGAAACAGGCACCTGTGCACCACGGCTACTTAGCGACCTTAGACCCGCCTCTACCTGCCCTTCGCGGCATGCTGTGAAATCAATTTGGGCTCGGCCAGCCCTTAAGAGTCACTGACTCGGACTCGGACTCGGGCCGTTAAGCGCCTAAGCGCCTAATTGCCGCAGTCCGAGGTCGAGCTGGAACCTAACCTTTATCATAGAGCCAGACTCAATTCCGTCTTCTAGACAGACGCACGCGACATCAATTTCATTCAGTCAGTCGTTGCCTGGTTGAGTCATAAAGTTGCGGCTTTCTAGGATGCGTACATATACATATGTGACCCAGTGTCTCGATTCTTAGACTGCGACTGAGACTCTAACTCAGACGACACTGGCGCTGTCTTAATGGGTGCGGGCGCTCGGACTTGGAAACGGACGGTGGCTCAGCGGTGACGGTGGTTCATTTGGTGGTTCTGCTGGCGTTGACGCTGGCGCTGAACCTTTTAAAATTCCTGCCAGTCGACTTACTTTACTGTGGCGTGCATGTTGTTGTTTATTATGTGCGATAAGACCAGGCGCAGTGGTCACCAACAAAATATTAAAACGATGTCGTTGTCGTCGGTGACAACTGGTCAACTTGGCGACTGGTCAACTGGGAAACCGGCTTGACCATCGTCACTGGGGTCATGCGATAAGTCAGACATGAGCTTGTGAATATTCTGGCGAAATTTATTTGCCAAATCCATTTCAGAAAACAATTTGAAAAACAAGATAAAACCCTAAGCTATATTATGGTTGCTCTAAACTCACTCAAATTTATTCACTATGCGAATTTCGAGTTAATTCTGAAAAGCAATATTCACAAGAAGTTTTCGTTACTATATATATTTTTAAAAAATGCTATTTACTATGCAATTTTCAGTGGCCTATAAAAAGCTAAACTTGCACAATTCAGCCGGAAAATACGAAATTGTTTTCCATTCCCTGTTTATTATTTATTTTTACTGACTCAAGCTTCTTCTAATAGAATTCACCCCTTTAGATGACTGAATTTAACTTCAATTGGAAAATGTTCAGTGCCGGAATCTATGGCGGGTGTTAAACTGACAAATCATGTTTTTTATTGCGACTTTTCCACAGAAACCTTTTTAAATATGCGCCTGAAGAAATGTTAGACCGTGTGTGGTATAAATATCGCAAGGAAAGAAGTATACACGGTTTGGGGATTGGGATTGGCGAACCATTTGAATATTTCAAGCAATATCAATTTCAATAAAAAGCCATTTATCGCACCACATAAGCGGCGGCTCGATTTGCACACCACTCATATCCTTAAAGGATTCGTGGGGATGCAGGCGAAACGCGTAAGCATAATATTATGGCTTACCAACACTTCCCGTTTTGTGTCTTCTCGTTGTGTTTATTTATGATGTTTTTGGCTCAGTTCTTGGCGTATCTTAAAGATACTCACAACCTGTCTGTGGGCTGTGGCTGTGGCTGCTGTAGTCACTGCCTGTAAACTGCTTTCCCAAAATACGTAAAATAATGCTAAAAGCTTTTAGCATGCATTATTGATGGCGCCTGTGGCTAACGCCAAGCCTGATCCGGAGCCGGAGCCGGAGTCAGAGTCAGAGCCAGAGTTTGAGTTGTTCTTGGCAGAGCCACAAGGCGTATGCGCAATATGCGTTAGCTATCAAGTATCTACACTTTGACCTTTTTGCTCAAGTAATTTGCGTTTTAAGTCAAGTTATAATACTTGAATGTGCTAATATTTTGGAGTATTTTGGCTATTTTTGAAATGGCTTAAAGGGCTGCGGTTAACCCAAGACCGAAAATAATTGGCTTCTGCTGTGCCGACTGTCAGCAAGCACAACAGCATTCCAATTAACATGCAATGGTTATTAATCATATGGCGCTACAAGGGCTAGATGGGAGAGAGTGGAGAGGGGGGAGTGGCCAGCGGAGAGAGGGGATCACGGCAAGGGTCAGTTTGTTACGGGTGCAGAGTCAGTCCGTTGGCCGCTCGTTTGTCTTGTTAATGAAAAAAGCCAAGGCGCCAGCTTATCAGTAACTCAAGCGACACAACACACACACACACACACACACACACACACTCAGATACACACACACACACACACACTCCCAGATATACACACAGATACAAGAAGACGCTGACGAAGATGTTGACAAAACGAAACTGGTCAAAAGATCGTTCAGTTCGCTTGGTTGAGTGGACTTGACTGTCTCATAAGTGTGGCCAGGTTCTACTCTAGGCACTCTCCTGGCTAATTAAAAGCTGACCATGTCAGTTGGCCAGTCTCACATTGAAGTGTGGTATGCGGTGATAAATAAGCGTCCACATCTCGCTCTCTCTCTGTCTCTCTATGCGTTGAGTTCCGCGACCGCCCAATGTGTAATTAATTCCTTTTCGGGGCACAGCGCGAAATTAAAAAGTCATGTAAACCAGCTCATTAAAATAACTGAAAGACCGACACGGCAGCGGCAACGTCAGCGGATGTTGGCCATAAAAGCAAAAGTTTTAGCCACTGTCGCAATCGCAATGGAAATCGCAACGATCCTTAGTTAAGCAGCTTTTTGGCTGCCTGGCCCAAAATGGCCTAAATATGAGTTATACAGGGGCTGACTGAGTTGGGACAGCTGATAAACCAACTGCCAAGGCTCAGACCATGGCTCAGACAGCGGCTGAGGCGTAATAAAATCAACGCGAGCTCATTATTTAAGCGGCTCGCGCTGCGAATGCCGCTTGTAGCTACAAGTGAAGCTCATAATGTAAACAAATTAACAAAAGCCAGCCTCAAGGAATCAAAGAGGATACGTTAACGTATGTGATATGTATATATATATATATATATGTACGAGTATGTATGTGGATGCCACTGACTGAGCGGCATATGCAAATGCGATCGCTTCTGGGCGGTGGCGCAGCGTTAAGTTTTCCTTTTTTTTATTTTTTAACTTAAGCTGCGATTGCGCATTTGAAGGCAAACATGTTTTTATACTTTAGGGCCAACTTCAGCTTTGGCAGACCTCACACACATACACACAGATACTGAGAGGGGCCAAAGCTATAGTTAGCCCGGTGCCCGAAGGCTAGAAAGGGCTTATAAGCTTGTGACAATTTATGCAACAGGTAGAAGATGGCATCACTGATATATGTACATACATACATATATGATCTACATCAACAGCCAAGTCGATAAGTAATGTCCATTTATCTGAAATAGAGCTACTAAATTGGGCGATAATACTTCACTAGTAGATTTTTTAATTGTGCCACAAGACAAATTACAATATCCATTTTTCCGAAAAATAACTGGGTTCGATTCCCACACTGCTACCTCAAAATCAGTAATGTAGTTGTCTTGTAAAAATCCTGATACGACATTGCAAATGCTTTAGGTAGCATGTGATAATAAATAATGTACCAACAAAAAAGAGATCGAAATTCTAAGGACCTGGGTACAGGGCATCTAGCCGTCGAGCACACTCGAATGCAGCGTTCTTACTTGCTGTAGTTGTAGATGTGGCTGTGGCTGTGGGTCCAAATGACATGCCGACAGGCATGTTGGCTTAAAAGACTTCTCTGATCGCGCTTATTAGCCTGGCCAGAACAAGACTGTAATAAGCCGCACTCTCGCACTCGCACTCGCTTTCGCATTCGTGTGCGTGCCACATGGTAATCATGGCCCAAACAGTAGCTGCCTTGTTTGGCTACCGTTGAACGCCAGGCTCATAAAAGCACAGAGTGAACATGGCCCAAACACAGCGTGACCCCCAAATGTTGATTTTGCTGCTATTGAATATGAGGATGAGAATGATGGATTTGGAATCCGAACTCACCTGCCAGTCGATCCTTAACCGCCTGATGGGCCAACGCTGCATGATGCAGTGGCGGCAGCGCCCAAGTCAACGGCGTGCGTTGCGGTGGCACACGCAGCACATGGCCAGCGGCGGCAGCGGCTGCCGACGGATAAAGATGCGGATATGTGTAGAGAGCGGCGGCGCTTCCGTATGTGGAGTTGGCAATGCTGGTGGCCAGTTTGTAGGCAGCCAGATCGTGATCATCCGCTTGCAGCTCCTTGTCATCAATATTTCTGTCAGCGCTGTTGATGTTGTTGTTGTTGTTCGGATTGTTGCTGTGACTGATGTTGTTGTTGTTGTTGGTCTCGAAGGGCTTCGATAGCAGACGGGATATGCTGAAGGGCAGATTCTCGCTGGAAGAGGAGCGCGTCTGTTCCGATTGCAGCGATTCACTAAAAATGGAAGAAAACCAAACAAAATTGTTGTCGTTGTTCTTGTTGTTGTTGTTGTTGTTGTCTCATTAATATTAAAAGTGTCGCACGATAAGCAACCATCGGCAGAACAAATTATTAATTAATGTTTGCGAATGGCATTTCGAGACCAGACGACTTAAGCCCACGCTATATACATAGTTGTTGCTATTGCTGATCTTTTAGACAGATAGCATCGGAACACGCAGAAATCATGTTTGCAGCTGTAGTACGCGTCGTATACATAATGTTGACGTGTTGGCAAATTAAGTAATTATGCAAATGCCAGACGCATTTTATTTGAATTCTATAAATCATTAGACGACATCGAGAGGCGCTCAAAACGAGTCACGATCGATATTTAATTTTTTGTTTTTAAAAAATGTAAAAATCAAATCAGCCAACCAACACTTTCCAAACTTAAAAACTATATTTATAAGTCAGCCAAAAACTTGTTATAAAATATCTATCATATGTTATAATTTTCTCTCTCTCTCCCCACATTCCTTTATGTTTCCGATTTTATAGGATTTTTATAGCACGCTCTATTAAAATGTTAATCCAATATGCTTGGGCCGCCGACTGTGGCATTGTCTCGAACTCGTTTAGGCCCATTTGGGAATTGTTATCAGGGCGCGCTTTTTGGCGCCTTGCTAATGTGCATTTTATCGTCGACTGTCCGAGTCCCAATTCTCAATTCTCAATTCTGAATTCCCAATTCCCCAATCTCCAACCAATTTAATACTTTGACTCTTTTGTCTGCCTGTGCACCCTGTAAATTCAGGGAGTTTCATTTGGGTTTGCTGCGGCAATTTATTAGTGTTTAAGAGGTTTGTTCACGCCAAAGCCAAATTGGTCTAAACTGTCCGACGGCCCTAACAATGAAAGATATGAATGAAAGCGACTCCAAGAGTTGTTTCCCATCTATTGCCAGCTTGTTAACCTGACAAAAGAAGTCTTTGTGCTGCCATAGAATGTTAAGGCCATAAAGAATAACATTTTGTGGAGACATCAAAGCATTTAAAGATTAAGAATTATGAATAGGTCGAATTGCATATTGCTAGAAATCACGTCTTTTTTAATTTTGGTTATATTTTATTTTATTTAATTATTTTCGGAACATCGTTATTATGTTGTGTTTGCTGGATGTATTTAGTTGATACTTTTGCTGGATATGGATTTTTACATAATTTCCAACTCATAACAAAGTACGGAATTTGGATTCTATATCTGTTTTACATATATAGTCTTTTAATTGATATGTTACCTGAGTGGCGTTTCTGACTCGTCGTAGCAACTGCCACCATCCATATCCACATCGGAACCGCTGCCACATGACATTCGTGAATCGGAATCGACATCGACATGTATTTCCTGCTCCTCGACATCGTCGCCATGCTCGTGCTCATGCTCGTGCTCATCCTCCTCGTGGCTGGACATATTGACAACGAATGGCGCCAATTTGATCAAATTTAAACACTAAAAGTTACACTTGGTCTTCTTTCGAATATTCAAATATATATTTTCAATAATAATCTTTTTCTTTTAATAATCTTTACTCAATTCTTTTGTCACAATCACAAAACACACAGAACTTAAGGCAAATCGATTCTTGTTTTGGCAGTTTAATTAACTTGGCTGATTGACTTCCGCGACGAAAACCCGACTCGACAAATTGAGCTGACGCCGTCGACTGAGATGCGATCTGCAAAATCCCCGAGCTGAGAGCGGGCGCGTGCTGGCGGGCGTAAACGCTTTTCATAAATGCAGTCCAAAAATATGCCGACGGACGATTGCGCTGTCGCTGTCGCAGTCGCTGTCGCTGCCACTGTCGCTGCCACTGTCTCTGCCGTTGTCGCGGACGCTGTGAGTGCTGCTACTGCCGCGTAGCTTGTTAGCCAAATAAGCAAGCCCAAAGGCAGGAGTCACCCCGCAGGCAGCAAAAACAAAAAAAAAAAAAACAAAAACAAACAAGTAAAACCTGTTTGCCTGACGCCGACAGCGCTGTCGTCGTCGTCGTCGCTGCGAGCGCTGCTGCTTCCTTCCTATTTGGTTAACGTTAACGAGCCTGTTTGCCACCTTGTTTGAACCTAACCTACCATAATAAACGTTAGCCAACCCTCGCAGTCCGCACCTCTCACCCCCGCTCTCGCCCCTGCTTCTTGAACTGTCTGCTGTGTGGTGGTTGCCGCTGGTTGGCCCGCCCCAGCCACATTTCCATCTCGCTCTCCCCAGCAGCCTCTTTTCCTTAACCTCTCTCTCTCTCTCTTGCTTTGGCTACGGCTCATGCGCTCGCATCTGCTTGCTCTCTGGTCAACGGGCAAACAGGTTTCAATCTGCACACTGCTTGGCAACACTGGCTGGCAATTGACGCAGTGGGCGTGACACTGCTTGCTTGCGATTGGTCGCTGCTCCATGAAAGTAGTGCCTGAGCATGGGGATGGGTGGCTGGGAGGGGGAAACTGGCAGCTTGAGCTTTGCATTTGCGACGACATTTTAAATGGAAAACGTTTTGCTTTTGGGGTTTTTATTACGAATAGACGAGAGTATGAAGAGAATGTATTTTCATTTTGATTGTTTCTATTTTCGGGTTAGCCAAGCGTTGCCAACCATCTCCAACTCCAACGCCTTCTCCTCTGCTTCGCTCCAGCCAGGAAGTTGTCTGTGTATGTGTGTGTTTAAGAGTGAGCGGGACAGCGCATGGCCTGAAGAAGTGCAAATGTGGCAGATTAATAGCACAATTGGAAATAGCAGCGTTTTGTCAGCTTGAGTTCACAAAGCGACGGGGCAACAGAGCAGAGCGGAATGCAGGGAAAGTCGTCTTAGCCTGTGGTCCATTTTCCCTCTGACTATCCTAATGCCTGTCCACTTTTTTAGCATTGACAGCAGCCGCTGCGAGATCTCTATTAGCGCCAGCGCAAAATGTTCGCTGCTATCGCGACACTGGCATTCTGGCAGCCAGCGATAAGATATCTCCCTTTCTTCCTATCACCAACCTGTCTATGCAAATGGAAATTATTTTGTTCGGCTTCTATTCCTGGCATCTTTCTAGGTTCACTTAAAGGTTAATTGACAGTTTTATTGCCATGTCTTGGCCTTGAGCGCGATGCCCACTCAGGTGGCTTGGAATGCCGCCACTTGATTGTGAAATGTATCCCAAATGAATGCTTAGAATCGCGCTCTGTAATGTTGGCATGAGCCATGAGCGTTCCTTGCTTTAGAGCTTAAACTAAAATCTGGGTGGCAGAAAATATCCTAAATCCATTTGCTAACTTTTAGATTTTCCTCGATCTCTGCAAACCCCAAAAATTAATCACAAAATTCAATTTTGCACTTAAGCGCAACGCTCTTTGGTACCAAAAGTCAGCGAAAATCATGGCCAACAATGAAACAGGCAATTACTGCATATTCAATTCAGCGCGTGATCCAACACACACAGACTGATTATACACTAAGAGAAAAACTACACACAAAATATTATAATTTAATAAAAGGAAATAGTTCCTGTCAAATTGATCTTAATTATTATGAGTTTGTTAACATTTTTGTATATTTGCGCATATATTTGTCGAAGAAAATATAAAAAATTATTATAGATTTTAAATATATTCAAAAATTAAAAATTATAACTTAAAATAATAATTAATTTCAACATCTAAGAAATTGCGTAAAAGTTTTTCTTAACATTTATTTTTTGTTGGCATAATGTTAATAGCAGAGCATTATTTTTTGGCAGTGTACTCAATTTTATATGCAAAGTCGTAGACATTCAGATGCAAAAGGACTTCTCAAGTCACGACGCATCGTCGTTGTAGGCCTTGTAGCCAACTAATTGGATTTCATTTGAACAGCAACGGCAACAACATGCAACGGCAACAATTGCCATAATAAAAGAGCAACAACAACAATAATAACAACAACGACAACAACAACAACAACAACAAAGGTCTCGACTTGGGCAATTGCAATGCAATTTTAATGCAAAGCGAGAGGCGGGCCACATTTTTATTGCAATTTTTTGTACTTTTATTTCAGTTAATAGCAGTCACAACAACAACAGCAACAACAACAATACGAGTAAGAGCAACAACAATAACTGCAACAACAGCAACAAGAAATTGGTGCTTGGTATGAATACAAAATGAGGCCAAGATGCCACCACAATGCAGAGCATTGGTAGTGTTGTTGTGAGCAGGTAGCAGATACAAGTACGGGGGAGGAAGAAAAGGAAAGGGAAGGGTAGACAAAATTAGTATGCAGCAGCAGACTGCAGTCAACAGCAGCAGCAGGAGCAACACTTGCCCCACCTCCGTTTCCATTTGCAGGACTTGCCACTTGACTTTATTGGCAACTTCATGGAATATTCAGCAGGAAAGTTTTGCGCAAGTGCCTCCAAATGGCGACTGAGACGCTTTTCCTTCTCCTGGTTGCAACATTGCCAGCTTCATTTCGTATGCATTTTTATTTAGCCCATATACAAATGGTGGCCTGGCTATTCGGAAAAGTGGGTGTGTCAGGAGGCAGACGACGGGCCACAGCACAAATGTCACTCCAATTGCCAATACTGATTATGGTTTTCCCTGTTCGTCGTCGCAAATTTTATATGCGGTCAGGTGAGCGCTATTATTGGTGACAGTTTTACCTTTATGTGAATGTCTTTCAAATACTCACGAATCAATACAGAGATAGCGACAGTCTTATATAACTGTCTCTGTTTCTCTTTCTCTGTGTGTGTGTGTGTGTTTCTCTCTGCCATTTAAGTGATTTCCCTCAACACGTGGAGCACTTTCTTTGAACCCGTCCAAGTTTAGCTCTAGGCGATTGTGATTGCTTTCCTCTTCCGATATTCTTTTCGCTTGTCCTCACTTGAATTCGAATGCTGTGGGTAACAAATCCCAGTCTCTCTCGATATTGGAACTATGCGTGATTTTCTTAGTGAATTGACCACACAATTTGCTAACCGATAAATTAACACATTAATTATTTAATCCCCATTGCTTTCTGTGTCTTTGTGTATGTGCGTGTGTGAGTGTGTTAGTGAGGGCTTCAGGAAGTTTTGGCTTGGAAGGTTGACTTGTTGAGCATCGAGCCTTAAGGCTCACAGATTTGGGCCAGCGGAAAATGCGTAGAGGGAGATTAGTCAACAGCTGAGATTATGGAATTTCGGTGTTCAAATAAAGAAGATTTATTTTCTTTCTTAGATAAATATCAAATTATTTACTTTAGCTTTTAAGTGTTACAATCGATTCACGATTTCTCCTCAATTATTAAATTTTTCTGGTTGATAAAATTGACTTAACAATTCCCTCGCATAGAAAAATAGATAACGTGTTACAAACTCAATAAAATAAATAAAAACGGATATGCGAATTTAAACTTTTTTTTTCAATCAAAACCAGGGATTAATACCTTAACCGAAACCGGAACCTTTAGCCGATAAAAACCGATTGAAATTTGTAACCGTAACTGAAACCGTAACCGAAAAAAATGTTTTCCGCTGTTCCGAAACCCATAAACCGAAACTCTTTAAACCGAAATAACCGTTTAGTAACCGATTCATTTATAAGGGTTAATTTCGGTTCTGGCCATCGCAGCTACTGAGCAACTTTGAAATCTTTGAACTGCCATAACTTTGTCAAAACTCAATCAATTTCCATGCGTAATGTTAATTTGTGCATGATTTTACCTCTAAATTCGCTCTGCATTTAAATTTTGTTCACTTTGAAAAATTTTTGAAAATCGAATTTTTTCGAAAATTTACAGTGTTACCCCTTTGTCTTTTTTGATTTTTCCGAAAAATTTCAAATTTTTAAAATGAAAAAAATTTAAGTGAAGAACGAATTGAGAGGTAAAAAAGTGCTCAAATTTACATTGCGCATGGAAATTGATTGAGTTTTGACAAAGTTATGTCAGTTCGAAGTTATTAAAAATCAGTAATATCAAAATAATCGAAATTTTCAAACCAAATTTATATGAGATCAAATTATAATAAAATCGACATTACGCTGGATCATTCCAGTAACCAGATAACATTATTTTTCAGGCTAATAAGAGTAATAAGCCATTTTTCATCTAATACAATGAATAACGTTTCTTATTTTGGTCAACCGAAAACTTCAATTTATCTTTTTTTTTGTAAACCGAAACCATACCGGTATTTGTAAACCGAAACTTACAAAAAACCGTTAACCGTTACGGAACCGATACTCCAAGATTTTGAATAACCGATAATCGAAACCCTTAATACGAGCATAACCGAAACCGTAACTGAAACCGATGTTCGTTTCGGTTTTAATCCCTGATTAAAACATTTATATTAGTCTTCAACATAATTATAAAGGCGAAACTCACTAAATGTAAAATTCATGATATTAAAGTTCGTTTTGACAAAAAAAATTACATATAAAGGATATATTAATAATAATATCTTTTTTCCTCAGTTGTTCAAAGAACCATAAGCATCTATATTATATTATGAATAAAAAGAGAAGAAAAGTTTTGTTTTTTTTCGCAAAATAAAATTATAGGAATCATAGTGCACATATGTATGTCAAGGCTAAGATATTAAAAGTAAGGTTTAATTAATTTAATATTAATTTATTAAAAATAACTTATTCATAAGTTTTATTGATTATTAATTTACTCAGACCATTAAAATCTTAAAATGGAAAAGTCTACATCTTTCTGGAGACTGGTTTTCAAGTAACAAAAGATGCCGCAAAGTGCTCAAAATTCTTTTATTTAGACGAGAGCACAATATATACTCGTAACATTTCCAGAGGGTTCTTAATTAATTTCGCACCCACTCTCCGCAGGATCCACTGATTTTTATGAGGCCACACTCACACATACACATCTATATACATGCATATTGCATGGTATATGGGCATTTTTAATAAGTAACCGATTTTTTTCACGCATTCTTGCCACAGCACTTTCTCGCCTTGTGGCACCCTTCACCCCCTCCCTCACCTTGGCCTACGCCCCTGGACAATTTTGTGCGCGCCATTTTGGTCGTTTTATAAATTAAATATGCCCTCGCGCAATTTCAGCCTCCGATTGTTACAATACCTACAATACAAATGGCCAAGGGGAGTATTGAATCTATGTATGTTATGTTAAATCAAATAAATACTTTATAGATTACAAATCAAGAAAGGTTTGCAAACTTGGTAGAAATATTTAACTTTACTTTTACTGAACTTCTTCGATATTATATGGTTGTATTTATAATCCTTTTCTGACTACAGGGTATGTCGTCTGTCGGCTTAAACAGCTGCGTTGATTTCTTGGTGCTTTTGTAATTTGGCCGCCGCAAACGCAAATGTGGCACAGTTTCTGGGCCGGGTTAAATGGATTACAATGGGGCTGTTGTTGGTGTTGTAGGTGGTGCTTGGTGGGGCTTTGAGGTGTCTGGGTGTTCAGCAAATGTGCGACACGCCGTTAAGCAGTTCATTTGTAGGCAATTTTCGTATGATTACAAACAATTTCCGTTGTTTTCGGTCTGAGTGCGTGCGATTAGCTGGAAAAATTTATGGATCATACTTAGCTCCGTTTACAGGGGGTAGCCATGATTTTTATTGCCTCTAGTGAGTACGGATTGAGTGGAAGCGGGGGAGGGGTTGCAGTAAATGGAGATTGGGGTACTTGTACGGACATGATGTGTGGCTCATAAATTTGTTGCCAAATCACCGAGGCAAGAGTTATGTTTGTATGTGCTCTGAAAGGCATATAAATTTTGGCACATTCCACTAATTTGTATAACAACTTTGTTAGCCGTTGCGCGTTTTCAAATATTTAACTGCTTTTTAACACATAAAACTAATTAAATCAGATGAGATCGTAAAAATCTCGAGAGATATCGAGCTTTCAACAACATATGTACATATACGCCCCCATAAAAATTCGAAACAAAAGATCACCCAAGACAGACAGACAGAGACAGGTATTTAAATTCATATATTTACGTTAAATATTTTGGAAAGTAAATTATAACATTAAGAGCTTATAAAAATATCTCATAAAAAAGTTTCTTAAAAAAAAAAACATTTGTGAAGTTTCGATTATACATAATAAATCGGAGCTCAAAGCATTTGGATTTGATTTGCATACGCAAACGAGCTAAACCGAAATGCATTATAATCGGAAACGGAATACATATACAACACCTTTTCTCCGCTGCTGAGAGAGGGAGATAGACAGAGAGAGAGAAAGAGAGATGAAGCGCAGTGAGTAAGTCAGAGAGCGCGTGTGAGAGTCTTATCTCAACTACCCAAGTTAATTGCTTAATCTGTGAACGAAACCGAACCTCAATTCTTGCTTCGACGTTAGAGCATTAGATGAGCCTCTTCCCACTTGGCTTAAACCCGTGGCTTACCTTTTACCTGTGACTGTTAACTGGTGACTGGGTTTCTTTCAGACTCCGCTCTGCTCGTGCCGTATGATGAGTCATGGCCCGTGGTCACATTTTGGAAACGCAATTTGCTTATCGAGACGAGAAATGCGTGTCTCCTGGCGGTTGCTTCAATAATTTTATAGCCCACGTTGAGGCAGCAACTTTGCTGCAATCAATTAGCATTGTGACCTGTTTTGTTTCCCTTCCTCTGTTCTCCCATCATCTTCCATTCTTATCAGTTTGACGCGCTTGTTAATGAACGATCGAGGCTTTCCTCTCATATTTTGATACATCGATTGTCAGACAGCCTTTGTTTTTGTTTTTGTTTTTGCTGTTGTTGTTATTGGCCGTTTCTTAAAAGCTTTTGGCTTAATACGCATTTTAAATGTTAATTAAAATGTGTTTATTTGCTTAGCCAGCTCATTAACCGTTTCATTTCATTTGCATACACATACACATACATATATCAAAATGATTGCCACAATTTCGAAATTGCATTCTTTTTAACAAATTGATATGCGAAATATTATAAATGGTTCATTGCAAATGGCAAATGGCAAATCGCAATCATTTTTCAAACGACAAACGGAAGACACTTTTACCGTGTTATAAATGAATATTTTCATTTTTTCTGGTTGTCTTTTCCCAAAACAATTAAAAATGGCAATAGACAGGTTGGAGAATAAAGGTGGCGGGGCCTGTCTAGCACTGACTTCTGGTTCTACAGCTCGAGTGACTCGTTCATCATCCGAAATGCATTTTAGTTGAAATTAAAAAATGTTCCATGCCCTGTGGGGGCCTGTGGCAACAGGGCTGTGAATCAGAGTTCATTAATTTCAAATGCCCAACTCCAGTCAGAGATTCTGTGAGAAGGTGTTATTTGTTGTTGCTCTTGTATTGTTTTTTGCTAAATCTGGACAGCCAGGTCAACAAAGTAAAACACACCATGAGAGTTTGGGCCGACTGACAGTACAAATTTGTTGACTTCACAATGTGTTGAGCGATTCCCAAGTTGCGACCAAGCTCAGAATAGAATATAAAGTTTTTTCATTTTTTAAGACTTTTTTTTACTGATTGATATTTGAAGTATTTGTTGTTTATTTACGAGCCGCGAAGTCCAACCATATGTCTCCTTGCAGTTTCGTGACGAGGCCAAATGGATCAATCAAATTATCTTTACGAGTCTTGGGATTGACCTTAACATCGAAATTGGTTAACACCTCGACGATGGCTGCTTTAATCTGTGTCAGAGCGAATCGCATTCCTAGAACATTTTCAGAAGTTATAATATTTATAGATCACAATAGGAATTACAGCATAACGAACCTATACAAATACGGGGACCATCACCGAAGGGCATAAAGATGCCGCGATCGCGATAGGATTTGGCAGCATTCGGTTCCATAAAACGATCGGGTTGGAAAGCTTCGGGATTTGGGAAGTAGTCTTCGTCGTGCATGAAGCAGCCATGAGGAATAATAATTGTGGTGCCCTTCTCGATGATAAAACTGGATCCATTGCGGTTGGACAACTCAAGACTTTGGGTGCACAGCTTGTTGGACGTGCCCAAAACCGGGAAGATGCGAATGCTTTCTGAAAATGTACAATTTATATTGAATATATATATATATATAATATGTATAAAAATATATCCTATCTTTTGGGTACCATGCAAACCATATGAATATCTTACAATGTCAAAGAAAATATTTTGTTTATCTTGATTTTTGTAATGTATGCACACACCCATAATAATGTAAAATATGAGACATGAGACTTTTTGACATAATAAAAATATATACCCTGTATGCAGGCATCCAGGAAGGGTAAATCGTGGATCTTGTCGAAATCAATAAATCCCTTATCATTCAGATTGGCCTGAATCTCATCTCTTAACTGCTGTTGAGCCTTGGCATCTCGTCCCAGGAATAACAAAGTGTTTGCCAACACTGAAGCTGTCGTCTCGAAGCCGTCAATTAAGAATGTCATTGTACGGGCGGTTAGTTGTCGTGTGTTGAGGTTTTGCTTCTTGGCCAACTGCAGAATGTAGTCCAGGAAATCGACGCGTTCGAATTGCTTTCCAGTCGACAGTTGAGTTTCTCTTGCATCAATTGCACTTTGCATGATGTTGATAAAGAATTTCTCAACGTGCTCTGGAATGAATCGCAACTTTTTGATGCGAAGTAGTATTGGAAACATTGAGAACAGGGCAAAGTTGATTACAAATCCCCACGACTGATCAAAAAGACACTTGATTTTATCCATTACGGGTGTGGGATTGTCGGAAAAGCTCTGAGCACTAAGTCCCAAAACGCAATCGGTCACCATTTCAGTTGTATAGCATAAGCTGATCTACAGATATTATAGATTAGTTGATTGTCTGAAACAAGGATCATTTGATTACCTACATCCTTGCCATTAACACCATGCGGTGCTCCAATGCGAATTTGTTTGTGAATGAAATCGTTGAGTTTCCTGCAGACCTGATTGGTAACCGGATAGACAGTTTTGATCTGGGGAGTCGTAAAAGAATCTGCACTTATGAATCGATGTGCAGGAAAATTGAATGTCGCCGGTTGCTTACACGACTCATGGTTAGACCCGGAGTTATGTCGGCTCGACGTTGCTTCCATTCGTCACCCGACAATGTGAAGATATTGTTGGCCAAAATGTAATCGGATTTCTCGTCAATCATGTTGGTCAGCTCATTGTCATGGAAGTTCTTGAAGTCCGAAACGAATACACGATGTGCCAGCTCCGGGTTGACAATCATCAACTGTGGAGATCGTCCCAAATAAATGCCAACAGCATCATAATCCTTCTTGTATTTACTGCAAGCGAGGAAAGGCGTTAGCTGAGTCCACAAGAGTTCATCCAGAAATGAAGTTGCTTCAATTACCGATAGATATCGTAGAGATCGTAAAGGGCATGTCGCTTCATTTTGTACATGTTGGGATAGTTGCCGGTCAATAGCTCTGGACTTGGCCCTGGCACTTTTCGCTTCCGCCAATACCCGAAGTTCCAGGTTAAAAACTGATAGCCCAGAACCACCAGCAGCACGAGGAGTGCAACTGTTATAAACACCATGTTGTTCCTCCTTAGTTCTCCTAAACAACTATTCAGTGGGACCCTAGTTGGGAGACTGTTCTTCGGTTTTGTTCTACACAGCGTTTTATATTTGTTGTTATCTCCCATATCTGTCTGCTTCTATGGTAATTTTCATGATAAGCCAGCTCAAATAAAAAGTTGATTATCAGTACTTGGAGGCAAATGCTGCTGAAATTTCCGATTTCTCTGTTGAAATCACTTGTATACAATACATATGTATATATGTATGTATGCATCTAAAAACGCTTATCAGCCTCTATCTCTGTTGTTAAAATGTACAAATTGTTTTATTTTAAAAGAAAAGTTTTATCAGAAACTGAAGTAAATTTGTGAATTTAAAAGGAGACAGATAAGTTTGAATTTGTTTTAATATTATTTATTACAATTATAATAATTATTAAATAATAATTTGATGATTAGCCATATTTAATTATTATCTTTCACAAATATTTGATTTTGATTAAGAAAATGCCCTGGGCATTGTCTGTACTGCCGGAGTGAAAACAGATCAAAATAATAAATAAAGGTGCACCCTATAAAATGTATTTATTATTCATAAGAATTGATTGTTAATAAAGTGAACGATTTTATGAGTATTCCATATAATTTAACTAGAAAGGAATGTTAAGAAATCTTAAACAGATATGTAAGTCAATTTGTCATTCAACGCTTACGACACCTAAGATCGACTAAAATTACTATATCTTACGTATCATATGTACATGCAGTTAGTGAAGTAGCTTTGACAACAACAAAAAATTATTTCTTCCATTATTACAGTTGCTTATGATTCTTAGAACAGGTTATACCATAGAAATATTGATATATATTGGGTTTAATTGTTTTCTTTGATAATAAAAAACAAATAAATATGTAACTATTTTATTTTGTCAAAACAATTACTTGACTAACCGTATATTTAAAATATGTAAAATATGTAAATCAGTCATCTGACTAATGCTTTTAGGAGCACATAAAGTACCATTAAGAAACCAAGCGGCAATCTGCATCCAAATGACAAAGTCTGATGTATGAATATACTTATACATAGATATGTATGTGCAGGCGTCAACATCTTGTCTCTCTCTTTCTCTCTCTCTCTCTCTCTCCATGCTCATGTGTGTGTGTGTGGATTAGAGGGGGTGGGGCTGTCAGTGTTGCATTTCCATTACACCCACTCACATTTTTTGTATTGTCGTCCAATTGCTCACTTAATGGATTGCAAGCGCAGTTAATAACTTAGTCAACTTGGCCAACGTGCCTGGCGATGACAAGTCGAACAAAAGTGTGGCAAGTCGTTCCCTCCCCCCGTTCGGGCCTGTGGGGCAATTAAACACTCAACCACAAAAGCGATCTTAATGACAGCGAGGATGGGGCAGTAGAGACCAGTTTCGTTCAGACTCGTTCAGTCTCGTCCAGAGTTTGACCTGACCACGTGTGACAAATTGACGCTTTTTAATTTCGCCTGCATCCACATTCACATTAGCACCACCCGACCAACCACTTTAAACGTAAAGCGCCACACGAATCAGAAATCACGCATACGCCGCATATGCCGCCCCACAAATTGGGCTGGTGCAATTTGTATATGACTTCCAGGCACACTGCATCCGTCGTTGTCAACTGATACTGATTGACGATGTTGTTCTGATTGTTGTTGTAGCTGCTGCTGTTACTCATGTTGTTGCTGTTGTTGGGGCTGCTAAAAAGGTGTTTTTCATTTTGAATGCAAAAACGTCGCCTTGATTAATTGCCTCGCACAAGCGCCGTTCCGTCCTCTTCCCATGCTGTTGGCCAAGAGAGCACAGAATCAAGCTTGGACTCTACTTTATTTAACAAATGATGTGCATGTCTTGTGCGGCGATAATAGCCTGTTCCTGGCGCTCATAAGACTTGTTAAAGTTGGAGATGGAAGTGGACTTTTCGCAGCGTCGAAGCGTCGTGTCTGGCGAACCAATCAAAATGTTAATGACACTCTCAATACAGTTATCACAACAGCGTCAGCTTTGACGATATGCGAAGGGGGCTCAGGGGAACAGGGAACAGGGAACAGGGAACAGGGAACGGGGAACGTAGGGGACAACGATGTCCCACTTGACCGAGCCTTTTAACATTTCTGCCATAGCTTTTGGCGTTGTTGCTGTTGTTGTTGTTGCTGTTGTTGGAGTCGCCGTCATTGCTGTTAAGTTGTCATTTCCATTATGACCATGTCGCTTTAGCATTTAACAAATAGTTGAGACATTTACAAGCGTCGATAAGAGCTCGCGACAGAGTTCCGAATGGGGGAAGAGTGGCGGGGGGACTGTACACCGGATCAATGGCCAGTTCCAAATGCACAACGAACGATTTGTGTTAATGTATCTAGATTTGAGCTTAGCCGTTTTGCCTCAACTTATTTATGTCGCTCTTAAATGGGCAGACAAAGTTTAATATTCATACGGCTTTGTCTCCGCTTTGTCCCCTATATTGTCACACATTAATCACAGGCAGCATCTATAAAACTCATAAATAACCGAATAGCCTCTAAAACAAAGCTAAATTCAGCCATTAAGTGGAACCTTTAAAATTAGGTGCTTGACTAGCAGATACCCTGTAAGAAAACGGAAACATAGAGCAATACAATTTTTACTTTCGAGATAATTAAAGCTTATTTTTATATAGTAAAATAATATGGAGCGACACTGAATATGTTTAATTGACATCTTACCTTAAGTTCACATTAAAATAAATTTATATTTTATAAATATTTTTAAATTTCAAATAAAATAGTAGTTTTAAATACTAAAAATATTTAATAGACATGTAATCAGTCTTTAATTGACCTAAAATAAATAAATAATTTTTAAAAAAATATCTCTGTGTATCTTTTAGAGCCGGCTGCAAACTTCGGATTCTGTATATCACTTGCATATTATACTCCTTTTTCGTCACTTTATTCGCACAGGGTATCAAAAGCTAAAGCCAATCATTGGCCAAGGCAGCTGCCCACACAATAGGCAAACACTCTGGGACTGGGCAGCCATAATAATTGGCTGGCGCTTTTGACATGTTAACATGATAATATGACAGACAAGTCAGCGGCGCATCAAAAACTTATCAAAGACAGCACAACAACAATAACAACAACATCATGCTGAAACACCGGATATGCTGAATGGAGATGGAAAAGGGAAGGGAATGGAATGGAGACGCGGATATGCTCGACTGGCACTTGGACAACGGCCATTTGTTTGCCCTTTCAGCTGAGTGTTGACAAAAGGTTGTAAATGATAGAAAGAGTGAATGATAGGGGAAGAAAGGAAGAGACGAGAGGAGAAATTATAAAATGATAATGCAACATATTGTGGGCAAAGCATTAAAATTATATCGAGAACATAAATAAGCATATCGAAAACTGTTTGGATAATTTATCAAATGATATGAGAGAGCGAACGTTGGTGGGCGTTATTGTTTATAAGGCTAATTACTAGATGAGAGACAGACTACAACAATTTGAAATCGATTTGTCATTTGTGAGAGTGAAGGAGCTAGAGAGGAAGAGAAAGAGAGAGAGATACATAGATGAGAGCATATGGCCATGCTACAACTAGATGATTCCTTTTGTTGTGACTCTTCATTAGATCTGACATAAATCATTTTCGTTTCATGATCGTTTCCGTGAATCGTTTTTGCTCACATTGAGGGGACCTTTAACCAAAATGAGCGACTGGCAATCAGCAAAAACACTTCCGATGAGATCGCATTCAACTTAACTCAAATCAACTCCATCTTTGAAATGATGCAACACGTACAGAGTAAAACCTTTGCGTAATTTGCACAAAACGTTTTGTTTGAAATTGAAATTGGTTTTCTTTCGCAAGACAATTTAACCGCAAATCGACTAAAACGATAGGTCCAGCCCCCCTCTCTCATGGCCATTGTGAAAAGATACACAAAAAAGCCCTCAAACTGAGAATTGAGAGACTCTGAGAACGCGCAAAAAGATTAATTCGAGCATGCGAATGCGGCAAATGTTAAACTCTCTGTACGATTTAGCATACCCTACAAAGAGCGAACTATATAATTGGACACGGCACATCAGGCAGGCACGTTTCATATTAAGAAAATCATCAGGTTCACAAAAGGCAGAGACAGACAGAAACAGAGAGAAAGAGAGAGCGAGAGCGAGAAAAGGCGAATGGTCAAAAGCATGCAATTGGCTATGAAAATGATGGCAAATCGTACAGAATCCTATTCGCCTTCGCATTTATATTTGCATTCACATTCGCATTCACATTCAGCGCGAATCAATTTCAAATAGCCATCCATCAACTTGATCATCATCAAGTCGTCGTCCTCATTATCGTCATCGCTGACTGATTGCCGCAAAATCATTTCTTGCATTTTGACTAGCAACAAAAACTCGTTGAGATGATGTTGATGAAAACGATTTTAAATTATTTTATTTCAATTGCAAAATTGTATTGCCCGACTGAATGGCTTGGAATGGCTTTAGCTGCGGGTATGCTTGGTTGGCTATAGCTCTGGCTATGGCTTTAACTTTGGTTGGGAAGTGCTTGCCAGCCAGCCAGCTTGCTAGCCAACCTGACTGCCTGACAACTGAGGCTGGCTTATGGCCGCTGCCGCATGGCTGTATCAATTTTATGCGCTTTTTCTGTTTTATTGCTACTCCATTAAAATTGAATTGACTTTTTGTTGTAGCTTATGCTGTAGTTGTTGCTATATTGCCTGTTAATGCTGAAAATATAATAATGGTCATTACGCTGAAACAGAAACGATTGTTCGATTGATGTTAAATTAAAAATTATTGATTATACCGAGTACGCCAGCTACAAAATATTGGTATTATTGTATATACTAACAATTAGCATATTTAATTAATTTTTTACGCAGCTAATAATATCAGTAGCTTAACAAAATATTACTCTGCATAAAATCATTAAAATTTTAAATTAATTGTATAAAACGAAATGAATAAAAATAGTTTTCTTTTTAAATTTATTATTCCTGTCAAAACTAATAACGTAGATTGAGATCCGGGTAGAATTTTCACCTGTCATATGCATATTGCAAAATTCAACAATTTCTTAAGATGTTTAGTTTTGCATTTAAATATCGCGCCATGACAACTATTTTTGGCTCTTATATTAGCAAGCAGTGCATAATCATACTCGTATAAGATCCGACTCAAGCAGTAAAACAAGCAGTGAGTAAGTTAAGCCAATAAACCGTAGGTGGCGCGCGCACTGTTTAAAAGGTTTGTGTCTTGACTAAAAGTAGTCAATGTCACCTCCTAGTTAACGAAGCTGAGTTTACTCATCGCCGTCAACACAACGAAAGTGTCGCTTTTGTGTAATGAATTCGATTCTATCGATACTAACTTCAAAAGATACATGGCGATCAATTTAAATTATATTTAAACAATAGTTTTTTTAAAAAAATAATCTTATAATTAATGAAGCAATTTTTATTATAAATTAGATAAAAATAATTATATTTAATATAGGGCGTTTGGCACAATTCGGTGGTTGAATTGGTAATAATTCATTTTGACCAGGGTTTAAAACCGAAACGAATATCGGTTTCAGTTACGGTTTCGGTTATGATCGAATTAAGGTTTTCGGTTATCGGTTTTGCAAAATCTTGGAGTATTGGTTTCGTAACGGCTATCGGTTTTTTGTAAGTTTCGGTTTAAAAATAACGGTATGGTTTCGATTTTTTTATAATTTGATCTCAAATAATTTTGGTTCATTTGGTTTGAAAATTTGGATTATTTTGATTTTACTGAGCTTTGATAACTTTGAACCGCCATAACTTTGTCAAAAGTCAATCAATTTTTATGCGGAACGTAAATTTGAGCATGATTTTACCTCCAAATTCGTTCTGCGTTTACATTTTATTCATTTTAGAAAATTTTTGAAAATCAAATATTTTTGAAACTTTACCCCTTTATCTTTTTTGATTTTTTCGAAAAAATTCGATTTTTCAAAATGAACAAAATTTAAATGCAGAACGAATTTGGAGGTAATATCATGCTCAAATTTACATTCCGCATAAAAATTTATTGACTTTTGACAAAGTTATGGCAGTTCAAAGTTATCAGTACCTGCGACGTCCAGAACTGAAATTAACCCATATAAATGAATCGGTTACTAAACGGTTATTTCGACTTAAAGAGTTTCGGTTTATGGGTTTCGGTACAGCGGGAAAATAGTTTTTCCGTTACGGTTTCAGTTACGGTTTCGGTTATGGTTTTAATCCCTGATTTTGACTAATATAGCTTTTTTAAATTCGACTAGATTTTTAAAAAAAATTCATGCAACATTTCAAGTCTCTAGCTTCAAATTTAAGGAAGATGACAAAAATATAATTCTCTTCGTGTGACGTTATTACCCGAAATAGATCTTTATTTGGAACAAATTTTATTAAAAAATTGCAAACAAGAAAATAGTACTACATTTGTGTCAATGTGAGGTCGTTTTGTTTATCATAATTTGTAACATTTATACGTTTCTGGAAGAAACAAACTTTCTTATTAGAAATATTTTTTTATAAATTTAATGTTGTTGACTTTTTTTGAGTAACAGCCAAAAATAAAATATTTCATATTAAAGTGCAAGTGAAAGTCGAATCTACAAATGTATCATATGTATTTGCAATCTCCAATTGAAGACATTAATTTTTGAATCGCATACTCCTTATGCATTTTTCTACCTCAACAGCCTTAAGAAAAAAGAGGAGCTGTCAAGCCTCATTAATAGCCGTCAGTTTCAGATCGACCGCCCTGATGCTCCTCTTCAGAAATATGTATATGCATATGTCACCGCAATGTTTATGCCTTTCATGTGATTGTTTTAAATTAAGCGATGTCAATGGAGGCCTCCCATTTTTAGTTCAGCGTGCGCAAATTGTGTGGTAATTGAAGTGGAACGGTAAATGCAGTTGACGTCGCAGCGGCAGCGGCAGAGGCAGAGGCAGCGACCGCGATGCTAGCTGCTGGTAGCACAACACTCATACGCACCGTTGCTGCTGATGAAGGGAAATGATAATTACATACACATACACACGCATATTTTTGTGGAAAAACGTACATAAATAGTAACAATCTCATTAAAAATCTCCGGCAAGGGCCCTAATGAGCAACTCGGGTCCGCTTACGAATGTTTCAAGCTTAACAAAAAAATGTAATTATATCGCATTATTTGTCATTTCGAGCAAATGAATTGAAACAAATTTAGTGTGACAAATGAATTGTTTATACGTGGTATACATACACATATGTACATAAATGCGTACATATGTACATATGTACATACATTTGTACACATGTATGTATATACTTGTAGTTACACTCAATTTGTTTTTCGCTTTCTAGCCAATTTCATTTCATTTGCATGCGTGCGAGATTTGTCCTATGCATTAGAACTTGGCTATATCTGTATCCGTCGTTGTAGTTGTCGTTGTCGCAATAACTGTCTGGCATAGTCGTATCTCTCTTTTGGCCATCGCCGTTTTGGCATTTACCTAATTCAACTTTATGAGCCATGTCTAATTACCAAATGAATTGTGCAATTATTTATTTTTGTTTATTAATTGGCTGCTACGCTAATGAGGCCCAATGTGTATTAGGCCCAATATGAAAATCAGATGAGTCAGCTCTGAGCATGATATTTGCGATTGACTGACGGACTGACTGACTGACATGGCATGACATAAATGTCATGAATTATGACTGCTGATCTGAAGCTTGCGGTTAAGACCAGATCCCAATGTTAAGACGACCCCATAGATACATTTCGTTTCGAGTGGGCTTTAAGTCGAAGTCGTCGCCAGTTGCCATCAGTCAATGCGTGTTATTTGCGGTTTGTCGAGAGCATAACGAGCACTTTTTAAAACCTGTATTTAAAAACGTGCAGAGGGTTATTAAGTTTGTTTAAAAGAAATGTGCGAAGATACAGATAATTCTTGTAACATTTTGTATTTGTTTCTCTTATAGAATACGTACAGGGTCTCTCATAGTCGGGGTCTCTCGTATGTAGCCTTTCCTACTAGTTTGAATACAAAGTTGCCAACGCCAGCCAGCGGAAGCAGTCGCAGTCTGAAAGCCATTTATGCAAAGTGCTCAAGCATTTAATGCTGGTCGTGGTCTTCGCTCATTGTGCAACTCATTAGCACTTATTAAAATTAAGTGCAGTCAAAGGGCTGCGCCTCAGTCTGGGCCAAAGTGTGGTATTGGTATTGGTACTAGGCGGAAATGGGCCTAGATTTGTGGTGCGGGCAATGTGAGTGCAACATCGTCATCATCATCATCATCATCATCATCATCATCATCATCATCATCATCATCATCATCATCAGTCGACAGCAGCTGCTGCTTCTGCGTCAGTTGTAATCAACATTTCAGCAATTGTCAGTTACAGTTGCAGTTGTTGTGGTTGCTATTGCTATTGATGTTGTTGTTGTTCTCATTGTTGCTGTTGCTTCGTGCAGTGGCGCGTGTCGTTGGCTGAGTTATAAACAAACACAGAGACAGTAAGAGAAACAAACAAAGAAACAGAGACTGCGCTTAAAAATGGCGACCAATTATCGTGGCTGCCATATTTGTTTGTCTGTTGCCGGGCAATAAAACATTTCATTTATTAGCCAGCTAAAGCCACCACCACCAACACCACTACTACCATCACCATCACCATCAGCAGCAGCACCACCGACACCACCGACAGCACCACAAAAGTCCCGAGGCGTGCCCCAGGCCAATGTTGCCGCACTGCAATCACATTTGCCGCATTCGTAATTTGTCTGCAGTTTCATTGATTTTGCTTGTTCGCTTCAGAAAATTGCTGGCTTGATGATGTTTGTTTGATCGTGTCAGTAGGCAGTTAGGTTGCTTCGTTTGACTGGCAGCTGTGGCACCAAATTGGGGCACGCCCCTTGCTCCAGCCACAAGCCACGAACACTTCACACTTCACACTTTCACACAGGGCCAAAAGGATGCGGCCAAAAAAGTGAAACAAATTAAAACAAATTGGTCAACACAATTTCATTATAAAAGCAATAGCCACAGACACACATATATACTTACTCACACACACACACACACAGATAAGTGAATATCATTATACACATCACATCACATCACATCACATCACATTAAGGGCAGCTGCAGGCGCCTTCGTTGCTTTCATTGAGAGCGTCAAATCGATTATCCTTTTTGGCCAATCCTTTAGCATACATACTACGTGCCGCACCTGTTGTCATGGCCGTTGCCACTCTCATGCTCATGCATAATCGACAGGCACATCAGATCAACTCTCTCTCTCTCTTTATCTATATCTATATCTGCTCTAAGTGCTGCCAGCCATGCAAACAGAAGATGATATCGCTCTAATGGCGTCCAGCTCATCAAATTGGCCAAGGCTTTCACGGGAGAAGACTTGGCTAAAGGCTTGCGGCATTCTTAACGTTTGTTTTGAATTGGACACGGCAACAGGATGTTGCGAGCCTGCCACAAACTGCACTGCCCCTTACGAAGGAAGGTGTGAAGTTTGATGCCTCTCGGTTCCAGTCGCTTGCCGCTTTGCCCCGAAATGTTGCCGTTGCATAATTATATGCAATTTATATTGTTGCAACAGCACAGGTCCTTCTAGGAAGGACACATGCTACCGTGTTACCTGCAGTGCCCGCCTCGTCTAATAGTCCGGGGTCGAGGGTCACTGCGCTTAGACGGCATTTAATGAATGGCCAACTGAGGAACTGAGGATCTTTAAAATGAGGGGGCGTTCAATTGATCGATGCAACGTTGCAGCTGCATGTTCCGAGCGTCTTAAAACGCGCACAAATCGCGCTCGTGCTGTGGCGCCACTAACTTGCTTAATTAGCAGTCAATATCACGCACTTCATATTGTCCAATTAATTTAGCATATTACTACGGCTAACTACAATAACGTGTTGTGGCTGCTGTTGCTGTTGCTGTTGCAGTTACAGTTTTTGTTATTGTTGTTGTTGGTTGGCTGGCAATTACATGCAACACACACACACACACACTCGCAACATTGTGCAGCAAGTTGTTGGTTGACGTTGACGGCTTCGTTTGTTGCTGCAACATGCAAAACAAAAATCAGCATATTGCATGTTGTCATAGTCATACCCATAGACTAGGCACTCCACCCCCCAACCCCCACTTCCCGAACTCCCCTCTAGACCGATCCCATTGCCGTGGGGGCCTAATGATAGACCCTGTCGGGTGGCGCAGCAAAACGTCAAAACGTCAAGCATCTATTAGCCCATTTCTTTTTTTCTCTTCGTTCGCATGCATCTAGAATCTAGATGGAAGAACGCCTTGTCCTGCCAGCGATTTGCGTTTTTTACACCCTCTGGTTATACTTACTTTATTATAATACTAGGCTAAATACACACACACACACACACATAGACACATAGGTACGTGTGTGCATGTGCTAGTTTAAATCAGCTAACAAAGTCTGCTACGTGTTGGCCAGCTTCGACTTTGTTTGTTCGTTAACATTCTCGGCGAAAATGGCATTGTTTGCAGTTGCATGCAACCGTTTTTACACCCTGTAGCGAGGGTATTATAAGTTTGTGCAAATGTCTATATAAACGAACAGATCACCGAGCTTATAAGATCTAGATATAACCTTGTCTTTTTGCACATATGATACATGTTGAAGACGCGATCTGTCCCTAAAATTTCAGTACGATCGAATAATAAACTCGGCAGTTATTAAAGAAACACTTTCAAATATAATTGGAAGTAAGGAAGAAGAAGAAGAGAACACTGATGCCAACACCCAACGGCAAGTTGTCTATTTGTACATAAGTTAACATACATGTTTCAATAGACGAAGGGTATTTCGTAGTCGAGCACTCTCGATTAGAGCATTCTCACTTGTTTCTAGTTGCCACTGTTGCCAGTTCTGTTCTGTTCTCTTCTGTTCTGTTGTTGTTGCTGTAATACAATATTTAGTAAATTTACTTTTTTGCCGTTTCTCTCTCTGTCTCTCTCTCTCTTATTCTATCTGTCTCTCTCACTGGCTGAAATTCATGTCATGCGCCTGTGCAATTTAGCGTTTAATGAGAAGGCGTTTGTTGGTCATTAAACTATCGCCTCCGTCACCATCCACACTTCCCCCTCCTCCCAGACGCCTCACGTAATTGTGACTTAACTATTTTTTGAAGTTCTCTTTTTTTGTTGTATGGTATATATTGTGGCAATATATCTTGTATAGCTGCTTATTAGTTGCACTAAGCAGCTTTATGCAAGTTGCGTGCTTGTTTGCCGTGTTTTTAGTTTTTTTCATGATTCGTTTTTTTTATATATACGAGATATTTTTTTTTTATTTGTTTTCGGGTTAGCAGTAATCAAGGGTTAAGAGGTGAGCTTAAGGAGGTGTGCTATAATTACATTTTATAAATATAAATTAATAAATAATGTAATTACAAGACAAAATACTTGTCACGTTTGCTCAGTTAAGTTTAACTTTTTAAATATACCGTTTAGGTTTAATAATAAGTGTTGAAAATAAGGTATTAAATATACAAATTAAAATTATTAATTGTCATGAATTGGTTATCAAGAGTTTTTAGCTGACTTTAAAGTAAAAATATAATTTTAAATATATATTTCATCTGACAGTATAACAAACTTCCTGTTACCAATTGCATAAATCATACAAATTATACTCATTATTTATTTCTATATATTTAAAAACAGATTGCAATTAAGTGATTGTAATTTTTCTGAAATTGTTTCCCCATTGAAATTCAAAGTTTGCCATTTGTAATGTTTGTAATAACCGCAATTAATTTTCATGTGATATACGAAAATGTCAAATGAAAAATGCATGTGAAATGCAATTAATTCAAGAGCTGTAAAATTGAACAACACCCGCAACACCCACAGCAACACCAGCAACAACAGCAACAACAGCAACAATGTTGTAACCACAATAAAAGAAAATATAATGACAACATTGCGGCCATATTTGAAATAGTGCCAACAAATTTGTCGCTCGTTGTTGTTGTTATTATTATGTGGCCTGCTTGATCATTGTTGTTGTTCTTGTTTTTGTTGTTGTTGCAGTCGTATTAATTATAATTATAGCGCTGGCAAGTTGCAAAAGTATCTCATTTTGCAAATTACACACAACTTCAGCTCCAGCTCCAATTTCAATTCCAATTTCAACTCCAACTGCCATTTAGCATAAATATTTTGTCTGTTTGTTTGTTGTTGTCTTGGTTATTGCTGCATTTAAATTGGCGCATTAGTTGGCTAAATGTGTTTGTTGCCCCGACTCAAAAGCCGCAACAAGACGGACGCCCGTGACGAATTGCCATTGCCATTGCCGTAGCCACAACTCAACTGACACCCCAATCCAATTCCCAATCCCAATTGCAATCCCAAGCTCAAGCCCAAGTCTGGTCTCTTTGTTGTCTATGCAATGTATGCAGATGCGATTGCCACGCCCATATCTCAACCCCCGCCCCTTCTCGTTGCTTATTTGTAATTCATAAGCTTGACGGCGGCTTTTTGATGTTCTGTTTCGTTTCCCTATTTTGTTTCTTCATTTGTTTTTTTGGGCTTATACATTTGTCATTTGGCGGCAAAAGTTTTCCTCCAATTACACGTTGCAACAATATAATGACATAATGTGTCAGGCGATTCCCTTTGCCTGGCTGCTCCTGCTGCCACAAGACTCTCCTCGAATGCCAAAATGCAGTTCCTGTCCATAATGTTTATGCAAATAGCAGAAATGCAGCGGCTAATAATTGACAACCGACTGCAATTGCAAATCCTGGCCCAGTTCAGGTCCAGTTTAACATTTCAAGCGGGCCACGCGGTGTGGCGAGCGACTCTGAAACTGGTAACTGGTTGCTTTGATTGGCCAGGCCAGCTGTGGTCAGCCGCCATTGCCATTAAGCTGAAAGCGTGACTTAGGAAGAGAAGAGAGGCAGAGGCGAGAGGCGGCAGAGGAGAAGGAGGTGAAGTAGGAGTTGACGGTTTTGTTGTTGAATTTGTTTATGGTCTGCACAGCGCACGCTTCGGCCATATTGTGCATCATTAGCTTTTGGCCGCATTGCAGTCATCTTGGCCTTATTCGTCTTCGTTATGAATAACGATGGCTCAGTCCTCAGACTAATTGCTTTAATAGCGCTACTCTGGCATTGCCATGTGTAATCTTCAAGTGTTAATTTTGTATCTACAACCAAAACCATAATTATCAAGTGGAAGTGGGCTGTGTCTGGGCCAAGTCTCATGTGCCAAGTCTCATGCATGTGACTGGTTGGACATGGGACTTGGAAAGCTGACGTTGACGCTGACGCTGACTCAGTATTAGCCATCATCTGCGATATAATGCCGATCGATCGGCCATTTTACTGCACACACAGTAAATAAATAAATTAGCTGTCCGACTGACTAACTGAGTCTCTGGTGTTGGCCTAATGGCTGACTAGACTAATTAGTGGCTATCGATCCAAGTTTGAGACTATTTTCGACTGCGTAAATTAATTAGTTTTAGGTTTCACCAATTAACACATTCTGTTTATGGTAATCACAGATCGCCAACGATAAAACATACACATAAAGATATATATATATATATATATATATATATATATATATCTTTTTTGGTTTTAATAGTAGCACAACAGTTTTATAGCTTTATATGAGTATTTTTTTATTGCATATCTATACTTGTACATATATACAACTTCAATTTGCACATTCGGATATCACGCAAAACCAGAAGCCACAAAAAGCTGCTAATTGAAGTTAGTTAAAACCCACTTGAACCCATTTTAGTATTGCGCAAATCACGTCTTAACTCGGGCCGGGGCCTGACTATATTTCTTATTAATATGTATATTCGCGTATATCAAATCAATTAGTAGATGGCAGCCCGGTTTTGGGGCCGAGCCCGTTTCGCAGTAATGTTTGGATCGTGATAAAGTTATTAAAAATATCCAGTTAATTAGTTAAAATGTCGAGCATAGAAAGCTTCGATTGAATTCAACTGAAAATGCGACAGTATTCCTAGGAAATGATAACATAAATATAATCGAAGAGTAAAATATTATACTCTCTTTATATAATATAAACTCTTTTCAAATGAAAATAATTTTACAATTTGTAAATGAATTAAATACAAAGTTTGCGATGATCGCCTGCTTAAAGGGGGCCTACAACATCCATTAGAAACTCTAATCAATTAGCTGCATTCCCGGCCTGAGCATGAGTTTCATTAGCAACGCGGGCCTAATTAAGCTAAACAATCAAAGTCAACAATTGTCATAATTTAGTCATGGCAACAGTTAATAAATGTGGGCAAAAAAAAAAAAAACAGACTGAGAACAGACATCAATTAGCATTAATATTCATCATGAGACGTCAGTTTGGAGGTAACTAGAACCGAACTGATCGAACTCGGCGCCAACTGTACCCAAAAGTCATTTGACTTTATTATTTATTCGAATTTTATTCAAGCCAATTGATGTCTGGTTAATAAAAGTTAACGTTTCGTATAATTCCTAAGAATTGGCAGTGATGCATGTCAAATGACAAGACTGCACTCGGTCTGGCAATGGGATTGGGACATGGATTCAGATTCGGAATGGGAATGGGAATGGGAATGGTATCATTCAGTCGCCAACCACAGGCTTTATGCTTGGCTGGGGGCCTGGGAATCGGACTGGAGATCTTTGCGTTGGCGGCATTTAAAATTCATATATGCATTAGCCGTAGCGCTTCTTTTTATTATATTTTTTTTTTTTTTGGTGCTCCATCACATCCGGCACAAATACGTATTCATATCTGTCTGTCGCACTGTGTGTGTGTGATTATTTCTGCTAATTGGACTGTCAGTTTGGAATACGAGTGTTGAGTGGCTTTTGTTTGCTGAATTTAACTGGCATAAATTTCACTTTAGTTAGTAACGCCCACTTTTATACAAATACGTATATATACGTATACGTATACGTATAAACAATGGAATATATGTATACTTAAAATGAAACTGAATACATAAATAAACGTTAATGATTTCTCAGAAAATTGAAAACTGAATTTCATCATGATGTATATTTTACATATTTTCATAATATTGTTAAAGTTCGTTAAGCTAATGTAAAGATTGTTCACTACCATACAAAATAGTGTCATAGACAAAATCGTGAAGTGGATTTACTATAAATTCAATAAAAATACACATATAAGGAACATTAATTATCCAACAGATTTAATGGCCATAGTTTGGTGACTTCGCATCAGATAAATGGCAATTATATACCATGTATTTAGTTAGTCAGTTAAAGTATGACAGGAAACTAACATGTTTACTAGAATCTGATAGTATTACCAGTACATGATATACATAAGTTCATTGTGTTTCTTTACTTTCTCTATCATTGTTCTTCACTCGTTGAAATAGAATTAGAGAAAGATTTTAAAAATAGAAATTGGCACACTCAACCCGTTGCTCACTTAGTGAAGGGTATTAGTGAGAGCGCATAAATAAAATTTAATTTACTTATAAATAAATTTAGATCTAGTCAACTGTCAGCTTCGCAAACTCGTAGTGTTCACATCCGAAAACCGTTTTATGCATGCCTCAATGCCGCGGCGCAGTTGTTAATTAAGTGCCATTAACTGAAGGATATAAACGCAATTAGCGCCGAGGAGATCTCAACCAAATCGCCAGCCCCTCCGCCCCAACCCTACGCCTCTGTCTTCCCCCCCTTTGCATAAACACGGCCGGCGCTGTTGTAGATGTTGCGTAGCCGCGAGCAAAGTGCCGTCTGCTTAATTAGTCTGCATCAGTTTGATACTCAAACTGAGGATACGTATGTACACGTACATATGTACATATGTCCCAAGTCATTTAAGTCGCATTTAATAAAATCAAAATCCATTACGCGTAATTTTGATTAAAACATTGGCATTGCTAGAGTGCAAGAGCAGAAGTCTGCTCATTAAATTGTCACGCATGTTGTGTCACCAGTCGCACACACCCTGTCCCAGTCCCAGTATCAGTCCCATTCCCAGTCTCAGTTCGAGTTCCATTCCCATTCCCAGTGTCACTTTGAAGTTTGTTTTTTGCAGGCCGCCAACGCTGACACTTGCCTGACATCCCGCTCCTGACAGTTTGCATGGCGGCATGACAAACTCTTCACACATTCTCCTGATTTCTCATACTCGCAATTCCCCGCAACTCTGTTCTGCCCCCTTTTGATTGGCTTGTGTGTGTGTGTGTGTGTGTGTGTGTGTGTGCTGTGTGTGTCAACTCGATCTATTTGCAACATCTGTTCGGGGTGCAAAGGGAGGCGCATTCAGCGGCATTCTTAAAAACGATTTAATTTAATTTTTATTGTTGACATAAACGTAATTGTCAGACCATTTATCCGCATTAAGTCTTGTGATGCGTAAGGATAACAACCACGGCAATAGCAACTACAATAACAACAACAACAATAACAACTCACAAACAAATATGGCGACAACATTGAGTGACTGTTTGTACTATGGAACAAATAAAATAAACTACGCTCATTGATTAAGTCTAAGAGAATTTAAAAAACTATAGAATGCATAAAAAATAGATATAAAAATATTTATAAATAATTTTAAAATGTGAATACTAGTTTCTGTTTGAGTGTAATTCTTAAGATATTTATTTGTCGAAATTTGACACCGAAACTTACGTAATCATGGGTAACTTAAGTTATATTTCGGCATATATATATGAAAAATTATTATTATTTTATTTTTTAATATTTTTATATTTCCTCGTAAATATTAAATTAATACATATATTTTAATTGCCTTCGAGACTATCTTATTTCGCTAAATTATATGCCTAATGATCCACTGTGCGACTGTGAAGCAAAACATAAATATTTACAATTTCGCACACCGTAAAATGAGTTTAACTTTATCTCCCTTTGTGGTTGTTTACCAGCTTCAGGCTTATTCTGTTATCCTGGCCGGGATACTGGTCCGAATATCTACTAAAGCGAATGCTGTTATATTCGTTTGTTTCTTTGGTTATTTATATGCAAGTCAGGTTTTGTCAACAAAATGCTGAACATAATGGCGTTGGAAGTGCCGCAGGAGCCAAAAAGGGGGCAGGGTTAACGCGCATTACACGCCTCACTGGACACTAATGGAAAAACTCGACCAACCCAGGAGACACCCTAGATATAGAAACTGTGGTGGTTGTTTCCACTTTCACGCCCAACAACCACATGTAACATGGCCTTAAGTCGGCTTTAAAGCGATGTTTTGTATGTGGCTTTAATGGCGACCCTTGTGAACCATATGTATATCTTTCTGGATCTTGCTGGTACTCGTATCTAGCTATGAATTGGCCCAATTTAAATGATTCCATTTGTTTGATTTGCAATTTGTGGTTGCCACATGCTGAGTTTTGAGTTTCCGCTGGGTGCGGCACGTGTGTCTTGTCTTTTGACTCTTGACTGTGGAGTGTGGGTCTGACTTGAATTACAAGCGAGCTATTATTAGGAACTCCACATGTGGATACCCTATTAAATGATGGCACATTTCATATTTCATCTTTCATAATTATGCGATACTTTCTTCGAGTCTAATGATGATGTAATGTATAGTCATCTGATTATGCCAAGATTATTATAATTTCGACTGCTAGCAAAAGTTGGCAACATTAAAATCTAATTAAACAAACGACGCTTTAATGTGCCTGGTAAGCTATGCCACAGGCCATGTGGCAGGAGTTGCAATTAGCATTTACATACAACAAAATGGCTGCAAAATGGGCCTACGCCCTGCTGTCGCATTTGTGGCCCTTTTGTTGAGCGGCACAACATGGCGTATAATTAATAAAGTGTACACGCGCTGTAAATGCCCATTATTTAAGTTGTTTGTTGTTGTTGCTATTGTTATTGTTGGCTGGCGTTAATTGCACAAATTCGTTTTTGAGCAGTCCATTTTGAAATTACTTAGGCTAGGTTGTCGCTGCCGCTGCCCCCGCCCCCGCCCCGCTCCCGAATCTGCCCCCCACTCCTGTGTAGCTTCGAGCTGCGACGCGCGTCAAAAGCGGAAATTTGTTTATAATCGTTGTTAGCGTGTGGTACGCGTCTCTATATAGCTACATATATATAACTGACGCCATCAGTTGCTATATCAATTCCCTAAATGATTTTACTGCGAACCCTAAGCGCACCAATCAAACCAAAAAACCGAAAACCCAGAACCCAAAACTAAAAACCCGAACTAAATTGATACATTACCCCGTCGACTCTCACGGCCCTTTGGCAGCGATATTTCAATTTCTGGGCTTGGACTTGGACTTGAACAGTTCTCAGTTGTCGGTTGCTTCTGGGTGTTCCTGGAGGCCTCCATGCCATTGGCCATATGACATGCCACTTTCCTTGGCCCATTGTATGTTCTGTGTTTCTTTTCTAATTTGTTCGTTGTGTAATTTTCTTGCCTTTCTTTAATAAATTTTTTATTGTTTGTTTGATGAGCCACAGCAGCAACAAAAGCCTCAAGAGTCGAAATATTTGATGGGCTCTGAGCACGCGGCATTGGTCTTGTAAAATGTATCTATTAGGCAGGCATTGTATCTATTAGTGTGCCCTTTCTTTTCTATATTGAGGCGAACCCTTTGTGACTCTACCCATTGTTTTGATAAAGGATTTTGTGTGTCTTCTAATTGCCTACAATCCCTAGTCTTCTGCTATGTGCATTTCTATCTCTATTATTTTTTTTAGTAATTTGCCGCCTAAAAACCGCAACGAAAGTGCACAACATATGAGCGTCATTAGAAAATTGTTTTGCCAAATGGTTTTTAAATTGTTTTTGTTTATATTCGTTATCCGGCAAGCGTTTCTAAATGCTTTCTATTTGCCGTCTCCAACTACCAACTACTGGACTACCAAATGTCAGTTGCCAACTGCCAACAGTTGTTTGTTAACCGCTAAAAATGAGTTAATCTCTTGGCTTGTGGTTTGTACCGAACGATTAGCGATTTCAGGCTAAGACATCCAACAACTGTTATATTGTTGTTGTATTTGGATCAACGTCACCATCAGCAACAACATCGTCTCACTGATTGGTATTAATTGGTAAGACAGATAGAGAAATTTGAATTTGGATTGGCAATTATATCAACTGGTACCAGTTGAAGGATCTGTTAATTGAAGACGATGCTAAACTTATTCGCATAGCTTTAAATAAAAACGGTTCGCCATACATGTTAAACAGTTTCTACGGAATCCGATCTAAATATACATTTGAAATACATATAGATTGACTTTGACTGATAAAATGACTGAGCCAGTAAAAAGCAGAATGTAAAAGTTTTCAACATTTAGAAAAACGGATTAAATATCTGTTATTCGAAATTAAATTGTTCTGTATGTTTAGTGATCTAGTTCTTGCTCAGTTCGTAGATACTCATTTTCGAAAATATTTAAACAAATTTAATTGGAAGCGAAGAGATAATTTTCGAAAAAATTTACTTTCTTGGTGGAACTAGTTAGTTTTGGGATTCATAGGCTCAAATTTAGTGTTTCTCCAACCAAATCATTTTCTTCATAGGGAATTCAACAATATTTTTTTTGAATTCTTTTTGTTAATTGTGAGAAACTGTAAGCTACATTTTAAGTGAATAAAATTCGGGTTTTTCTTCCAAACTTGGATAGTAAATCTGAAAACTTGGGAAATCGGAGACAATTCTGCATAATTTCAATTCAGTTTCGAGTCTAATAATAAAGACACGGACCACGCAGTGCATTGATAAGGCAAGAGCTGATGAGATGTGAGTCATCACAGGCTTTCAGGTATACATACTCGTAATTCAATTAACTGTAAAAGCCGTCATTAAGGCCCTATAATGTTCACCCTTGGGGGAGCTGGTGCTGTAGGTGATGGGGTCATGCCGACATACAGAAGTAAGTAGCCCATCGTCGGCATCATAAAACCAAACAACAAAGTCACACCTCAAAGCGGTACGATAAATCAGAGCGAGAGTCTGACTGAATCTGACCGATCTGCCATAATACGAGTATATAGGCAGGGTATTGGACTTGGCCAACGCTTGCGGGCGGCCAATTTTAATTACCAAAATTATGACAAAGTTGTTTATGACATTTTAACGCGTGTTTCTGGGGATTTGCCGTAACGCGTTCAGAAAATTTGACTGAAAATTTATTGATTTTTAAGAGTGTTGCGCGGCAGCTCAAAGCACACCACACACACAGCACACACACACTACACACACAGCTTTCAGTCAATTTATGCATACACTCGGCATGTATATACTTATTTATATGTATATAGATCCGCTTAGCCGCTTGTGCCCATCAATAAACAACATTTGAGAGCTATAATAAAACAACAGCAAAAGCGCTAAACTGTTGCCACCGCTTGGGGCAACATTGCTGAGACTGAGCTCAGGAAACGGGGGAGGGTTGGGGTGGCAGATCGCTACCGTTTTGTAGGGGGAAGCCTGAAGCATTGTAATTTTCATAAAAGCTGAAACCACAAGCATAAAAAAAACTGAAAAACTGGCCACACGAATTCATAATTTGAAACTAACCGAAAATCATGATCAGTCCGATCAACGATCGATTGTGGTTGTGTTGCATCTACATAAAATCGATTTAATCCTTAGCAGCATTTGCGCACCCAGCGTCCGCCCAGCCGCACGCTCTCTCAGATTAATTGCCCAGACGCCAGACGGCGAGATGAAGATCGAGAGTCGAGTTGGGAAAGGGAAATGGGAGTGGAGAAGGGGATTGGGTAGCGGAATGGGGACCTACAGCAGCGCAACGAAGCGTGAGGCAGGAGGAGCATGTAAGATATGTGAAGGAATGCGTGGCAGTAGAATCCAATAAAGCCAAATTATCAATTTATTTCACGCCTCAAAATCACAACATGAGGCAGAATGAGTGAGGAGAATATTATGAGCCTGGGTCAGACAACGGCTTAATTATGTTGGCAAGAAAATGCGATGGGGTTCTGACCGTCTATAGACAGAACAAGGAGGAGATCTGGAATTGCAGTTCATTATGTCTCTTATTACAAACTTTTATTAATTTTAAAAAACATAAGACAAATAAATTTAAAAAGTTTTTAAAGAACTCTCCCTATTTTTAATAGAAAATAAATTTACAGCCATAACTTTAAGAAACAGAACGAATATCCATGAAGAAAGTATTTTTTAACATGATAGATTCAGTTTATTTTAATTTCCCATCCGATCTTTATGTGGAAAGTCTTTTTGATTATGAACCAATTCCTTACTCTTATTATAGGTATATCTTACTGATGAATTCAAAAAGAATTCAGAATGGTTTTGGTATTTCTGATTGAATTGGTTTCAATCAAAGATTTTACCAGACTTTTCATTTACTTTCATTTTGATGTATGCCGCAACACAAACAATCTGATTGGTAGGCGTTAAGAAGGTGTTATCCTTTAGCGCCTTCGCTTTATGCGAAACCCAACAAATGCGGCCAAAATCGTCAGCCAAGCGACGCGTCGCCTTCTCCGCATGCCGCACACGTAATTGCAGCCTCGATCCGATCCCGATCCCGATGCCAACCAAGCCAGGTCGAGCCGAGCCGAGCCGAGCCCTCCAACACACAAAGGAGAATTTACAATGCCCGCAAGGACAGAACAACAACAAAAATAAGAATAAGAACAAGAGAGGAATAAAGGCAAGACATGCCTCTCAAGGCACAATGTTGGCTTGCCAAATTCCAAGCAGCGCTGCCCGTTTTTTTCTTTCTTCTTTTCTTTTCTCTTTTTTTTTTTTTTTGGTTTTGTGGTCAAATCGACCACCGAGCACTGAACGTCGCCTGCTGTCCGTAATGAATGAATTCCATTAAAGATTTATGCTAGTTTGATGATGCCGCACAAGGATCGAGGTAACAACGCCCAGGCGAGTTCTCCGCGATTGTCTTGATTGAAGGTTGATTTGTTGCGTTTAGTCGGTGTGATCTGTCGGTTGTTTTGATGAGATTAGCACACGTGTTGAACACGCATTGTGAGGAGCACAAGAGACATTGCCCAATGATCGGAATCAGGATCAGGCAATGAAGGCGTTACACGGCGGCACCTTGAAAGGCCATTAAATTTGTATTTTGACAAATGACATTTCAATTGCAATTGTGCACACAGCATGTGGCCAAAAAGAGCTGCATAAATGATGCAACATTGCCGCAGCATAATTCAAATTGAAACTGCGCAATTCATTTGGGGCAGATCAAACAAATCGTAAAAGGCAAGCAGCGCGCGAAAAAACGTGATTGGAGCCACCTCAAGCTAACGCCACCAAAAGCCTGGCTAAGACGGCTCTCCCTCTTCCCATCTCTCTCTCTCTCTGTCTCTCTTTCTTTCTACCTACAGCGTTGCTGCAGCAAAGTGATTTGATCTTTGCACCAAAGTGGTAATCCGCATCTAATAATGTGAAGCATTCGCAGCATTCGGCGCACGATCTCAACTCGCTCCGCTGTGGCAATGATGATGGAGCCAGAGGCTCTCAGACTGAGACTGAAACTGAGACTGAGACAGAGACTGAGACCTCCCAGTTCGAGTTTGCCCCTCTCTTTGTGAGGGGCTGGCAACTGTGCAGCCGCCTGCCCAAAGTTGATTGGAGTCAACGATGGAGTTATTTGTACGATTGCAAAGTCTGAGGTTCAGTCCGGTTTTGACCAGCTGCTGTTGCCGATTTGCCGATCAGAAGATCGGTGATTGTGGCGCGTATAACAACAAATTATATGCGTTGCAAGTAATTGAGAAATATTGAGACATTATGTGAGTAAAAGCAAGAGAGAGATTCAGGTAGATTTTCTTAAGGTGTGTCGACCTGACTGGGCAATTACAAGCAGCCCCAATTTTGATTCAAAGTCTCGTCTGATATTATTTCTAATTACAAATAGTCCAAACTGAAACGTGTGCTCCGAAACCAACTGACAACTTGCCGCTTGCCCCTCTACTGTTGCTGCTGCTGCTGTTGCTGTGTCATGCCCCATGCCTCATTCGTATTCCCATTGCCAGTTCTCCTCCATGCTCGTTGCGGGCGCCGGAGTAAACAAAACGAACGGTGATTTTATTTCATAGATAATTCGCTTAAATTATGGCGCAGCGGCGTCGACTTAATGCCCCAAAGCGACCTACAGCAGCGTCTGATTGGATCGCACTCCTCTCTGCGATCGATATCGATCGAGTAACGTCAATCATGCCGCGAATTGAAGTGAAAGAGACCAAATCTACCCAGCAGCATCAACAAAATGGCCGCAGCTAGCCTAATAACAACAACAAGAGTGCTATAGTGAGAGTATACGACTCTGAAACACCCTGTAATCAGCGCATGCGCCAACGAGATCAATGAAACAGTAACAAATTGAAATATTGACGAATAACGTGTGTCAACGAAATCAGTTGAGGGAATATAGAATTCTGATCCAGTATGTGTCTCAGACATACCTCGCAATCAGTATGCGACTCAGAGATACCTTGTAACCAGGCGTTAAAACCTTAACCGAAACCGTAACCTTTAACCGATGAAAACCTATTGAAATTTGTAACCGTACCGAGCCCATAAGCCGAAACTCTTTAAGCCAAAATAACCGTTTAGTAACCGATTCATTTATAAGGGTTGATTTCGGTTCTGGCCGTCGCAGCTACTGAGCAACTTTGATAACTTCGTACTGCCATAACTTTGTCAAAAGTCAATCAATTTACATGCGGAATGTATATTTGCTCATGTTTTTACCTCTTAACTTGATCTTCACTTAAATTTTGATCATTTTAAAAATTAAAAAATTTTCGAAAAAATCAAAAAAGACAAAGGGGTAACACTGTAAATTTTCAAAAAAATTCGATTTTCAAAAATTTTTTAAAATTAACAAAATTTAAATGCAGAACGAATTTAGAGGAAAAATCATGCTCAAATTTACATTGCGCAAGGAAATTGATGAACTTTTGACAAAGTTATGGCAGTTCGAAGTATAACTACAAATGTTGGTAATATGCGGCTATGAGATACTCTGTAAATTGAATCTTCAGGCTAACAAAGTGTTCAAAAGAGGCAAAGGCATGCACAGCCGCATCTAGACTCTATAAGGGAAGATTATACGCCTTAGAGATATCCTGTAGACAGTCATATTACATATTACACAATTGAGAAAAGTCTGTCATGCATATTTTATAATCGTACAACATGTATGACAGCACACTGTACAGTGGGCCATTTAGCGGAATTAAAACACGCCCTTGGCCCAGTCATGTGTTAAGAACCACTTTCTGGTATGGATGTGTATGTGGGTGGTGATAATGTTGGTAGTGGTGCTATAGCTGTTTGAGTGTGGTAAGCGAGATTGACAAATTGAAACGAATGTGGTCATTCACTTGGAAAAGTTCATTAAATGCCCACCCCCTTTCCTGTCTCTTTCTTCTGCAGGCAGCGTATTCATAAAAGGCAGGAGAAGGACATGGATATTATGACAATACACAAAAAACACCTCAAAACGACTGACAGCCTAACTGGCTCTGGTCGAGCAGGTCGAGTTGGTCGAGCACTTGCCACCAGCCTCATGAAATTGAAAATTCTTCATCGTCATCAGAGTCAACGGCAGCGAGAAATGACGACGAGGAGGTCGTCATCCAACTTTATGTTCATGTGGCACCACCCTGCCCGTATTCCTGAACAACACACAAAAAGCGTGACGTATTTCCGCTTCCCATTTGCACCTGCATTCATTATCCTGAAGAACTTCTCATCCTCATTGATGTTGTTGTTGCAGTTGTTGTTTTTGGTATGCGTAACTAAGTTTTAGCTGTCAGTTTTTATGTCTGCCGCATAATGAAGCCAGAGCAGGCTGAGAGTTTGGGGTTGGCATTTGAGATTGTCATTGGCGAGGGATTGAAATTGGGATTGGGAGTGGGATTGTAGTACAAGTGTGCGTGCCCAATCCGATTTAATGCAGTCAAGTGACTTTATTTTTATTAGCAAAACTTAATGAACTTGAAATTTCAAGCATTTATTACAATCTACTTCCTCTGCTCTTTTTATGTTGTGTGGTGAAATTTTCAAATTGAAATTAGAAAGTCAAGTGATTTATGAACGTGCCGTGACTGAAGATTATGTGTCGTACACAGTCTACGAACTTAAAAGCTCATAGTTGTCCAAATAACGGATGTAGAGCATTTTATATATTTCCTAATATGTACATGACATCTGATTCGATTTCCTATAATAAATACCAAAAAAAAAACTAAAATTGGTAGAAAAAAATAGAAACACACGACATTGATATTTTTAATTAGGGATTATTATTAGAATATGAGCTTTTTCATTCTTTTCCATCCTTTCTTTTTTTTATGTGTTTGTTTCTACAATTCGCATGAGTTACCTATCATTCATCTTTCTGTAGTCCCCTCCTCGTTACTCTTGGCCGCTTCAGGCGTTGAGCCACCAGCACCGCCCAAGTGGTTCATTAATGAGCGCAAACGATGCATTTGATGGTAATGCAATCGACAGAAAAAAAAGAGCGAGAAAGTTTAATTGCAGCTTTGGAGCTTATAAGGAAAAGTACGCCGTAATTATATACCGTACACATGCTAGAGAGCCTCGATAAGGTGGCCGGAGCCATGACGCATGCGTGTAATTGATGCAACACACACGAAAAGTGTTGAAGAAAACCCGTCAACAGGCAACAAAGTGGCAACAGCTCAAAAGGGTACAACGTAGTAACGGGACTTATTCATATGCCCAGCATTGTTGTCTACCACTCAGGCGACACGTAGTCGTTGTTGCAACTTAACCAAATCGCATTCTCATTACTTACAAGGCAGTACTTGCATGCATAGTATAGGGAATGACGGACAAGGGAGGAAAAGAGGAGATAGAGAAGGACAGAGAATCTCCATTAACGTCAGTCTCGCGTTAAAAATCGATAGATAGATTGAGCACTGCCAACTACTGCGTCGGATGCCTCGTGGTCGCCAACGAAGCTCAACGACAGAAGAGACCGAGCAGCGACCGAGAGAATCTGAGGCATTGCAAGGCGATCTCTGGGTTGGAGAGTTGGACTCTCTTGTTGCGGCGGCAGAGATCAAAGCGCGCGAAAAACCACCATCATCTTCTTAAAGGTGGTAATTATGTCTCGCTTTGCGTCGTCTGTCAGCTTGTCTGTGTAGCAGGGTATCTTGGTGTTAGTTGGTCAACTTGTTGATAAAGAGCTGGCTTTTTGCCTTACCAACGTGATCTGTCAATGATCAGCGATCGAACTCCTTTCCATTCTCATTCTCATTCTTATTCTTGTTTGGCAGTGAAAGCTTCACAGTAAATTTGTACACACTTTTGGCCAATATGGCCGCCGGCTGTATCCGCTTGTACGAGTATAACCCCAAATTTTATTTAAGTAGCCTTCTCGATACTCGGACCCCTCATCATAACTCAGCTGTCAGCTGCATGTCACTTTTGTGGCTACCGTTGCTATCGATGCCCCGATCGAAATTGTAGACGCAATTAGTCTGAAATATTATTATCGACACGTACTCTTCCAGTTCTTCCAGTCTGTGGTCGCACCACAATCACAATTACCCTCAATTGAAGGGAATTTCATTCGTGTTAAACTCTTTGACCACATCTCACACTCAGCTGTGGAGCTGATTTCACTTACCCATTACCCATTCTCAACAATTTATTGAAATACTTGTATGTATACGTACGTACTCCTCTTATGTTGAAAGTCCGAGTCGAGACGTGTGCTATGTGCTCGTTGTTTCAATTGAAAAGCTGCTGACAAAAGTTGTCATTGATGATCTCTGAGAGACCGAACCGCTATTTGAAAATCAAATTGCGCCATTAAGTGGTGGCAATTAGACAATGTGCTTGCGGTTCTACAGACATAGACTTCGACTTAGACATATAGAGATGCCAAACGGTAGTGGAACGTTACTTTTTCAATTATGAATAGAGAATGATTGTTTCGTGCCATGCTGACTGATGGATGCCTTCCCAGTCCCAAATCATTGACAATGCCAAGCGAACTCAAAGTTCCAGTCATCAAGCCTAATGGCCGATCATAAAAATACTCGTGTCTGTGTTGAAGGCGGTGTTAATTAATTTGTGACTGACTGACAGACAGAGAGATAGAGCTACATAATTAATTAGTCAATAAACTTTAGTTGCAGACGTGTTCAAAGTTGACATATCCCCATCCTAATGTGATTTCAAATGCGAATGTGAGTGCGAGTAATTCGATTCAAAGCTAAAAGCACAATTATCAATAATAATATGATATTATAATTTAAGCAAATGTACACATGTATCGCTCGCTGACACACTCAGCTCAGGGCCCTAAATTATATGTCTTCCTCTCTCACTCTCGTGAATGCACGTACACTATGCTGCAAAGTAAAGTAGTATCACTAGCGACTGGGTTTTCAGATGATGGGATATTAAAATAGAGAAATCAAATTATTCAGTGAAAATCGTTTGTGTATGCTTATCAAGGACCGCAAAAAAGTGTTATGAATGCAAATTTTTCCTAAATAAGTCACAAAATTCCTATTTTAGTCTTAATTGGCGATGTCATCCAAGAGCGTTACAATTTAAATTATATAAATCATTTTAAATTCTTATTTTAAAAATTCCAAGTAATTATTAAATATCAATTTTTACTTAAAAGTTAAGAAATAATACATATTTCTTATTTTTTTTCAATAATTTACAAATAAGGGTTATTTTTGATTTTTATTTTTAAAATAAAAATAAGAGTTAAAAAAAATTATCTTTAATAATTATTTGTAAGCTACATACATACACACAAAAATACACACATAGATTCATACACACACATGAGTACACCAATCTGTAATACCTAGACAAACCAAAAAACCACATGGAAAAACTAGGCGCACAGAAATGAGCATAAAGCAAAAAAACTTTATTTGAGTCAAATTAAAATTGATTGAAAATATAAAAAAAAGGAGAGAAATATGAAAATTGAATTTCTGTTGTTCAAATTAAATATTCACTTGCTGCTGATTTCTGTTCGCCTGGTATTTTTGGAAATGACATGATGATTAAAATGACATTCCGTTTAAAAATCGGTTCAGTTATAATCAAGTTATGGTAGTTGAAAGCCCGAAAGGAAAATATATATATATGTATTTTTAATTTAAATAACAAATGTTATTAAATAATTTTTAAATTACAATTTGTATGTAATAGTATAGCACTTATTTTAAATTAAACAAAAGACAGAACAGAATGGGTAATACATATTAAAATTGGACAATCATTATTTAAATTAAATATGTTCCCTGTTCCCATTAAAATGGTCAAAAAAGGGTATAATAGTTTCGTTAGAATGTATGTAACAAGCAGAAGGAGGCGTGACAGACACCGAAATTTTAGGGCATGGAAAGACGCTAGACTTTTACTTTATAAAGAAGTCTATTTTTTGTAAGAATCAGAGATTAAAACCGAAACAAATATCGGTTTAAGTTACGTTATGCTCGAATTAAGGTTTTCGGTTATCGGTTATGAAAAATCTTGGAGTATCGGTTTCGTAACGGTTATCGGTTTTTTGCAAGTTTTGGTTTAAAAATACCGGTATGGTTTCGGTTCACAAAATAAAAAAAATAAGGTTTTCGGTGGAATAAAATAAGAAGCGTTATTCATTGACTCACATGAAAAAAGACTTAATACTCTAATTAGCCTGGAAAATAATGTTATCTGGTTACTGGAATTTGGTTCATTTGGTTTGAAAAGTTCGAATCTTTTGATTTTACTGATTTTTAATAAATTCGAACTTCAATAACTTTGTCAAAACTCAATAAATTTCCATTCGCAATATAAATTTTTGCATGATTTTACCTCTAAATTCGTTTTGCAGCTAAATTTTGAAAATTTTTGAAAATCGGATTTTTTCGAAAATTTACAGTGTTGCCACTTCGTCTTTTTTCATTTTTTCAAAAAATTTAAAATTTTTAAAGTGAAAAAAATTTAAATAAAGAACGAATTAAGAGGTAAAATCATGCACAAATTTACATTGCGCATGGAAATTGATTGACTTTTGACAAAGTTATGGCAGTTCAAAGTTATCAAAGTTGCTCAGTAGCTGCGACGGCCAGAACCGAAATTAACTCTTATAAATGAATCGGTTACTAAACGGTTATTTTGGTTTAAGGAGTTTCGGTGTTTGGTACAGCGGAAAAAAAATGTTTCGGTTACGGTTTCAGTTACGGTTACAAATTTCAATCGGTTTTTACCGGTTAAAGGTTACGGTTTCGGTTAAGGTTTTAATCCCTGGTAAGAGTACACACTCAACTAAAATTACTTTGCAATTGATTTTGTTGCACAGTTTAGTCGTACAATTGTTGATATTGAAATGCAGCCAACTGAAATGTCACAATGTTGCATGACGATGACGACGTTACCATGTGAATTCATTTCATTACTTTATTTTTGAGTTACGAGGCGCACTACAATTGGCAAAGGCAAAAAAAATATAAATATGTACACAAATGTACGTTTGTATTTGTAAATAGTAGAACGTCGACAACGACAACTACAGAAAATTACAGTGAAATTATAGCAACAATTATTTTCAAATTGAATTACATCCAATTACAAATAAAATGAAATGCAGATGGCAAGAAGATAGCGACTCTCTCACTCAGTATAATGGCGTCGTTGGTCGGGACTGAGGCCGAAAGCAGTCGGCCGAGAGGAAGGACAGGGGACAGGGGACAGGAATTGTGAGAGGGCCTTCGAGTTGGAGATGTAGGCGTGTTGTGGGTGAATTCTGTGTCGCCTCCGCTGCCGATGTGGCACGGCAAAAGGCGAACGGCAAAAGGCAGAAACGTAAAAAAACCAATTAGAGACTTGGCCTGTGCTGCCTGCGGCTGTCACAATCATGGGGAGGGTATGACAGAGGGTGGGGCGGTGTCAGATCATAAGTTATTATCCTGCAATTAATTTGGCTAAATGTTTCTGTTGGACTTTTGCCTTTGCGCCGACGCGCAGCGCAAGCGCCTGAAAGAGTCGCGCTGATTGGCTGTTCAACCTAATGACGTCATTGTTGCAACAGGCATGTAAGACACGCCTGCAACACGGCTTCATGTTGCCAGCGTCAGCGTTAAAGCGAGAAGAAGATACAGAGAGAAAGAGACACAGAATAGGGAGAGCGAGACAAAGACAGCTGGATTTATGAGTAAAAGAGCACAAGCAAAGCGAGAGAGAAGAACCAAGAGTGTTGCGTCTGAAGTGTTGCTGTTGTTGCAACATCTACGATGTTCGATGTTGCACCTATAAGTTGCAGTTGAAAGCTAGAACTATAATTCCCGAGGTTGATGGTTACCTTTATGCTGATTTTGATAAATTTATGTGGAAAAATATAAGAATGTTGGGGTATCTATCTTTATATTTATATTTCAAGCCCTGGTTCAATTTAATAAAAATAATTACTTAATTTCTCAATTGTTTTTAAATTTTACTTGATTTTTCAAGACTATAAAATTATTTAATTAGAAAATACTTAGCTTTAAATTATTTTCTGATTTTTAATCAAAGTCTAAAATCAGTCTTGTATATTTTGATCTATTTATCTATTTTTATCTTCATATCTATTTCTCTAACTATATTTAGATATTTTTTTAAAGGACAACATTTGACTAAATGTTAAAGAATGCCATGATAATTAACTATCTTAGGTCTGAAAAGCACTTCTTCCTGATGAAAAGAGTCTGCTTAATGACATTAAGATTACAACTAACTTGGTTAATCTCACTCCAGCTTCCAATTTAAATGCTACCCACTTGAGTTGATGCCCACGCTCAGAAATTGAGATGAATCTAGATACCAATGGTAAATTTCGAACTTGTCTCGCGCTTATCGGAAAATGGTGGAAACCTTTTAGGCAACTTAGCAACGCTACGCTGGCGACTTGTGTGGCAAATTAAAATTCAATTTTTCAAAAAATCAAATCAAATCGAATTGAATCGAACAAAAAAAACTCTCAAAAGGGCCTTTCAGCAATTTGTAGCAATCAGTTTGATGCATAGAAATACACATTATGCCCCAGAGAACAAATTGAATGTCAGTCCACTTAATTCGATTTAGTTTAATATAGTTTTTGTTCGTTTTTCTTCATCTTATTGTTGTTGTTGTTGTGTGTGTGTATGTCTCAGCGCGTGTGTTAATGACGCTTTACAAATGCAACAATCCCTCACAGGGATTGGATAAAGAGAAGCTCCATTGTCTCTGGCGAAAAGGATGCGTAACAAATGTGGCATAGAATGGGAATTGGCACAGGTTTGCCAGCAGGTCTACGAAAACTCATTATATATTATATAGCGTGTGATAATCCACAGGTCGGCAACAAAAGGACACATTCGCCACACGTAGTTAGCGAAAGGACCTGCACACACAGAGATCCTTCGACCTCGTCTTCGCTTACGTTTTCTACTCGATCAGTGTAGGTGGCTAATGGACTCTAGGCGAGAGAGCACTTTAGTTTTGGTCAATGCCTTTCACACCTACTCCTTGTACAACGACTGAGCGTGAAGAATCGTAAACGAGCGATCGAACTCCGACAAGCTGAGCCGATCCTTTTGTATCCCTATATCTTTGATCTGAGCCGTCTTGCACAGGTGCCCAACAAAGGAGCTGGCCAATAGCCTTGCCGCAATTAAGCATTAATATCTGAAATCCAACAGAGATTTATAAATGTGTTAAAAACTTCGCGCTCACATTTCATGAGAAACGCAACATCCCAACATCAACTGATCAAACTGATCTAATCTAATCAACTGATCTGAAGTGATCGCTGAGGGCGTCACACAATTTGCTGTTGAAATGTTTAAACTAATTTACACATTTTACAACACCAACAAAAATGTAGCGTCACAGCGTTAATTGCTGCAGAGTCATTGCACCCTGTCTGCCACTTTCAACTCTCCACTCTTCGATCGATTCTTGCCACCAAATCTTGATATTAGCATCTGCATCTGTCCGTTAACGCCCCATATTAATCTCTATTATTTGGCGGTACCCCAAAATGTATCTCACACCGAAATCTATCTTGGATCCATTCGCGCCTTTCAACGCGGAAGCAATAAAAACCCAAATTACTTTTCGTTTACATCCTGACTCGGAGTTTTGTCTCCTGCTGCCACATCGACTCCTAATTCTCATGTTAATGACAGCAATTAATTTTCGTTCGCTCTTCCCCACTTCGAATGTATCTGTATCTGACCCCAAAAGTCAAAGTCAAACAAATCGAGAGACATATTTTTATTGCCGCATCGCTAAAATACCGCTGGGAGCTATTAATTACTCAAAATGCAGTCAACAAATCGACCCCAAACCCCAATCCTATTCCCGATTCCCGGGGTGGACAATCTCAAAGTTTTGTCGTCTGCTGCGTGGCAAATTCTTATCCCTTTTCAATTTCACCAACTTTCTCTCTCACTCTCTCTCTCTCTCTCGCCCTCTGTGTGTCTATCTCACGCCCACGCAAAAAGTGTCGACTGTCCTGGTCTGATTTATGGCCTTTAGGACAACAATAAATTTCAGCACTCCAGGTGTTAAAGCCCATAAATCAATCTATTAGTTTTTCGCACTCACATGTATTTCGATTTGTTGACTCTAGAGCTTTATTTGCTAGTGGGATTTCTCTCTCCTCTTCTCGGGGGTGGTTCAATGAGCTGACCAATTCGATGCACAGTTTCGGCTTTGCTTTGAGTGACAATAAATTATGGCCATGATTAGTCGAAATTTGTCGAAAACGTTACACAATGCGGAAACTGTAGCTGTTAATTCCCAGCGTAAAGACAAAATGTTTTTCCCCACAGATTGCAAAAAAGTTTTCCCAACATTTGACAAAAACTTTTCTCACGCCGTGAGAAAAATTGAAAAATTGAAAAAGCAGCTAACTAAATCATTAGCAAACATCAATAATAACGTCAAACAAAATGAAAAAAAATACGAAAAGTGACAAAAGATGCGCCGCAAGGTATGCAAGATATTTAAGCCAACTTGCAGTTGTTATGTGAGTGTGTGTGAGTGTGTGCGTGAGCAATACAGGTGGCAATGTGGCCATTATGGCTAATGGGTAAACGCAAGAGGCCTTGCGGCCAAATGAGTTAAGCCAACAAGAAGCAGAAGAAGCAGCAACAGCAACAACAACAACATCAACATCGGGCTCAAAGTAAGCGTTAAAGTAAGCCATAAAAAAGACAAAGCCGTCATTTTTCTAATGAACCAGCAGCAGCAGTAAGAAGAGATGATATACCTTCTACTGGAGATGCGTTCTTGGGGAAGTTTAAAAATGCTGCCCAAGTAGAAGCCAGTTAAAGACTTTAGTTGCGCCTCAGTGTGGCACGTTAAAGCCAAGTTAGCCCCAGCCAATCACGCAGCTGCGCTGAACTTCAAAGCCAAAATCAGACAGTTGGCCTGTGAGCCGCTTAACGCAGTCAGAGAGCCACAAATACAGACACAGCTACACAGTGTGAGACAGAGATACAGATACAGATACAAATACAAAATGCAGCCTCAGCTTTGATAAATGAGCAGACAGGCGTACAAAGTGGAGAATAACGAGCGAAAAAACAGGCTAAGGCTTTTGTGGCAGCTAGGGGGTAACAAGAGAAGCCAAAGAGGCTCTCTCAACTGCATGTGTGAGTGTGTGTGTGTGTGTGTGTGAGTGTAAAGCAGGCTTAATCACATTGCTTGGCCATTGGCCAGGCGGCAAAAGATCAAAAGCGCGCTTTAGCTGTTAGATGTGGCTAGCTTGGTGGTCGCCTGGCAGCCTGGCACCCTGGCCGACTGGGCTAGAATGATGGCTAGGTAATTGGCAGGTAGCTGACGTTGCCGCCAAATGACATGCCAATGCCATTGCTATTTCCATTGCCAATGCCAATACAAGAATCGCGAGTGAAAAAAGCTCTTCCTCTGTCAGACACCAAATGTGATATTTGCCGACGAATCTCGAATGCCATTTTCATATTCCCATGACATCTTTTGCCCAGGCCCAAACGGATGATCCACAGCGGAAGTGGCAAACTGTGTGGCGTTTCAAGACGCCGCCGTCGACAGATCCCCTTCCCCCTCTCTCCCCTCCTTTTCTTCCTTTTGTTGCGATTTGGGTGACAAAACTGGCAAAGTGACATGCAAAAATGCTGTCAAATTAAAGTCATGACGACCCGACACCAAAACCAAAGCGAGCTCATGATATCATTAGCATAACTGTCAAAGGGGCACATCACCGAGGCGTCTCAGTGGCGTCTTCCTCTGGAGGGGCAAGCAGCCCCTGTCACGCATCACTGCCAAACAGACAGATTCGGGTTGAAGAACGACAAACGAATTCGCGGTAGACATTAAAGCTAAACGATTACTTCCAGGGAACGAAAATAACAGTTATGGAACCAAATATTAACTAAATCAATCAATGTGAAGAAAATGTGCGACAGTAAAATGGATTTAAGCTTCCAAATATAATAAAAATCATTGCTAATTTTAAACATTATAACCAGCGACTAAAACCGAAACGAATATCGGTTTCAGTTATGGTTTCGATAATGCTCGAGTTAAGTTTTTCGATTATCGGTTATGCAAAATCTTGGAGTATCGGTTTCGTAACGGTTATCGGTTCTTTGTAAGTTTCAGTTTAAAAATACCGGTATGGTTTCGGTTCACAAAAAATATTAAAATTATGGTTTTCGGTTGACCAAAATAAGAAGCTTTATTCATTGTTTTACATAAAAAAAGACTTAGTGCTCTTTATAGCCTGGAAAATAATGTTATCTGGTTACTGAAATGGTTTGAAAATTTCGATTATTTTGATTTTACTGATTTTTAATAACTTTGAACTGACATAACTTTGTCAAAACTCAATCAATTTCCACGCGCAATGTAAATTTGAGCACGATTTTACCTCTAAATTCGTTCTTCATTTAAATTTTTTTCATTTTAAAAATTTGAATTTTTTCCAAAAAAATCAAAAAAGATAAAGGGGTAACACTGTAAATTATCAAAAAATTCGATTTTCAAAAAATTTTGAAAATGAACAAAATTTAAATGCAGAACGAATTGTAAAATCATGCTCAAATTTACATTGCGCATGGAAATTAATTGAATTTTGACAAAGTTATGGCAGTTTAAAGTTATCAAAGTTGCTCAGTAGCTGCGACGACCTGAACCGAAATTAACCCTTATAAATGAATCGGTTACTAAACGGTTATTTCGGTTTAAAGAGTTTCGGCTTATGGGTTTCGGTACATTGGAAAAACGTTTTTTTTTGTTACGGTTTCAGTTACGGAATTTTAATTTTAAAATCAAGAAAAACTAATAATTTTAAGTTTAAATTAATAAAAAACTTAATTTTTATAAAATAAATTTAAAATAATTATTTTATTTAAGCGCTAAAATATAAATGGAAAAATAACTATTGTGTCGTAGTATTTATTTTAAAACTTATATAACAGTTATGGATCCAAATAATAACCAAATCAATTAATGTGAAGAAAATTTGTACAGTAAAATGGATTAAGACTTTTAAATAAATTAAAAATCATTTTTAATTTTGAATAATTTTAAATCAAGAAAAAGAAAAAATTTTGATTTTTATTTTAATAAAATAAAAATTTAGTTATTATTTTGCAATTTTTAAATAAAGGTTAAAAATAATTATTATTATTTAAGCAGTTAAATGAAAATTGGAAAATAATTATAATGTAGTAATTTATATTTTAAAACTTAAAACAGTTGCAATCCCTGATATCCGCCTTTAAAGAACATGAGCATCAAATTGTAAAGGGTATCTTAATAGCTGCCACTTAGTGAGCTCAAAATGAGGCACATCCTAGAGGAAAGGAAGGACATGTACTTCCCATGAGACAAGAGGCAAGTGCCACCAAAGATGCGCGGAAAATTGGAAACTAATTGCTTTAAAAAAAATACAAAAAAACAAGAACATAAGAAAAACAACAACAATCATAATCAAAACACACTTGCAACGCCCTCTCGAGTGCCCGGTGTCAGCCTAAAACAACAAATAAAGCAATCAAAGTGGAGGAACGGAATGCTGGGAGCGACATATGTTCTCACATGCGGCACCTTTGTCCATCAGCATTACGTCAGAGATTGTTGCAGCAACAAAAACAAATTGTTTGATATTTATAAACGTCAAAATAGGCAAAAGGAGCGGGCAAACAGAGAAATAGAGAGAGGGGGAGAGAGAGAGGGAGACCCTTTCCTGAAGATATTTTATGAGGCACATTCGATCTCAAGTTCTGGGCGTGTGAGTGGCCAATCTGAAGATTGACATTGGCATTGGGCACAGACTCTCCTCATTTCAAGATCTGTGTGAATAGAAACATCAAATAGTCAAAGGCTATGAGAAGCAAGGAGGGAAGTACGGGAGGCAACCATCAAAGGGGCAGCCACAAAATCATAAAAACACCGAAAATTTCACACTCGCCTTTTCTTCTTTTCATTTTTTGGTCGTAATAAAAATTAAACGGTAGCTAGTTAGGATCGATGCATTCCTGGATTTTCGTATTGTTTGCATTGATTTCAGAGCTGCTGCTTCTTCTTCCTCAGCTTGTTTTTATCGGCATTTTTGAGGGATTTTTCATTAACAAACGAAATTTTCGTGGAAATATGAAGTCGACGGCACTTTTGAAGCAGAGACAATTCTTAGAAGGGTGAATCTTTTGCACTAGCCACAGGGCCAATATCTCTGCTCTTCTCCGATTGCAGCTAATTAAAGCACTTTTTAATGATTTCTCTGCTTTCCCTCTCCACTCCCTTCTCAAAACTTATATGTTTATTTATAGAATTTGTTCCGGTAAAGGTGTGGATGGAACTGGCAATGTCTATGAATATCCCATCTGCAAATCTGCCATATCATGTACTATGTGGACCATTCAGCTCGGAAGATCGGCGATAAGAACCACGCCTGATTGATGGCCACCCGGATAGGGGCGATGTGTGTGTTCTGGTGTGCCAAATTGTGGTAGAGATCTTCGCATTTGGCATGTGTGGAAAATGAAGACGACCAAATAAATTACCAACTAATCATCGAAAAATTAATCACAAACACAACATTTTGGCTGTTAATTAAAATGTTTACGCAAATGAATAATGCGATGGATCCGCTTCGCAATGAATATTCATGAACGCCAAAAAGCACAATCTCGAAGAGCTCACATATTAAAATAAATTAAATTAAATTAAAATAAATTCAAACGAAATGCCACCGACTGCGCTTCGCGTTGCTCGTTGCCTTAGCAATAAAGTTAATTAATTATTTACTCAAAGAAGTCAAAGAAGCCGCTTCAACGGTAGCACACTCACACACACACATAAGTATGTATGCACACATGCACACACACTATTCAGTATAATCTCAAAGTTGGCCATAATAAATTCCAAATAACGATCAAAATTAGTGGCAACAACAATAAGCCGAGGGCAACGGACCAATGGCAATCCTCATGCAACTAATCATTGTTTATTAATTTTGTCGTTGTTGTTGCTGCTAATGCTGTTGTTGCCGTTGTTGTCATCTGTGATGGCAGCAAATCAAACTGTCGACGGTGACAACAAACTAATTGTTATCAAATATCGTAAATAAGTCATCAACGCTACGCGAATATTCCATTTGCCCATTTGTCTGTCCGATTTATTTTTTGCTGCACAGTACAGTGATCACTGCTATTGAGTGGATATGACATAGAATGTACCATGATGAAATGAGAAAGAAAGAAAAAGCGTTACGACGAGAAATACGAATCTTGTAGTACTTACTTTATAATAATAATAATATAAATACTAAATTTAATAATAATCCTAGTAATGTTTCTCTTATAAAATAAAATGATTTTGTAATATGTAATTCATGGCTTAAGTAGGGCAATAAATCTATTCAATGTTGCTTGTGTTAGTGGCTAGTGGATCAATTTATAAGGATATACTTGTAGCACTAGGAAATAAGATGAATAAATGGGAGTACGCTTGGATGTAGAATATATTATAAATACATATGTATTTTAAATCATATTAAGGTTGTAAAATGGGAGTGATAATATAGTTGTGTTTTATGCTATTGAACGGATTTGATAGAATATACTATCCTTTAAATTATTTATGAATCATGACAACAAATTAACAAATTAAAAATATAGCTTCGATAAAAATTATAAAAGTAGAAAAAGTAATAAGATTATTTATTATGAATAATTGAAGTTTATGAAATATTATATATTCACTAAATACTTTAATTCCAAAAATTATTGAAAATTATTATTCTGATATGAATAATTTCCGTAATAGACTAATCCATCCAAGGTAGTACAACCCGTACTAGGTCAGCATGGCGGTGTTGAGCATTTAATTTTGAACAGATTTAATTGACTTGACGCCACTAAATAAAAATGTATATGAGATTTATGCTGCAATTTGCGAAAAATTATGTTAATTGCTGGGGGGGAGGGGTGACGGCGAAGGCAACGTTTCACATCAGAGATGGCATCATCGACTTTTTATGCACTTGAGCACAGAAAATAAATAAATATATATATATATATATGTATCATTGATTTAAATTAATGGTCATGTCAGGCAATTAATAAATGCAAAAACCATGGAAGCCCACCCGCCACACAGACAGAGAGAGAGAGAGGGAGAGGGAGAGGGGAGGCAGGGAGAGGATAGCGAAACGAGGCTAATGAATTCGCCGAGAGTGATACGTATTTGCCACCAATAAGAGGAATCTCACTTGGATATGCAATCAGTGCCCACTCGCAGATTGTTGCAGCAATTTGTGGCATTAAGGAAGCGAGAGATCCGTGCATCATAAATAAATGATGCATTTGCCATGTTTCAGTTGAACTCATAGTTGTCAATTGGTCGCGCTGTCAATCAAATGGCAACTCAACCCTCAAAACGATTCTTGACTTTAATAGAGTCATAAATGCATATAGGCCAGCTGCATGTTTGGCAATCAATTTGGCCTATTGTCCTGCCCCAGGACACTCTCAAATCTGGAGGCTCTAATGAGTTTTCAATTAAGTGTGACATGGCCCAGTCTTGTACAACTAATCGATGAGCATATTGTTCTTAATGTCATCCCATCCACCCTTCTTCCATTCCCTTCCCTGCCCCTCTCTCTGTCTCTCTCTCTTCTCTCTCGCATTTGTCACGCGCACTTGTCCGTTGTCGTGAGGGGGATGGCGCTACAATTTCCACTCGACTGCAAAGATTTAATTTGTTTACATTAAAATGTCATAAATTCAAGTACAGTTGAGTGCGTCGCTCGCTGGGTTGCCCTGTCCGGTGGCAGGTGCAGGGGGCATGCCCCGAAACTTGTTTAGTCATGTCGCATGCGCCAAGCTGAAAAGTTCGAGATGCCAGCATTTCCGGTTGGGGGTTCTTCTGCTGGTTTTGCAGCTATGTACTCGCAGACTGGCACTCGCCATTTTCACACTCATGCAGCTAATGAGCAATAAAGCTAAATGAAAATGCCGCTAAAGAAAAAGTCAGCTAGAAAAGCGGGCTAAGAGACAAGAAGAGGAAGAAGAAGCCTGCGCAAAAGCGAAGCCAACAAACAAATCGATTTGGTCAATTTGTTATTGTTGCAGTCGCGTTGCCAGTTGCCAGTTCAGTTGCCTTTAGACGGCGCTGGATGCTGCTCCCCACACACACACACACACACACACACACACACACACACACACACACAGACACAGACACACATACACATGGACAAGCTTTTTGCCAGCGTGCAAAACTGGAGTCTTCTCTGGGTTAGCCGGCAAAGTTGAAACGTGTCGGCATCCTTTGATCAGTTCATATTATAAAATACTATGGTCACGCCTTAAAGGCATTAAACGAGATGGCGCTCAGCTCCACACACACACACACAAGCACACACACAAATGCACACAGATATACACTCAGAAGAGCAATAGATTCCAGCTTGCAAGTTCTTTGCTGCATCGGCATCAGCATCAGCTTCCTCATGAACAGCAACCAGCCTCTGCCTCATCATGTTGCAAGCCAGTTTTGTTTGCAACAGGAATTGTTATTTCCACATATGGGCGCGCAAAAAAAAAAAAGCAACCACAACAACAACAACAACATTTCCTCGCTTCCTGCCTCAACCTCGGCCTCAACTTGGCCCTCGCAAATGCAACGTCATCTCAAGCGGCGCGCGGCAATCAAGTAATGTGGTCTGAGTTCTTTAGGTCCGAGGCCAGGGCCACGGTAAGAGTCAAAGTCAGATCCAGGGACAGGGCCAGGGACAGGGCCAGAGCTTGGGCAGCTCTTAATGCTTACTTGAGGCGTTGTGGACCACCAAACAAGCAACTGACTTCAGACTTCAGACTGCGAACTGCGAACGAGAAGAGACTGCGAGGTGTTTCAAATGCGCTTTTTAACTGCATTGTAGTTGATTCTGATATTCATACGTGCGCTGTCGCTGCTGCAGATGACCCCCTTCCTTTTCCCCTTCCTTCTTTCCTTCCACAAGAGGGGGCTTTTTAGCAACAACAACATGACTAATATGATGCTTACAACAAACTGAAGATTTTATACTCTATCATTGTTGTACTTAATAAACTTGATTTTACAAGTAAATAAGAAGAAAGAAATTCATATGATGTCTTTTTCTTTTTTGTGAGAAATTTACCTTTAAAAGATACTCTTAAATTTACATTATGAAAAGAAAACAGTATTTATAAACAATACACTAGAATTGTTGATGATAATTCCTTTTTAATACAACTGACCTAAATTCTTCCGAGTCACAATAATCGATTTACAAATAATAATTCTCATAATAATTTTATGATTTTAAACAACAAAAACAACTATTAAAAATTTAAATACCACTTTATTCCATTTGATAAATCATTTCGTTTAATTCAATCAATTTTAAATTCCCTCAAATCTCTCAGTATAGTTAATATTAAGTAGCCTACTAACCAGGCATTAAAACCGAAACTATTATCGGTTTCAGTTACGGTTTCGCTAATACTCGAATTAAGGTTTTCGGTTATCGGTATTGCAAAATCTTGGAGTATCGGTTTCGTTACGGTTATGGGTTTTTTGTAAGTTTCGATTACGTTATTCATTGTTTTAGATGAAAAATGGCTTAATAGCTTATTAGCCTGGAAAATAATGTTATCTGGCTATGTCGATTTTATTATAATTTGATCTCATATAAATTTGGTTGGAAAATTTCGATTATATTGATTTTACTGATTTTTAATAACTTCGAACTGCCATAACTTTGTCAAAACTCAATTAATTCCCATGCGCCATGTAAATTTGAGCATTATTTTACCTCTAAATTCGTTCTGCATTTATATTTTTTTTCATTTTAAAAATTTGAAATTTTTCGAAAAAACAAAAAAGACAAAGGGGTAACACTGCAAATTTTCAAAAAAATTCGATTTTCAAAAATTTTTCAAAATAAACAAAACTTAAATGCAGAACGAATTTAGAGGTAAAATCATGCCCAAATTAACTTTGCGCATGGAAATTAACTGAGATTTGTCAAAGTTATGGCAGTTCAAAGATATCAAAGTTGCTCAGTAGCTGCGACGGCCAGAACCGAAATTCACCCTATAAATGAATCGGTTACTAAACGGTTATTTCGGTTTAAAGAGTTTCAGTTTATGGTTTTGTTCGGTTACGGTTTCAGTTACGGTTACAAATTTCAATCGGTTTTTATCGGTTAAAGGTTACGGTTTCGGTTAAGGTTTTAATCCCTGCTACTAAATTTGATTTGATAACTTTGTAATAGTTTAAATTAGAGCACTTTACTAAAATTTAAGTTAATATTAATTCCAAACGAGATTAACTTTAATATCGACTTCACACAATACTGAGTTGTGATCAAATAAAACAATGCAATCCTGTAGATATTGTGAAATAGTAAATTGAAATCAATTGTTGTCTCTTTTATAAGACGAATGTAGAGCATTGTTAATGTGATTTTTTCGCAAATGATTTAAGAAAAATCAACCATAAATAAAGCTTTACTCTATTTTTTTTTATATTAACTAAGCTGCGATGTTCCCAGCTTAAAAATGATACTCTAAAAATATAGTGTGAAAATTATTAGAATACTATAAAAATTCATCGAGTACATATTCAGATCAGAAATTTCTTATGCGCTTTAAAGAGCACAAAAATCACAAAGTGTAAACAAAGTTTTAATACAATTACATACGATCAACATAGTTAATATGATTTGTGGTAGAGTATACTTAAGTACAACAATGTGCAGCCATATAATTAGTGTATTTTGCATGCAAATGCTGATTGCATTTGCTTCTATGGATAAAAAGCGCAATTTCCCTTGGGTCGATTGTCGGTCGGCTACTGTAATTGCCACTTGCATTAATTACGTTAAACACAAGTCTCAATATTTAAACAAGCGGTCACTGCCGAAATGTAAAGAAAAAAGAATCACATACCATACCGAAGCATAACATACTCGTAACATAAAAATGCAGTCTAAATGCCACTGAACCGTTTGTTTGCGCACGGCCAACACGGAGTGGAAGTCAAAGGGAAAATGCCGCTGCCGTTGAAGCTGAAGCTGAATCTGAAGTTGCCCCAACCTCAGACCCGCCGTCGTGGCCTTTGACTGGGGCTCATCAAAGTGGCCGCAGCATCGATGCTAGTGTAATTATCACACATCGGTCAAAATGAACGCCGGCCACGCGCAACTCTGGGCCAACTAACTCAATTAAGACAGACACTGGCCACAAATATTTGTATGCGGCATTCAGTCGAAAAAGTATCTAAACAAAGTTCTCAAGAGATGTAAATGTGCCGCCGTTGCGACCGCACAGTGAAGCGTGTGAGTAGCTGGATCATGGGTCAATATTGATATAGCCCGGAAGCAAAGCCTGAGAATACCCTACACGTGATCGGTTGGAGCTCGACTCCGTGTCTAGTATTAGCCTGACTTGAGCCGCTTTACACCGCCGAAAAACGGCTAAGTATGAATGATTTAATGTTCTGGCTGAATATTCGCACAAAATATACCCTGTAATTTAAGCCCTACTCTGAGTTATACACACTTCTACATCACAATTTCAAATTCTTAAGAGCTTTAAGCCAAGAGGATATTTGATGTAGAAAAATACCATGTAATATAATAGGTCCGCTTTTGGAAAAGTTCTTAATAAAGTTTGAACTTAGTTGGAAATTTTGTTGTAGAAATTAGTAACAAATTGTTTTAGTGTTTAAACTTTGGCTTCCAGTATTTTATTTTATGTCATAGAATAACTCAATTGCACGAAACACAGCTAAGCTTTACAAAAATCTTCTTGGATGAAGTACACTTTTAAAACGAGAGGACTTTAAATTGTAATAGCAAGCTCTCAAAATGTTTTAACCGAACACATTTAACTGATTTAGTAAAATTTTTTAATTAATTCATTATAAATTAATATTAAGAAATGTATATATCAATGAACATTTAAAAATCAATTCTGGATTGTAATCATAACAACCACATTAACATGTAGATAACACATGTATTGCTAGGAAGTTGAAGTAACTTATCAAATTTGGTCGCTTATACACTTACATATGTAATTCTAAATAATACAGGGTATGACAACCTCAAAGTTTAACATTTCAATTTGAGCATCACTTTAATTAGCATTCGGTTGTTCATTGTTTTCCACTTTTTGTTGTGCTTTCCATTTGCAGCAAGCGTTTGATTTGTTGTCGTTGTTTCTCTCATTTAGTTGTTAGCTTTTTTTTTGTAAGTTTTTAGTATTTAGGTTTCTCGCTTTTAGCTGGCATTGTGGAGCGTTTGATTAGCGTGGCCGAGAGCTTGCTACCAATCTTGACCTGAAAGCCGAAAGCGAATTTTCTTTGCTTGCTCTTTGACTGCGACTTTTGCTGCTGTTGCTACAAATGCTACTAAAGTTGTTATTGTTGCTGCTGTTGTGGCAACAACTCTTTGACTGCCCTCTATGTGGGTGGCCTTAAACGGCTTAGTTCGATTTGCTACTTTTGTCGACAATCCGCCTTTTGTTTGGGCCAACTTTGTTGTTTGTCGGCCCTGCTGCTGCTGATTACTGTGAAATTGGCAATGTTTAATGGTCGCTTGTGTCTTTAGGTTTAAGTCTAACTACTTTTTTGATGAGTTTTCTTTAGTTTTTTTCGGTCACAAAACATTTAAGCACAAGACTTTCTCTCCCCGACAGTTGCTGAGCATTTGTAAGAAGGCAAAAAATGCACATACATTTAGAAAAAAGTGAAACGCAACGCTTAAGATCTCTAAACTAACTTTTTATACAATAATAATTGCAATCCAGAAATGACATTGTATACATTCAAAATAATTAATTGAAGTCTGATATCGTAAATCATAAAATTAATAATCCAGCTTTCCGAACATCCAAAAATATCATTTATACTACTAGTATGATGAATCCATTAGATCCGAAAGCACACTTAGTTGAAACATGATAAAATAGCCCTGCACAAGCGAATAAATTTTTAATTACAATCAAAGTTAATAATTTTGTAATATTAGAGGTAATTTTCGACATGCTACCAAACGTCAGTCGATCAGTTGAAGGTGGAACGTTTATCTGGCACAGAAATCACATCAACATCAACATCAAGTGGAAGTGACAGCCATGTGTCAATGCTGCGTGGGTCGAGCTCTGTGGCAAGGTGACGGCGTGGCATATGCAAATTGTGAGGCAGCTGCTCCCACGAATACGAAAACTGTGGAAACTGGCGGGAAAATCAAAAATGGAAGCTGTGACTCTGCGAGCTGTGGCTGGCTGCTGTTGAAAGCTTGCTAATTGACAATTAGAGTCAAGTCAACTCAAACCAAGTCAAGTCAAGTCAAGTCGAGTTTGTGGCCATGGAGTATTGCCCCAAAGGCATATGGTTATAACAAATATTTCGATGTGGGCGTGGGTCGTTGCTTTGGAGAATGCGCTGCATAATTTTGCGTTTAAGATAAAAATTGAAGTGGAAATCGTTTAGAGCGATTACTCAGGCGATAAGCGTAGCTACGAAAAAAGCAGCTAAATTATGGAAAATTGAACCAGGCGGTGCTGCATTTCCTCCAGTATCAATAACAGTATCAGTTGATGATACAGCTGGCAGCCACTGTGTTTTGTGCCGCAGCTGCCCCGGTTACTCAGAGCGATAAATCAATGAAATCGTCGCCATTTGGCTATCGCATTTGAATATTAATGAACCCTTTCCTCCACTTTCACCGCAGGAACAAGGGGCCACAATTTATCAGCGTGTGAATGAAGCCACACACGTTCACACACACACACAAACACACGATCAAGCGAAGCGGACGTTGCCTCAGACGGAGGCACAGGTGGAAGGTGTAAATTGACTTTCCTTTCCAAAGGATTCTTACAAAATTGGCTTTGCTCAAGGACTTTGCCGGTATAATTAACACCGCAGGTTTTCCCACGCAGCGTGCATACACAGTCAATCTGTATCTCAATGCGTGTGTGTATCTAATAGATACACTAATAGCCGCAAAGAAGAAAGAAATAAGAAATTAGAATTATAAAAAATATAAAATAAAAGGCGCTGGGGCAATACAGAAGCGCTAAACTGGGAAATCAAACGCGCCGCTTTATTTGGTCGCCGCGGCGAAACTCAATCACAAACCCAATGCTCAAATATTTGTGTGATTAGTCCTTATCAACAACAGCAGCAGCAGCAGAAGCAGCAGCAACCGCTGACCGCCAGGTAGTCCACTCTGCCCGGGATCCGGGACCCACTGCGGCTAAAGTCGAGCGCTGCCTCCGTCTCTAACTCTGACTCTACCGCCGACCGGCTGCCTGCGATGCGACGGCGATTCCTTTTTCATTTAGCATCCTGCAGCGACGGCAATTGGTTTCGAATTTCGATTTCGATTCTTAAGAGCGTTTAGCTAATAGACCCTTTGGCCCATTGTTTTCAGACGCCTTGACGCCTTTTGTGCTGCCCGTGGTCGCTCTGTTGGACTGCTTTCGGGCCATTGTTCTGTATTGGGTGTTGGAGTAAATGCGCATTTGTTTCAATTAAAAGGATTATGAGCAGCTTGTCGGGCCTGTAAGTGTTAGCAATGTGTTTAAGCCAAACAAAATGTGTCGACAATTGAACAATAAATTGAAGACGAAGGCATAACACATTTTAGCTGATTCAAAGTTGTATAAATAAATGACTGGACATCGAAAACTGCAATGTAAAAGTTGAATAAACTAAATAAAAAATAGCATACAGTTAGTCCCACAAATGTTTTTGATAAAATACACAATTTTCACATATGTTTGTTTTTTATACAAAATAAAATTATTTGACCAAAACAATTACAATAACAAAAGGATGTCACATTCCTAGCCGTCGGAAAAATTACTTAAATTGTCATTTAGAGATACTCGAGTAGTTAACATAATTATAATTATTTAGGCATTGCCATAAGCATTGCCTTCTAATTATTAAAAATCTTATTTTGTTTGTCTATTTCGAATTTCCTTGACTTTTCGCAATCCTTGCCACATATGTTGGTACAATTAAAATTTTTGTATACCTCAGACTTAACCCTCATTGGATTCTGTTTTTAACTTAAAGTTAATGTTAATTTAATTGTTAATTTTAAATTGAATTCTTAGTTTCATTTTGCACACTTAATTTACGATTTTCTGATTTTAGCCGTTGTATAAATAAATAAATAATTAATAAGCTAAGTCAAATAATTATTATTGACTTTGATTGGATATAAACTCACTAATATTTTAATTTAATTTAATTTTCAAAATGTATTTCAAAATTGAAGTGCCCTCTTCTTATTATTTCACTGTGAGAGTTATTGCCTATTTACGTTGTGTGGAATATTCAAATTAATTAAACGTTTTTCTTGCAACAAATTAAATGCAAACGTTTGACAATTAAGCACGGCAGTGTTTGGGGAGGTGGAGGGGACATGGCAGATAGTCTATGTATATGCGTCGTTAAAAACACTGGCGAGGGAGCTGAGGCTGAGAGAGGGAGACAAGGGAGGAAGTCTCTGTCGCGTCGCTGCCGAAGTTGTGAAAACTTTGCAGAGGCTCAGATACTAAATACAGTCTCGTTACAAACTGAGGAGCGTCGTTGTTTGTTGTTGTTGTTGTTTTTTCTCCCACTCACGCTTAGCGTTTTGGCGCTATTGCTAGCTCGCTCGAACGCGTGGCGCATGATGAACGCCATAATTACCGTTACGTATACGCCACCATTGCTATTTTTTGTTGGCATCGCTTTTCGACCAGCCGATTGGCTGGCTAACGAGAGAGAGCACACAGTTGTCGTCGGCTCGCTCTAACGCACGCGGTCAATGATAAACTGGTTGTCTGAGAGAGCGCAGAGAGTGCAGAGAGCGCTTGTTGTGCAGTTATGATTTGATTGCCGGAGTTTAACCACCGACAAACGAGACACGACGACGAGAGAGCAAACGATGTTAAAGAGACGGCGTGCACACACACACACACACACACACAGACATACTGAGGCACATACTGGCTGTTGTGAGCATCGCGGAGAGCGGCGAGGGCAGCAAAAGAACTGAAGAAATATCGACGTGTCTAGTTAGCAAACCAATCTTCAATCTAGTTTCGAACAGTTGACTGTGAAACGTCGAGTTGAGAGGTCCTCCTATTGGATCAGCGTCGTTGTCGTTCATCGTTCATCGTTTATCGCTGCGCGTTGCACGTTGCACGTCACTGATTGAAATTTGTGTATATATATACAACACATACATATATAAGCACTTACTTACGAGTATTAACAAGACGCAGACATCAAGTGTACAACAAAAATCTACAAACTTCAAGTGCAAAGTTTCTTGACATTGGCATCTAAAAGGCCAACAAATCAGCGCTGATCGATTAGTGCTTTGAGTGAAAGCCAACTGAGAAGTTGCCATCTCTAACAACATCTCTTAGTGTGTGTGTGTGTGATTAGTCCAGTTTTTTGAAGCCAGTGCTTAAATGCTCTGTCCGCCCACAATGAGACCGGCCAGCCCTGCCGAATCCGAGATTTCAGTCGGTGGCGCTCCCAGCCCTTTGCCGACGCAGCACCATCAGCTGCATCATCCGCGCGCCAGCACCATCGATCTTCTCCAGCAACAGCAGCTGCTGATGCAGCAACATGCTGCTGCTGCCGCCGCCGCCGCTGCCGCTGGCCTGACACGCAGCGCCGTCGGTACGCTGCCGGAGGATTATTTTCAACCACTGAAGCGACTGCGCATGTCCTCCTCCTCATCGGAGCCGCGGGAACAAACGCCCAGTCCACCGGCACCACAGACCAACACTACCAAGTCAGCCATTGAGGGCGTCAAGAGTTTCTCCATTGCAGACATTCTTGGACACTCGGAGAAGCAGCGTTGCGCCTCCAATTCGCCACCTCCGGCCTCCACACTGCTGGCACCACCCGCTGCCCGCCCAGTCGCTGGTCTGCTCCAACCACGTACTGAGCCCCTGGACATGCATCCTGCAGCGGCTGCCATGTTGCTGCCCGGTGCACAGATTGTGCGTCCATGGGATCATCTTCTAGGCCCAATGCCCGTCCGACCCTTCATTCCCTCGGCTCTTCTGCATTATGAACAACGCCTGGCCCTGGACTATCATCGTCAGCTGCAGGAGCACTTCAATGCCCAGGCCCAGTTGCTGCGCCACATGGGCATGGACATTATTCCCTCCGAGAGTGGCTCGGATCGTTCCAGCTCCGCTGCCAGCGATTGCTGCTCCCCGGAGATTGCAAGGGATTCAGCTGCTGCCGCTGCCGCCGCTGGCGCAGCAGCTCGCCGCAGTCACAGCCCTCAGTCATCGTCCCAGGCAGCTTCAGACCGAGAGCGGCATGCCTCTAGCGGATCGGGCAATGCCTCGAGTCCCTCCCAGGCAGCGGGCAATGCGAACAATGCTGCTGCCGTTGCCGCTGCTGAAGCAAAGGCCAAAGCCAATGGCACACCGCTGGACGCACTCTTCCAGATGACCACCAAGGACTTTGACGAGTCACAAGGTAAATTCCCATTCCAATTCCAATTACTTTTCTCTTTCCCCGACCCATGACAATTCAGCAGTTGTAGTGCTCATAAATTGCACAAATTACGAGCTCGACTTTTTATCAGCAATCGATCGATCGATTAGCATATAAATGTTCCATTGACAAATGTCTCAATATTTGGCATTGTTCTCGAAATTGAAATTGAAATGAATTGGATTGAATGAATGAATGAATGCTGAATGTTGAATGTTTTGGGGCCTTTAATTCGAATACGAGTAACAGCAACCCATTAATTTTCAAGCAATTTTTGTTTTGTGAATACAAATTCGAAAACGAACATTTGCCTAATTGAAATGAACGATCATCAGTTTATCCCATACCCATTTCCGTTTCTAACTAATTTTTAGCTTTTGTCTTTCAATTAATTGTCGGCATGTGCCAAATATCGAAAACCAAAACAAATTACAGCTAAATGAATAAATAATATATTTAAAATATATTTATAAATAGAACAGTTTGTGGTTTGTGTTATAGAATGGTTATATCGTTGAAATAAGAGATTAGAACAGGAAAAACAAATTGGAAATAGCTATAGATAGACTACTCTTTTATATCTGAGACATAAGAATAAGTGTATCAATTAACTGAAAGTATGGAAATTAAATTTTGAATTCTACAATGTCTTTAGTTTGAGAGTATTTATTATTTTTTCCTTTAATATATAATATATCTATTAATATATTTGTCTAAGATATCTTCTAAATGAGTATACATATATTTTAACTGAGGTCATGAAAGTATTAATGCAATTGTATATTTACTTTATTTAACGATACTTTCCTACTTAATAACTTTAATTTTCCATATCATTGACAATACACCCGCATCTGTCACACTCTCAGTCACAGTTCATGTTTACACTCATTTGCAGCATTAAGTGGGCGTTTTAGTGTCAGACAACTCCAATTCCCCCTCCCCCTCCCTCTATTCGTAACTTAAACATTTTGTGTTTTCATGGTAATTATTGTTTAATAGCCACAACTACAACTATAGCTATAGCTATAGCTATAGCTATAGCTATAACTATGGCTATATCCATATATCTTCAATATGCGCCTTGTCTATACTCGTATTTTGTGCATTCGTGTCGATTCTGCAACGATTAGCAACAATTAGCCAGCGGCCAACTTAGCTCATGTTCATTACCTAATAGAGTTTTTTTGTTGTTGTATTTTTCTGTTGTTTTATTTTTTTTATTTGTGCACAATTAACATGCCGTTTCCATTTGGTTAAATTACTGTTGTTGCCGCTGCACAAAACTAATAAATGACATGCCCACAACCGCAGCTGATAGTCATAAGCATATTAGACGCACTGTACTCATAGCCAGATATGAGTACGGGTACTCATATTCATTTCGGTATTTATCGAATTTTGTACAGCCATAGACGATGTATTTACGACTTTTGGCTGTCGATGGGGTTCACAGCGTTCATCGTTTGTCAATCAACAACCAGAAGTTGGCCCGATAAACTTGTATTATGTCCGAATACTTTGGCAGACACTGTATACATAAGTAGTATATTTTAAAGCACATTAATATTATTGACACGCATTTGATAGGAAATTTATCTAAATCTTATCAGAATGCATATCTAGCTCCCAAATAATTCATATCAAATTTAAAACAATTTTTTTAAATTACCTACATATATTTATTAAACAATTTTATTGTTTTCAAATATTAGGAAAAACTTTAGACAATTGGGAAAATAAAATGTGTTTTATAGCTCGTTTTATTGGCTCTTGATCATTATCAGACAATCAGAGTTTAGGTTTTTAGGCTAAGTTATTCAACTTTCTATGAGCATGCCATGCCACCATGTCAGACACGCTGTCTGGCTCAGTTGCCAGTTCTTGGTATTGCCACAAATTAATACGTAAGAACGTTAACTGTCGCAGGAGGTAACTCGTACTTGGAAAGCAATCGCAGTCGAGGCGAACTCAAATTTCAAGACATATTTTACCATATTGTTGGGAGTGCATGAAGTGAAAGGTTTCTTAGTACACAGACGGTTGACAAATGCAGCCAAAACAAACCACCCCTTAAATGCTTATAAAAATAATGAGGGAAAACATGTATGTATAGATGTAAGTGGACACCTGAGACCCTGAGGACAAGACCAAGTGCCCAAGTGGCCAGCACATTCGCTCTCTCTCTCTCTATCTCTCTTTCTCATTCTCCCAGTTAGGTAGATAAGTCACAGAAATTACTTAATGAGTCTCCGATAAAAAAGAAACATTTACAAAAAAATGTATATCATCTATATACTTATGTATGTATTGTAGTTGGGGGCACACTCGCTCAAGTGCCTAATGGGTTTTGGGTTACAAAACGTGCTCGAGATAACAACAAATAGGCAAATTAATGCGTTTTGCATTTCAAATATACTAATTTAGTCGTGGCTGAAAGCGTTTAATTAGTATTTAATGCCGGGCTAGTTTGTTTGACAAGCAATTGGAATGGGTGTGAAATGCTCCAATACAACCGGTTCCAATACATACAAATATATTCATATATTGTGTATCTATGCATATTTATGATTAGTAGCAGTATCATCTCATACTTTGAAGGCGACCATAAATAAGCTTTGAATTGATCAGATTGTTACTCTCACTTCCTCTCTCAGTCTTTCTTTCTCTCTTCGTTCAGGATGTTATGCAACCGAATAATTGCAAATTGCAATTAAGCCGCTTGTTAATTAAGCAACATTTATGACTGATTTGTGGGTGTCAATAACAATTATAAATCAAATGGTAAACAAGACAAATGCACTTAGCCAAAGTCCGAGAGCCAAGTCAATGACGCCCCCAACTCGCAGTTGGGCAATTAATCAAGAGTTAATTATATGGAGAATTATAAGAAAAGCGCTTGCAATTAAATCATTTAAGTTTATAAATCACAGCGATTTAATTAACACTCAGCTTAGGCAATTACAAAGTATTTCTAATGCGACTTACAAATTCGCTTGTTAACACTCGTGTTCGATCTAACCGGTTTGACTTGCAAGCTAACTTGGCTCTAATCTCTGCTTCTTTCTTTCTCTTTGTCTGTTGCAGATAAGTCGCACTTGGACATATTCTCGAACCGGCCGCAGCCCAAGAAGAAGCGCAAATCACGCACTGCATTTACCAACCATCAGATCTTTGAGCTGGAGAAACGCTTTCTCTATCAGAAGTATCTGTCGCCCGCGGATCGTGATGAGATCGCTGCCTCGCTGGGACTGTCGAATGCCCAGGTGATCACCTGGTTCCAGAATCGTCGGGCCAAACAGAAGCGAGACATCGAGGAGCTCAAAAAGGACTTTGATAGCGTCAAGGTCTTCTCGGCCCACAAATCATTCCTCGAGAATGTCAACGATCTGAGCATCCTCAAGAAGAAGCCCATGCACGAGGCAGATATGGTTGGCCTGGCTGCAGCTGCTGCCGCTGCCGGAATGGTAGGCGTCCCCGTTCCCGTGTCCGCTGCCCAGGCACAGGCAGCTGCCCAAGCCCTGGGAGCGCCACCCAAATGAGTGGGAGGTGGGATGCGTACAGCGCATATGCAACCTGATGAATGGTACAGAAAGGGAACAAAGTATTGAGGACGACATTATCATCAAACGACTGCGAGACGAGTTGTGAATTTTGTTTAATTTTGGAGCCACAGTGCAAGGAGAAGGGAATGGGAGCTAGAGCGATCCCCTCTACTCCGGGTACCCCCTCAGCACTTGTAGCAACTGGAAGAGAGATATGAGAGAGAGAGAGAGAGATTAAAGATAGAGAGACTCCGCAGTGAGACTCTTCTGATTTTATTTGACACGGATGTGACAATCTAATTAATGTGGCAAAGGCACAAGCATACAAAATGCAAGCCAAGCGGAAACCAAACTAGGACTATGGCCAAGGACGGCGCATGCAACAACATGCATCTGGTCTGAGAAACTTGGGAATTTCTATTATGGCCAAATCATGCAAGAGGCAACAACAAAACCCACCAGCATCTACACAATTGACAAGCAAAGAATTTCAATCCAATCGGCTCTTTTCAGAGCCACCAAAAGTGTCAGCAAAGAGTTTGAAAACTTTTCAAGCAATTATTTCAAATATTGCAATAATTATAATAACAATAACAAATACAGAATTAAAACATTGCTCAAAAAACTGTTTTGGATTTAATTGTTGAATAAAAATTAGCTTGTTATCAAAAAATTGTTTACAAATGAATGTTTTCATTAATCGACTTATATAAATTTAAAACAGACAGAATTTAATTCAAGTCTAAATCTCTAAGATGATTGGCAAATTGTGACATGTATTAAGTCAAGAGATTCGATTCGACTGTGAATACCTATTGATTAAAAACAACGTCATCCACTGGACTGAGTCTTATTGCCTTTATTATACACTTTTTAACCCATTTTATGGTTGAAACAAATATTCAAATTCTTGCCAATAAATTTGAGCATATTTAAGCAAAACAACGCAGAAGTCGCGGGTCATTTTAGAATCGAGTTAAAAGAGATTCCATTTCTCTACCCAATCCACATTTCACTCCGTAACTCTTGGAATCGTTTGCATTTCAGTTCGAATTTGAATTTAAATTCTGAATCAACTTTGTAGCGTATATTTTAGACGCTGATTCGGGTTCAGGCCCGAGAAGCTCTTAAAATAAAAGAAATCTTTTTTAATTTTTATTAATGATTATTTACAACCGTTATTCAAAATTTAAACTAATTAATTATTAATTTAATCACTTGGCAAAAACAAAGAGTGAAAAAAAACGAGTTGACCACAGACCAAAAAATAAACCGCTTGAAGTGTTTAAAGCCGAGCGCGTTTTGCAGCTCGCAACCAGCTGAACGCCGTCAATTTGCATATGAAATTTACTTAAATTATTTCAATATTTATTAATTTTTAAGCAACCAATATACCCTGTAATACATTATTGACAAGACCATTTTCGGCAAGAATTTATTAAAATCAATTGGACTTTACTTGAACTAAATCGAAACTTATTAAATTGATTATACCCTGTAACAATTATTGGCAGCTTTTAAGGGTATTCAAAAAAAATAAGTTTATTAAATTTTAATTTTACTTTTTCTAACATTCGTTGCTTATACACATGCATATCTAAGTTAAGGGCGGACAAAATTTAAGGATCATCAATAAATAAATACAAAAAATTACATAAATTATTTCAATATTTGGAATATGTTTAAGACTATATAAATATTTTTTACAGGGCACAATAAAGGTGCTCATTTATATTTCTGTTTAATATACATACAATTAGCTATATACATATATTTATCTGTTAGGGATCGATAGAAATTGAACTAGAAATGTATACAGAGTATTTGACAGTCGCTTATTATACCTATTCATACTGTTATTCGTTTTCAAATATTTCCAAGTGAAATGGACGGACGGAGATTGCGCTGGCTACCGTTTGCGGCCAAGATCAAAGGCTTTGGACGCCGCCACCGGCGCGCATATTTTTCACTCTCAACTCAAGCTCTTCCACTTTGACTCTGACTTCGACTTCGACTATGAGTTGAAGTCTGTCTGTGACCTGCACCTGAGCACTTTCCGAAACTGAAGCGCGCCATCAATCGTCGCTTTTGGCCTGGCCAACAAACACTCCAAACCGTCCGCCGATCGTTTGTTAATAATTTGAATAATCAAGCTATCAATTCCGCTGCTAATGATGCCGACCGATTGAAGTAGCTGAAGTATCTGGTGATGAGGCAGGCGAAGAAGAAGAAGAAGATGATGAATAAGAAGCAATAGAGCTGACTAAAGATCGGTTTTGCTTTTGGATCTCTTTAATTTGGCGCTTATCGATTCGATTGTCTCTCACAGTTCGTAAACTAGGCGGAAAACCCTATTGCATATGCATGAGATCGGACTTGAAATTGGACTCGGAGTCGACAAGAGCTAACTTTTAGTTAAAAGCAATTTATTTTCATTTTCAAATGTGTGACAATGCGACGCATGCCCCAAGATAAAGAAACTCTTTTAATTCAACTCTCTGTCCCACTCTCTGTTCGACTCGGTGAGTCGAGAGCTGGGCGTGATTAATGCGTTTTGAAAGTGATGGGCGAAAGTTGCACTGGAAGCCGTTTAATTGAAATCAAGCCATTGGCTCTTAATGTAGCCAAACAGAGACAGCGATACAGCCAGAGGTACTACTGTTAGATGTTAGAGTGAGTGAGTCAAATTTATCTGGATTGACGAAGGGGGAAAGAAGGTGGAAGATAGTAAGGGGGAACACAAATTACCGGCCATTACCGGTAGCATTTAGTTTTAGTAGCTGAGAAATTTGCCGCGCAAATTGAGGCTGGAACCGTAGCTCTAATTATGGGAAAATCTCTTAGCACTTCCGTGAAAACAAATAGAAAACCAGATATAAGCAGTCAAGTTCCAACTTTACATGGGTATTATTATATTATTCAACTAGTAGAAATGCTCAAATGTCGAAACTCATTAATCGAGTCAACTAAAAATGACTAATGGGCTCAGTTGAAGCTCCCTCTCTGTCACTCTTTACCATTTCTATCTCTTTTGCTTTCAAAGTTAGTGTAATTCAGTGTTGCCGATTTAGCCTTTTCCTTTTGTTCATCCGGAAAACAACAAAATATAGGCAAAAATCTAAAGCAACCGAAAAACCGCGATTTTCGATTGGTTTCGATATCTGAGACACCCCTAATAATGTTATTTTTGTTTTATTTTATCATACTTATTATATTTATATTTTCTGATCGCTTTGATTTCTATTTTTATTTACTGATGAGACTTAGTCTAAAACCTGTAATATTGAAGATTTCAGATTGCTGGGGGAGAATTAAAGCGGAAGCAGCAATTGTCTTAACTGATGCGGATTGTCCTTATTTTGCTCCTTAATATCATTTAAATGTCTTTAATTTGTCTCTCTCCCTCTTTTTTCCTCCCTCTCTAGCATCTTTGGTCTTTTGCTTGTTAAAGACTTTTGCGTATTTCCTGCTCAGTCAGATTGTCAGCAATTATGCTGCATTTGCCTTCGTCAGAGGAGATCGCAGCTCACAAGATCAAGTGCTGCCCTTAGTCGACCTACATCATTCCTCAGTGCCAGTTCCAGTCGCAGCCATGTTGCACTCCCAGTTCCAGTTCCAGGTTAACTGGCGCCGTTGCCAAAAGAAAAGTTGCGCCCGCGGCGCTTACAGACAACTTTGCCCAGTGCTGATTATGATAAATGTAAACAATTCAGCTTGGCACACAAATGCAATCAAAGGACTGCAATTACAACTTTGTTGTGAGAGCAAACCAGTTAAGAGAGCAACTGAGAGATAGAGAGAGAGAGAGAGAAGAGAGAAAGAGAGGGAGAAAGAGCGACTGGAAGTTGCCCCCCAAAGCGACGATCAGCGCATCTGAAACACTGAGAATGCCTTTGCTTCTGTCTGTGTTTGAGAACAAGTCTCTCTGCCTTAGTGTGTTTGTGTTTGTGTTTGTGTGTGCGATAGAGATATAAAAGCTAAATTGGTAACTCATACTTAATTTGGTGGCGGTACCTTTGAACATGCTTCCAATTAGCTTACAGCCGACACCTCGGGCCTCTTTCATACCAAAAATGCCGCTCGCGGACTTTTACTGCCTCTGCATTTGTAGTTGTAAATGTATCTGTATCTGTGTTTGTTTGTGTGAGGCCAAAAGGATAATATGCACCAAAAATGGAAATGGAAATGATGCGGCAGAAAATGGCAAGCTAAGCGTACTGAAAGCAATTTGTTTCATTCATTTCATTCATCGAGATGATTCAACTGATGATGCGGCGCATTTCTATGCCACAATCAAAAACCGCAGCATAATTTTTTGAATTTATGAATGAAATCTTTTGATTCGTTACGATCCAATCCATACTGTTAATAAAGTTGTAAATTATGAAAGGCAAACAAATAACTTTAGAACAATTTTATGATTCCCTATAAGAATTTGGAAAAATAATACCAAAATTGCGGTAAAAATCAGCAACACAAAATTGGGAACTAAAAATTAGAAAAATTTTAATAAAAATTTCAATGAGAGAAAATAATTTTATTAAAAACATTTTAATTTCGGTTTTTCCACTTATCCTGCAAATATTTCAAGAAGTACTGGAAAGGAAATAACAAATGTAGTATATGAAAGAAATTTCAATCAGATTAATGAACATAATTTATCTACATTTTACATACTGAATTTTGTTTTTTCAATGTACTTAGAATGATTTTCTTGTTTAAGTTTCTTGGTTTGTGTTCAATTTTTTTGAATTCTTTTTTCTGTTTCTTTAAATTTTATTCCTATTTATTTGCTCCTTTTTTGTAACTCTGAAAAATATATTCGAAGTAACGAGCTATACGCTTTAATAATATCAAAAAGTTTTACCTTCTATCCAGCAGCTGATTTAAATATATTTAAGAAGCAGTGCCTTAATTTTATTAAACTTTAACCTGGTAGCAGCTATGTGAGTACAATCACATGAAGATCACACAGCAAAAGCCGACAGATCAGAATCCATATCGAGTCGCATCTTCCCATCTCTTCCCAGCTACCATCCAATTAGCTACTGCGCGTGCAGAACACACACGTTGAGATCCCTCCGGGGCTTTATCTATATGCATATATAAAATATATATATATGGTATGTATATATGTGTATTGTGGAATTCGCTTGACGCGACGGCAGTGAGGTCCATTCCAAAGTCGTTATGGCCACTTAATTCGTTTGATGCCAATGAATTGACGTTGACGCCATACCGCTACATCATCGATAAGAAGAAAGACCCTAACATATATTGAAATTTGTGAAAATCAAAAGTTTCACAGCTCCAACTACAAAAGTGTTAATGTCTGTCACTTAAAAAGCCCTCAACCACCAGATCCAGCAGTGAACCACCAGTAATCTACACACGCACACACACACACCGCAGACATTAAGCTTCATCAGAGATTCAACTTCAATTTGCATACAAATTAAAGACAAGCACTCAGAAATGCTTTTTCGATCGTTCGGTCTTCGGTTTTCGTTTTTCGGTGATCAGTTTTCAGTTTTAAATTCTTTGCTCGACCACAAGAAAGAGATCCACCTCAAATGCTCCCAAAGGGCAAACAGCTACCGATTTTGTTATTGATAATATTTTGATTTATCACAATGATATACAAATTGCCATTTGGCCCAGACAAACCGCCGCTTGCCCTCAAGGGTCGACACCACTTTTCTGTATCTTCTTCTGGATAAACGATCATTATTCGAATGTGGTAAAATCTACTTCTAAATTGTTGATACATTGTTGTCATTTCATATTATTTAATTTAATTCTTGCGGCTTTCTGCTCTCCTTGAGGCTGAAGATATCATTGCCAGAGCATCACGTTGGTCCCACGATCTCACCTGCAGACTGCAGTTAATATTCCTATAGATATGTTCTGCAGCCTGACACAAAATTAATTTAAACGCTTTCGGTTTGTGGTCAAAATCAACATAATGATTTGCCAGCTACAGGTGTAGTCATTTTGCATCTGAGTAACGCTTCTGCAGACTGTCCCGCTTTTTGTGACACTCATAAGCGCATTCGTCACAGATTTGGGCACAGCTGAAGCAGCAGCAGCAGCAGCAGGGTTGTCATTAATTGGCATGCATTTCAGCCAGGTTTTGGGCCGGTTTTTGGGATCGCTTGTGATGTTGAATGTTGACAACTACATGGCACAACTTCATCAACAGCCGCAAGCGCAAGCGCAGCCGGAGTCCAAGTCAAAGCCAAAGCCGTAGCTAAACAAAAGGCGACATTAATGCATTGACGGCAGCGGTGCCCGCCAAGGGGCGTGACAAATTTGGCAACAACGACAATGCCAATGACTTTATTACCAAGTGACACTCGTGCTCCCTATACTATACCATATACCATATACCATATACCGTATACCGTATACCCCTGTCCCTAACCATAACCATAACCATTCAACGAGTACCAAAGCCAATGATATTGTATACAAATACTTGGATGTGAAGAGCCTTCTCTTCCTCTCTCAGGAGTTGCCGATCTCTGGGGATTTGGGATTGCCAGCTGTATAACTCGTCTGTGGTGTGTTCTGTGTGTTTGTGTGTGTGACAATAAACACTTTAGCTATTTATGAGGTTTTAATGAACACTCGGTGTCGGCCATCTTGTGCTGACTAATGAAAAGGATACCGATACATTTGGCTTATGAATTTGCAGAATTAGAGGCGCGTCGAATGCTCGAATGAGTGTCGAGTGAGTGCCTTGTGAATCGACTGAATCGAGTGAGTGTTTGCTAGGGGCGCGCGCTAATTATGATTGACAGGGCGTGTCGCGTCTATTGAGGCGCCCAATTAAGTGGCATTCTGTAATTGATTTTGAATACGAGTACGAGTACGAGTATACTCACAATTCACATGAACACCATTGGAAAACAGCTGACAGGCGGACGCGTTGCTATGCGCCAAATTTCCTTAATTGAGCCAAAGAAACAAAAGCACAACAAACAACATTTAAGTCAGTCAAGTGCAGGCATTAATCAAGGAGCACGGCCATCTTCTAAGCGAAGAAACTAACGGTAAATGCCAGGCAACGGCATTGAAAGTTAACAAAAAAAAAACTAGGGGAAAGTAATTTGTAAGTACTTTCCTTAAATACCCTACACTCTATCCTTAAGGATTTAGATATAATGCAGCTTTCATAATAACCTCCGTCTGTCAGTCTGCCGGTATTAACAACAAGAGACACCAATCATGGTATGTAGGTTCCTGTATATCTTAAGCAGATCAAGTTTGTTTTAGAATTTGGACAATTTACAAGATACAGACTTCGGCCTACACAAAGCTAACTATTCTTGCGATATATGTTGAAAATATGAATGGGATCGGATAAAAAACACCAAATATAGTAAACAAAATGTCGAAATAGACAGAACTTGAATGAAGGAATTGCAGATCTGTAAAATATTGGCTTTGTGGATAGATTACACGAAATAATTTTTGTTTTAAAATTGCATTTTCTTTTTTTTTTAGCAGAATTAATAAAGGATTTTAGACTTTCCTACTAGTTATTAATGAAAAACATAAGTGATGACATAGCTAAGGTACGGCTAGCTAATAAGGGTATAACATGCATTATCGATTCCGGTTCAACAGTTGCATCATTTCACTTAACTGAAATCGTGTGGCGAGGGGGCGCATTGCAGTTGCAGTTAAATAGACATTTGCATGCAAAAGATATGTCGAAAAGAAAAACCAGGACAAACAACGAAACTGAAATTGAATAAAACACAAACACACACAAAAAAGGATAGAAGCAGATACATATGTATACATACACATACAAAAGCAAATGGTAAATGTGATTTACTGCAATCAATTTAAATGCAATGCAGAGAAGGGGGACAGGCGACAGCGAGAGGAGCGGGGAGTGCGACAGCGGCAGCTGACGTGCAGTAAGTCCAAAAAAAACAAAAAACAAACGGATGTGTGCCAATATGAAGCTAAGACTAATACTAACACATACATACATATGTACTTGCCCATAACCTCTAGTACGGCACAATGATGAGAGCTCACTGGTTACCACTCACCACTATAGCTTACCCGTTGAGTTACCTCAATGGTGAATTCACTGCTCGAACAAAACGATGCTGCATAACTATTGTTACAAAATTGCATTACCTATCGTTGGTGAATTCACTGCTTACTTTTGCATGCTAAAATCACCAACAACATTTTTCGACTGCTACCAGCAGTACTAGAGGGATAAAGCTAAGACATACTAATACTACCACACATATGTATACTTGCCCATAAGAATGAGAATGGGGCAATGAAACGATGCGTCGACGCAACAGCGACGTTGATGTCGACGTCAACGTCGTCGTCAAAGGGGACACCTTCCTAAAGCTGATTTTAAAGACGTTTTTGTTTTAGCAAATTGCCGCAGTCAGCGAATACATCAGCGGCGAAAATAGACGCTCACAAAGGCGAAAAAGCAAACGAGAAACGAAAAAAAAACAAAACGGTACAAGAAGAGTCTGAAAACTAGACATCATTATTGATGACAATTGAGTGCGCCAGCGAGCAGCTGGGCCAGTTGTACAGGGAGAGAGAATGAGAGAGTGGAGAGTGTGGAGTGTGGAGAATGGAGAGCGATAAAAGAGGACAGAAACTGCACTAGCAATTACGATAATTAACACAGTCAGCCGCGTGGAAAGGCGGCCTCACACCAAAAGAGATCGACTGAAAAGGCACGACAAAAAGAGAGACAGCAACAGAGAGAGAATAAAAAAATATACGGGAGAGCAAGAGAGCTGAGCAAACGCATGTCAAATTTTAAAAATTGATGACGTTCTCGCGTTGACAGCCTCGTGAACTGATGACTTTGTTGTTGTGAGAGAGCGAGGGGGGTTGCGAGAGCAGGGAGGAGTGTGCAGTGCTCTGATTGGCCCAATGTCTTGCGCACTCAAAGCACGCCTCTGTCGCGGCAGTTAAAGCGAGACAGCAATTCCAATTAGAAGCTGGACTGCGCAGCTGCAGCTGTGACGTCATCGAACTCGTTTTCGGCATCGCCGCGTCCGCTCCAAACCGGTTGCATGAGCGCCAAGTCACGCGAGAGACAGAGAGTGGGAGGCAATGAGCGAGCGAGAGACAGAAAGAGAGGGAGAGCAAAAGAGTCAAAGCCATTTTTCGACGAGAGCAGCAGCAAACAGAGTTGTTGTGTTGAACGTTAAACGTTGCACATTGAGCGCTACACGTTGTCGTTGTCGCTGTGTTGCTGTCGCTATCGTTGCCGCAGCTCGCGTTTTTGCCGACGCGTTTTTGGCCAACTCGAAACGTTAGTTTGAATGTGTGAATAAAAAAATGTGCATCAAGAAATAGTTAACTCAAAAATTGTTAATTGGACTTGAATAGAATTCCGAGTGAATTAAGACAAACGCCAAGCGACAACGAGCCAAAGATGCCACAACGCACGCCAAGTCCATTGGCCATGATTGCCTCACGTAGCTGCAGCAGTCCGGCCGTATCCGAGATCTCCGTGGGTTCGCCCAGTCCACCACCGATGGCCATGAGGCCACTCAATATCAAACGCCTGCGTTTGCTCCGCAGTCCGGCGACAATTCAAAGCGGTAGGAAGTGCAGTCAACCTACGCCGGGGGAGCGTATCAAGAGCTTTTCCATAGCTGACATTTTGGGGCGATCAGATGATCGCAAAGCCGTTACACCTGCACCAGCTGTACTGTCACATGAGCGTCTACAGGCGCCACCAGCGCCGACGGCAGCCGCACCTCCAGTAGCAGCTGTAGGAGCAGCTCCATTGCTGCATCCTGGACTGCATCCTTTTCTGCCGCCAGCTCTTCTTCACAGCTATGAACAGCGTCTGGCCTGGGACTATCAGCGTCAGCTGCAGGAGCACTTCCAGGCGCAGCTCTTGAGGCAGATGAGCATGGATCCCGCCATCATACCAATACCTTCCGAGGATGGCAGCTCGGAGCGTTCCCATCGCTCCAGCAGCAGCAATGGCAGCACCGATTGCTGCACTCCCAATCAGGGCACGACAAGCAGAGAGAACGATGGGAAAACAAGGCAAGGCAATCCAAGTGATCCCAACCAGAAGCTGTCCGGAGCGGGAGCAGACACGCCACTTGATGCACTCTTTCAGCTATCCACCAAAAACTTTGATGAGGAGCAGGGTAAGTGTAAAAAAGACAACCGCAAATAAATTACAATTACATCGTAATATAAACTGATTTTGATATTGGCCAATCTCTGGCTCATAACCATTAACTGGCTCCACACAGGCCCGATTGATCAATTGTTGTCATTACGTCTTGATGAGATTCTGCTTAAAGCGTAAAAACAGTAGTAAGGTCAGGCTGCCCCCGAGGTGGCTAAATCAATTTTAGCCATTACCAGACACGGTTTCAGTCTCCACTTTGATTACCTTCATCGCTGTCTCGGTTTCTACCTCATTTTCTGTCTCTGCTTTCCCAATCTCTGCTGATCAGCGCTGATCTCGCTGATGACTCTGGCGCATGCGTATCGTTCGGCATAATTTGCTTAGCGGCGTTGATTTCTCGTTAAGACCCATAACCATAACCATAGCCCAGACCCCAGACCCATCCATCTATCCATGGAGTCAGTCGGCAATCCATCAGCTCATCTCAGGCCCGAGACTCTCAATTGTATTTCGTGTGAGTTCCATAAAAAGCGGCTACTGAAATTGAATTTACGCGCAGCACGTACTGCAACAACAACAAAACGTTGCATCTGCCACAAATCGACTGTCTGACAGTCCGACTGTCTGCTCTGGATTGCCATCTAATCAGTTATTTGTGCAGCAGCTACTGGCATTGACTCGGAGCACCCAAATATGATTATGGTTATGATTATGTTTATGATCTGTAGCTGATATTTAAGCGCCACGTTTTATAAAAATCATTTTCCCAAGGCATCCGGTTGTGCAACAATACACTGCAACATTGCAACAACAATTTGTTGCTGCACTTTGTTCAGTTCAGTTCGCTCTTTTGTTAATTAGAAGTTGATCAAAAGCACTCAACGCCGCCGCCATTCTCAACTGAGCGAAAGTACAAGTATCTCGCGGATCTTTCCCACTTCCGGCTGCCTGGCAAAAGCTGGTAATTAGGAGGAGTGCGAGTGTGTGTCTGTGTGTGACAACAGCATGCTTACAACTTAATAACTTAATGGCAACATAAACTAAGGAGAATTCATACACATAATAATTACAATGAAAATGGCTGAAAAGTTGTAGCGATTTGAACAATGAAATTGTCGTTAGGGCTTGTCAAATGAAACAAATGAGAAGCAGCTAAACGAGCCTGATCGACTAGCAGATATTCTAGAAATCAAAGCAATCGAATGCACAAAATGATAAATGTATCAGAAAATCGGAAAAATAGTCGAAGACATTACATATAAGAATGATTTGAACACTGAAACTAACTTTTGGACTCTACAGATTAATGAGGATTAACTATAATGATAGATAGATCAAATAGAGTATATAACATGCAGCAAAGCTGATACTGATCGGCTATTAGATACTCTATGAATCCCATGAACAATGAAATTGTAGTTGGAGCAGCAGGTTTATCAATTATGACCAAAAGGAACGAGTATACATATACATATATATTGATCATCAGCCCCTTTATATTAACAGTGTAGGGTAAACCTTTTTATCTCAAAATGCAGGCTTCTTTATATATTGTCATTTTACTTAAACTTTATGATACCCCTTGTATATATCTTTATGGCTACAGGGTATAATAATACTTAATAATGGAAAATGAAAATGAAAACAGGGTGGGGCGGGGGATGGGAGGGGCATGGGCACGGGTTGTTTCTACAGTTGCTGCTCTTTGTCGTTGTCGTTGTTGTCGCTGGTTGATAAAACGACCAAGACAATTGGCACAGACAGTTAAATTATTGAACGCACAGCGGCACAAAGAGACCAACAATGAAGAACTGAGAAACTGAAAAATTGAGGAGCTGAAGAGCTGAAGAGGCAACGGATGCAGCCCTAATTACAATTTAATTACTCGCACTGAAAACTTTTCCCACTTGACAAAAGGCAGCCGCAATGGCAGCCAAAGACTTTGCCCACCGAAGCATGAACCACAAAACGCATAACAACAACAACAGCAACATAAGCAACATTAACAACAACAAATGGCAGATCTGTGTGATGGTAGTCTGAGTTGACAGTTGATTTGACAGATAACAGTATAAACATAGGGGCAGAAGGAAGCGGGCGAGGAGGCAGTCAAAACAAATTAGTTCAACTAGACGTATACTTAATGTTGAGCTCAAGAGGGTGCCAAAAATCATATTATATATTTGTATATAACATTATACTTAGCATAAATTTGTATAATTACAATAGTAAATGGAAGTGGATATGGTAATGGCAATGATAATGATAATGGAAATGGAAATGCTAGTGGAAATGGGAAAGTGGCAGAGCTAACGACCATGTAAACTGGATTTTAACCAACATCGTTAGAATGCAATTTTCAGTCACGTCATCAGCTTGCATGCGCATAGACAACATTCTATCTATTATAGTATTCACATTTCCTATACATAACATATCCATACTCACAAATCGACAGGAGAATCGTTTTCAGTTGCACACGTAAACTAAAAAAAAATGCATATATAAGTAGTATATATCTAGATACATGCTATAGAGAACGTGACATTCAAAATGGCGTGCAATGATTATTGAACGCCCCGCAGTGCCACGCCCCTTCTGTTTTTATATATATCTTAACATGTAGCTGACTCCAAAAGTGGCATTAGTCAGATATGTATCTGACATATTAGTGGCAATTTGGTTTATAATTTCAGTTTATTATTATTTGGCTTAAACAATTGGAAACTCGAGATCTGATAACAAGGTCATGTATATAATTATTATGGAAATTGTGTGTAGTTAGAATGGGTTTACCTAATAAGCAGTTGGCAAGTGATAGATGAAAAGATACAAATGTATCTTTCATATGAAATATTTTTATTTAATTCATTTTCGTTAGGTAATAAGACAGTTGAGTACGCAATAGTAATTTTTTATAAATTTCAATTGATCAATCTATTGATTTCTTTATATGTCATGCATTCACTTTAGATTAAACGAAATACATTTTTTTGTAGAATTATAAACAAATTACAAGTCAAATGCGCACTTGCCTTGCGCGTAAGAGGCTTCTCCTCGAAATACTATTGCAATTTCATTCATTTTAAATGGTTACCAGGAAAAGTAAACACGTCACGAGCCACACAATCATTCATTGAATAATCATAAATACTCGTAAGCTGGCAAAAATCAACGCGCTGTGAAATTTCCAAACATAAATCAAGCAAACAAAAAGAAAATTCAATAAAAGCACAAAACCGAACATCAACAGAAATCCATTTCAAATGATTAATAGCAAAGCGCAAAGTTTCAACAACAACAATTTTGTTAATGACATTAAAACGGCAAAAAACAACAACAACAACAAAGATTTTAAAATTGTTGCGGCTACTATAAAAATTACTAAGTATAAACCGCGAATCGTTTGCGATTGCCTCAATAAAATTAAGAGAATGACTTCAGGCGCAAAAGCCACATTCTAAGAGATACTCATAGAGAAACGGGGCGGGGTTGGGAAATGGATAGGGGCATGGCTGGGGGTATGTGTGTTTGTGTGTGTGTGTGTGTGTGTGTGTGGCGATGCCTGAGCATGAAAAATTGCTAAAATACAAAATGCCTTGAAGCATTTGGACGTGGCCCAAACAAGTTGACAAGCTGGCGCTCACATAAATTCGCTAATTAACGGTTGCGCCTAACAAAATATTTTATTAAAAATTATTGTAAAATAGCTATAGAAATATGTGGTTGCGTGTCTTTTGGCCATAAACCATTTGCATTTATTGTGTAGCATTAAAAACATTCACAAAATGCCAGCTAGGAACTTAAAACTTGCAACTTGCGTGGCAACAGATTTTTTAGACGATTTTGCTTTCACTCTGTACTGGCTACCCCCTCCCTCAGACTCACACACACACACGGGTGGTCCAACACACAGATACACACTCGGGTAGACCCTTTAAGAAAATTGCATGCAACGTCCCAAAGAATGTAACAACAACACCAGCAACAGCAACAGCAACAAATACACACAATCATACACATGTACATATAAAAAGGAGAATAAAAGGTGTGCAAAAACAACGCACTGAAGGTGTTACCTGCACGCTTTTGATGAGCACTAATTGAGCTCAAGTTGCATTTTTCTTTGCTGGCCCATTACCCCGCTAGGGGGAAGAGTGGAGGGGAGCAGCGTCAAGATCAAAGCCGGCAAGCCGGCCATATAAAGACTATAAAGACAAGCGAAAATCAAGCATCGACAGTTGCACAAACCTGCCAGAGAGAGAGAGAGAGAGAGAGAGAGAAAGAGAGAAATTAAGCGAAGAGAGAGGAGAAAAATGCAAAGGGAGAATTTTGGTAATAACTTTATCATATGAACCATATGGGAGGCCCATTCTCAGGTCCAACAGTTGCCAGACGAAACCAAAGCGAAGAGTACAAAGAGGAAGCCCAAACAAATGATTCGCAAGCTAAAGTCAGATACAGATACATGGGCAGAGACAGATACAGATACAGATACAAATACAGATACAGAGTCTGAGCCAGGGCCAGACATATGGGCGGCCGAGGCAAGTCAGGACCTTGTCAAAGTTCTTAAAAACGCATTCGCGTTTATGCCAAACATTAATCACCACCAAGGGGGAAACACTTGGACCGCCGCCAGAGCTGTGAATTTTCGGCATGTGGCATGTGTGTCCGAAGGAAACATCAAAAGCCCGCGCCACGCATAAAATGCCATTTAAAAACGCATTTTCTGCCTGCCCCACAGCACTCTCTAAAAGTGACCCAAGGGGCAATGGGCACGTATGAAGATGGGAGAAAGGGGAATGCAACTGCAACTGGAGATTGATGCGTTCAGAGACAGCCCCAACCGAACTACTGCCAACTCTGCAACACTCGTGTGGGCCAAAAGCAGACACCGTCTCAACTGGGCTGGAAAACACACTGGGAAAAGCTTTTGACTTTGGCTGCAGCTCGTTATCGCAGCACACATTGTGAACATTGCTATATGGGTCAGTTGGCGCCTTGGTGTGGAAACTAGTTTCCCTGCTAAGCATAGGCAATTAACTCCCTCTCTCCACACCACTCCATGTATTATTCAAAAGATCAGCAAGGAAACAGGTACGAGTACTGTGATCTGCAGATATAGATGCAGACTGAAGGTAGATGTGCAGATATAAATACAGAAAAGGTTGCAGATACTAGAAGAATTACAGATGTAGGGCATATAAAGATAAAGACAGATGCAATTAAAGATACGCATGCCATTACTATATAAACTAAGATAATGATACAATTTAAGATATATAAAATTTAAGATATATATACTGAAACTTATAAAGAAAAATATTGTTTCAAATATTAACAGCAAGAGGATATATACAGATGAAAATCATATAGTTACTTATGTATATGCAGATACAGATACAAATACATGTATATTAAGAAAGATCAGATATTGATAAGTACATAAGTGGATATGATTACAAAAACAGATGCAGATATTCATTCAAATCCAAATCAAGACAATTTTACTATATGCAGAAAGATAGTCACGGATATGCAGAAAGATAGTCACGGATATCCAAACAGATAGAGATACAGATTATTGTCGAAATACAGATATAGATATTGATATATTATATGTATACATAAACGCATTACACATTACGCACGACACATTTATTGTGTCAGATGAAGTTAGATACTATAAATCACCACATACAGATAAACAGATACGTACATATATGATAATCGTGAGAATGCACAGCGACAAATCATATTTATATGGCTGATGTCTGATGTCCGGTGTCCGTCGTCCGTCGTTTGTCGTCTGCCGTCAGCTCGAGTCTTTGATGATAAATGTTGAAAAGCCAGCATAAATTAAAGCATTCAAATCATTAGCAACGATGCCGAACAAACGAGCAAACGGGCAGACGAAGGGGCAGACGAAGGGGGGGAGGCAGCGGATGGGGAAATTATTCACAGCTACGGCTTCGGCTCAGATACTAAGGAGCTGCCTAATGCGGGCTACGGGTAAAGACAGAACAGAGCCAGGGACTGATCCAAAAAGGAAGTGCCTTTAGAAGTGTCCCAGTACCAGACAACAAGGTGTGCTCTCTTTTCTCTTTTCTTGGCCCATTCGATGCGCTGGCAGGTGCGCCAGTTGATGAACTCACTTCTTGTTGTCCCCTGACGAGATGTCGACACTTCAGTTTTGATCAGCGGTCCAAGGGGATCATTTGATCCAAGATGAATGCGCATTGTAATGCAAAATTTAATGTTAAGCAGCCGCAATTAGTTCGGCTTTTGACTCGACATCTTTTCCATTTGAGGCGAGCATTTCGGGCAAGACGAATTGATAATGTTGGTACTGATCCTATTCGAAATAAGCGATAAAAGTATAAGATAGTTATACAAATTCGCATAAGGACTTGTCAGACAGGATGTGAACTCATGATAGCCAAGTTAAGGGGCCAAATAAGTAGTCCCGATTAAACGGAATCAATGGAATTGAAATTAACTATTTAGACTCTGTTTAGATCCTATTTATGAATATCTGAGAATATCATCTGAACAAATGTGATATTTTCAGATACACTATATTTTTGAATGGAAAATCTTACTATTAAAATTAATTCTACCTTATATTTTTGATTTCTTTAAAATATATTTCAAAATAATAGTAAAATTTCACTTTTTAATTAAATAAGAGATCATGATTTTTAATTTCAATTTCTGTTTAAAAAATTTAAAATAAAATAAATTTATCGACGATTGTTTCCACTTAACTTGCAACCTTTTGACATTCTTTTATTAGTATAATCCGACTCGCCCTTTCTTTTACATACATATTCTATTAAAAAGGTGCCCAACCCTTCCTCCCCTGCATAATAGACACTTGCCTTACGTCGGATATACCCTAATCCAAATGCCATAATAAAAGCATAACAAATTTCTAACAATTTCGAACAATCAAAGCCGAAAATTGGAAAGAAATTCAGTGATTTGGAAAAATGTGCAAGTTGTTTACAAGCAACACGCAACAATAACAAAACAACAACACCCCCAGAACAACCACCGCAATAGAACAAACAACAACAACTAGAGGAAAACCAACAACAACTGTGAGTCAATGACAAACTTCACGCTAAAATCTTTGGAAGCTGTGAAAAATGTTTCTTCCCCGAAATGCCCGACTCATAAAAGTCAACACACACCCAAACACACACACACATAGGGGGTGACGAACAAGCTGTGTTATTGCTGCTGTTGTTGCCAATGTCAACAAAACATTTAACACCTTCATCACAGCCCACAGCAACAGCCAAGGGTCTCTGTCTGAAGAGGGAGGGAGAAGTTTTATGAGAAGGGGGTGGTAAGAGTATCTATATGTTTGTATAATCGTTTATTAAAGTGTGAAGAAAATTAATTTGACTATTTGATGCACTGTCGCTGCAGTTGTTGTAAATGACTTGCAGTCGTTGACAAGATTAATTAATCCCAGCCGAGTGTCGGTTGCTTGATGGGAGTTGCGTGGAGCGGGCTGCAGGGTGGGGGGTGCGGGGTGCGGGGTGGCTGACTAATTTGAGGGAGTCGCGCTGCCAACGTCGCGTATACGTGTTGCGTATAACTCAAAGTAACATTCGCAATAATTGATTATTTTTTTCAACGTTTTGTATTTTTCTTATTTTTTATTTTGTATTTTTGCTGACTTTCATGCGCAATTGTTGTGACAAGTCTTGTTATGCCAACGAAAGGCGGCACATACTTACGATATGTATACCCCTTGTGAGACTCAAACTCATACTGAGAGTCTTACCTTTACCCATAACTATGCCCATATGCTTATGAGCTTATGTGCAGGCGTCGCGTCGTCGGGTTGTTTCATGTTTGCGACGCCTTCTACAGCCACGTCCAGAGCCACAGCCAGGCCCAAACCCGGTCGAACTTGGCCTGGTCGGGACGGGCCTGGACGGTTAAAGCCAGCTCAGCCTGGCACGATTCGCGTGTATGTGAGTGTGAATGTGAGTGTGCACTTTTTTGACAAGTAATTTAATAAAGCCAGCGACATGACGCGCTTGTTGTTATTATTATTGTTCAAGTTGAAGTTGGTGTTGTTGTTGTTGCTTCTTAAACATGCATAAACATAAGCCAAAGCCTTAGTCAGTGTGGAAGTGGAAGCAAATGCCGCCGGCTCGAGTGCCAGTGTCAGTCAGTCAGTTAGTCATTTAGTCAGTCAGTTCAGTCAGTTCTGTCAGCCATATATAGAGGCAGGTTTAACTTCAGTTTTTATTCTTCACTCGATTGCAATACGAGTAGGTTTCGTCTCTGTTTGATTGCAGCTTGTAATCACAATTAAAGTGTTAAAACATAAATGCCAGGGGCAAGCTAGCCAAAAAAAATCAACCGAAAAACCAAAATGAAAAAAGAAGAACTGCATAAGGGTTACCCCAAGTGGTACTTAACTTGGGTTTGGCTTTTCGGCCTTTTTGGGTTTTTCATTTGGACTTGTACTTGGAGTTTATCATTTCAAATTGACAGGTCTACGAGTTGACGTGACATTTAATTTAATTGTTTTTATTTTTGGGCAACCAAAGCTTGAATAAAATTTTAACTAAATAATTAACAATAAATAGCATAGAAAAATTATTTAATATTATTATTGGCCATTGGAGAATTAAAATTTTAAGTAGCATCTAATGATCTATTATTTTTTTTTGGTATCCAAATAATTTATTCTTAGAATCTGCTTTCTAAATAAGATTCTTCTGCACTTTTTCTCAGTGACAAACTAATATCAAAATCAAAAATGCCCCAAATTTAAAATATTTCTAATATAGATAAAAATCGAATTCATTATTATAATTGTCACACAGAATTTCTGAGTCTAATAAATTTCAATCTCATACCCGTAGAACATTTATATTTAACATGGATTAAAACCGAAACGAATATCGGTTTCAGTTACGGTTTCGGTTATGATCGAATTAAGGTTTTCGGTTATCGGTTATGCAAAATCTTGGAGTATCGGTTTCGTAACGGTTATCGGTTTTTTGTATGTTTCGGTTTAAAAATAACGGTATGGTTTCGGTTCACAAAAAAAATAAATTAAGGTTTTCGGCTGACCAAAATAAGACGCTTTATTCATTGTTTTACATGAAAATAGACTTAATGCTCTTTTTATCCTGGAAAATAATGTTATCTGGTGACTAGAATGATCCTGTGTAATGTCGATTTTATTATAATTTGATCTCATATAAATTTGGCTCATTTGGTTTGAAAATTTTGATTATTTTGATTTTACTGAACTTTGATAACTTTGAACCGCCATAACTTTGTCAAAGGTCAATCAATTTTTATGCGGAATGTAAATTTGAGCACGATTTTACTTCCAAATTCGTTCTGCATTTACATTTTTTTCATTTTAGAAAATTTTCGAAAATCGAATTTTTTTAAATTTTACTGTGTTACCCCTTTATCTTTTTTGATTTTTTCGAAAAAATTCGAATTTTCAAAATGAACAAAATTTAAATGCAGAACGAGTTTGGAGGTAAAATCATGCTCAAATTTACAATCCGCATAAAAATTGATTGACTTTTGACAAAGTTATGGCAGTTCAAAGTTATCAGTACCTGCAAAGGCCAGTACCGAAAGTTACTAAACGGTTATTTCGGTTTAAAGAGTTTCGGTTTATAGGTTTCGGTACAGCGGAAAAAAATATTTTTTCGGTTACGGTTTCAGTTACGGTTACAAATTTCAATCGGTTATTACCGGTTAAAGGTTTCGGTTAAGGTTTTAATCCCTGATATATAAATATAATTTATTTTGTTATTTATATTTATATTTTATTAATTTTAATTATATTATTTAATATATATGTTGTGTCGGCTACTTTCGATTTCAATTGGATGATCCAACAATTAGTTAAGATTACAATAAACTAAAACAAGTCATCATTTATTTATCTACCTCTTGTAACTACATTCTATTATCTGATAAATTTCTCTAACACAATTTTCTTTTATCAAGCGTCTTCATTATAGAAAACTTGTACTCAAGTCACAGCCAGGAATGAAATAATTAAGCTAACTAACTGCTAACAATTTGTTTTACTGCATAATACAAATGCTACTTAGTCAGCATTTAAATGTCTGTATGTCTCTAAAGAAATGATAGAGTCTCGTAAACAAGCTCATTAAGGCCACAAAGAACCTGGTTCGTATCAGCAACTGTCCATCAAAGTCAGCAGCTTAATTGATTTTAATGTGCCAATATTCCAACTGATTCCACGAGACTCTGACTTATCAGAGAATGAGTTGGAACATGAGGAAGAGGAGCACATAAAGAACATGTGTATTGATAGGGATCGGCACTTTTCACTAATCGGTTTGGTGTTAATTTATAGGCAATCTTTATGGCTGCCCAACAATTGCTTCCGCCTTGGCAGCCATATTGGAGCAACAATCGGAGGCAACTGGCAACATGCAACTGGCAACTTGGAACCAGCAACTGGCAACTGGCAGACGGCGGCGCTTCAGAATCCACTTGAATGTCGCTCTCGTTCTCGCTAATTATGGCAATTAAAATGCACTAAATATAAGAAAAGAATTGAAAAATCAATTGCATTTTCTATGGGAGTCGCCGTCAAGTGGCCAGTTGATTTCAAGTGCCTCGAATGTGCCTGAATTATTAATAAAACATCTAACTAATACGAGTGTTCCAGGCTCTAATTAGTGCGTCCTAATGGAGGCCCAAAGTCAAGTACTCGATCCTTTTGTGCAGGATTTCATTTCAGATGTCGCCGCTGATTAGCCAAGTATGCGATTATGTATCTCTATATACTTGCAGCTAATGCCGCTATTCCATTAGCCTAACCAAAGGCTCCGTGCTCCGTCTCAGTCGGTGTCTATATCTGTATCTTTGACTCTGGCAATTGCATCACATTGTTATTCCCCGAGTCAGGGCAACAACAACAACAACTACAACAGGAACAACAACCAACTGCAAGTCATAAACAATTTCAATTGCCGTTGCACATTCGCAACACTCAATTAACGCTTTTCAACAAAGACCTAACAAAGTATGCACAACAACAACATGAACAACAACGAGCAACTGGCAACAGCAGCAACAACTACAGATACAACAATAACAATAATAATAATAATAATGCATTCATCACTTTATGACAGCTACATACAAACTTGGCCTAGACAATAGTGTCAACCATAAAGAGACTGCAAAACTTGGCCGCGTATCTATTAAATTATGCTTAACTATGCGCTTTTGTTACCCCTCGGCATTACAATCTATAGTTTCTTGTTGTTGCTGCTTTTCGTTGTTGTTGTTGTTGTTGGTGGTGGTGTTGGCCTGGTCTGATCATGGCTGACAATGGCCAGGCTACTTATGAGCCAGGCAGCTGCAACTGGACTCCTCTGCACTTTGATCAACAAAAGGCGATCATAAAGACAACCACTCAGTTAGCAAAGAATGAGTGTATTCATTTGTACTCGTAACCATCTCATTTTTGTTAACTGAAATGAAAGTGTATCGATTATACTATCGATAGTATACAAAACTTACTTAGCCATTAACATCGATAATTATAAACGCATACCGATGTTTATAAATGTATTGTAAGACATTCTATTATTATTAGTGTCCAAAAATCTCTTTTTATGCTTAAAACTATCGATCGCTATTGACAATCGATGTTGTCGAGTAAGTCAACAATCTTACAAATGCAGTCTAAATACAGTAATACAGTCTCCTCTATCAATTAGCCTAACGGAATTGATAAACAGCTGCTCATATCCTGGTCAGATTGCAGTTTCGATGCTTCAATTGAACCGGATTTTGTTGCCGATTTTCAATTGAGGCATTCAACAGCTGCAAGTGCAAGTCGCAAGCAAATCGCAATGCATAAACGTTTGTAAACGTCAACCAAATTGTCATAAGACATCATTTCTTGGCCAGTTGTTTCAGTCATTTTATTTCATATCATTTATTATTTCTTTTTTTCCATCGAGCAATCAACCGCAATAAACGACAGCATACACGGCGTATGCGTAATGGCCGCAAGCGCAAGCGCTAAAAATGAAAAGAAAGGAAGAAAAAAAGAATGCATAAACTACGCAATTTATGCGTATTTGGCAGATCAGAGTCCAAGCGGCAAAGGCAGCGGCAGTCAACGGGGCGTAGATTTAATTAAATAAATTCCAAGATCGCGACGCCGGCGACAACCGCAAAAAAAAAAGGACGCCGACAGCGACTGCGACTGCGACGTCGACAGCAAGCGCTTAGGCAGCAAGAGCAAAAGTTGTCGCATTTTCATATTTGCAATAAAGACAGTTATGTGTGTGTGTGTGTGTGTATGAATGTGTGTGTGTGTCGCCAGCAATTAAATAAATCTGCGCGTTGTTTGCGACGCGACGCAGCAGCAGCAGCAGCGCCAACAGCAACAGCTTTAAATTGTTGCATATTATTGTTGATAATTTATTGTTTTTTTATTTTATGCGTTTTTCTTGTTTCTTATTTGATCCAACGAGCTGTGCAATTTTACACACGCAAAAGGTGTAACACGCCCACCGTTCAACCGCCTTGAATTGTCTGTTTGGCTTACATATGTACATACATATCTTTATGTATGTGTGTACACTTGGCCAAATATATCAACGGCTTAACAATTGGCTACGACATGTCGTCAGGTGGCCACCGCCTTTAAACAGCCGCCGTCGCGCCAACGCCAATGAATTCAAACGGACCAACCTCTCCCTTCCCTCTCTCTCTCTCTCCTACTCTCTCTCTCTCCCATACCCCTTGCTCTTGCTGTCTGCGGCACACGCATTTTGATACTTTAATTTATGGTTTCACTCGCAGTTTATTTGTCATGCCAACCGTCCATAACTCTAAGTAGTTTGCAGTGCAACATGCAATGGCCATTGGGCCCTTGTTATGGCTAATTTCCAGACCTGGATCAGTTAGGAAAACCAGTTTATAAAAAAGGAGTCACTGAAATTAAATTTTAAGCTTTTGCGCAGAATTTAAAAACTTACAATAAGTTTTATTTTATATATTTTGCTTCGACTTCTAAAAAATGTGAAGTCAAAGTGGAAGTAAAAATCTAACAGTTTTCCAAAAGTTTATTATAACTTTCAATAATATTGCTATTGCTTCGACTGTCGAAGTCAGAGTCAAAGCGAAAAATCAAACAGTCTACTTTTGTAATTCTAAACAGTCGACTGTTTTCTAATTTTGCTTCTGCTTATAAGAAATCTAAGAACTATCAGAACAGTCGACTTCTATAATTCAAAATTTTTCGACATTTGCTATTTCGACTGAAAGTTTTTGAACACTGCTTCTGAGTGTTTATATTTCTTTATATAAATAGGAATACCACGAATAGTTTGAATATATTGGCATTACAATTCTGGTCTAGAATTGCAACTTTCTATTCTGAACTTAACCAGGCTTTGCCTAAAACCGAAATAAAACATTATAATGCTTAAAATGCTTTAAGTGTGTCTTTAATCACAAACTGAATCTCGTATTCATCTCCATCACCTTCTTACTACATCATTTTTTGATTTCGCCTACTGTGTCTGTCGCCCATTCTTTCTCGCTCTGTATTTCTTTCTCTATTTCTTATATCTATGTCTCCCGAGGAGAGAAAAAACCTTCTTTATTGAGTTTACCATGTTTCTCCCCGCCGTCTTTTTTTTATTAATTTCTCTCCCTCTCCATATGTCTCACTTTGAAGTAAAGGACACTTTTATTTCCTTCTTTACTATCTTTCTTCTCCCTACAATCGACCATTCTTACTTAAGCTCTTTTATGCTATTCTTTTTACACTCTCTCTTTCCCATTTTCCGTAATTTTCTCTCTCTCTCTCTCTCTCGCTCGCTTCTTGTCGGGCTTTCTACTGGGAACTTGCAACATGCAACTAGCGACTCACTTAACGACTCTCACTAAAAAGGAAACCTACGAGCGCACCTACATATACATATGCAAAAAGATTAAAAGTCCATACTTATCTGGCCTGCAATATCGATAAACATAAATAAAGTAATATTGTCGACGCAACTTCCAACTTGGAACTGCAAAAGGAGTAGGGAGAGAGGGAGGGGAGGGGAGAGGAGAGGAGAGGAACTGAAAGAAGTTAGCCAACGCCTTTTGCCAACTGCGGCAGGCAGTCAACATGCAGGCGCACATAAAAATGCACAATAATGATAACGATAACGATAACGATGCGCAGCGGTTGTTTTACAAGAAAATTATGTGTTATTAGCACACGCACACGCATACACACACACACACACAAATATGGACACACTTGTTTTATAGCCAGACTGTTGGTCGTTCTGCTGCGTACGCATCGGCGTTATAAAATTGCCAGCTTTATCACAGCGACGATCCCCAGAGCCGGACTCGGACAACTGTGGAATAGAGGGGGTAGCCGGGGGGATAGAGGATTACCAAGTTACCAAGATGAGGGGAATTATATTCAAACAGAAAATTAACTTGTTTTTGAATTGTGAGTTCTGCTCGTGCCTTGGCTCAGTTGAAGCTGCGACTGCGACGCCGACAGCGACGGCGACAGCGACGTGCTGCGTGCGCATTAACGGAAATTTATCATAAATTCCAATATACCCTTTGCTTGCCTACTAATGGGCGTTGATTAGCTAATTTGCTGCGCTCGTTTCATTTTCCACTCGCTCATGCCGGAAAGTCATTTCAAATACTTTACGGCTGCTGTTGCTGCTGATCAGCTCAGTCGACGTCGACGTCGACGTCGTCGTCATCGTCATCGTTCTTCGATCAAAATCTTCTACATATTTGCCACGTTTGATTTGCCCTCCGGTCTTCGTTCTTCCCTTTGCCCTCTTGTTTCCTCTCATCTACACGGCCGGCGGCATGTTTACTTTGATCTCACATATAACACAAAAAAACAAAAAAAAGTACATTGGTTAGCCGAAGCTCTAATACCCTTGCATAGACCATTATATACATAAATATATATTATAGCTATGTGATGATAATCCAGGAATCGCAAATTAGAGTTCTGAATTTAAAAAAATCTAACTCTGAAAAAAATAATCTTGGATAAATTATTTCAGGATGAAGTTTCCTGAAAACAGGATAAACTTTTCTCATAAAACTTAATTATAAATCTAATTTTTGATCTAAATTTAAAAAGTTCTGAAATAATAATTAAATTTTAATTTTTATTTAAAAATATTAGAATAACTCTAATTTTCAATTATTACAATCAGTGGTGCCACAGTTATTGAAACCAACCGAAAATCTCCCAAAACTTCATACAATTTTGGGAGATTTTTGTTTGGTTACGATGTCTGTTGCATCTAAATAAATATAAAATATTTTTAGTTCTAGCGAAAATTCAGGCTAATTGTATAATCCATTGATTCATTCACCGCATTCCCGAAAAAATATTTAATTTTATTATTATTCGATATTAAAAAAAGGTTCAGTACTATTGTCAAAGTTATTGCGGATATGACACGTATTAATATAATGTTACGTGTAATATTTAATTGAGAGATTGTTAAAAAGAGCTTCAAGTCTGCTAAGATGGATATTTTCTCTTTAAAGGCATATGTCTATGTTACACACTCCAACAGGTTAGTTAAATGCTTTTGCAAAGTGTATTTAACTCATTTTGCCAACTGATTTGTTTTTTCTCGGGCTGAACTCCACGATGGCCTCTCTTTCGCACAGAGTTGTGTGAGCCGGTAAAAATAATGAATGAAATCAAATCCAAATCAAATCAAATTCAAATTAAATGCCGTTTTTGTTGCTGTTGTTGTTGTGCGTTAACTGGGCCTGGTTAGTCGATGGCAACGGATTAGCATATAACCACAGTCATAGCCATAGCGTGTTCCTCTGTAATTTTTGGCACGCATGCACAGTCATTGCAACAGTTCCCACTCTTTCTCTCTCTCTCTCTCTTTCTGTTATGCTTTCTTTGTCTTGCTCGTGCTCGCTAGTTAGGTTGCTTAACAATGAGAAGATTAATTTATGTTATTAAGTCGGCAGTGCGGTCTTTGATCTCGCCTGCTCGAAGGTGTAAGGTAGGCAAGTCAATGCGGTGCCAATGCCGTCACCTGAGCAACAACAACAACAGGAACAACAACAACAACAATAGCAACTGCAATATCGATGAGAATCGAGTTTGAGATCTAGATAGATCTTACGGCCGACTACCTGCAGTCGCTCCCCTTTCTCCCATCTTCTCCATAAAGAAAGGGCTTCGATCCTGGATCCAGACATTGCGTGCCGTTTCATTAATTTGTAATTTATGACAGCTTGTCATAATATCAACGCGCATTGTTATTGTTGTTGTTGTTGTTATGGTTATTGTTATTGTAATATACAAATTCAGCTAATGCTCATTAGGTGAGCTGAGTTACCATGTCTTCGGGCCAAGTTAGCGGTTTGTTCAGCATCGCATCATCATCATCATCATCATCGTGTCGATTCATTCATCTAGTGTATCTATGTATTTATGTATTTATGTATCTATGGCCTATCGACTGCTTGGGGGCATTGCTGGCTTTATGCTGTTGTCAACGCTTTTTGTTGTGCCACCAATAAAACGACGGCCCCTTTCATCTATCGGCCAGTTCAAAGTCCCAGCGAACTTCTAACTCAATTAGTGTGTAGTTTTTTTAAACGGTTTTGATTACAAGCATATTTCTTGCCAACTATCCGTAACATACATACAGAGAGACTCTTATAACATATAGTACTACTTATAAAGACATTAAGCCAACTAACACTTTGAGTCCGGCCCAAGTCTGCCTCCGTTTGGCCTACATTGAACGGGCAAGGAAGGTCACTCAATCAGTGCAGATAGAGGAGAGAGAGAGAGAGAAGAGAAGAGGAGAGAGGAGGACTGAGGGATCAGGACATTGGGTAACGAGCGAAAGATCTTCAAAAAGCCGCCGCTCTTTGATCGCATTTTAATGATGATGACCATTGTTAGCTGATGTTAGCGATTGCACAGCCAGATTTTCACTTAACAACGCCGCCAACAACCGCCCCACATTGCCGCCAACCACCTCCCCTCACTCCCCCTCTCAGCCACCTTTTTCAATCCTTTTTAAAAGCCGTGCAAACATAAAAATGATGTAGTACAGGCAATGGGCAATGAACAACGGCAGCCAATGGACTCAAGACTCACTTGCCAAAAGTGAAGTCAAGTTGCCAAGTGCCAACTCGGAGGCTGTAGACTGCGATCTCAACTCTCGCTCTGTATCTGTATCTGTATCTGCGTCTCGAGTCTGTACACGTATCTGTATTTGTGCCCTCTGCATTGGAAGCTGCATTAAAATTGCAAAAGCTACACAATTTTTATTATTTCTGCTCTGACCAAGCAATTCTCGCACTGTGGGACAAAATTAACCACATAAGCAGAGAAACAATTGAGATTTATAAATGAAATAAACTATCTTTTTTCTTGAAATTCAAAACTAAATCTAAGTTAGCCGAGATTTGTGAAAATATGTCTCCTACACTTCAGTGACACCGACAATTCGTTCGATTTAAAAGCAATTGTCATCAAAATATCTATAGATTTGTACACTGTTTAAATTTATATTATAAATTTTATAATCGTCTTTAAATAAATATAGTGTATTTTGAACATCAAATTGAAAATAATCTGCAATTTTATTAATTAATTCCATTTTATTCTTTTATAAAGTTTATGAATTATTTGATATATTTGTTAATAAGCATTGCAAGAAAATTTCAATATTTAAGGATTTCATGCATGTTCTTCGCGAAACCGAACTTTTTAAATTTGTAATCCTCAACTATTTAGGGCTCAATTCTGAAATGCTCCTTTTTAGATTTCCGTTTTTCAAAGAAACTTTTCTCAAAATTTCACGGTGTTAAAACCTGGATTGTTCCAATATTTTAATTTAACAAATATTGCAAACAAATGAGCTGTCAATGGTTTATTGGGGCCCACTGTCTGACCCGATCGTGCAACTGCTGCAAAGTGCGCCTCGGGTTGCAAGCGTCATGCAGACATGGAACTCCAAGTTCAGGTCGAGCTGGACGTCGTCGTCGTCGTCGTCGTCGTTTTCGACTTGGTCGTCTACCGTCTGACTGACTTCATTGCTCTTTACGTAACGTTAACTTAAGTATATGTTAGCCGAGCGCCATCTCGTTTAATCTACCTTTTAAAGGGCGTGGCCATAGTATTTTATATATGCTGATCAAAGAGTGCCGACACTTTGTGGACGTACCGACACGACGGCCACGACGAAGATGAAAACGAAGACCACGACAATGACGAAGACGTCGCGATTCTCAAAGCTTTCGCACAGCTCAAGGAAGGGGGAGAGGGATTCTTTACCAGATCGATTGGTAAGCCGGAAAGTAGAATGGAGCTGGGAGTGTATGTGTGTGTGTGTGTGGCCATCCACATAGTTGGGACTTAAACATTGCCTTACGTATTCATTATAGAATTAAGGATGACCACGTTTGTGGAGTTGCGTTGGAGTTGCAATTGATTTGCCAGCCATTAAAATCAATCAAAATATCATAATACATGCTTATACACTCAGAAAAAATATATCCTCAATAATAAATAGCCGTGATTGTAAGAAAAATGTCTAATTATAATTTAATTATAATTCTAGTATTGCAAAAAAGAATTAAACTTTCTTTAAATAAATCGTTACTGCACTTAAGAAAACCATATCTTTTCTTTTAAAAAAATATTACATTTAGGAACAACCATAATTTTAATAAATTTATTTTAAAATATGAAGACATATCAGTAGCAAATTGTCTGTCGGAAATAGAGGTATTTTTTTCAAAGTGTATTTGTACATTCCTTTACTTGCAATTGTATTTCCAAATATAAATAAAAATGTCTTTATTTTTGAAAAATTCAGTACTGCACTTAAGAAAGCAATATCTGATTTTTAAAAAGTATAAAATATTTGATTTTACGAAATAAGGGTATTTTTTTCAAAGTGTATTTGTACATTCGTTTTCGTGCAATTATGTATATGCGCATGTGAAAGCGATTGAACTGATTCCCGTCTGATGAATTGCCGGCGCTCGCATCCGTGTATTTTTTTTCTTTTTTATTTTTTTGAGTCATCAAAAGGAACATGGCGCGCTAACGGTTTGTTGATTTGCCCGTTTATGTTTTTGGCAACCCAAAAGAAGTATTGGGGCTGTATAAAAGAAAGTCCTCAACAATATGAAGAAATTACTCGCATGCTGTCATTGATTACAACAACATCGACAACGACAAGGAGAGTTGATTATAGGCCCCCCAGGGCCGTTGACATGTTCTTTGGCACCGAAAATTGCAGGCACTTCAAAATGTTATTAGCCATGTTAATGTTAACGTTAATGTAACTGCGCTTACCAAATACCTGCGGGCCAACATGAACAAAAGTGTATGCTGTCCAGATGGAAGGGAATAACTGTAAGACTTCCCACTTTCAGAAGGGTAATTCATAGAGAACTACTCGTACTCCATTATGGCTTTAAAAAAAAAGCCTCCACAAAATATATGAAATTATTGCGGGCATTACGAGCGTGTAAACAAGCAGCCAACGATGACAACTTGGAGACCCCACCAGTTGTTGAATGGGATCCCCATTTACTCGTATTAAACCTAAATGAAAATACCTAAATTTATAACTTTCTCGTTATGGAGTTGGACTTCGTGTTGGAGTTTTGAGATCGCTACAAAGCGCAACTCTCTTTTGTCGGCGGCTAAATTTGTCTCATCTTCTTATATTAATTTGTGTTATTGTATTTCGGCTTTTGGTAGCAACAAGAACAACAACAACAACAGCAACAACAGCAACAACAGCAATAATAACAAAAGGTAGCTAAAAGGTATCGAGTTTTATAACCTGCTCGAACTCATCAATTTCGTTGCTAACAACACGCAGACACGCCAAAGTGAGAAAAATATGCTGGGGCCCAGCCTGAATTGTCTGAATCATCATCATCCGCATTTGGGAATTTTAGGGGATTTTGTGGTTATGTTACGTTTTTTTTCTTTATTTTGCTTTTTTTTTTGGAACGTCGATGTCGACGCCGACGCCAGCGTCGCTGCGCATGTCATAAGTAAATTTCTTGCCTTGTTTCGGAGATTTCAAAAAGCCATTTAGAATAAATTAACGTGGACCTACCGCTAAAATGAAGATCGTTCCCATTCCGATGCGATCCGATCCGATCTCAGTCGTGAGTCTGAGAGTCTGAGAGTGAGTGAGTGCGTCGCATTAATCTGATCCCTCATCAGCGTGGCCCCAAACAGGATTAAAATTAGTTTTTGATTACGCTTTCGAGCTTCTGGACAACGCAATTTGTGGTTCGCTTTTAGCTGCAACAACTGATCGCTTCCAGCTTCAATTTTGAGCCGTCTCGGGTTGGCTCTGTTCTCTGGGGTCTCTTAGCCGTCCCTTTTTGTTAAGGGGTTGGGGCATGTAATTAACGCTTTTAGCAAAACTCTTTGTCGCTGCGGCTCTTTTGCATTCGAAGGTCGACGCTTTGTCATAATTTTGCGGCAAAGTTATAAAGCTATTGGCAGGTATTTAGTCCAGGCTAAAGGCTTCCCAAAAACAAGACAAAATGTGAAATTCCTTGTGCTCATAAATCCCCACAATCGGCTTCTAATTGAGTCTTCCGTTGCCGACAAACACACCGCATTCCACATGTCATGCTCCTGCCTGGCCTGTTACTCTCTACTCGTAGGTAGATCAGCTCATCTTACAAAGAGTCGAGGCTCAGCCGATTGACGATCGTGTGAACAGCACCTTGTGCTCAATAGCAATACATTTTCCAAGCGATACTCATCTTGGTAGCACCTAATAGCCAACAGCATTGATCTCTAGATTTCGATCTCCACAGGCTTTTACTGACTTTGTTCTTCTTGGTTGTCTTCTTTTTATTTCGTATTTCTACTCCGGATTAGACACTGCACTTTCGACCGCAGGCTGCCCGGTGGCTGATAGCTGATTGATCTGCAGTTGGCTTTAATTGAATCGTTTTTCCCTCTCTTCCACTCTCTTGCAGCCTCTTAATTAACATAATTGCTGTGTTCTGCTTTTCTTTCCTCTTTGACACTTAAGCAGCTTGATGGACTTTTCGAGATGCGTTCTTTGGTTTTCCATTTTCTTTACATGCATTTTAATGCCGTCTATTCGAGCAGCGTTTAATGAATTGCAGTTAATTTATGTCTGTGTGCCGCAGCTACTTAATTTTCCTAATTACCGCCAACGCCATTAGGCTTGAAGAAACGTTCCCTGTTTGATCTGGCAGCGATAAGGCACGTCATATCGCATATACAACGTATATTACTCGTATTCAGTCAGTTGATGTCTAGAAACCAAGCCCAGTTCTATTTTGTCCTGCTTTGTCCTGCCTGAGGACAATGCGTCATTTTGTTTGTGTCTCAATTAGCAACGCTCTCCAACCGGCATAACTTATGCTTATTTTGGCCAAGTCGCAGCTCCTTTGTGGCACAACGCACAGTGGTGCTTTTGGTCATTTTAGCTAGGATAATTATTAATTCACTTTCTCAAAAAATGTTAGATTTTTATTCCAAAAAATAACTTTTGCAGGAAAAATTCAAATGATTTTTTAATTCTTAAAATATTTTTAGTCTTAATAATTATTAAAAAAAAAACATATTTTACTTCCAATTAAGAAATTCTGAATCGAAATAATTCTGTTTATTTTAAGAGCTTAAAGTTAACTAAATTAAATGCGAAAAAGTTCCGAAATCACTAAGAATAAGTCTGAGATTTTTAATTAACCGATAATTCAAAAAATCTCGGAATTATTTAAAAGTATTAATTTTGAATTAGTCCGAGCTAAATTTACCACTGTGCGCCGCCTGTTGTCACCACACACTCTCTCTGTCTCCCTTTCTGTCTCTCTCTCTCTCTCTCTTTCTTTGACTCGCCTGTCATTATGATTAGTTATGCTGATGACATTGTTTGTTCTGGCCCAGACCGAACTGTCGTCTGTGGGTGCAGGTCATAATTCATTTGGCCAATTTGAATATATACTCGAATGTGTGTGTGTGTATGTGCAACTTGTTAGTGCAACTTCAGTTAAAGCTAAGAGCATGACTTGGCCAACCCATGCTGCAGAGGTTTTCATAATTAATAAAGCGCAACAAATGGCTAAAACACACACTCACACACATCTACAGTTTACAGCTGCCTAGAGTTGGCTTTTTAGACAACTGGCAATAACTGAAACTTTTAATAGGAGGCGTGGCCATCTTGCCACATGCAGCATGACCAATTTGTTGCTGGAGTGGGCGTTCTATTGGCCTAAGCTTAATTGGCAACTCACCTCGATTTGTGGCTAATTCGAATTTTCTCAACAGAATTACTTGATCAGCGGATGCAAGCTTCATTTTAAATCTGTGGCATCTGGAACAAAGTAGCTGCCTCCTTTTAGTTACATTTATTTTTAAAAAATTTGTTAAAATGCATTTAAGAAAATCTTCATAAAATTTAAATTATCGTAAAATTATAAAACGCTGTTTAATCCTGAGTTCCCTTTTGTATTGAAACATAGAACGTATTACCATAAAAGTAAAAATTCACACGGTTATTTTTTATAAAATATACAATTTTTCAAAAATAATGGGGGCAATTTCTTTCTAAATTTGAGAAAATTCGGAATGAATTTAAGAGAAATACTGTCTAAATGTTTAGAAACACATTTTTAAAATTATTTGCATATCACCATTGTCCATGACGATTTTCTAAATTATACCACGACTAATTTATGTCGATTTTAGAGTGCAATTATTTTTAGTGTAAGGTTGTAACTAGCTTAGAGTCAAATGACATCTCCATCAATAATTGATAGTCGTGCGTGATATGTATGTGCTTCCATGGCCTGCAGGTCGACTAGAAAAGGGCGTGTTTGACAATCTAGATAAATGAACTTTACAATAAACACATCACATGAGTGTCAAAATGGCTTTGGGTAACACTCGACCACAAACAACCCCTCGATCTATTCGTGCTCGTCCTTGGGCTCAGTCACATTAATTGTTAATTGTCCGTCATGTTGAACAACAAATCGAGTTGTTGTGTCATCAGGGGTTGAATATCCTCGTACATCTGCCATTGCCACTGACCAGTGAGTGCTCCTTCTGCTGCTGCTTCCGCTGTCTTAGCCTGGCCATAAGGGCAGCCATTTCCGCTAGCACTTTATCTGAGTAGCTGCTTGGTAAGAGATCATTTGGGTAATGTCTATACAAATTTATGCATTAATAATAAAAACTGTTCATCGAAAGGCGCGAAAAAAAATTGAAAAGCTGGCGATAAATAAATAAACAATAACAATGCTTAATGTGATTTCCGCCGCGGAATCGGAATACTTTCGAAAAACATCAATCAGCGGGCGTATTACCTTTAAACATGCCAGCAAAACAAATACCGACAATCAAAACCAAATCAAATCCCAATCGGAACGCTTAACAAAACAACAACAACAGCAGCAACAACAACAACAACAACAACAACAATAAAAAGAATAACACGAAGATTCCCATAAAGGAAATCATTCAACGCGCTGAGGCCAATAAAAATCGACAGAATCAACCAAACCGACATAAAAGTAGTCCAAAACTGGGCTGGAAACATCAACGCCCATAAAACTTGACGATCGGGTAACATCAAGCGAACATTATATAAAACAAAGGAGCTAGAGATTCCACACTCTTTTTCATGCTTTATGAGCATTTATATTCCCCCTTCCTCGATTTGCTCTCTATTATGAATTCCATTCGATTGTCGGATTGTGTGTTTGAAATTATTTTAACTAGTACGCTGATTGAAATGAAAGTGGCTTAGAGGCTGTAAAAGCTAACAAACCAGTTACAAATGCTAAGAAAGATAAACTTAATAGAGGCAGATAAAGGTTAAATGAACGTTTTGTTCAGATCTATCGACCCTTTGAATTGACTTTGTATTTATGATCGTATAACATCTTGACAGATCGACTCGGACTTTACGAGCCACATCGCACATTCGTTAATGCATTTTCTTGAACCCATTTCATTTCAGATCCCTCCACGCTGAATATCTTTGCCACAAGGTCAAATTCAAAGAAGAAGCGCAAATCACGCACAGCATTTACGAATCAACAGATCTTCGAGCTGGAGAAACGGTTTCTCTATCAGAAATATCTGTCTCCTGCGGATCGGGATGAAATTGCCGCCGGTTTGGGTCTGTCCAATGCGCAGGTGAGTATTAAAATTATTCAATTGCTAATGATCAATTGCATTAGTTATATAATATATTATTCAATTAATAACCTGTGCTCCTAGGTCATCACCTGGTTCCAAAATCGACGCGCCAAACTCAAACGCGACATGGAGGAGCTGAAAAAGGATGTGCAAAGCGTGAAACAATTGTCAGCGAACAAAAGCTTTTTAGAGAATGTTAATGACTTGAGTATTTTAAAGACCCGACCAGTCAGCAGATCCCATGCGATGCCGGCAATCGCTACCCCATAGTAACAACCCCCACACGAGCAACTCAAGCAGAGATAAGGAGGACCTCCGGATGCTGAAGATGATGACATTGATGCGCTACTCGGATGGAAAGCTGCTCTACCCTCAACCGGATCGGGGCAATTAGGTACCACAATTAGCCCAATTTGTTAATTGCTGATTATAAATGAATATTCATACAGATACACTCCCACTCACACACACACACGACTTCTAATTTGCCAAATAAGAAAACGTAAACATTTTCTTCAAATGATTTTCCTAATTGTAGTATTAAATTTCTTATAAATTGCTTGTGATTTTGTCTCAATAATTTGCCACACAACAAATCACCACATAACTATGAATACAATGTATGTAAAATTGTACTGTGTTAATTGTATATTATGCCAATAACATTATAAGTTTATGCAATTTACAATAAAAATTAGTTGGCGTATTCTAAATATCTACAAAGAAAATGTGTTTTAATCCAAGATTGATTTTCAAAATACAGGTTTCTGAACTATAGAGTGAAAACATCACTTACTCATTCTTTACAAATCTCAAACAACTCAAAACTAACTTTCAGTGTTCCTGAAATCAAGCAACCAATTTTTTCAAATGTCATAATTTTTGTAGAGGAATTGGATAAAATTTTAAACTTATGATAGTAAATTAAATTATGATAGTAAATTGATAGTAAAAAACCATCACATGCTTCGTAAATGAACAAAAATCTCAAAAATCTCTACAGAGTACTGAAACACAGCTTTTCTCTTCAGATTATTTAAAATCAGAGCATGCAAATAACAGTCGACCATTTTTCGTTGTCCGAAAATAACTCTTCTTTACCAACACCTTGAGCAAAGCATCCGAGATAAACCGATTTCATCGTCTCTTAAGTAAATCGGTCTTCTCACAACAAACAACCGTTTTTTTTTTGGTTTTTTTGCTATGGTTATTCCCCGATTTTTGGTCGAGGTCGAAGAAAATAAAAGTCTTTTGCGTTTGTATGCGTGTATCAGAGATCTGGACCGGTGGTTGTTTCGACACGAGCAATGTACTCATTTTCGCTCAAATTTTTACGACTCAAGTTCCGATATTCCGCTTTGCTTAATTTTTGTACTGCGATGTTGTTCATTACCAAGTACTAGAAACACTACATCATTTTAGGGGTTTGATTTTCTTCACATACTTTTCGTACGGTTCCTGCTTGTATGTCGAAAATATACCCACTCAGAAAGTGATGTACACTGCATACGAAGGAAGTAAAGACCGTTTGCGCTGAGCATTTCATGTTTTTTCTCATCTACTGAGTCACAAAGTGCGACCGTTTGGGGGAATCGGTTGCTAAAAGTGGTTGTTGAAAGAGCGTAACCCGAATGACTCAGCTGATAACACTCAACCGAAAACAAAAACGATGAGACACGAAGTTTTCTGCTCAGAGAGAAAGCGACCGTGCACGTTTTTTTCGGTTAAAATCACAACTCAACCGCAAGGCGAAAAACGGTCGACTATTATTTACAAGCTCTGTTTAAGATTAGAGAATCTTTCAACATTTTTATGAATTTTCATGTTATTTTATTATCATGATTTACACTGCTTTCTTAAATAAAAATTCTTTGAAGCAGTTCAAAAAATACTGGTTAATGTCTTAACTAAAAACTGGTTTACTTAAGCAGTTTCTCGTACAATTGGATTTGTCTTTGCTAACAACTGGTTCAAGCAAGCAGTGCAATGTAAAACTGCTTAAGCTGATTCCGTAAAGCAGTGCAAATCATACACTGGTTGGTGTCAAAGCTTTCGAACTAGTTATGTTTCAAACCATGCTGTATGATTTAGTTGAGAATCGAACCTTAAGGGCAGTCAAGTTCAATTTCAATTCTCCTTGTATTTAAATATTGGATGTTAATTTTTGTGGAAGCTATTAGAATATGGGCACTACAAAATGCATGCTACTTTTTTTAGGTCAATATTTGACTTGATTTTAATTTCGTTCAATGAATCTATTGTAACTGTGGCACATTTAAATAGACTGGAGTCAAATTGTGCCCATATTCTCAATTCTGATGATATAAACACCGCTGTTGGCGCTTCCCGGCACGCTTCGATCCTACAACAGCAGACGGAGCCCTGCTGGGCAACAAAAATAGAAATCAATCAGAATGCGAATCAAAATCTATAGCACGTCGCGCATAATATCGCAAAACTGCAAAACTGAGTGCAAATTATGAAGACGTAAATATGAAATTGGCAAATTTGCGAAATGATTTGCGAGCGATTTGTTTTCATTGTTTGTTGATGTGTTGTGCAAATCAAAATGCGAATGATGTCGATTTTATTGACAAATGAAAATAAATAGATGTACCTAGAAACAACAAGCAAAAAAAAATTCGAGTTATGCTGCCATAAATCAAAATCATTACAATTACAGGCCAAAGTTCCCACTGCACTTGTGAGCTTATCAAAAAAGGTCAACAAACTGTCAGAGAAACAACCAAGAAAAAAAACTATCTAAAACCAGCAGTCATCATTGACTTTTAGGGCGTTAATGGGCTCAAAGCCGCACTTGACTTGAGTAGGCGTAATAATCTATACGCCGTACTCTTTCCCAGGCCGTAGGCAAAGATAGCGCTTCATAATGACACAATTAAGTCAAATTATGCGGTTGCCACTCCAGAAATCCAGAAATCCAGATTGCTAGACGACCTATCCCCCCACCGACACTTACAAGTGGTTGCTTTCACCAGAAATCAATTCAATTATGGCACAGCTCTCACAGGGATTAGCTGCCATTTTAGTACCCTTCATTCACTCATCCTTCATCCTTTTGAGCAAATACGAGTACAATACTTTCGGATCAATTCCACACGAGCGAGTTTGAAGAGTTGCTGGTGATTAGCACGCGACGCTTTCGCTGCCACTGACATCGGCATTTACATAACCATAACCCGACACCGACAACATCACCGCCGCACCACCACCGATCGCATCATACATGTGCTAGGGAGTTGACGACCACCCAGATGGGCAACATTACATTCTGGCTGCCTGCGCTTTTATTGCTCACAAAGTAGCATAAACAATTTGCGCTTCTAGCTTCTAACGGATGAGGTGGAGCAGTGCGGAGGGAAAGGAGAGGGAGGCGCAGCATCGGCGACCCACAAAGTCAACGCCACCGCACACCTGATGGCTGATGGGGGCTGAGGTTGAGCGCTATGAACTGAGGATGCGACAGGGACTGCGACTGCGACCAACTAACTCGACTTGGAGTGCATTAAATGTGCCTGTTGTCAAGGGCGTAGCCAGCTATGCGCGAAGGGGATCAGATCAGGGGATCTATTAAACAGTAGAAAGGTCGCTATCCTACAAATAAATGCCATTATTAAATGGTATTTAAATTTAGTTATTCTGCATTTTCTCAAATGTTTTCTATTTTCCTAAACTTTTTATGTAGCTAAAAATGTTGATTACTGATAATAAGTTAACAAGCTTAAACTTAAACTTACATTTTTTTTATAGTTTCAGCTACGAATCAAAATGTATTATAATATTATTTCATTTTTAGCTTTACATTTTAATTTGAAAACTATTTTTAGTCGACGTAAAAAAAAATAAAATAAAATAAAACAATAAAAAATATGTTTTGTTTAAATTAGTCTACCTACGAATAAAACTAAATTATGATTAATTAAAGTTTCAAATAAAGTTTTAATAAACCATAAAATGTATGAATCTATCTTTTGAATGTGAAGAAATTTTTTATGTTTTAAAGGTAATGAATCGATGCAAGTTCAACGTGAAGAAACTTGGACTAGAAAGTATTCTTATTCACGCCCATGTAAATCCAAATTATATTTTTAATATTGAGGTTATATGTTTATCCAAAGTCTCGGACCCATCTGTACTTGCCCAAATAGGGTTCATTCTCAGTACCTTTCAAGCAGTGTTGTCCAAAAGTAGGCTGTAGAGTACTTTTTCCTATCCCATGGGATAGCAACTGTCTACTTTTGGACAACACTGCTTTCAAGCGATAAAATGTGAAAGTATGTCTAACCTTAGCTTTCACATCGTCCAGCCTTTCATTTGCTAATTTCAAATGTTGCAAAATGTTGGCCCCCCTGTCTACTCCCTTGCCTGTCGCCCTGCGATTGCCTCTGAAATGTTTGTTGTTGTTGTGTGCTTTGCTTATTTGAAGTATGGTTTGGGTTATTTGCGTCTTATGTGTGGTCGCTGTTGCAGTTGCAGTTGCAGTCGAAGTCGAAGCCGTCGCGCCATGGCTGACACTGCCACTCAGGGGCGACAAAACATTGTCAGCTAATACAAGTATGCTGCAATTGTGGCAAACCGCCGTGTCCTGTGGCGCAAATCAAAATAAACTAAACAGGACACAGCTGTCTAGACAAGCCCGACTGGCGGCAACTTGTCAGCTTGGACAGCTTACCAATTAGACTGGCTTTGGACACCTTGGACATCGACCGCACAAGTTAACAAAGCACTTGACAAATCCGAGTATTGGTCAAATTATTGAAGCAATTAATGTCTGCCACATGCACTGTCCACTTGAGCCTCTGGGCCAAATCAGGACCAAACATTCACACATATTTCACTGCTCGATCATGTACTGCCGACACACTCAAGTGAGTCCTGTCTGGAGCAGGACGACAAGTAGCCGACCCAAGGCGTGATTTGTAAACAAACTCACACGCATGATTACATGATCAGATCACAATATTTGTCTGTCGACTGTCGACGGTTTCCAGTTGCCTGCCACCGGCGCCGACTGAAGGTCAGCGAAGGCGGGCAGAGAAGACGAGTTTGAGACTGAGAGGGAGTGAGGAAAAGTCTCTGTTCTTCTACTTTTAAGCTCTTAAGTGCTGGCGATTCACTTTGGCCAATGTGCGCTTTTCATTTCATTTCAATTTCAATTTGATTCTTATACCCTGTAAGTAAAAAGTACAGAGGGTCTCTTAAGTATATTCAGAAATGTACGTAGCAGGCAGAAAGAGGCGTCTCCGACCCTGTAATGTATATACATACATATAGTATAGAACTCAATCAGCAGCCGAGGCAATATATATCTCAGATATCTAGATCTCAGAGACTATAATAACTTGTTACAAACAGATCTAGTTTGTTTTGGAAGTGTTGAGTTCTCTTTTTTTATAGAATAAGTACAGGGTCTCTCATAGTCGAGTTAGCTCGACTTTAAGCCAGTTGATTTTCCATTTTCGATATACAAACATGTATACGTAAGATACCATAGGATTTTTTCAATTATTATTATGGTATTGTGGTAGACAAGTACACGTATTATTAATGTAATAGCGGCTAATTGCGCATTTGCCGCATTTTGTTGGCCTGCCCCAATGCAAATTAGAACGCAAGCACTTCAGTCAGGAGACTTAAAAGCTTCAATTTGATGGAACACTTGGAGAACAAAACTGGACCGGACCTGATCCGACCCAGCTCCCGGGTATTGAAATTTATGGCTACATTTTGCAGCCGTTTGCATTGATTGCGTTTGCCTCACAGATTAGAAATGTACAATGCGTTTCGTACTCGAGCGAATAAGTCCACTTGAGAACCTAAAAGTGCGGCGACTGTTCAAGGTTCTTTAGTCCAATATGTTGATGATTTACCGCAAAAAGCTGTTGCATTTATTTGGCTAATTTGGTCTAATAAACAAAGTATCATTGCAGGCATGTGGCAACAAATAAAGACCAAGCTAAATATCAATACCAATACAAATGGCCAATACACCCAGGCGAATTGGCTATGAAAATATGGCAAATTGGCGAAGCGTATTCTGCAACAAGAACAATAAAAACACACATTGGCTAAATATGACAATGTAAACAACAATAAGTCCAATGGCAGCCATCGATCATCAAGATAATGATCATTGCGAATGATCATTGCGACGAAACGGAACCCGGACGTCAGAGTTCCAGTCTGAATCGTAGTCCGAATCGCCGCCAAATCAAAATTCCTACAAGAGAATAAAATTTAATTGCCTACAAATTGGCGCGTTGAGTTTTATTGCATTTTAAAAATATGTACATAGCACATACAACCCAATTGGACGGAGCTTTAGATAGGGAAAGTATCAGCGTGAGTTCTTTTCTCATGTGGGTGGCAATTTTTTACAGCAACCGGCAAACAAATATTTGATTCAGACAAATGCCTATGATTTATTTACGATTTCCTAATGTTCCGCCTAATCTGTCTGGGAAGTTCATAAAAAATCAAATATCGAACATAGCAAAGCGATCAACGTTTTACATGTGTGTAAACGTAACCGAGTTGATCCAAATTGGGCATTTGTTGAGTTTGGTAAATATTATCAATTAATAGCAGAAACTATAATTGAAACTCATCAAAGATATTAGAAGATGTACCAATTAGTACAGTAGATATACATATTTGCATTCATAACATTTGCACATATATTGCTTATTTAATAAATATATCAAGTCTATATTAGAATCTCTTAGTTACATATGGGCTGCGTCTTTGTTTATTAATATGTGTTATATTTTAATGATAAATGAAATAATTAAAAAAATTAATCGATTCTAAAGTTAATAACTCCGTAATTATCTCTTAGTAGAAAAATTAAAATAAAAAACATTCTCTTTTAGTCAAAGGTTTAGCTACAATACTTATACTTGTTATGTAAATATTACATTTTGAATCTTTTGTTAATATAACATCATCTCTAAAAATATTTGACCTCTGGGTCATTTTGTTCCGATATAATTACAAAGGAAAAGTCCTGAAGTTAATAAAGAAAAACCTTCTTGTTAAAAATGCTTACACATACAGAATAAATACAGATTAGATCATGATCAAAACATGAATAATAAAATCTTAAAACTTTAGTAAGAGGAAGCTTGAAGCTTAAGGATTGAGTAATGTTATGGTCAAATTGACATTATACTCAGCTGAATTCGAACATCAAAATAATTAAACGAACTGCAAAACCAACTGTAGGTAAAACAATTTGATCGATTTATTTTATTTACCATTGTATAAGATTTTATATCTCTTGATAGTAATACTTTTGTTTATTAAGAACATTTCTTTACCATATGCTTAATAATTGCCATCAATTATTGGTGGCCTTATATTTTTGCAATAATAACCCCAACACTTAAACATTGGCACTTGAGTCGTCTACTTAAGTATTAAATGAATCAATTCTATAGCAGGCATACACATAAATACTCACATACTCGTACTTATAGACAAAGTCTACTTAAGGCGCCAGAGTGCCATTCCAAGTGTTCTTAAGAAATTAACCAACAAAAACTCACACAAAACTCTTTAGCCGAAAAAATATGTAAAATCTCATAATTCGGTAAAGCGTATTCATCATAATCTCAAATGGATTTCAACATATTGATCTTGTGTTTTAAAATTCAAATTGCTCAATACAATTTTGGTTAAGTGTGGTCTTACCAAATCAGCAAGAAGACGACAGGGGTATACATATTTATTGACCGATTTTATACTTTGCTAAAATGCCAACTAAATGGCAATTAAATATAAACAAATATGCCGATTTGGAGCCAGAAGACAGTTGCTTCCTGCAGCGCCGCCTTTCGATTGGAATTACGAATGTTTATCGGGTCTCGACTGAATCTACAAGTGCACTTGACGCGAGTGCGTCCCAGGGACACGTTTGTGGAGCAGACGCCTCTGCAACTCATTATGCATGCACGAACTGACATTGAAGTGGGTGCGACGGCAGCGGCAACATTTCCATTCCCATTCTCATTCCCCAACTCATTCCCAATCCCATTTCCTTTAGCATATGGGAAGAAAGTTCATGCGGCGTTAGGGTTAGGATTGCCCATTGCCTTTATTATTGGTATTAGTAACACATGATTACGCTATATTGTAAACAAAAGCGCAGATAAACAGACAAACAGAGGCATGAACACGGATACGGACACACGTACAACAACAACAGCAACAACAGCAGCAACAGCATAGTCTAATGATATGTTAATGCAGATGGCGCACAGTGCGTATGAGTGCTATGAGTACTCGTATGGAAGATGAGTGCGAGTATGAGGCGGCAACTGTTTGTCTGTCAACGGCTTGAGCAAATAAACTTCATTTGGGGCTTATTTGTCGTTGGCTGGAATGTCTTCTGGCGCTGTAAACAGATCGCAGCAGAAGCACTGCTCCTGACATTAAAGTGTGAGGCGAAGTTCATTGAGAATTCTGTTACCGCCTGAATAGGTTTTCAAGTGAAATTGTTAATTGAGTATCAGGCGAATTAAAGAATAATAAGTTTAAATGGTCATGTTAGGTCATGTTAGTTAGAGTTCGGTTATTAACAGTCGATGACAAGATATTAAAAATATTTATTCTTTAATGTTATTTATAGTTATTTTAATTATAAAGATTCAGTTTATAGAATCAAATTATAAATTTCTATCGATTTTGAAGACAATTGTTTTTTAAAAAACAAATTTTTTGACCCATTTGGTTGTCATTATTTCAACAAATAATTTATTTGTTGGTCCCTTTATCCATTAAATAAATAAATTTCAGGGATTAAAACCGAAACGAATATCGCTTTCAGTTACGGTTTCGGTTATGCTCGAATTACGGTTTTCGGTTATCGGTTATGCAAAATCTTGGAGTATCGGTTCCGTAACGGTTATCGGTTTTTTGTAAGTTTCGGTTTAAAAATACCAGTATGGTTTCGGTTCACAAAAAAAAGAAAAATTGAAGTTTTCGGTTGACCAAAATAAGAAACGTTATTCATTGTATTAGATGAAAAATGGCTTATTACTCTTATTAGCCTGGAAAATAATGTTATCTGGTTACTGGAATGATCCAGCGTAATGTCGATTTTATTATAATTTGATCTCATATAAATTTGGTTTGAAAATTTCGATTATTTTGAGTTTACTGATTTTTAATAACTTCGAACTGACATAACTTTGTCAAAACTCAATCAATTTCCACGCGCAATGTAAATTTGAGCACGATTTTACCTCTTAATTCGTTCTTCATTTAAATCTCTTTCATTTTAAAAATTTGAAATCTTTCGAAAAAATCAAAAAAGACTAAGGGGTAACACTGTAAATTTTCAAATAAATTCGATTTTGAAAAATTTTTCAAAATGAACAACATTTAAATGCAGAACGAATTTAGAGGTAAAATCATGCACAAATTATTGCGCATTGCGCATGAAAATTTATTGAGTTTTGACAAAGTTATGGCAGTTCAAAGTTATCAGTTATTAACCCTTATAAATGAATCGGTTACAAAGCGGTTATTTCGGTTTAAAGAGTTTCGGTTTGTAGGTTTCGGAACAGCGGAAAACATTTTTTTCGGTTACGGTTTCAGTTACGGTTACAAATTTCAATCGGTTTTTATCGGTTAAAGGTTACGGTTTCGGTTAAGGCTTTAATCCCTGATAAATTTCAAATGAATCTTATTCCGTTTTATTGAAAACAATTAAATTAAAAATTGATTTATTTTAGTACAATAAATAAATAATTTATTTATTTGAAGAGTCGACTTCCGTTTATAAAACTCGAGTCGACAAATTAAAGCCATGGCAACAAAGGCCTTCGGCTAAGTTTACTAAATAAACGTTTTATTCAAATATATTGATACTAAAAATTTCATTTGGGCTGCAAGATTTTTGGAGACATTAATGAAAAATATAAATGTTAATCAGTCTACAGAGAAAATAAATTAATTTGAATTATATAATATTATTTGTTGTGAATTGGTTAATAATAATTAAAATAATATTATTATATTACTTCAACTTTCGTTTCAGATGGCTTTGGATGAATGAAATCCAATCAAAGGACGTTCAACTAATGCTGACCAACCTTGACTCAGTAGAGTCCTTTCCCTCCTTTCATCTCCTTGCCCCTTTCAGACCACCTGCTTAACTGAACTCTTATGTCCTGTAGTTGTCGACACGCCGCAGCGTTTAAGTGTAATTTTCTTCTTATTCAATTGAAGCATGTCCTTTGCTGGCTGGGATAGCTGGTATAGCTGGGATAACTCACTGCAACGCACTGAGTTGGTCTTTGACTTTTCGGACGCTTTTCGGCTCGTTACAAATTCACTTCAGACGTTGCTTTCACTTGAGATCCACATAATGGCTGTTCATTTGCGCCGTCGCCGTGAAAATTGCAAGAAAATGTTCTTTTCGAATCGACTCAGGACAATTGCGTACGTGTGCCAGGACTAAGCACAACCCAAAGAACATGATGATGAAAAAAATAAAAGTGATGATAAACTGTGGAATGGGGCAAGTCAGCTCATCATCTTGCCCTGTGTGCCATGTAATTTGCTCTCTTGCCATGTGCTTCATCAGAAAGGAAATTGAAAATTGCTTCTAATGGCTGCTGCCAGTGGGTGTGGTCCTGTGTGGCCCTGTGACAGGCACAAGAAGAAAAAACTGCCAAAGAAATACGACTGAATTTATCGTTTAATGATTATGAAAAAAATAAGGAAATGACACTATGAAAATGTGGGTGGAATTCATTTGAATCGTAAATTACGCTTCTTACTTACCTCATGCCAAGACTAAATGACTAACGATGCGTTCAGAAGATGCTAACAAGAACGAGAACCTGAGGAAGTGGGAAAAAGAAGATGGACTTCTCATAGAGTTAATTTATACGTACCGTAAAATTTGAGTTAATTCTTGTGTTAAGATTTCAATTAGTTTGTTCCACATGAATGTCCAGGTTATATTAGAACATAAGGAAATTCTATAGGCCTGTTGGATCATTATAATGACGGCAGGCGGAGGACGGGGATAGGTTTAAGATAGAACAATAATATGGAGATATCTTTTAATGAATAAGAGATTAGATACATTTATAAATAATTTGCACATCATTCTCATATTGATTGATTTTTCATTCTTTAATTTTTTCATATAAGCTGAAGAACTTTAAATGGCATCATTTATCATTTAAATCTGTTATTATCTTTCAGCCTAGCTATGCTTCACTGTACAATTTTTCCATAAAAATTTGTTTACACTAAAAAATGAACACTTAAACAGACTTTAAGCGCTTTGCTTTTTTATGATGTTCCGAATACAAAATATATAAAAACAACAGAGATCGTCAGTTGTTTAAGCAGCCCAAAGTGCCCCAAAGGTGTTAAACAAGGGGAAATCGAAATTCCTCCAAAATAAATGAGCATCATACGAAGTGTAAAGGAAACTGACTCATTAGATAGTTCAAAGACTGTTTGTTTTTATTTTCTTTTTAAATAAAACAAAACACTTTACATTGCCAAATGTAAGATTGTGAACTCATCAGTCTAGAAATCGACCTGATCGCAGTTGAGATTGAGATAGAATTTTCAAGTGTTTTTTGGTGGGTTGTTAGCAGCGCTCTGGCAGCTGATAAGTCCTAAAGAACATGATGCAACACATTCAACAAATCTCACGCGCACTTCTAATGAAATCTTTTTGGTTTGGCCATGCCGTTGTCTTGGCCATGTCTTTAATTGTCGAGCGTTACGACGAGTCGGCAGCTCCATTAAAAATGCTAATTAAGTTGCCTCAATGGCACAATGGCACATGTGTCTGCTTCTCTCTTGGCCGGCTACACCACAAATTTTTATCTAAACAGCTCGCTAAACAACAACAACAACAACAACACTAGCAACAACTATTTGTATTTAGCTAGGATCAACTCAACATTCGCCGATTTGAATGGTTGCCTATAAAAAATTCGTTTTATACATGCGGTAAAATTTGAAATTTTTTAGGCGAAATTTGAACAATAAACAAAATCACAAAAACCAAAACATTTATCATTCCAATTTTTTTCTCTAATTTTTTTTTTTTTGTTCCTGTTGAAGCTACCGAAATCATTTAAATGCTTTTTTATTTCAAGCCAAATAAGCAAAGGAGTGCTCATCCGGGGAGTGGAGGATTGGGGGGGTGGGATCGAGAGATTCTGCTTGCCACATTGCGCAAAGATTTCAACAGCTGCCGACGGCAGCCACGTTGAGGTTGAGGTTGAGGTGGGTGGCCATTTTGTTGGACGAGGGCGAGTACTGTTAGTTTGGATACTGGGCGGCGCATATGGAATCGCGAGCGGGAAAGGGAACGGGAAGTAGTCGATACCTCGGTGTGTGGGTGCACCACCATCAACAACTTGCGCAAATAGCATCATCATCATCAACAATTGGTACGAGTATTATTATTTCATAGGCGTGTTCCCATGAAATTTTCGGGACCGCACACAGTCATGCCGTTTGGCTTGGTTTTTGGTTGGTTAATGAAAAGCTGAAAAACAATTAACTATAAATTAAACGCACAATTTTCAAAACAAAATAAACATAAATAGAACAGCGCATCATTGTACTTTGCTTTTGTGTGTTTGTTTACATAATTCGGGGGCGAAACGTTTCATTTACTCATCTGATGCACTGCATCTTCGTCTCAACCCCTCCTCATAGTCCAAACCCATTATGCATGTAGTACCGGGAAGGCAATTAGGCAATGTCGTTTGCCCCGAACCAATCTCAACTCAACTCTTTCTGACTTGTCCGACGTCCCTCCTGTCCGTGGTCGTCGATCTCATAAAATCAAGAGCACAACTTCAATAACACAACAAGAGAGAAATATTGGGAAGTAAAGTAAGGTCGATATTTGAATACCCTATGGGAAAAATGCTCAAAAAACATTTCTCTTAATATATATGTAAAATAAATATTATTATTATTATTATTATTATTATTATTATTATTATTATTATTATTATTATTATTATTATTATTATTATTATTATTATTATTATTATTATTATTATTATTATTATTATTATTATTATTATTATTATTATTATTATTATTATTATTATTATTATTATTATTATTATTATTATTATTATTATTATTATTATTATTATTATTATTATTATTATTATTATTATTATTATTATTATTATTATTATTATTATTATTATTATTATTATTATTATTATTATTATTATTATTATTATTATTATTATTATTATTATTATTATTATTATTATTATTATTATTATTATTATTATTATTATTATTATTATTATTATTATTATTATTATTATTATTATTATTATTATTATTATTATTATTATTATTATTATTATTATTATTATTATTATTATTATTATTATTATTATTATTATTATTATTATTATTATTATTATTATTATTATTATTATTATTATTATTATTATTATTATTATTATTATTATTATTATTATTATTATTATTATTATTATTATTATTATTATTATTATTATTATTATTATTATTATTATTATTATTATTATTATTATTATTATTATTATTATTATTATTATTATTAATTATTATTATTATTATTATTATTATTATTATTATTATTATTATTATTATTATTATTATTATTATTATTATTATTATTATTATTATTATTATTATTATTATTATTATTATTATTATTATTATTATTATTATTATTATTATTATTATTATTATTATTATTATTATTATTATTATTATTATTATTATTATTATTATTATTATTATTATTATTATTATTATTATTATTATTATTATTATTATTATTATTATTATTATTATTATTATTATTATTATTATTATTATTATTATTATTATTATTATTATTATTATTATTATTATTATTATTATTATTATTATTATTATTATTATTATTATTATTATTATTATTATTATTATTATTATTATTATTATTATTATTATTATTATTATTATTATTATTATTATTATTATTATTATTATTATTATTATTATTATTATTATTATTATTATTATTATTATTATTATTATTATTATTATTATTATTATTATTATTATTATTATTATTATTATTATTATTATTATTATTATTATTATTATTATTATTATTATTATTATTATTATTATTATTATTATTATTATTATTATTATTATTATTATTATTATTATTATTATTATTATTATTATTATTATTATTATTATTATTATTAATATTATTTATCTTATTAGCTTTAGCATTAACAATAGAATCAGCTTAAGCACTAGCATTAGTATTAGCATTAGGATCAGCATTAGCATAATCATTCGCATTATAATTAGCATTAGCATTACCATAAGCATTAGTATTGACAATATCATTAGTAATAGCATTAGCGTTATCATACGCATTATTTAAAGCATTATCATCAACAATTTTGTGAACAATATCACTTAAATTTCAATTATAATTAACATTATCACTTGCATTATCTTTATCATTAATATTGAGATTAATGATGAAGAGTATCAATTCATTCGAATTTATTTATAGTCCCCTCTAGGAAAGAGTATCGGCTCTATTGACTGCGCTAATTTGATGAATTTGTCGTAGAGTTATTTCTACCAAGAAGTTAGGCTGTTACATAAACAAGCCCGCCTATGAACAACACGTGCAACAACAACAACACCAACAACAATAACATCAGCAATAACAAAAGCCAGAGCGGTAGCTGCAAATCGAAGTGTCAGGTCGGTGCAATCTCCTCAATCTCATTCTCATACTCATACTCATCCTCATCCTCGACCTCATGACGCTGATGCTCCTTTTATGGCTGGCGCACATGTGTGCAACAGACGCAGACGCAGCTAACCCAGCCAAGAATATAGAGAATGGGAGCGGTAACGGGTAGGAAAATGTGAATGTGAATGGGAATGGGAATCAAGTGAACGATGAGACAACAACGCTAAAAACGCTAAAGCAAAGTGCATGCAAATGGGCTAAAACAAAAACGAAATGCATTTTACAATAAGTGAACATTTTCAGCCGGCGCAAGTGCATTTTGTTTATACTTTAATCAGTCCGTTCAGGGTTCATGTAATGTTTTTGCTTTTGATTTTTGCAACGCCAACGGCAGCGACAGCCATTTGCCATTAAATGCACTCTCAATGGCCGCTTAAGAATGCAGGCCCCAAAAATGTTTAAGCAAATAGCGAAAAATGCAAACAAATTTGTTTATGCCAATTTGCTGACGCTGCATCTCGAGATGGAGATGGAGATGGAGACGGAGACGGACACGGCGGTAGAGACGTAATCGGAGGCCTTTGACAGGTGGCAACTAATTGCAGTTCAAAGATTACGCATACGCCACTTTGCATATTAAACCAGCAGGAGATTCGTCCTGGTACTGGAAGGACTCCTAGCGCGGTCTGTTGAAAGGATTGTTCTCTCAAGTAGTTCATGCTGACAATGTGAAGCGGCATGTTAACGCGTCATAAAAAAAGGGATGCATAAACAAATCCCCCGACAGCGCTCAATATAAACAAATTAGTGTAGATGCCGCAGAGTGCAGGACGAAGGAAATGAAAAGATCATGCATCATACCCAACCATACTTATTCAACTATGCCACATGCCGCGTAGCGTCTTTAACTCCTTAGCAGGAAGCGTTATCTGAAGGTACTGACTTGGTTGTTTCAGCAATAACAATAACAATTCAGCAATGAATTGGAATGAAAAATTTCAAACTTAGAATTTATTAAAAACTTTAAACAAAAATAAAAAACATAAGAGGAATTTAAAATAAATTATAATAATAAACATAATACTATTATAGAATATAGTGGTTATTGGAATATAATACGCTATGTATTCTATCAGACAGGCTTGATATATATAATTATAATAAAACACTTCGGATACGATTTTAGATGTTCCTCTTTATTATTGTACGCACTTAATGTCAGATCACAACTAACTTCACTTCAGAGGAATGCGCATCAAGCTTACTATCGATACCAGTGTCGATTTTACAATATCGATAACTATCAAAAAAATTTAAATTATAATAAGTAAAATAACTGAGTAGGTTTTTTAACCCGATCGAATTATTCTATCATCTTATAATTTAACAAACCAAAATTTCAAAATCTTAAGGAAACAAAACTTCTTTGTGATATTGAACTGATTGGAAAAACAAATAAATATTCAAAAATTAACTATAATTCAAATTTTTTTTTATAATATTATTAATGTCTTAAATTTAAAAAATATTATGGCCTTAATTTTCTTTTTGCCTTCATTTTAATTTTCCGAGCACTCCAATTCAAATATGAACGCTTATATAAATGTCTGTCATATAGATTTTATTTAATTTGTGTGGAGCACTTCCTGTGCTGGCGCGAAAATTGAATTATGGCGAGAGGTCGAGCGCCTCAGAGTTACACACATATATAAAAATAAGTCGAAATGTATCTGCACAGAGCGACATGTAGACAACGATTATTGACACAAGTAATTACAACTGTCAATTGATTTTAGTGTCCCAAATTTGTCATCTCTCGCTATTGGCTTTTAGCTAGAAAATGCGGCCAGAGGCCGAGAAATAAATACGAGTCTAGACTCTAGAGTAGGATCCATTGAGGAGCGTCCCGCAGTTCATGTTTTTACAGTTGCCAGTCGCACGCTCCACTTGCACAAATAAAGAAAGTCTGGTCGAAAGGGGTGTCAAGATGGGGGAGGGGAAAGAGTTTACTGATCGACCATAATTTAATGGCAATTTGTAATTTGAGAAATGTTGTTGCCAAGCGACAGGCTACCGTCTCAAGTGGATGATCATGATCATGCAATTGTTCTCATCCTTTTCGACAATATATTTCAGTTTGTTTTCGTTCATTTGTTTGTTGACAAACATGGCCTCGTGTGGGCCGTTAAATTTGTCGCCGTCCGGCACTTGAGCCATGTCCTTGTCGTCGTCAGCCACCAGCTGTGAGCCTAAGGACATGCACAACTCTCGCCGAGACTTGTCGCTGATCTTGTGCAAAAGCGCATTGCAAACTGTATGTGGTGCAGTCAGTGGTTTGTGGGTCAGAGACACAACGCCCGTCTGGGAATGACACATTGAAGCACTTCTATGCCGACATTGAGTGGCCAGCGCCGTCGTCCACGTTAGTCGTCATCATCATCACGAGTATCTTTGCAAAACGCAGCCCACACACATTGCCACTTCAATGGAACGGATCTTGAGCCACTTTCTGCATGATCTGCCTGTCATTTCTGAAGTGCGTGTATAGTTTGAAAAGTCAAACGAAGCTCAATTACAAAATGAGGTCATCTGTTTATCCATATCACAAATATTATAGCAATTAATTCAAAAGATTAATACATTATTTGTAATCACGGCTCCAAACCTTAGTTCTGGAAAAAAAATTTAAATTTTGGTTGGAGGGAACCTTTATTTGAAGAACTTACTAATTTCAGAAATATTTTTTTTCAAAATATGAAACATGTATCGAAAAAAAACAATCTGAAAACCATTCCCAGAAAATAGCTGACAAACCCATTAGTATAGCCCTTCTTGTTCAGTTCAAAAATAAGACTTCCTCGATAAGGACTGTCTCTTGAAAATAATTTCTAAATAATATTTTAATTAAACAATAAATTTATGAATTCCTTCGCACCAGTTAGCAAAGGAGTTTCTAGCTAACCCAAATGGAATTTATAAGTTAAGACAGTCGACAACAGTTAAGGAAGAAAAATTAAAGCTAGAAACCAAAAACAAAGAAAATAAGATTATAATAAATAACATACAATTTTTTCGCTTTTGAGTTAATGTTGAAATAATGAAATGTCGTGATTTATATTGGGTACAAATTGTATGTTTAGTTTTTATTTATTTTTATGTTCTTCATAAGTCAAAGGAATTCTTGTTTTTTACTGCATGGTAGTTTAAATTAAAAGTTTTACCGCATTTCTCTCGAAATGCGGTTTTGTGAGAAAAGACAGTCTTGTAGTAAATGAGCGACAATTATTAGCGACCTCACAAATAACTGAATTATTATTAATAAAGTTAAACTTAATATAAGCATTAATAATTAAGATATATTCAACTAAAATGTTAACGAAACAACAAAAATGGAAATTTAAGAATTTTTAGTAAAAATAGTTTTAATAGAAGGAGACTTGGGTAATTCTGAATACAGAATCTTTCAAACTGATATTGTTTGTAATACAATTGAAACACATTTTGATTTAATTTCATAATATCGTTTATTTAAATTGAGATATTAGCATACGTTTACATATTCGTTTAACTAAAACTTAGAGCTACTAAAGCTATTAGCCAGGAATCTATCCCAACTTTCAACTGCCTTCAATGGACAACATATAAGCACTAAGAACCTTCTTCTAACGCTATCACAAACGCCCAATTTTTTTTAAATAATTTGACGTCTAATCAATTTCCACATTCTCCTCACAATCCTCCGCGGTGGAATGATTGCTCTCTGCGCCGCTTTCGACGCTCATTACGTGAGCCGGAGTTGGACTTGGGCAGGGACTGCGTTGGTTGCGCGCTGGCGATGAGGATGCCGATGAGCCAGTGACAAAGCTGGAGGAGAGTGGAGCCTGTTGACTGGGTGGTGGAATTGGCTGCGGCACCTTGGGATGCGGATAGAAGTAGGGAAAGTGCATCTGTGGCAACGGCAATCCTCCATAAGCCAACTGCAACTGATGCCTGTAGATGTTGAGTAGAGCCGGATCCAGACCATGAGGATAAGCGGCAGCAGCTGCTCCTCCGGGTGTCATGTGCGCATATGCAGTGGTGCCATCTTCCCTGACCAAAACCTGGACAGGCACACGTTTCGTGGCACTGAGAAGAGCTGCCTCATGTTGCTGGATTTGTTTGCGTTTGGTCTTGTAGCGACGGTTCTGGAACCAGATCTTGACCTGCGTCTCAGTTAAACGCAACGTTTTGGCCATCTCACTGCGCTCCGGACCCGAGAGATACCGCTGCTGGGCAAAGCGACGCTCCAGCTCAAAGACTTGGGCGTGGCTGAAGGCGGCGCGTGAACGCTTCTTGCGACTTAGAGCACCTCCACTCATGCTGTCATCGTGGGAGAGCGGCGAGGTGGTGCGTCCATAGCCACCCGCAGTGCAGGAGGAGGGTGAACTGCTGAGCGGCGGTGGGGAATCGCAATCTACAAATAAAGCAAACCAATTTTGGAAAAAGTTAGCACAAAAGCCAAAGCCACAATGGATGGTTGGATGGAGTCCATTAGCAAACAATGAACCAGACTTACCGGAGTCGTTGCTGGCGTTGCAGCGTCGCATGTCGAGGGGAACCGCTGCGGACGACAGGGCGGCGCCAAAGTAGCCCAATTTGCGTTGCATGTAGTCAGCGGTTAGCCCGGAAGTGGAGGAGGAGGAGGTTGACGCCTGATTATTGTTATCCAATGCAGCGGCGGCTGCATAATACTGCAAATAGCTCGATTGCTGGCCAGGATTGGCCATGTTCTCGGTGTGCTGCGTCAACTTGTAGATGCTGAGATCGCGACAACAAAGCGGTGGCGATTTCGATCCAGATCGATCCATATTCTTCGCACTGATCTCCGTGTCACAGTCCAGATCCACGCTGGACATGCGACGACCTGGATTTATGGATTTACTGCGCGTCAAGATATCATTAATGGAGAATGGCGTTGTTAAAGATTTGCTCAGACCAGCAATTGCCGCACCGGCGCCCGCACTTTCCATATTTAACATTCTTAACTTGTTTATTAACGATTTAACGATTCTTTAAATATATATTGTATATTTAATTTGGTTCAACACTTTCACTGTTCGTTTTGCGTTTACCCGTTGGGTGCTCACGTCTCAAAGGCTGAGTCACGAATGCGCTCTGACAGTCCGCTCCGTGTGCTCTTTAAATAACTGCGCCGATCCCGGCGTAGAATCACTCGAATCACTCACGGAGTGCCTCGCATATGGCTCTCAAGTGGTGCGCCCTCGCCTGCGCTGGTGGTGGATTCTGTGCTATTTTTAATAATGCACTGATTTTGAGCCACTTGGCAATGGGCTGGCCGCCTGCCTATTGGCCAACGCTAAAAGAGCGTTTGAGTTGCTCTCAAGTGATTCGAGCGAGTGTGTAAACAAAATCATTCGAAAATCGTAATCTTGGCCTGCATTTGTATAAAGTTTAAGCTGTAGTAGTGTGCGTTATTTTTGAAAGTGTGTGCATCCTGTTTATTGTTTATATTGTGTTAACTATTGGGTAATCGGCTGTGCGACGGCTTCAAATTCATTTGTTCTTGGTACAGTCACATTTTCAAGGCACTAGTTGATGATTTTTGTTTAGACTGATGTTTGTTTAGTTTAAAAATATTGAAGAAAACTCCTTGGCTACGAAAAAAACAGGAACAGGTAATACATTATTTTTTTATTAGTATAACACTAGCAAATAACAAGTAAAACTAATTCTAATATGTATTCAATATTTTCAAATATTTAAATTCAACAATTCTCTTACGAATTTTTTTTGATATTTTGAATATTTAAAAATTATTTGTATATTTTTATAATTTTTTTTTCTTTTTCTAATTTTAAATATTATACTTTAAAATTAATCTCAATATCTCAATCTCAATATAATTTAAATATTTACCAATTTAATTTAATATTTTTTTACATTAAGGTTCAACAATTCTTAAAACAGTGATTTACCTATTTAAAAAAAATGCACACCAATTTATACTATTTATTTTATCTTAAGCACAACAATAATTACCTTTGAGTGCTTTTTCAACCACAAACGCTTGTCATTGGCTGAGCGTCTGATTAACAATGCTGTCTGATTGGTTATAGTTAAGAAGTGCAAAATGGCTGCGAGCTCTCTCGAGTTCTCACTCTTTATACAGCCTTACCAGATTGAGTGAGATGCTGAGAGAATGCTAAACACATGAATACAAACACATGTTCGTGCTCTTTCTGGTATTGTGGTGCTTGCTCTGGTTCTCTGCTACACTTCACACCTTCGGGCTATAATCTTTTTATTGCCAATTCAATGACTCTTAATGCCAATGGGCTGCCGCCTCGGGCGCAGAAGTCAGAGTGAGCCCTATTCCAACAAAGGAAGCAGCGAGTGTGGCAGAAGCTTACTTTACTTTTTTTTGTTATTATTATTGTTGTTCTTGTTGTCGCTGGTGTTGTTGTTGTTGTTGCTTGTGTTCTCATTGTGTTTTGCGGTCAGAACTGAGTAAGTAGGTAACCAATTTTCAAGTGCGCTCAAAGTGATGCAGAATTGAATGAATATATCGTGGTGGTTGCGTTGCTCGTTATATAATATGTTTTCAATTGAATGCATTTTGATAATACTTGGGTAATTAGAATAATGATGCTTGCCACGCGTTCGGCTTTTTCGTCTTTGTTCACACTAGCACAACATACTGTCGACTTCAATGCTATCGCTAATTTCATTTTGTTGTGACTGCTGATGCGATTATCCTTAAATAGTTGATGGGAATCGCCAAACAGGTATTCGATTACAAGTAGGTGGGTGGAAACAGAAACTTCATCTGACTAACGAATGATGAATAGACATTTTCAATTAACTAGGACAGTTCCTTGATTCCTTTTGTTTGATTGTTCGAGCACTCACCACCCTGAAGAACACTTGCTCATCGTCTTTCTCTGCTGTTGTCAATGTTGATTTTGTGGTATTAAATTCGCTTTAATGGTTTATCAAAAACCACTTCAATTGTTTGCTTTGCTTCGCATTATCATTCATTGCATCTATATTGGGGTATTTTTGATGGCAATGTTATGAAACCTGATACCTGGTTTATACAGTAGTGGGTAGTGATTGATTTTAGCAAGTGTTCCTTGCCGTGTTTGTGTTTGATAAGTACAGATAGGTTACAAAACTCGAAAGATTAATCAACTTTAGTTATTCCATTCACGTTATTGAAAAGGCAAGAAAGCAAATCCAACTTCCAAAGAAAAATAAAAGGTATTGTTTACATTTAAAACATTAAAATCTGTATTGAAACTATCTCCTTTAACTATATATTTTTCAAACATTTAATTAAAATTTAAATAATGTGGAACCTAAAACACATCAATTCAAATAGTTTCAATTGCACTGCTTACAAATACGGTGCACTGCTTATTAGCATCCACAAATAAAACTGCTTTAAGAGTGGTTGTTTTTGAACTGCATTCGCACTGCTTGTCAGTCAAGCAGTTAAATCATTTTTACTGAGTGCGTGCCGTTACATTTCAAAAGCGCTCGATTTTATATATTTTTTTTACATATTTACATACAAAGTTAGTCAAGTAATTATTTTAAATTATTTTAGCGAATTCACACATTTATTTTTAATTTTTCAAAATAGTTGAACCAAGTGGTTACCATTATTTAAGAACCATACTAAACCAAGAGAAGGTTTTGTTTTGCAAAATAAAGTATGTGAATTTTTAATTTTCACAAAACAAATACTTGACTTGCAAACAATTTTTATTAATTATTTTAAATATTATATAAATAGAACATGTACATATGTTGGACCATGGTGAAAATCCAAGCAATAAAGAATTATCTAGTGAAGTGCGATTTATAAGATCCTCCGGATACTGGAGTTCTATTTACAACCAAATTTCTTTCATATATACAAAATTAGAAGAAAATATATTTGCTAATAATGCCTATATTTTTGCCATTTCCATTTTGCGATCCAATCCAAGATGTTCCCAGCGATATAAATTTCTTAAATCTGTTGAGATAAGATAAGATATAAAATGAGATACTGTTTTAAGCAGGGATTAAAACCGAAACGAATATCGGTTTCAGTTACGGTTTCGGTTATGATCGAATTAAGGTTTTCGGTTATCGGTTATGCTAAATCCTTATATATCGGTTTCGTAACGGTTATCGGTTTTTTGTCAGTTTCGGTTTAAAAATAACGGTATGGTTTCGGTTCACAAAAAAAAATAGAAATTAAGGTTTTCGGTTGACCAAAATAAGACGCTTTATTCATTGTTTTACTTGAAAAAAGACTTAATGCTCTTTTTAGCCTGGAAAATAATGTTATCTAGTGACTGGAATGATCCAGTGTAATGTCGATTTTATTATAATTTGATCTCATATAAATTTGGTTCATTTGGTTTGAAAATTTGTATTATTTTGATTTTACTGAACTTTGATAAATTTGAACCGCCATAACTTTGTCAAAAGTCAATTAATTTGTATGCGGAATGTAAATTTGAGCATGATTTTACCTCCAAATTCGTTCTGCATTTACATATTTTTCATTTTAGAAAGTTTTTTAAAATCGAATTTTTTCGAAATTTTACAGTGTTACCCCTTTATCTTTTTTGATTTTTTCGAAAAAATTCGAATTTTCAAAATGAACAAAATTTAAATGCAGATCGAATTTGGTGGTAAAATCATGCTCAAATTTACATTCCGCATAAAAATTGATTGACTTTTAACAAAGTTATGGCAGTTCAAAGTTATCAGTACCTGCGACGGCCAATACCGAAATTAAGCCTTATAAAACAATCGGTTACTAAACGGTTATTTCGGTTTAAAGAGTTTCGGTTTACGGGTTTCGGTACAGCGGGAAAATATTTTTTCGGTTACGGTTACAAATTTCAATCGGTTATTACCGGTTAAAGGTTACGGTTTCGGTTAAGGTTTTAATCCCTGGTTTTAAGCAACAATTTTGAAGAAAGCATGAGATTGGTGTTTTTTAATCCCATGCAGATTTTGTTTACAGGTGCTTGAAGTGCATTAGGATATTGAAAGCGGATGAACCGTCAATATCTATGTATATATCAATGATTCTCTCAGTCTGAGTAGAATCAACGCCTCAGCATACAAGTATTTGAAGTACTCGAGCTGAGACTTCCACAGACTATAAATCAAATACTTTGAAACGACACATCTTCAGTTTCGAATGCAATTACTCAATTAATTTGAATATAATTGTCACAATTTTCCACTTGAAAAGCCACACAAAGTCGAAATTGATGGATATAAAACAGAAACAAAACGATTCATATACTTTTATTTATATGAAGGAGGCAGAGAGAAATGTAAAATGAGCTCGCCATTTTTATGGCCACATCAAATGGAAATGAAAAACACCAACAACAACAACAACAAACAAACAGCGGAGAAAACTCAATTGGTTTTTCTTTTTGATAAAATGTCAAAGGCTTTAATTCCAACTGACGGTGGGGAAGTGATGGTTAATGGTGGGGGTAGATGAAGGGGTAGGGGTAGCTTATGAGCAGCCATCCACTTGACAGAGCTGGCTGGGATTATAGACAAAGACTCTCAATGACAGCGAAAGGCGAAGGCGGAAAATGTATGCAAGAATTACGCAATGCGGCAAAGAAGAAAAGCGAGGAAATGTAACTGTAAGAATGTTTAGACCAAATGCGCCAATTGTCAATTGTCAATCGTTCGTTCCTGTTCATATATTGTTTATTTATTGTTGTTAATAAATCTTAATTTGCTTACCTAACTCTCACTTTGGCGGCTTCTCGCGTCACTTTTTTAATTGAGGAAATGCAAATGAAAGCGGTGAAAGCATCGAAGTCTAGTTACTCACAGAAAGAGATAGTTATATACAGAGTGACAGAGACAGAGAGAGAGAGAGAGAGATAGTGACTACAGCTGCGAGTTCGGCTTGTGGCGTCTTTGATCCTTTGACGCAACATGAATTAAACGGCGCTACAAGGCATGGATCCTTGCCTTACTGCCTTATCGCTGCACGCCCCGATCTTATGTGATATATGGGAAAACGACAAATTTTCCACTTGAGCCTGGATATTCCGGGTTTCGGTCTAGACGCCCAACCACACGATGTGTCGCCGCAACATTGCCGCCGACATTGTAAGACGAAACCTTAATGTAAGCAGCGATATTTGTGGATCGATCCTTTGGTCAGTGTGGTCCATTAGGCAACATTTAAATGCCACTTGACATGCCATTTACTTCGTCCTGTGGGCGGTGTATGCCCCTCCCGGGAGGCGTTCTGTTTGCCACCGTGCCACAAACGCCCCGATGAGAATCCGTATTCCTGTTTGTATACTTAAAATACATATATTGTATAAAATACAAATTATTTGTTGATAAACTAAGCCATACTTTTTTTTATCTAAATAAAACAATTATGATCCAATTATAACAATTTCATTTTTATTTAAAAATCAGAGTATAAATCCTGTTTTAAAATTTAATAATAGTTTATTATGTATTTAGCCGGGTTAACAATTGAAAAAATATATTGTATTTTGTTTTTATAATAAAAATTTAAATTCTATAACAGGATTTAAAATAAGACTTATACTATGGTGTTTGAAAACGCATTTAAATTTAATTGTTTCCTAACTTTATTTATTTAGGACAAAAATAACAACTACATTTTATTATGGAAACTTAAAGCTAGCTAAAATTTTCCATTTCAGCCAGTTTGATATTCAAATATTTTAAACTCATAATTCTTAATTACGATCTCCAGTTTGTTTTGCCGTCTTTATACTTTATCTAAGCTTGCGCGTGAACTGCTGTGATTGACATTTAACCCAGCTCCCATGCCAATCCCCCTCTTGTAACCGATTCAGAAGTTTAGCCTGTCAAATATGCCTGAAACCTCAACTATTTTCCCCCAAAAAAGCAATGTAAAAAGTGCGATCAGCTGCACTTGCTGGCCCCGTCATCATTCGGGTTGTGGCCTGTGGCATGTGTTTATGCAGTAATTGATATGCCACTCCACCGCCACCACAACCACCACCACCACCAACATCAGGCAGAGTAGCATCAACTTTGGCCCCACACTCCATGAAATATTAGCCCAATGCTCAGCGGGGCTGTCATAAATGTCGAGATCGGTTCGGGAGTATGCCCTGCATTTGTATCTGTATCTTTTAGATATAGGAAAACATTTTACAGTTGCATTGCTGCCACTTAAACGTTTCATAAAAGCAACCTTTGTAATGTCTGCGTTGCCGCCACAGACACCAAAAACATCACGAAACCGATACAGATACAGATTCAGATACAGATCCACATTCAATCCCCCGTGCTTCACCCCTTTGCAATGCGAAAAACGAAAAGGCAAAAGGAAAACAATTCAAGAATTAAAACGGAAATTGTTCTGCTGTGTGTGTATTCTTCATTTATTCATAAAACTGATCGTTTCATTTTGATAAAATTGATTTATGCGTCGATCGACAACAATTATACACAGATGCGGTGCCTAATGGAAACGGTGGCATATACATATGTATATTTATTTACGAGTCGAAACAAATCGAAAGGGAAAGGAAACAGTTTCCCATTGGTTACCCCATTGTTAAATTGAGGCAAGCTCTGATTGATCCTTTTGGTTCTTAAACTTTATTTATTGTCCAAATATAGTAAACATATATACAACAAGGTACTAGAGTTATGAGGCATTTTCGTTAAAGTAAAACATTGTAAGGATTGTAATAAATTAGATATTAGAATTGTTTCTACTGCAATTGCAGCGGTTGTGTCTGCTGCGCTGCAGTTGGCCACATCATGTGATTGGGAAGCGGAGGAGGTAAAGAGCTGCCCGTTGGCGATTGTAATGTATCTGATTTGAGCTTCAGATGATGCTTCACAATGCCATCGCCATCGATGTCGCCACGTTTCGACTTGTAGCGTCGATTCTGAAACCAAATTTTCACCTGTGTTGCCGATAGATTCAATTTCTGAGCTATGATCTCTCGCTCTGCACCTGTCAGATACTTCTTTAGACGGAAACGGCATTCCAGCTCCAGGACCTGTGCCTGGGAGAACAATACACGCGGTTTGCGTTTCATTCGCGGTTTTCCAGACATGTTATTGCTGTTGTTGTTACTGCTGTTCCCACTGCTGTTCCCGCTGCTGTTCTTACGCAGCTCGACACGGGATGAGGTCACCTGGCTATCCTCTGTAAAGAGAAACAAAGAAAAATAATATGTTAGATTTTATACTCTAAAAACACTTTATTGGATAATAAGTTAATAACTTTATAATAATAATACAAAATATGTAACTTTTCTCCCTACAAAGAGCTTTTCTTTCCAGTCATCTAATGGGTTAAGCTTGAGTCACAGAGTCAGAATTTCCTGTTATTCTTTTTTTAATAAATAAAAATAAAAGTTTTCCAAAATACAAATATATTTTCGATTTAAAAAAAATGGTTTTTTTTTATTATTTTAAGAATGCCTATGCTATATATTTTTTCTGTCTTTTTTTCTCCTTTTTTCCCTGCTGTTTATTTCTTACTCTTTATTTTAACCGTTAAATCTATGATCACGACTGGCTGATAAAAACAACCCAACTAAGTAAGGATATTATTTTTTTTTGGCACTTAACCTTATTTTACTACATCTAGCTATTTTAGTCTGTCTTCTTTTTCTTACATTTTTTTTTAATTTATTATTATTAATGTCCCCCTTTGGGTAAAAATTAATTAAATTTGGGAAATTGTCCCATTACTCACTTCGTTTTGTGCATTCCCCTGCCGCATTATTGATGCCCCTGATGCTATTGGTCTCGAGCAGTCTCTGGGATATGGTATTCCCAGCATGCTTATGCGCCGCGGCATGCACCTCCACTTCTGTGGAGCTGTTCAGATCGAGGGTGGGCGAAGGCGTCACATAGGGCATGGGTATGTACTCGCTCTTGATGCTGATTGGAGGCGGAATTGTGGGGATAGTTGAGGAGCTAGCGTAGACATCCCCTGTGCCAGCATAGTTATAGTTGTAACCTGCGGGATTCTGATAGGCATTGGCCGTGGATCCGGCATAGAACTGTGAGGCGGTTACGTTGTAAGCCGGCTGATAGCTTTGTGGATGTTGGAACATGTGCGCAGACATGCCGTAATCCTGATGATAACCTGCATATAGTTGATGATGACCATGTGGCGGTGGCAGCAATGGCGACAACGAGGATGTGGCCATTGCATCTTCTTCATGTTCCACCAAATGTTGCTGTTGTTGATGCTGTTGATGCTGTTGCTGCTGCTGCTGCTGCTGCTGTAGTTGCTGTTGGTGATGGCTGGCTTGTTGCTGATGCTGAAGATGTTGATACTCACCGGCGCCATAGAGCGCCGACGCTGCCGTCGCACTGAGAGAGCAAAGAAAGTCAATGGTTAGTTTTTGAGCCTGGATAGCACATGTTGCATCACGCAGCAAGAGCTTAGAAAATCGAATCTAGATTTTTGGCAGCTTACTTCCTGCTGTCGCGACCCTTGGTGACATCATTTCATGCCTCATCACAATTAAAGACGCCCCAGCGAGGCGCTGCGCATGTCCGAAACTGAAAGGACACACATGCGAATCACATATGTTGGCCAGGCCCAAGAACATTCGCAGGACAACGTCCGGCGCCGCACAAAGTCCGCCCGTCCGCCTGCCCGTCTGCCCGTCTGCCTGCCTGCCAAACTGCTTAACTGCCTGACCACCGCATCAGCCCTATGACTCTAACTCAATTTTAAACTCTGACTTTGTTTTTCTTATTGTTAACACTTTGTGTCTGTGTCTGTGTCTGCATCTTGTCTTTGTCTTGCCTCTTGTACAAATAACGATGATTTGTCAAACGACACAGACTGCAGCTCCCTTAGTCCTATTTGCAATTCATGCTCGTATATGTTTTCATAGGATTTCTTCTGCTTAGCTGTCGCCCTCCCTCTCTTTCTCTCTCTCTCTGTCTCACAATTTCTCAGTTAAGGTTATGAAAATATTATCTTTTTGTGGAAAATTGGTAGAAATTAATTTCCTATGGAGCCTTATTAAAAATAAATAAATATAAAACACACAGTTCTGTCTACCAAGAAGTTGTGAGACTGTCTAAGATTGGTGTGTTACAGGTAGATGCTGAAAGATACTGAATAAACATCTGCTTGGATATATTTTAACTTCACTTATAAGTACACCTATGTATATACATCGATATGATATAAATAAGTAAAAAAAATTATCTGTTCTCTGACCAAACAGTTTTCTTTTTTGCAAATTATTTATAAAATATTTTTTGTTATTCATTATTAAGCTTAAACTGTATGTATTTTTGTATTTTGAAGTTTTTAATTTGATCATATTAATTGAATAATCATAACATTGTCCTGCGTCTATATTTGAAATAATAAATTGCATAATATTACTTTCATTCTGCATAAACTTTACATATTAAATCCAACATAATCTTATCTCAAATACTATAAATTAATTATTTTTATTATCAATTGATTTTCCATAAGCTGACAAGATTCCATCTTAACTTTTTGACTCACCTCTCGAGATGACCGTAGGCGCCTTCATAGGCCTCCGTTTGGTTAACCATATTAAGTATATCCTTGACTGAGAATGGAGTTGTATTCAGAGCATCCGCATTTGTCATGCTGCCAGGACTCGGTGTTTGATTGTAGTCATAATAGCCAGCGGATTGTGCCTGGTGTTGATGATGTTGCAACATAATGGCTCTTGGACTTTGGCTTTGGCACAATTCAAATCACTTGAACTTTTAAGGGGCACTTTAAATTAATACAAATACAACAATTTGCCAAAATGCACTTGAACTACACACCGAACCGAACGACACTTGACTGCGACAGCAATTATGAGTAGGTGGTAGTTGCTGTTTGTTGAGGGGGGAGGATTGGTGAAACGCGCGCACCCCTTGCAACCGTATTTGATTTTTTGTTAACTCAAACCTTAAACGATGCGCCGTTCCGCTGCGCACTCGAGCGTGTCCTCAATTTGTCAGCGCGTTTTTCAAACTGAATGAGAATTGAATCTTTTCAAACGTTGGCTATCCACCCGCGCACTCACACACACATACACGCACGCACGCATATGTGTGAGCTCGACTGCTGTTCGCTTCAGAAAATGGCCGCCATACAGCCAATCACAGCAAAGACTGTGCAGCTGTCCTGCTCTTATACGATTGTGTGCGTGCATTTGTCTGATTTCCTCATATTGTTGTTGCTCTTGTCGCTAACTGTTTGTTCGCAGCCACTTTATGCAGATTTTGTTTGGCATCTTGAGCTTAAGTATGTATTTATGTATGATATTTATTACTGCAAAGTCCTTAAGTTGTTTCCCACCCATACACAATATTATATTGCATGCTTAATAGCGATATTATACCAATGATCCGAATTCAAGTGGGACTTAAGTGCCAATTTTCGCACACTTGACTTTACTTAGGTTTTAAGTAAACAAATCTTCAGCAAAAAATTTACAAATTTGTGCTGTCTTATGAAGATTAGGTGAATGATTATCTCAAACATTTTTTTCCCGATTTTTTTTAATTTTAATTTTTTTTATTAACATTTAAGTAATTACATAAGTCTACAAATAGCTACGTGTATATGAAAAAAATAAAGGAATGCGCTTAAAATCAGTGAGAAATCGGACAATGTCTGAAATATTCTAAAAGCCAAAGTACTTTCACGATTAATATATCACACTATAAATTAATAATCATTAACGGTGGATGGCGCCAATTTTCAATTAAATGCTAGAAAGGCAGGCACACATTAATTTAAAATTTAGGTTAATTTAAAAAAATAAAATAATAATTGCATAGCTAAAATAAAATAGTGTAACCATATGTACATATGGGAATTTCCACAGAAGTGTCAACCGTAGGCAATATCTAAAAAAATCATAAGCTCAACACTAAATTTTCGACCAGAAACGATTTCAAGTTACTTATTTAAGCAATTCAAACCTGAATTCATTCACTAGGATGAGAATACCAACTGCATCTTTGAAATAATTCAGTTTTTCTGAATTTTCGCCTGTTTTCTTAAAAATTGACTTCCATAATGGAGTGTATGTATTATAATGATTGTTTAATGAAATCTCAGTTCCAGCATCAAAAAGTTGATTAATGATTAATGCAAAGAAAACACATCAATTCTGCTAATATATATTTCATACGAAGTAAACAAAAAACATAAAAAGTATAATGGAACAAAACGTAGCGCGCGACATGTCGCGTGCGAAAATGATTAAAATTAAATAAAAAAAAGCTACTTAATATTTTATATCAATTTAAAAACATTATTAAGAAATATTATTGCATAACATTTTAAAATTAATTGGATCAAAATATTCGCTCAGTTTTCGCTGAAATCAGTTCTTGAACTGGTCGCCAAAAAAGTGACTTCTGTTTGAGTCGCGTGAGAATTTCTTGGATTTTTGTAAGTATCTTGAAAACGATCAATTGCGCAAAATCAACCATATTAACAATTATAGTGCTAATCAAGAGCTATAGGTTTCGCCTCTTGACAAAATAAAATAAAGTCTTGGAATATTATTTTTCACTTTGAATGCGTAGCACCGCGCGCCTACCTTTTGCATTGCTATGTTGCTGTTTCGCCTGCACTCGTCACTTTCACAAGCATCGTAACTGAGCAGCAACAGCTCTTTCTCGCTCTCTCTTCTAGATTTCCCAGCATTTTCTAGCTATTTTTAAATGTTGATATTGCTTTTTCCGGGCCTGAAGGATTGGCAACACTGATCGTTGTCGCCTTCTATATCCGCTGGAATATTCTCTATAACCAAGTGGTGCGCAGCTCAATTAAATGCTCAATCATGCAATTATCTAATTCCGAATTAAAAATGTTTACTTAATTATTTATTAAAAACGAAAAAATAAATTAATTTTCGCGCCGGGTCCATTTTTTTATCCGGCCTCAGCCCTGGTTCCTGGCACAAGTCCACAGATTGTGGCGGTCAGCCGATAAATAAGTATTATTAGTACATTGGGACTGAAAAAGAACCGAATTATATGATCAATTCGTCCGTTCATAAAACATTAAACGACTAAACTTAATCTTCCAATTGAATTACAATGATCAATAAAAATACTTTTGATCATTCCTTCCGTGACTGATATATCGATACCGAATGCGCAGCTTACAGCACTGCAGACCAGTGCTCCAAGAAAAATTGCAAGTTGGCTCAAAAACATATATATAAATGTTACCAACAAAATGCTTATAAATTAAATTTTTTATAGTTATTTATTAAGATTATAATAAAAATATATTCAGATCGTAGCATAATTTATCAATAATATCGATATATTAACTATCGCATTTTCCTGCGAGCATCGATATCGATTGTGTATGAACATCCCTAACCAGTATAAAAATATCGCTCGTCGATAACTAGTATACATTTATTTCGTTGTACTCGTTGAAAAGGTTGGACGCAGTCTGCGCGTCATCAGCGCAGAAAAAGTAATTAATTATATTCTGTGCAATAAATAAGTATTTAATTTAAAAAATATATCTGAAGAGGTAAGTTGTGTTAATTTTACAATCGTGCTTGCTAAAATTCATTGGTTTTATGTACAATTTGTGTGCCGAATATCTCAATTGTGTTGCCCATACACGCGTGAAAATTTCCCAGTTTTTTTTTTATAATTATTTTGAATGTGTCTGCATTTTTGATGTGGTTTGACAGTTGTAAACAAATGACTTACCGCAATAAGATTGCGTGCATATACATGTTGCAAAATTAAACTAATTGATGCATTTTCTTTTTGCTGCAGCACACACAACAAAGCAGATACAGAAAATTCTATTGATTTGTACGCTTGTCCAAGATGGCGGACGACGAGCAATTCAGTTTGTGCTGGAATAATTTCAACACAAATCTGTCGGCTGGTTTTCACGAATCATTATGTCGTGGAGATCTGGTGGACGTATCGTTGGCCGCGGAGGGGCAAATTGTAAAGGCGCACCGTTTGGTGTTGTCTGTATGCTCGCCCTTTTTCCGCAAAATGTTTACGCAAATGCCATCGAATACCCACGCCATTGGTAAGTGTTAGCTAAATGGGTTGCCAAGCAAGCAGCAGCGTATTAATTTGTATTATTGTATTTTTCAGTGTTTTTAAACAACGTTAGCCATTCGGCTTTGAAGGACCTGATTCAGTTTATGTATTGTGGAGAGGTTAACGTTAAACAAGATGCCCTCCCAGCGTTCATAAGCACAGCGGAGTCCCTACAAATCAAGGGGCTGACGGACGTAAGTAGAAAAAACATATACATATGTACATACATAGCCAAACGAAAAGAGAACAACAACGCCAAGCGCCTTTCGCGCGCAATACATGCAAACCAATTTACACACACGACGATATTTGTCTGTATAAGAGCTGGCCTGACTGTACTGTACCCGAGCAACAGAGAAGTATCTCGAATCGCACGCTACACGCACACACACACACAAAAGTGTGCGTGCAATAGAGATGGCACGAGTATGACGGCAGTTGACAATACAGTTGTCTCCTTCACTCTTTCAGCCATATGCTGCTGTGATGCGCGCGCTGTGGTGGTTGTTTTGTTTTTCAAATTGGGCCAGGTCGTCCAACAAAATAAACATACAATATTGTGTTTTTTTCAGAATGATCCTACGCCGCAACCTCCACAAGAACCCACACCCCCACCAGCTGCACCTCATGTACAACAACAACAGCAAGTCCCAGCCCAGCGTGTGCAGCGTCAACAACCGCGTGCATCGACACGATATAAGATTGAGACCGTTGATGATGTGCTCGGCGATGACAAGGGCACCACACAAATTGTCATACAGACTACAGCCGCACCTCAAGCCACCATTGTACAACAGCAGCAGCCACAACACATCCAAACGCAGCAGTTGCAAACCGCCACTACAACAACAGCCACGCTGGTGTCGACAAACAAACGCACGGCTCAGCGAAGCTCCATGGTTGGCAGTGGGGCTGTTAAGCGCTCGAAGACTACCACCGCCACCGTAATTGACCCCTTGGAATCGACAACGGATACTACGACCACGACTACAACTCAGCTCGCTCCTCAACAGATTACCGTACAAACGACAGTTGTGCCCAGTGACACGAAAGTGCATCAAGTACGTCAACAAGCACAACAGCAACAGGCGGCCGCTCAAGAGGACACTGAATACATTGATCTCCCCATGGAATTGCCCACAAAATCAGAACCGGACTATAGTGAAGAGCAAGCCGAGGTTGCTGGAGATGGCGATACGACCTACGTAGAGGATGATGCCTACGGTGACATGCGCTACGACGATAGCTACTTTACGGAAAATGAAGATGCCGGCGCTCAAACTGCTGGCAATACAAGTGGCAATGTCGCAGCAACAACATCGAAAGCCGTAGTCAAACAGCAGTCACAGAGCTACAGCGATACGTCGTTTGTCGACACCGGCGCGGATCAAGGCAACACAGAGGCTCAAGGTTGGTTGAATTTTAATATGCTGATCCATCGACCGACATCAAATGATGCATCGTGTCAATTGGATCAGATATTTGTAACTAGAATTAACTAGTTTTATAAAGGCATTCGACTGCGAATTGCGCCCGGACTTAAAAACTTTTAAAATTATTTAAAATTCTTAATCTAATGAAAAAAGAAAGATCTTTTTGATCGACCATCTAAGGCGCAACTCGCAATTCGATTAGGCCCCCTTGGTTGTAAAGAGCGCTTAAATCTGCTTATATCATTTATTCACTGCGATATCATCGCTTCTATTTCAAACAACATTTGTAACTGCAATGCACATTTAAGAGCTGCTTTATTAGCCATTAGTAAAGTTAAGATTAAGGCCTTTGCTCTATTTATAATTCGCAAAAGAGTATTTGGCCGAGCGGCTGACAAAAGCAAAACGATGCTGATACAGCTGCTCTCGCGATAATTCACCTATTTATTGTTAAAATGGTAAGTAGAGTGTTGAATACAAATTGTGACTGATGGGGGATACATGGACTAACTGGATGACACAAGGAAAACTGAGAGCTCGCTCCTTTTAATTCAACTGCAGCTGGACACCTGGACGAAGCTACACGAAGAGGTACTCTTTTATGGCAGGTAATAAACTTTTGGTATCACATTGCATTTTATTTACAATTTTCAGCAAAATTTAGCACGGGACTGTCGGTGGGTGTAATCGATATATGTAACCTTTTGTTTGTTTGCAAAACAACACGGCCTTGCCACCTAGCCGAAAAGGAACTGTCGCCGAAGCTGCCACCGTGGCTTGCATGTATCCATTTTAATTGTGATGTTGCTACGATTGCCTGAACCAACATAAAAGCTTGTTATCAGTGCGTCGAGCAACGGCATTGATTGCCGAATCTTATCATAGAATGCGCAAAATCGATTTGGAGCTGTAATGATGAAACCGGTGTCATCTAGTGAAGTCTAGTTAATTTCGCGGGGAACGTCGCGTTCAAATTTTATTAATCGATATTGGGGGTATTCCTGAAACATTCAGATTCGATTTAAACAAATATGAATCAGTGCACAGATTTTGATTTAGTAAACAACTGATTGACAACTTGAAAAGATACATCGTATGCATTCTAAAAAGCATTACTATACAATTATCAAAACATTTCAAGAAAACGGCGCCGCGAATGTAAAACACCAAGTGTGTCGATGTAATGTTATCGAAATGAACTGTCACAAATATCGAGTTAAAATCGAAATTTAATTTTTTAAATTTTTTTCTGGCTAGTGCACATTTTGTTTGAAGCAACTAGACAGCTGGTTGCCGTAAACAAATCTGTATATGTTACAGGAATACCCCTATTGCCTGTTTTTCCGATAATTATGCGCATTTTATGCACAAATTTACGTAGTTCCAATTTAATTTAGAGTAAAATCCTTAGCTAAGACTTCTGTTTTGTTCAGAAGTAGAGTAAGTAGTGAATTTTGATAAATGCGTATATTCTTCGATTAATCGTCATGTAGCGGTGTTGCCAGATCATTTAAATTCACAATGCTAGACAAATGCAACGCTGCAATAAAAAAAGTGTGGTAACTCTGCAAAGAATGCTTTGGAAATCAAGCTACATATGTACATTTTTTTTTGGTTCGTTAATTTATTTTCTATACTAACAAATCGTTCAGTGCTTTGTTATTAATATATCTATAAAGTGATTAGCGAACAGTGGTATAATGTTTATTCAAGTGATGACAGTGACTTTTATATTGTGCTCCGTACTTTCCAATTTTCTTACATTTTAAATTTGGTTGTTTTCTGTGATTTTTTTTTATAATCATTACTACGTGTATTATATGTGGTATGAAATATACTTATTTTTAAGAGTTTCTAGGCCTACACTATTAAATTAGTAAATTTTCTTTGCCCTTGGACATCAATTGGAAATGACAGCGTCTGTGTACACACCATATGTATGAATATGTACATACATACATACAATTAAATGAAGTTCTACAGCAACAACAAATCGTATCGGGGTTGTTTACGCGGTTTTCTTTGCCAATAAAATGCTTAAAGCCAATGTTTAATGTGTGTTGTTTTATTTCACTGAATTAAATGTAGCAACTAAATTTATACCATTAGTATTTTGTCCGTAAACTAGGCTTAAATAAACTCACTTTTTTCTCCATTCTTGTCAATTTCTGTTGCCTTACGTACGGATATGATCGCAACCCGCAGATGACGAAATTAAGTTTATACGCAGTCAAAAGAAGAACGCTCAACTGGTCTACAAGGATTACATCTACAACAAGAAACTTACACAGGCCAACGGCCAGACGACATGGCGATGCGCCGATGTTCTCAAGCTACGATGCAAGGCTGTTGTCATCACAAGGAGCGGCGAGTTTTTGGACGCACGTCGTGAGCACAATCATTCATCGCATGCTGCACGAATCGGACAACGCCAGCTGTATAATATAGAAGAGGAACTCGAAGAGTACATCGAGATATGTACATCAAATCCAAAGATATCGCAATACCTAAGCAGCAGCAACATCAGCATCATGACTGCAAAGGATGGCAAGGAGTGCAAGTTGTTTGTGCCCGCTTCTGAAGCTACGGAAATTGAAATGCAGGCATTAGTGGACGACGCAGACGAAGACATCATCGAGCAAGTTGTGGAAATGAAGCCAATCAAGCGATTGTCACACAAGAGCAAACATCACTAGATGTTAAATATTCTTAAGTTCACATTATTCATACAAACAAATAAATCTTTTACCCGACATTTTACTACATGTATCCATGTCTAAACGTGTCCAATAAATTAAAACCGAAACAATGCAACTAGGCACATTTCTATTAAGATATAATCCATCCGAATTGCATTATATGCAGAAGCATTCACCACTAATATAAAATCTCTTCTATTCCACAGATGGCGGCGATCTTCTATTCATTGAGAGTCCATGGTCCACTCCCTGCCTGGTGCTAAATGGCTACATGTACAACTGTCATAGCCGGAAGAACAACAAGGAGTATTGGCGATGCCACAACTATTCCAAGAAGGTACATGAGCAGAGATGTCGCTCTCGCTGCGTACTCGAATATGGAAAGCTAAAGAGTATAACGGGAGGACTCCACAATCATCCGCCGCATACGGAAAAGATTGAGAAAATAATTCAACGCAATCGTCTGGCAGCGGTCAGCACGGGTCGCGGCAAACTCGGCCGGTTGCACAGTATTACACAGTTTCAGCAGGAGCCGAAGCAGGAGGTGATGGTCCAAACGGAACATCATCATCACTTACTGGCAAGCGAAGCGGCCACACTACAGCTGACGGAGCACGAGCTGATGCATGCCTCCCTAATGCTGATCCATGATTAGAGCGTGATATGTTCTTAGATTGAGAGTGCAATTTAGTTTCTAAGTACATAAGTCGAATAAAGGCAAGCAAATTAGCTGACAAGTTGTAGATTCAATAGATCATATCATGTCTATTACAGTACCTGTTAAATTATTTAAATTGTAAGTCCATTTTGCAACCAATTTATTTTCCAATCTTATTAATATTTTTATTTTATATAGTGCTCACCTACAACTATCGCGGCCAGCTGGTCCATCAAGGCTATGCCTACAGCTGCCACTCGAGGAATGCGGCCAAATGTGCGGAGTTTTGGCGTTGTACATCATATAAAAAATTAAAATGTACTGCAGCATTGACCACCAAGCAGAAGGCGATTGTCGGACAACGTGGATGTCACAATCATGAACAGTACACGCCGATTAAAACATTTGTGCCCCGTATTTATAACCACGAGAGCAACATGCAACATTAATCAAAAACGAGGCTGTTAAATATTAAAAATGTAATTTCACAACACAGTAATTGTAATTAGTTTAACACAATTTATCTTGGCCATTAAATTATCATATTTCTATCTCGTTTCTTGCAGATCGAATGGAGCATATTATCAAGATCTACAGTTAAGAAATATTATTCTGTCAAAGAGAAGACCATATCTGTAATCAACATGGTCGCTTTAAATAAAAATCCAATCTCACACAAAAAAACCAGTCTTTATGTAGCTAAAGTTTTTGTAATATTATATAGTACTGATATTCTACATTTGTCTCTTCCAGCTTTTAAATATATTTCTGGAGTACGAATGTCATCCTCAATGCAACGTCGGAATTTGCAACGTGAGCCTGTGCGAAGGATAACGATCAAGCAGCTGTCGCCATCGAGGTCTGATCTCGCCGTTAAACCAAGGCGAACCATTACAGCCACTTCTCGATCCCCGAGCATAGCGATTGCCGTACCCAAGATTGAACCCGTGCGGACAAAACTGAATCTAAGTAATCCGGAAAATATACTGCGCACCTCGGCCAATAATCATAACTTTGTGTTTGTCGGCGTGCCGCGCTTGAAAGGCAAATGTGTGACATGTCTGAAGAATGGAAAATCCAATTTGGAACGGCTTACCACGTGCTGTGACTCTTGTCCTGGCAGCAATTGGATGTGTGAGTCTTGTTTCGAAGAACTACATTAACTATGAGAAATATCCTCTCCAACAGAATAATTATACATATATGAATGAATAATAATTGATGATATAAAAACAGTTTCATCGTTGCTTAAGAATATTACGGATTCAAATATATATATTTTCTTATTAAGTTGAAGGCCCCTGATGCCATGCTAAATTTAAGTTAGGTTATAAGATTTAAGAGTTACCTTTCTATTCTTATAAAATCAGAGGAGTCACAGAAATTCCATTCAAGTTTCAACTCAAAGTCAGCACTGAAAAACATTTGTTTTTAGTGTTGACAACCAAGTTGAAGAACTAAATCCTTTGCTTTTTCGAAGGTAACCAATAAATTCAACGTCGGGACCCTGATTGTGAGGTTTTTGCAAACCAATCCTACCAATATTCACTAGTATTTGATGTGACACCCATAAATTATATTTTTATATTAAATCGTCATCTTTTTTTAAAATATAAAAGTTTAATTTGCATTACACTTAATCTTTTAATCAGGGTATAATACCGGATCCGTAGTATATATACATATGTACGTATATATCGGTTAATACATTTTTGTTTTTGAATGGACAAAATACCGAAATAGAATCTTTTGATAACAAGTTTTTCTGTTCAGGATTTACGGAAACAATATTTGTTTCGGTATTAATATCTTCTACTTATTAATAACTACCAAAAAAACAAGAGCAATAGTTTTATGTATTAGGCAACTCAGTTCTTCTTAGCTATCATTTAGGGCTGCTTGGATCGTTCACGTCGTCGTTTAATCTTTTCATGATTATGAGGTCCATGAAGTATCTCTATAGAATTATCTTTGGTGCGAACACGAGCCCTGCATTTGGTTGTGGAGCGTGTGGCACAAATCCATTTAGTGCCACGACTGTTCTCCATGAACTTGACAAAGCTGTGACCATCATAGTTTAGTTTTATTGATTTACGTTGGCCCTTGGTGAAATAATACGGCGGATCTGCAATGAGAATACGTGAACTGAACAGATTAGCAAAGTGCCGGCAATTATGTCTGGTTTTATTTGACGTGATAGAATTAATCGAATCGCTTGCGCTGTTGAAGCCTTTTTGTAAGTTTATTGAAATTGCGTACTTGAATAAATGTGTGTCTACTATATAAGCTGAATGTATTATTAATTATATTGTATTAAAAATAAAAATAAAAACTTAAGTATGCCCTTTCACCTCACTTCTTGCGGCTTAGAACCCGCGCATGTGAGTGTGTTGCACCCACAATGCCCGTCACATCGGCCACAATCTCCTCGTACTTTAAATGCATCCCCAGCTCATTAACATCGATGGTGGCCGAGGATTCATCTGTCAGCGTGGTGGTCAGCATCGCATCACTGGCTAATTGCTGTTGGTGGATGTGTTGGTGTTGGTGATGCTGCTGCTGCTGTTGTTGTTGTTGCTGCTGTTGATGATCGTGTTGCTGCTGTGTCTGCTGTTCTTGCCTTGTTGCTGTCGTTTTATAGATTTTGGCATTGGCATTGGTATTAGCATTGGTAGTGGCGTTGGCATCCGGAACAGGCACTCGACGTACTCGTTTCTTGCGCCGCACAATCTCCTCGTGCGTGTGGAAACGATTCAGGGGACAAACAATATCATTGATAGTAAAAACACGGGAGCGACACTTCTGATTCCACCACTGATTGCAACGCCAATATCGTTTCTCCTCACCCGTCGAAAGCTTCAAGGTTTTCTCAAAGATGAAGGGCTGGCCACCATAGATGAGCTGCATCCGACCGCGTGATGTGGCCGTATATATAGCAATGCTGTTTTCTGTGTAAAAATAAAACATAAATTGAATTAGTAAATCTAAACAAAATTATAAATACACTCAAATAACAACTATAGAGGATCAAAAAGTCGGTTTAATACTGTACGCCTCGAGACGCCCATATATTTTCATCTTAAATTCTAAATTTACGGTCTAACCGCAATGTCAAATATCATTGACCATTCGTGCAATCCGGATGGAGGGTGCATGATTGTGCTCGGGCCGAGTTAGCCATACTTTGTATCTACCATTTGCCAGTCGTTTTGTTGAGAGTCTTGCGTTGCAAGGAGGCCAGCCTGTACGTCGAATGCGACAATTCCAGTAGATAGTCGAACCGTGCTCCTTGTTCTTGGCATACGCATATTGATCATAGACCAACTGCACCGACTTTCGCTGTCCCCGGATGAAACGTAACTTGGGACACTTTGACGTCGAGCAGTTGCCATGCGCATTCACTACAGAATCCACTATCAGATATTCACCAGACAGATCTGTAAAGTCAGAGAAAATATGTTAGTATGGATGATAGGCATTAGTCAACTTTTTCTTGCCAAATGAATCAAAACAAATGTGCGCATATGTCTAATTTTATTGGCTTTGAAATGTATATTTAATGAATAAAGATGTGTGGGCTCTTCATTTGTGCACCGGCGGTTTAATCTGCCGTATGGCAGTACATAGTGGATTTTTAGCTAAACATAGCTTTTCCTCATCCACACTCTCCTGCTTCTGTAGCATGTACATTGATTGATGCGTGTGCCGATAGCTCGTTACGTGTATCAAATCTCCATTGCTGGTGATGCGAGTCACGAGCCGGGCGCGACACTTGGCCTTGTGATACATGGAACACTTCCAGTCGCGCGACTTCTGACCCTCACGAAGCTTCTCATTGGGCGTATAAGTGTTGCCCTCGTAATAGACCAAATCCGTGCCACGATTGGAACGCACATATTGTGCAAGATTCGTCTGGCGTTCGGCTAAAAGAGCAAGAAGGCGTACAGTTAATGGCTTTGTTAATGGTCAAGGTAATATGGATAATGATGAGAAAATGTCTTAGTAGATTAGTGAAAAGCAGGCGATCAAATTGGCATTCGAAATATTGTTTATTTTACATGGAGATTGAGGTGAAGTGTGTAGTTGGTCAATCTTTAGGGCTGTGCCCGACTGTGATTGTGTAATCCATTGCGCAGCTGCACCTGGCCAGTCACTTTATTTTGTATGGCACGGGCGCGACACTTTTTCCGAAAGCTGGAACACTTTAGGTAGCATCGCTGCTGCTGCTGGTAGCTTATCACAAAGCGAAATCCGTCGATAAGCAAATTACCGCCTCGGCTTCGGTACGTGAGCCGACGGCGTCGTGACGCTGCATGCAAATAAAGCAAATAGGACACAAAGTATTGATGAGTTAGTGAAGCGTGAATGCTATATGAGATTTCGGTGTTAGTTATAACTAGATGACACGACTTATAAATACAATTACAAGCTAATCTGTATTACGGGCTACAACTACAGATCCGGACAACCGTGACGTTGACGTTGTCGCTTGCTTGGCTTGTGGACTTTATACATATTGGCAGCATGATTATGGAGGCGACGACTTAATTTGATGCTCCGATTGCCACCGGTGACACAGCGTGCCGGGCAACGTACTCTCATATTGCTGTTCTTGGTGCACACCCAGTTGATGGTCGTTAGATACTTCCTCTCAACGGTGTACATATGACCTTTGTACAAGAGATTCTGACCACCACGACGATTAGCAATCAGCTTATAGTTTCGCTGCAGCCAAATGTCATCTGTAAAAGGTATAAATAATTAATTATAGTGCTCAACTCAGTCAACACAACAGTTGGCACAAACTATACAAAATAAACTATCATATTTACGAATAAAGCATTAACATATTTATTTAGTTTAAAATGATATTTGGGCTTAAGGATGATTGTGCTGTCCACGCAGCGCTGAGATCTGATTTGATTTGGTTACAACCCGTGCTGTGCACTTTATGTACTTGCAGCGCAACTTGACGCACTCCCAATAGCAGGCATCCTTTATGCGTCGATTCAAGGTGAAAGGCTTTCCATTAATGGTCAACAGATTGTTACCACGATTACTCCGAGTGAAGCACACATCCAAATGATCGAAACTTTGCTTCTTTCCCTTTCTCTTCAATGTTGGCAGTTGTATTTTATAGTCTCGTAGAAGTGGGTCTGTAAAAGAGAAATGTTTTGGGAAATGATTAGATCGAGCCAGAATAAAATGTTATTCCTTGTGTTCTCTACAAATTTACAATGATTAAAATTCATACTATGCAAATACAGTAGTTTCATTTTCATTTATTTTCAAGTTAAACTTGTCTTACAAATCTATCATATTTATAATCATATTTTTAGAGTAAATCTTAAAGGAGAAAGATATTAAAATGTTTACTTTTTTGTTACAACCACTTCTTAGCCTTTACTGCAATCAATTAAATGGCTAATACTCATTTTAAAAACACATTTATAATTACCTGCTTAAGAAACAAATGTTATGATTGCAACGCAATTCGTTTGGATATTTGGTCAGACTTACAGAGACGAGAAATATTTTCCCTTATGCACATAAGCTTTCTAACTTAGGCATGTGGATACATAAATATGAATGGGTTAATAGGAAAACCGCTTTAAAGGAAATGGTTTGCATTTATCGTGGATTCGCCAAGTTCGCGCATTTTCCATTATAGGTTTAAGTTGATCACTATTTTGTCGTTAGTGGGATTCTCTTAGGATTATTAAATACCAAAACATCACTGCGTAGTGCCACTTTTAAGGGATGCGAATGGGGTTTTGAATTTAGAATGTTTTTTAGCATTGATTGTATAATTTGTACACAAACTTTTGTTTTATTTAACAAAAACACAATACAATATATGTATGTATGTATGTACATACATTTGTGTACACATGTCTCACATCACAAGAAATGTCGTTAATATGCCCGCTATTGCACGTTATTCTGTTTCACCATTTACTCATGGCTTTAATGAGGAGTTTGATAATTCAGACCCTTTAGTAACACCGGTAAACAATTAATAACAATTTCTATTTGCATTTGTTGAAATCATTTTTTTTTCAACTTCGGCGACTATTGGCGTTGCCAGATGACCGGCGCTGCCAGATGACTTGCGTTGCCATACTGTTGTCATCCAAAGCAACTCTGATTGCTACCATTTTTTTATGTTTCTTTCTTGCTTGCAAAGAAATTTTTACGTTTGCGAGCTTGGTGACAATTTCAAAATAACTTTATTATGACTGTGATTAAAACATTGCGCGTGTGTGTTGTTTATTTATATAGTTAGCATTGTAATGTGTTTTGTTGTTGAAATGCATAAGAGCAACTCCATAATCGCGGTAAATCTCCACGGCGTGTTCATAAATATAGGATTACAATTGTGAATAAATATTCATGCCAAATAAAATGAACTGCAACAAATATTAAATGTGTTTTAATTTGGCTTATGTTTTAATTTTGAAAGACACCAATGTAATACTTTTTAATCAACATAACTTTGTGCTTTTGCAGCTTCCAATGCGGCATCAAAGCGATCTCCGATGGAAACACGCAAAAAGGAAACGGATATAGAAATAAAGGTTAAAAAGGAAGACACTATACCATTATTTGCCGGTAGCAATGTGTTTGTTTCCAAGACAGATCTTGCTGCGGCATACATACCCTTTCCGGCCATTTACACGTCGCGAGTAGCTGATTTGGTCATTGGCAAGGCGGAGCTGAATCGCATAGCATTCGGAAATGCTTCATCGGATCAGAGCATATTTCAGGCAATCATAAGTATATATATTGGCCATTGATTCTCAGCAAGATCATTTCACAAATATATTCCCATTATCTTGCAGCACATGTATGCCAGGTGTTCGCTATACACGGTGACAAGCTGGAAGAATCTACGGTTCAGAAGTTCATCGATTACAAACTGGCCAATATTAAGGCAATTGGTTCAGAAATTAAAAAATAGCATAAAACACATTTGCCAAATTGTATGTTTTCTTTGTTGAGCAAAATAAAAAGCTGTAGTCAAATTGTTAGTCCCTCTTGTAATGTGAATTGTGATTAATCTTATTGTCCAAGCAATACTATCATTGTCAGCATTAAACTAACAGTTCACATACATATTTCAATTCTCTAATTGCAGGAGTGATGCAGTCCATTAAGGCACTATTTGAGGATAAGAACACGAGCACAAATATTCAATATACAACAACGCAACGTGGTCGAATCATGCTGATCTACAATGGTTATAGATATGTGGTAAATCGCCAGAGTCTGAAAAATGTATTCTGGCGATGTTCCCGCTATGTAAAGCATTGTTGTCGTGCCACACTGGTTACGTCTAAGGTAAATGACGTGACACTCCGCATTGCTGGTTCTCCGCACACTCATGGTCCCGAGGTGAAGCCAGAGGAATGCAGTTCGCCCGACTTTTCTGTAGAAATACTAGATGATTTAACTGATCTACAATAATCATTTCACTAATATTAGTTTAGTGTTTCTTGGCTTAATTTCAATAAAATATCTATAGTCACATCGATATGTCCTGAGATCAACAATTGTTTATTACATATGTACATAAGTTAGCAATTAACTGCCTCATTTGTATCCTTTACTAATGTGCCTTCCAACTCTAACTTTCAGTTGATATTAAGATGGAGCCGTCCACGAACACAACACCCATTCCCACCGATGCGGATGCTGCTGTAGCTGCCTTTTCCGTCGCCTGTCTTAGCGATGATGATTCCATGTCCATACGCAAACCTTTCACGCTGCCAAAAATCCTAGATGGTAAGTTTTACAAGAATATACAACCAAATCAGAAGACACCCGGCGCCATACAAGCAACCTGCACCAGCTGTTACGGTCTCATCTCGGGCACTACAAAGTCAACTGGAAACTTTCTCAGCCACATAAAGCGACGTCACAAGGAGCTGCTACCCCTCTGTCAACTGTATTGTCAGGCCAAAAGCACTGTCAATGGGAATACGAATGCCACCTCAAATGACAGCAAACCCGCAACATTAAATACAATCCCAGCATCACCAAGTGTCATGGAACATAAGCCTATCGCAACACAATTGCCGTTGCCAACGTCTTATGCCACGACAACAACTCATCTGGCGCTACCCATGCCCCTGGCAATGCCATTGTCAATGCCGGTGGCCGTCCAGGCGCCTCAAATGATGGCTCTAATGCAACAACATCAACGGCAACAGAATTCATCGCATCAATTGCCTCAGCTGCAGACTCTTGGTCAAAGCCACGGTGCTCTGTACATCAGCAAGGATTACTAGCCCATTTATAGAAATGGCAATGGGACAAGAGTACCTATCCTAAGTGCAACTTCGCATAAGTTTTAATATTTTCTATCAACTGTCAATTATCAATAAATATATATGTATATTATTTGTAATTCAAATAAAGCCAAGGGTTTGGTAAGTTTCTAAAGATACTTTTTCTTTGCAGTTTCAAATTGCACAAGGAACATGAATCAAATCTATATTTAATAAATTCTTTAACAAAATGTAAATAAATTTGTTTCATTGTTAATTATTTAAAACGCTGTGAAGAGCAATATTACAATTAATACTTACCTTTGTTTCTTTTCTAGGTAAATGTGGTCAACGTAAGAAGAAAGCCAAGGGTTACGATGGCGACGCTATTTTTAAAACGTCTAACAGTAAGCGTCCCAAATTGCTAATTGGTCAATTTGGGTTCATTACTCATCGTCGTAGTGATGCTCACAGTGATTATATTGGATCATGGCGTTGCATGCACCATCACAAGGGATGCAAGGCGAGAGCGTCCACTTTTAATGTTGGCTCCAAAATCAAATATCGTTTGTCCTGCGCTTCGCATAGTCATCTAAATGTTGATACCAAGAAGACTAAGGATACACTCTTAAGAAATGTATCAATCAAACCATAAACAATTTTGTATATATATGGATAATCTAAAGATCTAATTATGAATTCTTTTTCGCAGTTCGAGACAGATATAACGATACCATGTGAATGTTTCGTATCTAATTCTTAAAAATATGTCTTTCTTTTATTATTTTAAAACTTATAGTAGGTAAGATTTGACTGTACGGATCTAATTCAGTTTCTGTTAGAATTCATGTGAATAAGCAATTAAATGATTACTAACAACACTCTTCATGCTAAGAAGGATCTAGAAATAAATCATTATTAATTTTGTATACCTTTAGATTTCCTAATGGGCTAAAACCCCGATTTGAGATCACGAACTGCGATCTTCAATTGTACTTGACTTTTAGTTTGTATTATTCGATTGTCCTAATTACCCACTTTCAACAGATTACACTAAATTTAAATAAAATCCGGGACTGACAATGTTTCAAAGCCTATTCAAACTTTCAATGGATCGACACTGTTTTCCGCTCGATTCCATCCATGTATGCGATCGGCGGCTGTTAAGGAGCTTAGTTTCTTGTGTATAAGCATTCCAGCCGATTTAGCTGCTTCAATTCGTTTGGTATCGCCCACATGATTATGTACATCTGGTCAAAAAATTGAAAATGTATTAAAATTGATTGTAGTAAAGTGATTTATATCTGACAAACCATTTGTTACGTAGAGATCGTCTCCGATAGTCTTCAGGCGACTACGACATTTCATGGAGCGATTTTGGACACATTCCCAATACAATATGTCGTTGCTTTTGCCGTAAAACTTGAGATTGGATCGATAAACAAAGTTATTAATGGTCAACAGGGTGCCGCCTTTACGACTGATAAGGAACGTCTGAGGTCCACAGTTGTGTACATGCTGGGTAACTGCAAGAAACGAGTCAAATTTTTGAGTTTGCATTAATAAATAATTCAATATTAGTAAAATGTGTAAAAGATTCTTCTCGGGATTACCAGAGATTATGAAGCTTACGTGCTAGTTATTTAATATGGAATCGCGGCTTTATTGACGTCAATTTTATTATAACAAAATGAATTAAAGTAGAATTCTCCTTGAAAGGTTTTGTGATTATTAAGTAAAGAATATAGCAAAATATGTAATTATGTATGTGTTTGCGTGTTAAAATTGTATGTATGTATGTGCTTAGAGGCACTGCGGTAAAGAAGTGTCCAGGTGGCAGTTATTTCTTCTTATTTTGAAGCGCCTTCTGTAGTCGACGCTTAATCTTCTCACGAAAATCGTTGGGGTCAATTTCGCTCACGGGCTCAGCTGGGGTTGAATCGGTATTGTCGTCCTCAGCAGCTGGATCAGCAATAGCAGCAGGAACAGTGTCCGTGTTAGTTGATTCCACTACGTCCTCAATTTCTTGGATTTCGAATACTTGGCCTTCCTCCTCGGGATCCGGATCTACATCTGTCTCAGTATCTTGGATTAATATCTTCACTTTTGGTTCAGTTTTTGGTTCAGCACTGATTATCCCATCGGCGGGCGTAAATTGTGATGAGGTTACGCTCTTGTCGCTTGCCTGCATGAAGTGAACATGTTCTCCATCGAAGGGAAAGACATTTTTCTGGTCGCATACCACACGCACTTTGCACTCTTCGCCATGTTCTCTGAAGCAGCATTGGAACACCGAAAACTCAGCCTTGCGGAACGAAAACTTAAACAGATGCCCTTCGTAGACCAGTTTCACTCCACCTGCGCATATCGAAAAAGATTAATGGCATTAAAATCATTGAGAATGCAACAAGTGATAAAAAATCGAACTTACCCTTTGTGGTGGATGCATAGACGGCTGGCTTACTGGCTGCTTCATTCTTGCTGGCTGCCTTGAGCTTGTCGAGAAGCTTAAGTTTGGGCGCCGCATCTTCTACCTTTGTTTTGGGGCGACCGCGTTTACGTGGAGGAATTACCTGAGCGTGCAATGTTGATGTGGCTGCGACTGCGGTAGAGTTAAATGAGGTAAAAAGAAATGCAGCAGGTTAAAAGACGTGCTCAACAAATAATGAACTAAATTGAAATCAAATAAAACACAAGTTTCAAAGTTTTTGCCACGGCGGACATTTATTAATAAATAAATCAAATGAAATGAAATAATATGCGCTGCAATGAAAAACACAAGAAGAAGCACTGTACTTGCGGGTGAAATGTTGCCACCTGTCTGGAATTAAATGCGATTGAATAGCGTTGCCATATGCACCTTAATAGAGCAGCGTAAGTCAGCCATCTTGTTATTTTTTCGCCGTGTTCTTATGATTTTTCGCCGCGGTGGCTTCGCTTGGCTTTGCAAACGGCGTATTTTCGTATTTACAAATTTATTGAAAACAACCACAATAATTGATATTAAAGACGTGCAAAACTGGAGTTATGTGTGAAAATATGGTGTGTGAACGTGCCCGTAATCTAAAAAGATTGGCGCAAAGTCACCGAGTGGTGATTAGCATGCAAAGTTCTTACCGCGCTGATGTGTTTGTTTTATGTGGGCGACACAAAAGTTATACAAAGATGCAACTGAAATTGTTATGAAAAGAAACTCTGCTGATTATAGCAGTTCATGTGAATTGTGATAGTAATTTGATTATCTAAAAGTGTGGTAAGTCGCTTTGCCTTGATATTCTCTATAGAGGCAATGATTTTCATACAAAATCATCAAATGTAAATTGTTTTAATATGTGACGTATATTTTATATAGTATTTTATATATATATAGATGTATGTATGTATGTATGTATGTAATTTCAATAAAATTTTGATGTCCCAAATGTCGTGTTTAAATCTAAGTTAAGACTATCGTTAGGCCTCAGGATGCACACCCAATTCTATGTTGCATATTTCTGTTTTCTATTTAATTGCAGCCGTTGCACAGAACGGTCAGTTCATAACGGAGCTACCGTCCAATGTTTGGATACACAAATATGATTACTTCTTTATGCGGAACCAGAAGCAGGGATACAATCTAATATTCAATGGCTATATGTATAAAAAGGAAGCGAGCTTTCGGGCCACCGTCAACTGGATATGCTCGGATGGTAATGGCAAACGGACGACCGAGAACAAATGCTCGGCACGAGCAATAACCAAATTTGCGGGTGGCATAAAGCTGGGCAAGAATCCACACAATCATCCGCCGCGATTTACAGGCAACTGTGTGCCCGCCAAGCTAATGATCAAGGACATGTTATTGCAGCAATATTAAAGTGGAAACAAACAACACACTTTCGCCTAATTGTAGTTTATTTAGTTGTGTACTTAACATTTATCTATGCTAAGATCATCATAGTTATAAGTAGTCATATTAACCATCAACATAATTTGTACTTATACCATATGTCATCCCATTCTGCAGCCGTCAAGTTCAAGCGGACGGCCAATGGCGAATTTCTCTTGATTGACGGTCGATCTTACAAGAAAATTCGAGCAATGCAGTATCGCACCTATTATCATTGCCTGACGCCCAACTGTAAAGCACTTTACGTGCATGTGGAGCTCAGCCGGAGACCACGATTAACCAAGTACAATACGCATGCTGCAGATTGCCAACAGTCTAAGACCAAGACACGCGGGTAACATTAACATATTGATGTCTTCTTGCCATAGCCATTACGAAACTTCATGTAATTAGTTGACTTGAATGAAAACCAAATGAAAAGCAATGCCCAGTCTTTTATTTCTGCACCCGCCTAAACCACACAACAAGCAATTTTCAATTCCATCAGACACTAACCGAGTTTTCTGAACCCGTTTCACATTTTCTCATTACAGTCAAGTTCGACTGTCAACTCAGCGTTGATGGTAACGATGCTGCAGTGCATCTGGATTGTAATCACCGTCGCAGCGGCAGCAGCGGTGGAAGTGGGGGTGACCGTAATACAAACTCGCCATTTTTTGTTGTGAGCAAGTACGGCACGAAGCAGATCATGCTGAAACAGCACACCTTCAATCGTCACATCACACGCGAAGATGTCACCTATTGGCGTTGCAGTCAATTTGCCGTGCTACGTTGTCGGGCGCGTCTCAAAACCAAGTTGGACACGCTGACCATACTCAACAGCGAACATAATCACGAGGTCATCTTAAAAGCCCGCAAATATGGCTCGTTGAAGCGTCAACGCGCCGAGGCGGAGGCAGCTGCAAGAGCGTCAAAATTGGAGCTTGTCGAGACAAAAACCGAACCGAACTCAGATACTAGCCCCTGATTTTGTTAGTCTTAAGCAAAATGTACATACGTAATTAGAAAGAAACATACAATTAATGACCACCATTTACATCAGTACATCAATATCAATATGTTAAATAAAATCCAAAATAGTTACGCTCTGATTTTGTTATATATTTATGTGCGCAGATATTTGTTTAAATTATTTATAATTTGCAACATTTTTTCACTTTAACTTTACTAATAATCATAATGTCTCTTTGCTTCTCGTAGATGGCATGGCCTATTACTCCTACATAACTGGGTTCCGTGGCAGTCGAAAGCTTAAGATCGGCGAGTTTACGTTCACCAGGAACAAGGCGGCTGGTGGAAAGACTTATTGGTCCTGTGCCCGTGCGGGGGCACACAAATGCAAGGCCCGGGTGGTCACTTTGCAGGATGATGACGTGATCATCAAGTGCAGCCAGCACAATCATCCGCCATACTAGTCTTGTATAGTTTTAGGGATAACTTTCATTATTTTCATATAGAACAAAATAAATGTTTATTGATAACAACATGTTGCAAGTGAAATGATGCTGTTCAAATTTTTACAAATCTATCGTCGACTATTCACTTTAATTAAACACTACTAATTACTAACTAACTCATTCACAGATCGCTGCGATGTCCTTGACGAAATGGACGATTTGAATAGGACGGTCATCAAGCACTCTCTTCTCTCGTTTGTCAAGGGGCAACGTGGTTGCAAGCTGTTGGCCTTCAATGGACATAACTATGTGCGCAATCGTCGCAGCGGCCTGAAAACCTATTGGATATGCTCCAAGAAGGTAAGTCTCGGATTGTAATCATTCTAAATTTCTCTAACATTCTCCAAATGTCTCTGCATTCCACATTAGGGCAGCACCAAGTGCAGTGCACGAGTCGTCACAAATGTCATCGAGGGTGTACACAAGATTGTGCTAGAATCCTGTCATCATACCTGCCTAAACATTGATCGCAAGAAGCGTCTGTCCATTGTCAGCCCGTTGGTCAAAACGGGCATAAAGACGCCAAAAGGATTGGCCAGCTTTGTCAAAACTGAGACCGATGAGGATCTAACACTCGAGCTGCGCTCGCTTAATTTAAGCATCGAAGATCTGCAGCAGCTACAGTAGCCATAATTTGCAAATTAGGAATAATTGCTAAGAAACTAAACAATAAAATAAATGGACTTACACGGAGTTCATTATTAAATATACATACTGTCCTAAATATAATCCTATATTGTAACGTAATAGGCATAAAATTTAGCAATCAATTTTCACTAATCATCTGCATTTATTTTTGGTCTTTTAGTGCCCCTCCAAATAATCAACAGTCAGCGGAGAGCCTCGGCACCGGTCCAATCGGAACTGAAGCGCGTACGTCTAGCAAGGACCATGGAGGACATACACTATATTAAAACACCTGCTGGCAATTGTGTGCTGCACTGTGGAGAGCATCGCTATCTGCGCAATGCCGCCTACAAGGACAAGGTGTATTGGAAATGCAGCAAATGGCGCAAACAATGCCGCGCCAGAATCATCACAAACACCACGCCTGATGGACAGGCGCGCTATGCCATCAGTGGAGTGCACAATCATGCGTAGTTATAAGGAAGCTGCCAAATGAGGCCCAACTTAACTTAGTGTAAATTAAAATAGTTAAATTCATCAAATTCACTCAAGTTATGAATTGTAAATTACCTTTCTACGGTATTGCTACAGGTGAGTCCTTTAAAAGCTCTATTTAAAATTCTCGTTTTCATTGGTCTTTTCTCTTTCATTTTAGCTGCTTGATATCTAATATATTCTTATTAATTTACTTTCAATTATAAGCTATGTAAATAAAATAATTTAAATAATTTTAATTATCTGTTCATTATTTTTTAAAATTTATTTTTCCCTTTGGTTTAAATTATTAATGATACTTATTCTCATTGCAGCGCTGACTGAACTGAATCCGAACAATCTGGGAGACTACGGCAACGAGAGCTTCTTGCCTAAGACCGCTGGCAGAGGTCCTCAGACCATACGCGTTGGCCTGGCCATCAAACAAAAGTGTACTCGCACCTTGGATGATTGGGATCGTGTGCGTTATGAGCGCACAGCTAATGGTGATGTGTTGGTCTATGAAGGCCACCGCTTCAACCGTAGTGGGACTTATGGGGAGACCATTTACTGGGTCTGCAAAAAGAAGCGATTGCAGTGTAATGTGTACATGATTACCAACAAGAATAAGCCTACTTATGTTGCTATTTCCGGTGTTCACAATCATGCCTAGACTATGACTTTTGAACAAGATTGAATTCTTAATAAATATTTGCACAACCTTCAACTTTAATTAGCTTAATGAATGCCAATATTCTTGCATTTTACAATTGTCTTACATAAGTTTTTTTAATATCCATATGTTAATTCTTTGCTGTTTGCCATTTCAGAGCCAGCAATCTTTGGCACGGGACAGCGTGGACGAACCGTTCTCCTTTACAATGATCAGAAGTTTGTGAAGAATCGCAGTTCTGCCTCCCGCACCTATTGGATATGCTCGCGAAAGGTTCGTATTAGCTCATACTATCCTCATATTTATCCTCTACCATAATTATAAAATCTTTTAATTTCTCATCACTTGTTATAGGATGTAACTGTGTGTCGTGCTCGTGTGGTGACTGCTCTGGACAGCACGGGACAGGCAAGGATTATCAAACGCAACTTTGATCACAATCACAAACGAAAGTTTCCACATAGCAGCGCCACTTTATCCGAGCACCTGTCAATCATGGAGGGAGCTGGATCAGTGGGATCACTAAAGAAGGGAAAGGGAAAGGCCATTCAGCCGATGGAAGCCGGAAAATAAGCTTAGGCTTAAGCTCAAACTGTTGAATCCAAGATATTCTAGCGTACACTAAATAAATACTTTAACATAGGTTTTTACTGAATATATACATGAATTTATTGATTGATGCACAGATTATAAAATAATATAATATTTTCTTTTATACATTTTGTAAATACATTTACTAATATATAGCTTCTCTTTTCTCCGATTGCAGCGTTTCATATTGACTTTGCGGATTCGAAGAAGAATGGCGGCAAGCTGCTGGTCATCAATGGCTTTCGTTTCTTTAGGAACAAGAAACGTGGACACTTGCAGTATTGGAAATGCCGCAATTACTACAAAGAACGTTGTCCGGCCATAGCCATCCACGATGAATCTACGCTCATACTCCGATTGTGCCACCAGCACCAGCACATGGAGAGTAATGATATTGAAATCAAACCGCTGCCATCCACAGCTGCAAAGGAGCAGCCACCTCGGGTGGAAGCAGCTCCTTTACTTTCACCAACAGCACAGCAGCAACAGGAGCAACCGGAGCAACAGAGATCGACGTCCTCGCGGTCTCCACCTTCGTTGCATGAGTACAAATCCAAACAATGTTTCGAATTTTAGCAAGAGATATAGCTAAAAAATTTATTTCGTATAGATAATAAGTGTGTTGAGTTTTGTGGAAACGGTTTTTGTATTAAAGCAAAGCAAATGTCAAGCGGTTTTTCAATGTTTGTATTATGTAAGCAAATGCATCCTCTTAATTCTGTATTCCTTGCAGACTTCTCTCCATTCACTAATGCTGACTTCATTTAATTCTTTCTGTTCTGCTTTCAGATTTAGCTCATGGTCATGGTCAGTACAGCGGAAGCCAGCCAAATATACAGTTTTCCGTGTCCAAACGTGGTGGACAGTTGCTCTGGCTGGATGGATTGAAATACTTTCGCAATAATGAGAATCGCACAAACTTTTTCTGGCGTTGTCATTGGTATTATCGTCATGTCCGCTGCCCGGTCTTGATATGCATGAACAAATTCGATTCGAACGACTTTCGTCAGATTCATCAGCATTGTCATGTCAAGCCGAATCGCAAGGATAAGCATCAGCAGCAATCATCGTCAAGGGCGGGCACCAAGTCGAGGCTTGTTCCCGATACACTTGAGGTTGATGCGGAAAATTTCAACATCTAATTTAAGTGATTTTCAATCTTACGTTTTGTTGCCTTGTAAATAAAATGAAAAAAAAAAAACTAAACTGGAAACTAAAGTGAAATTGGAGTCTCCGAATAACGTGTGACCATTTGGAAACTATTTGTTTATGAATTCTATATTATGTATGTATACTAATTCTATTTCTTGTACAAATTCTTTTGCAGTTGTGCTGCCAAACGATGAAGTTCCCAATCCGGAGGATGTACTCGTTTTCTTTACACAATCGCTGCGCGGTCGTCCGGCCATTATGGCCAATGGAATACGTTTTCTGATTATGAGTGAGAACAAAAAGAAGATATTGTGGCGCTGCAGTTCGATGGCGACCAAGAAGCTCAAGTGCCCGGCGCGCATCACGATGCTCAAGGAGAACCCACCCAAGTTTATTATCAATAAGGCGGAACATCTGCACGCTGAACTCAAGCGCAATAAATACAGCTCCAGCAAGGCGCAACCAATGACACAGGTTCAGGATACGGCACAGATCAAGCTGGAGCGGGATATGGAAAGCGGAGTCAGCTTCGATTTGCACCAGGAGGAGGTGCAGGAGCTGCATGAGCTGACTGACGATGCTCTATAGAGAGCATTGCATATACATACATAGATATACAAGTGTATAGATGAGATCGGCGCTCAAGTTATTTATATTTAAGAATAAAGTTTTAAATTGTACATTGAATCAAGGAAATTTGAGATCTAACCATGTCTGTATGTCACGGACTTAATGCCTTTCATCCCCAAAGCATATCTAATATTTTCTCTTTTTTTTTCCTCATTATTTTCTTTTTAGTAATGAGCAACTTTTCCTATGTGGTGAGCCAGAAAGGACGCACTTTGTTATTGCAAGATGGCTTCTATTACATTAGGGAGAAGTCGATGAATAACAAAACCTATTGGCGCTGCAACCAGTACACCACAGTATTGAAGTGTCATGGAAGGATTCATACTCTAGATGGAAGAATTGTACATTTTTGTAAGCATAATCACAAGCACGGTCAGTATGGACGGAAGCTAAAAGTGCTTATGCAGACAGAGACTTGAATCGGGCCATAATTACACAACCAACATCAATACTTACCTAATTTATGAAAAGTTATTTAATTAACTAGAAAAAAATATTTCGACGAACCCCTTTCCAACATAATTGCCTCAGCCAGTGTAATGTTAAATGCTTTTAATGTATTTAGATCTCAATTTGATTCTACTTATGTGTTAATAACAAAAATAAAATCATATCGATTGATATGACCAAAGACGCTTTGTTCCCAATAACCATTAATCTTAATAGGTTACACTTAATAATAGAGTTCAACAGAATTAACATTAGGTTTATCACTAAATTTTTTGCATTTTTCACTTCCAGATTTGATGCTTGTGGCCCATTTTTCAAGCACACGAAAGAAGAAGCGAAAACTCCTTATAGATAAGCATGAGTTCGTCATGGATCGTAAGCTTAAGAGTAGCATCAACTGGCGATGTGCTCGATATCGTAGTGCCAACTGCAAGGTGCGGGCCACAACGCATGAGCTCAAAAGCGGCCAGGAGGTTTATAGGCTTAAATACGCCAAACACTCACATCAATGAGTCCTGTGCTCTTTATGTCAAGTGTCTTCAACGTTCCAAATAAATTCATCTATTTTCATTGTCAAATTCATTGACATTGCCCAACATAAATACTTATTTTTTCTGACAATAAACACTTTTGTGTGATTTTTTTGGAAAATTGTAAAAACTAACAATTATTTTTGGTATAAATCTGAAAATAATAATAAATAACAATTAACGTTAACATTTTCACAGTTCAAGCTTAGCACTAATATTTCTCACTTCCAGATTTGAGGCATGAGGCGTATTTTTTCCAAAACAGCACCCAAAACAAGAAGCGGAATTTTAAGAGTAGCATCACCTGGGGATGTGCGCAATCTCGAAGATATGAGTTCCAAATAATATTTATATTTCTCGTTGATAACTTCAGCTCAATTCAAGCCTCCCTGCAGATGATACAGATGGAAAGATTGTTACCACAAAATAGTAGTTTAGACTCTTTCGACTTTCAGCCTTAATAAATGCTATTGCCAACAAATGTTTACCAAATTGTCGACCCTTATGCATAAGCTAATGCACGTTTTCCTATCTAATAGCAATTACTTAATCTTGTATCTAATTTAATCTCATTTTTATTTCTATCCTTGCAGAACAGGTTCGGAAGCAAGGCATCAAGATTGTCAAGGGCACCAAAGGGAAGCCAAAGCTATTAATGGGCGGCTTTGAATACTTTCGGAACAATAGTCGTGGATCGAAAACCTATTGGCTCTGTGCCCGGAATCGTTGTCTACGCTGTTCCGCTCGCATTATAACCTGCTCCACTACCGGCGAACTTGTGGTCAAGAATCAACTGCATAATCATACTCCTCAATTCAAAATGTATTCCAAAAATCTGTCGCAAGAGTTGTCCAACTCAAACTCAATCTAACGTAGATTAGCCATAATAAATCTGATATAGTATTAGGTGCGTTAGTTCCCCAGCCCATTATCTGATATTTGTAACTGCTTCTTCGTTCTCCAGATTACAGTCTTAACTTCATGCTGAGTTCTCTTCCTGGAGTACCCTGAGAGATTCACCAGATGCAACCGCATGATATGAAATTATACAAAAAGAATCATTTAAAATAGTAAACAATCTTAAGTGACACAGCATGGTTGTAAACAGATTATTCCCATGAATTCATTGGCATTGAATTCCAGTAAGTCGCTAATTGAAAGTTTCTTTATTTTTTCTGTTATATGTGTAGAGGATATAAGTTTGTGCAAAAGTATGTATGTATGTATGAGGCAGAGTATACATTTAAGTACATTAAAAAATAGCATCAGGCCAAAAAAAGAAAAGATGGGATCACTGATGGTACTTTTCCTAGTTAATAACTAATTTTTCGAATAACATGACAGAGAATCGAACCCAGTTATTTTTCAAACTAAAGTTCTATTTATGTGACAAGTCGACGACTAAAACTAGAGAGCCACGGAGAGGGTATGTTGTAACCGTGCACTCTCTACCATAGCATTAATGTTTTGTAAAACTCGTAAAGTGATATTGTACACGCCACTTTGCTAATTTCTTGTGTAAACGTTGTGCGGTTTTGTTTATACAAAAGCTTGGCAAGTTCAAGAAATTGAAGAATGAATGAAGACGACGATATGAAAGCTGATTCAGATTTACAGACACTTGAAATGTGTCTCATAAATTCCTTGTGTGTATATGTGTGATGGTTGCATGAGACTGCGTTTCACTGCAGCAAAGCTGAATAAATAGGGATGACTAACTGCATAACGGGAAAAAGGCTAAGTGACTGCGATTAGTTAAGAGTTCAGCTGCACGCAAAAGTTAAAAGCTTGTGATATTTATGTGCAAATTTGACCGTTTGAAAAGGTTCCCGCCCTTTGTTCAGTTAAAGTACATTTGTATGCAATGAACAAGTTCAGTAATTAATTTATTATTTCGTTTTTTCTAATTTGATTAATTTTAATTAATGCATATTTTTATTTTCTTACTTTTAGTTTTTGTTAATTTATATAAGTTGAATAAATTATTAATTTCGCATAACCGCTGTCGATTTGTTTTCGATAGCAATAGTTGGAGCGAACAAGTTCGCGTACATCGATAGTATCGTTCAATGCAACTATCATATTTAAATATCGTCAATATTTTGTATAACTATCGAAATATCGATACAAGATTTGCTCATTCTTTTTCATAGAATCGAAGCGTACGGACGTCTCGCGCGTCGCGTAGATTTTTATTATTTTCTCAGCTTCTGGGTAGGTGGTGCGCGGAGCATATAAGAAAGAAATTTGTGTATTGCAGCAGAAGTTTTCTGTGCGCACAGGCTGTGCCGCTGCTTACGAGACTATGTGAATAAGAGATAACTTCATGTAACAAAGAAAAGTGACCACACAAAGTGCAAATCTGTGGAAATAAGTAATAGTAGTGCTAAAGAAAAAAAAAAGAACATTAAGTTCAAGGTTTATGTCCACACAATGCCAGAATCGAAGTTCAATCACAAATATACATAATAAAACTGTGTGCAGATTTTTGTATACACTGCCGCGCGCGTGTGTGTGAGTGTGTGTGCGTGCGTGTGTTATGTGCACAAGTGTGAGTGAATGTGACTGCAGCATTTTCTTTTTAATTTGAGACAAAACGCAATAATCAATTGAGAGCAAGCGTAATTATTGAATTAATAAATGTGCACAATAAGAAGAAATATAACTTTGTCTCGATATCTGTGGAAAAATATCTAAACCCAATTACTCAGTTTGCTCTCAGTTTAATTCGATTGACACAGAGGCAGGCAGTCGGCAGAGTAACTTGGCAGAGCGCGAGCGCAAGCAGCAGCAGCAGCAGCAGTAGCAGCAGCAGCCCCAACAAAATACAAGTCGACAGACTTAACTTACCCACTGATGGTGGTGGGAGACACACAATACAACAACTACAACAACAACAAGAGCAGCAACAAAAAGTCAAACCTACTCAGCTCTCAGCTCTGCTTTTGCGCAGACGGAGGCAGTGAATTCGCCGCGTCGTCGTTGACGCTGCTCGGTTGCAGCTCGGTCGTTGCTGTTTGGAAACACCTTGCTCCAATATTTTGTTGGCTCTGCTGCGCTCCCCTTGGCCCCACATCACAAACTCCGCATATTGTGAGCACGACGAGCAGAGCAACAACGACAACGACTACGATATCGACTACGACCACGACCACGACTACGATTCAGTTGTCCGCAACCGTCGCAGTCGCAGTCTCAGTTTCGATTCGTGCGCGTATTGCGATTCTTTTGCTTTTGCCCCTGCAGCGGAAAATTCATCTGAAAATCACACCAACAAAGGCAACAATAGCAAGGCAACATTTTTGTAATTTTCCAATGCTGGTTGGCTACGCTTTGCACGCGATTCCCTTAAATTTGGATACGGCTCGTGTTGCCGTTGCGTTTGCTGCTGCATTTTCAACATTATCGAAAAGAACAGCAGCAGCAGAAACAACAACGATAACAACAACAACAGCAGCAGCAGCAGCAGCTTCAACATTGTCGCCGTGTCGCAGCATCGCAAGCCCGTTGGACTCGCCATGTACTACAACTACAACAGCAACAGCAGGAGGAGCAGCAGCAGCAGCAACATCGACGCCGACGCCGACATAGAACAGGTTTGTAGCTTTAATATATTTTTTTATTTTTCTTTCCTCTACTTCCTCTGTTGCCTCTCGGTTGCCTCAGTCTCTGCCTCAGACTCTGCCTCTGCCCCTGCCTGTGCTTGGGCTTCGCTTTGGTGGTTCGTTTTCGTTCGCTTATTCATAACTTTTTTGGTTATAGATTTTTGTCACCACCCCTTTGGAGCCCTCCCCCTCTTCTTCTGCTTTTCAGCCACCCATCCCTCTTGCTCCACACCTACCAGTGCTTCGGCATCTCCTCCCCATTCACTCACATGCTCAACTGTTTCACTTTTTCAATTATTAATGGTGGCCATTAGTGCGCACCGTCCATACTATGTCCGTCCGTTCGCCTGTCCTCCATCACGCCCCCTCCCCCTCCCGCTCCCCCCTCCGCCTGTGCCTCGTGTCGTGTCGTTTGTCGTGTAGACTTTTTTCCCTTATCGGACAAATTGTGTTTGTCTGTAAAGTTCAATGAGGTGCGCGCACTGCAATTGCACTACGTCTGCCAATCCTGTCATATTTATGTTATCGACAAATATATACACACATATACATATATACTAGATAAAAATCATGTTGGTATGCATGAGTTTCCAGATAGCGATAACGATTCGAACCCGCAGCATAACGGAAATGCATTGCATTAAGTGAATTACTCCAGCTCTATCCATACGTCCGTCTATTCGACTCCGTCTCACAGTTACTTTACGGCGTTGACTAATTTGATCAATATGCGTTTGTGTGTGGGTGTCGTATGATCCATTCGTTGACTAAACTTCCTCCGCTACTGCGATAAGACAATCTTTCCATAGAAATGAGATACGCTTCTGTTGCGCAAATCTTTGCATTACCTTTGTTATACTTTTACTAGATATTATCTTATAGCCCCTTTCCACGACAAGAATGTGTCACTTTATATATGTATATGTATATTTTTTTTATCATTTTGAAAAAATGCTTATTGGTTGAGCGTAAGAAAACCAGAGACTGTAACTGTTAGAAGTTTTTCAAATATAAATTAAAATCTAACAATTATTTGCCAATTTTTATTTTAAATTTACAGAATAACACTTATTTTTGGTTTTTAAAATAAAAGTTACGAAACAAAACTTATTTTTGATTTTAAAATATAAAATAAAATGTATGTAAGTTTACAGTTGCCCATACTGAAAATTTCATGAAAATCACTTAGTAAGTTTGAAAGATATTCAAGAAACAATTCACATAGCATCGGACCAAGTGAAGATGAATAGAATAGTGACACTACAACGAATGTAGTGTATTTTTGTATTAGTTAAGGTATCTTTCATATTTCATTTGTATGTTTCCCTTTGATTTACAATGTTATCTTGATTCTTTCTTTCAATTAATATTGTTTTACCTTGAAGATGATCTGCTCTTCTTCATTTTATATTCTTAGTAATGATAAAGTGCTTACAGTTTAACCTTTGGTTATCCAAGTCATAATGTACAACCCTTGGAGAAAAACCTACCCAGTTCTTGCCACAAAAACCCAATAAAGTCATTTCACATGCCACAAAAATAAAATTAAACCCCAATTCCACATGCTACTTGGTTTCCATTTGATAATTGCTTAAAGCTGGACGGTACGCATCTTTTGTCGCCCGACTCTCCAGCACTTTGTCATGGTCCCCCCTTCTTCATGAGTGTGTCTACAGTTTGGTTTTTGCCAACACATGCGAAACATTGTCGGGTCGCATATGGTGCTCAAAGTGATTATTTTCACTAAAAATAAACGAAATTAATGATTGATGAAGTGAGACAAGGGAGCAAAGCGATGTCCCATCAACACCCCAAAAGCACCAGCCAAAATAAGAAGGAGTATGATGAGGAAGCCACCCCAGTCACAGTCCCATTTCCACTCCCATTCCCATTCTCAGTTGCAGTTTTGAGTTGTCCAAAGAGAAAAGAACATTTCAATCTTAATGAGAAATAAGCCGAGCACAGACCACATAAAGATGATGTAGGAACGAAAGTGTCATTTAATTGAAAGCAGGTGAAGGAGGTGTTGCAAGTAAGCCGGTCCAGCCTTTTGTCGCAGACGGAAATCATAAAAATGTTGCATAAAAATATTTTTTATGTGCTGCTACTGCTGCTGCTTCCACATCGACTTCGTCTTCATCTTCATCTTCTGTCCGGACAAAAATAATAATAAAATGGGAATGAAATAATAAAAAAAAGTCCTACAAACCGATGGGAGAAGACACTACGAAACTGGGAACGGGTGCGGAGGGGAGTTGGATGGGAACGAGACCGGAATGGGTAACCGTGCCACATATTTCGTTTATATTTACTTGACAAGTTTTGCACTGCACCGAGACATGGTATGTAGTTTGAGACTGTGTCTCCTTGTCTTGGCGTCTCTTGGTGTGTCTTGCCATTTTGGTGGAGGCCCCGGCGCTGCATGTCATCAACAACATCATCAGCAGCACTGGCGCTGGCTATGCCTCTGGATTCAGACTGAGACTCCTCTCCTCTGGCCGGGGTCTGGTGATGGCGCTGCCTTTCTGTTTTATAGTCCAAACGTGATAGCAAAATGTGCCTTGTGCATATTTTTCTTGGGCTTTTTCCATTGCCCCTGCTGTGCTTGCTGTGCATTTTCGTGCAGCTCCAACGTATTCACATTGATATCGGGAAGAGGGGGGTAGGGAACTGGCAGAGGTGGGGTTGGGTTTGGCGTACTGCGGACTGGCATTTTCCTGCAGAGAGGCGCGCTCGCCTTGGAAAAATAAATTAATGGGAAACATGCAAACATAAATTCTTTTTTAGCTGTCAGGTGTTTCACATTTTCAACGTAAATTATAAATAAGCGAAAACAAAATTATAATTCCGCCTAAATGTTTTAGTATTTGCCACCGTCTGCTGTCATTTGCCCCTCCCCTGCTACTATTCCGCCCCCTTTGTCTTATTGAGCGACGATTCTTTTGTGGCAGTTTTGTGTGAGCCAATGGGAAATTAATTTTATTTAAATTAATGATGGAGCTTATAATTGGCCTCATTTCTGTCTTCTTTTTTTCCTTCTGTTTTCCTTCTTCTTTTTTGTGAGGAAACTCTACTGTGTGAATGCCGGTGACGCTGCCGTCTCCAGCAACAGCAACAACTCCAGCTCCAGCTTTATTTTCATCTCCATCTCAGTCTCCATATCATCTCCGTCTCCTTACCATCTCCATCTCCATTTTGACTTCCACAAAGCCAGCCAAAAAGCATTGACGTCGCCTGTGTGAGCTGCTTTGGCTTTTTAAGAGCATTTGACATGACTTGGGCTTCATTTTCCATGCGATGCGCTTCAACTTTGATTATGACGTGAAGTTGGCCAAGTGCAAATACTTTGCTGGTACTTTTTAATTAACTTAATTAGCATAGATGACGGGCTAAGAGCAGCGCTTACATAACATGAAAATTGCATTATGCTCGTACCTTCTTCTTTTACTCCCTCCTCATCATCTTATCATGAACCTCAGCCTGCTCATCGTATGGGAAAGTTCATCAAAAATGGGGAAATGTGATTCTGGCCTTTTGATTTTGGCCGTAGCAACCATGTTCATGTATTCAGGGGGGTGATTACTCCCATTCATATTCACGCGCACGAGTACTCATTAATGTGTATAAAATGTGCTTAAAGATATTTGATGCGATTGCTCTTTCAAGTGCCCGACATACTTTTGCGTCCCTTAGCTGTTTAAAAATTCAAATTCATTCGTTGAACATTTTTACATTCAGTTATAACAATCTAATTATTCGAAATATCTTTATACGATTACATGGTTGATGTCAAAGACCGATCCAATCTTTTCTAAAAAAATACTTTAATTTAAATCGCAAATTCTTCTTTAAATCTTCTCATCTCTGAGAATTCTTAACTAATTTAAAAATGAGAGATCAGTTTTTTATACTAGGTTAAGAATCAACTGATTCAGTTCACTTACTTTCCAATTTTGTGAAGGTTCGGTTCGGTGGTTCGAGCCATAGATCAAGACTAAGGTTCGGTTCCCGAACCGGCTGATATACCTCCAGAACCCAAGGTTTCGTTTCGAACCTTAGTTCAATTTAATATATAAAAATATTTGAATTGTATAAATTATTCCTTGATTAACTGTGTGATAAAAATCTAAATTAATTAGGATTTAAATATGACTTAATATATTATGATTTTTATTTGAAGCCTTAAAGAGTTGCGCAATATAAGAATATCATAAGTTATGTGTAATTCATTTTTTCCGAACCGAACCTTTTATTTAAGAAAGTGGTTCGGGTTCGGGGTAAATAGTTTCAAAGATTCGGTTCCGAACCGGTTTGCAGCCTTGCTTTCCACTCCGATTGGGTCACAAACTTAGTTAACATATATTTTTGTTAAAAACATTACCATAAAGCAGCTATTTATGTATTAAATCAAGACTAATAACAATTATAGACATGATAATTGCTTACTGCGAAACAAATTGCCTACTTTGATGATCGAATGTGAAATTTATTTGTCTGGAGTTCTTAATGTGATTTTAAGATATATATATTTTTTTAAATAATTTCCGTGGCATGTCTGAAAACGTCTAACATAAATCTGCCAAGTGGTTGTTGTTGTTGTTGCTGTTGCTGTTGATGATATTGATATTGTTCGTTTGTTGCCCCATTGCCCGTTACCCGGAGGCGCTAAATGCAGGAAAAACAAAAAATAACGGAAGAGACAACGGCAGCGGATAAGAAATTTGTATATTTACGAAGTCTAGTCGTATCCGTATCTTGTGCGTATAAATTTTGTCTTAATTTTTTTATTTTATTTTTTTTATAGCGCGTGATTTTTGATTTACGCGCCATTGGACATTTTATTTGGATTGGAGTGCCGGTTTCCCAGAGCGCATATTTATTTTTATTGCTTTTTAATGCGCCGTCGAGGAAGTTTTATTTTTGGGCAACTGCAACTGACTCGATTGCTTTACGAGCTTAGGCTGTGCGTGTGGATTGTTGAACAATGAATTTTGTGGGATTATTTATACATACATATACGCAGATACATAAATATATAGAGACATAGAGACATCTCGTGCATGCATATTGTATGTAAATATAGGCAATGGGGCAATGGAATGAAGCATTGGGACAACAATGGCGCTGCGGTGGCGCTTTATTTTAAATTCAAATTCAAATCCAAATTCAAATGCGACAGCAGCCACCTTATTTCATATTTACTTGGTACAGCGTGAAGAACATGTTTGCGCTTTATAATACACACATAACAATAATCAAATATTCCACTCTTGTCTTTTGTCCCACAGCAGACGCAGCAGGAGCAAATGCAGCAACCAAACGCTGTCAGGACGAGGATGAGGACGAGCATGAGCATAAGTATGAGCAAGAACACGAACACGAGCACAAGCACAAGCAGGAGCACAGCCACGTCCAAGACGAGAGCAAGAGCTATGTCTTTAATCTATTTACCGCCTGGACATTCGCCTGGGCCCAACGTCGAGCAGTTGAGTCACTGCCATGGTGGCAGCTGTTGCTGGGAACATACAAATTATGATAAACATGTCACAGCACCAACGTTGACAGCAGCAGCGACAGAATCAGAAGCAGCAACAGCAACTGCGCTTGAGGTGGTGAACAAATTCCTGCAGCGTGATATCCAGTTACCAATGGACGCAGTGGCGCATTGCAGCATCGATCTCAGACAGACGTGGCAATTAGTTATGCCAATTGTTGTAGGTGGCTGTGGAGATGGTCGTGTCAAAGACTTGGAATGTCTGGCGGTTCTGCGGCGACAGCGACGTGAGCGAATGCGACGCGAACGACAAAGTCATGTGTCTGCTGCAATGTCGCTGGCCAAGATGGCAATTCCAATCTGCAGTGCAACAACAACTAACCGAACAACAACAACAACAAGAAACAATTCGCAAACAACGACAACAGAGTTGGCCACAACAGGCACGACGCTGCCGCATGATGAAGATGATGATGATTTAGATGATGATTTAGATGAGGATGATGTTGATGATGATAATGAATGTAGGTGCTTTAACTATAACGGTGATATTAGTGCGCTGGAAGAGAAGCAAAAGCTGCGGCAGACGGAACAAGTGTGGTATGAACTTCCTAGCATTACGTGGCTGAAATTCTGGCAGCAGCTGCTGCTGCCGGGCAATGCCAGCAACGACAGCGTCTCCAGCTCCAGCTCCAGCTTCAGCTCCGGCTTCAACTACAACGTCAACGTCAAGGCGACAACAAAAACAACGAAGATGACGGCCACGACCGCAACCACGACTACAACCACGACGACGTCGACAGCGACAACGCCGACGACAATGTCGAGCAGGCAGCCAATCACAAGGATGGGCACGAGAAGCGGCAGCAGCAGCAACAGCAGCAGCAGGAGGAGTTGGAACAGCAGCAACATCTACAGCAGCATGACATCGACAAAAAGTTGGTTGGGATCGCTAATGCTGACGATGCTGTTGGCCACGTCCGTTAGCGGCTGGGGCGGCCGACAAGATGGTAAGTTAGAGAATGCGCGTAACGCATGCCGATAAGTAGCGCTATGATAAGAATTTATAATTTGCCTTATGCATGGAACAACAACAAGAAGACCAATCCCCATTCCACAACCCCTCAATACCACGATTACCGCCGACAACAACATTTCATTTAATTTTGAGCATAATTTTTAGTGGGCAACATTGCAGAGTGCGTCAGCTGCCGCAGCTTGTGTCCCATCTACATCAACATCTCCATCCCCTCTCCATCTCCGTCTCCCTTTCCTCTTTCCTCTATCTTCTCCTACCGCCCTCTGTTCGCCAGCTGTATGGTCATGCTCAATTGAATCCATAAGTAGTTTGTGACCGCAGATCTGCGTTCTCGTATAATGCGTTTCAACTGTTTCTCCATGGACGAATCTGCCCAAAAAACAACCAAAAAGACTTTTCATACCCTGTGCCGAGGGTATAATAAGTTTGTCCAAAAGTATGGTACATGCAGAAGGCAAATGGCTGATTCTAAAAAATGCACATGTTAATTATAGTTCAGGTCTCATAGATGGTAAGAGCTAGAAGCTCCAAATTTGAATAGGTCCCCAGCAAATCGAAGAAAAGCTAATTACAAGAACAATTTTAAAGTTATTGACTGAATATTTCATAATGATCGGATAATAAACTCGGAAGATATTAAAGAAGATATCGGAGAATAATAAATTGTCCAAGGAATCCGAGGAAAAAAACAAATTACAAAAGAAATTTTAAACAAAAATCGTATCTACTTTGAATATTTCGTTTTGATCAGATAATAAATTCAAAAGATATTCGGGATAACAGAAGAATTTGGAAGTTTTAGGACCTAGACGCAGGGTATTTCGTATTCGTATACTTTCGACTAAACTTTTCTTACTTGTTATTTATTTTTTTTGGATAACAAAAAGAAAACACAACAGCAACAGCCGCTACAACAACAGCAACAATAACAACAAAACGAACAAATGGCAAATTGTACGGAAATTGTCCGAAACAAACAGACAGTCAACCGCCGGGCAACCACCGACTACCGACCACCGACCGCTGACCATAATTCACTCAAGTTAGACAAAAGCATTTTGGGTGCTCCGTCTCTACTCGTTCCGCCTACTTCCCCCCCTTCAATTCATCCGTCCAAATTCCAAATGCAAACGCAAATGAGTGTAAAGCGAAGCGTCATGCTCTTTGAGCTACTCACATTTATACCTACATATATCTCTGTATATGTGGGTGTGTGTGTGTGAGTGTGTGCTTGTGATTCTTGTGCAAGTGTATGAGTTTATGAAAGTATATGGTGCGTAGCCAATGCCCTGTGTCGATAAGGGTGGTCCAGTAATGCGGCCTATTTGGTGGTCTCCTCTCCATAAGCACTTAATGCGTCTACACCCACAAGGTGTGGGTACTTTAATTGGGTTAAGGAGCTGTTAACGCGTTAAAGTTGTCATTATGCATCTAGATTCGAATAGATATAGAGATAAAACCCGCATACTTTATGTATGGGCCTTAAGAAATTATCTTATCATAATAAGCTACACTAAAAATAACAAGATAGAATAAATGACTTTTGGGGTGCAAAAGTTGTCTTTGAACAAATTGATTCTATTGTATATGGTTTATAGTGTCCATAGTCGAGTCTGGCTACAGTTTTGTTATTGCTTAAAGTTTCCGAAACTGTCGAACATGTAACTATTTCGAATCTCAGGTTCCATTCATCATCTGTCAAACATGGTTGAGGTACCCAGGCAAATAAGTTTATGTGCATAGCCAATTTATTAAAAACACACTTTATAACACATTTGGAATTTTTCAAGCTTTATTTTTATATAATTACTCTAGACCAGGGATTAAACCCTTAACCGAAACTGTAACCTTTAACCGGTGAAAACCGATTGAAATTTGTAACCGGAACTAAAACCGTAACCGAAAAAATTTTTTCCGCTGTACCGATACCCATAAACCAAAATTTTTAAACCGAAATAACCGTTTAGAAACCGATTCAGTTATAAGGGTTAATTTCGGTTCTGGACGTCGCAGCTACCGAGCAACTTTGATAATTTTGAACTGCCATAACTTTGTCAAAACTCAATCAATTTCCATGAGTAATGTGAATTTGAGCGTAATTTTACCTCTAAATTCGTTATGCATTTAAATTTTGTTGATTTTCAAAATTCTAATTTTTTCGAAAAAATCAAAAAAGATAAAGGGGTAACACTGTAAAATTTCAAAAAATTCGATTTTCAAAAACTTTCTAAAATGAAAAAAATTTACAAGCAGAACGAATTTGCGGGTAAAATTATGCTCAAATTTACATTGCGCATAAAAATTGATTGACTTTTGACAAAGTTATGGCGGCTCAAAGTTATCAAAGTTCAGTAAAATCAAAATAATCCAAATTTTCAAATCAAATAAACCAAATTTATACGAGATCAAATTATAATAAAATCGACATTACACTGGATCATTCCAGTCACCAGATAACATTATTTTCCAGGCTAAAAATAGCATTAGGTCTTTTTTCATGTAAAACAATGAATAACGCTTCTTATTTTGGTCAACCGAAAACCATAATTTTTATTTTTTTGTGAACCGAAACCATACCGGTGTTTTTTAACCGAAACTTACAAAAAACCGATAATCGTTACGAAACCGATACTCCAACATTTTGAATAACCAATAACCGAAAATCTTAATTCGAGCATAACCGAAACCGGTACTGAAACCGATATTCGTTTCGGTTTTAACCCCTGCTCTAGACCAATAAAAAAAAAATATATTTACTATTTGTATTGTATTCAAACAAAGAATAAAATGGAATTTTTCAAATAAACAAACATTTTGGGAAAAAATATATAATATATTTTTTTTCATATACATTTTATGTTTTGGTAAAAAATATATAATATATTTTTTTTCAAACACATTTTAAGAGCGCCTTCAGTCAAAAAGTATACAGGAGTACATTACTTTCCTCTCTCTCTCTTTAATTCACAACTTATTTTTTCCCCATTTTTGTGTGATTCAATATGTCAGATAAAGCATCAGGAAGAATTATGTTAAGGCCTCTGATTACTGTCAATTGATAAGAGAATGAAACGTCGACTGCAACTCTTTGAATTATGTACTTAATTGTTTCACAGCACTATACACTTACTAAGGGTATTCTCATTTTGTTATACATTTTGTTAATGTAGTAAGAAATACTTCAACAGTCTGAAAGCTATCAATTAATATAAAGTTGTTTTCCGCACTCAATTTGATAGTTATTATTATTATTATTTCTATATTCGTTCATTATAATGCTATATTTATTGCCAAAAGACATATCAATTACATTTGCAAGGGTATTTTATGTGCGAACAAGAAGAAATCATAATATTTTTCTGTTTTTTTTTTTGGTTTTTTTTTATTGTTCTCCCTTTGTACTTGAGCTGACTCTAATCCACACAAAACACGCCAAAAGATATATATTCGTATAAGTGAGTGTGCGTGTGTGCTTGTATGTGTGTGTGTGTGTGTGTGTGTAAAGCCCGTCATTTCAACTGTCCATACGTATTTGTACGCCTGTCTGTCTGCTTGATGGTTGCGTTGTATATTTGCTTTTAGCGTGTAGTTTTTCTAGGGTTTGTCCTGCAGCAAAAATTTCGGGGTTGGCTGCTGCTGTTGTTATTGTTGTTGCCGCTTTTGTGGTTGTTGCTGCCGTTGTCGCTGCTGCGACTCACGCAAAAGTATTGAATCATGTTGGAAAATTATGCACGGTACTTGGAATTGGCGAAACAATTACAACGCGCAGCTTTGGGGCCCTCTCGTTATGGGTTGTTTGGCAGCTGCCCTGCAAAGTATGCTACACTTTTACCCTACAGCCATGAAGTGCGTATGAAGGAGGGTGGGTGGAGAGAGGGGGCGTTGGTGCCACATTATGACAGCAGCAGGAGCAGCAACAACAACAACATCAACAACAACAAAAACAAAAACTGAGCTGTACAAAATATACAAGTCATTGGACAATGAAACAGCCAGAAGAGTCGCTTGTTGTGGATGGACTAGGGACTAGGGACAAAGAGGAGCGTGAGACGAGGGGCTCAGAGTTCACAGGGATTCGCTGATCCTGCGCAGGAGTACCTTTTGTTTGCCACAAATGTGAAAACAACAAAATGCGAAAAAAAAAACGAAAAATAAAAATAAAGTAAAGTAAAGTAAAATAAAAGAAAGGAAAGGAATAATAAAATAAAATGTGTATCGCTCTGAAGTGTCTGTATGTGTGTGTGTGTGTGTGTGTGAGTCGATTCGTGCGCACATTCGTCTCTGCGACTTTTGTATATTTGAATGCGTAGCTCTCGGCTTCGTTTGCTATTTCGTTGCCAGCTCCGACCATCTATCCGACCAAGCGACCACCCTAACTCCCAACTCGCTCCCAACTCCCAGATCGCTGTCAGCATAAAGCACAAAACGAGGGTGGTTTTACCATTTTCTATATATGTATTGCATAGGATATACTTATTGTTTTCTCTCCGTCTCTATGTGTGCGAGTGTGTGTGTGTGTGTGTTCCTAGCCCGTTTCAGCCCCGTTTGTGCCACTGAATGTGGCATGCCTTTAGCTAACGATTCGTTTTCTTTGCCTGCTCTATGCATTGGTTGCCTTTGCCAGTTAGCTCGATTCTCTTTCTTTCCTTCTTCTTTTTTTTAATATTCACAATTGCCATTTCGGTAGTTTTTATGCCATCGAGCATGAGTCTATATATGTATGTGTGTGTGTGTTGAGTGTGTTTGTCTGTATGTGTGTATATCTGTGTGCGACATTATTATTATTACGAGCCGTTTCTGGTTGTGCTGCTTGTTCAACTTATTTATGCGCCCTTGCGCCGGCAGAGGGTCGTAAATTTTTGGACTCTTAGAGGCACAAAAACACACACACACACACACACACACACACACACACATATACAGTGGCACTTACAAGCTGACACTTATGCGCACGCACTTAAATACAATCATAATAATAATTGAAACAATTTATAAATTAAAAAGCCACAAATCTTGGCATAAAAATTGACATTACAATTAGATGAGCAACGCCAAAGAAAGTGAACAACTGAATATTTGGTGGCATTTCTCAATTTCGAGATGCTCAGATTGTTTATATTATGGTATATTGAAACATATTTGGAACTGCTCTTTTATGCTGCTTTTTTTTCTGTCGTTAAATGAACAATGGAGCAGCAATTGAGGTCAAATGTTTCTTTCTATCTCCTCTTGTTGTGCAATTCAAATGTACTTCAGTTATTTGGCTATTAATATTTTTATTAATAATTTATTGTGATGATGTTTTGTGTGTCTGCCTTTTCTTTACTTTATTAATGTACATATGTATATATATAAATTATTTATATTTGCTTGCAGCGCCCACAAATTGCACGTTTCCGGCACGCTGGGAGGGCTCCTGGTTTCTATCGGGCTATCAGCAATCTATACACATCAAGGGATCACAGTTCAGTTATCGCGGCAGGTGTGCGGCCTCAGATGGTAACAAATATCTGATAGTCGATGAGTAAGTATTGAAGTATAAGTAATACAGTCTCCGCTAACAATATGCTAACAACATCTCAACCCAAATACTCGAATCAACAATTTGGCAACTGGCAAATAGAAAGAAATGAAAGAAGATGATGTTGAAAAATGAAAAATGAAGAATGAAGAAGCAAGAACAGAACAGGCGTCAAAAAAGTACTTGTACTTGTACTCGTACTCCTTGTCGTAGTCTCCTCCTTTTTATGTTTATTTTTTTTTGTGTTTTGCCGATAATTGAATAAGTTTTCGTTTGTTCGACTGAAGAAAGTGTTGCTGAACTGTGAACTGTGCTAAGGTAAGAACCAAAACAGACCAGCCAGAAAACTGCAGTAACCTCATTAAGTAGGAACGTAAAACGGCTGCAACATTGGCCGATAACTGGGCGCCATCAGCGCTCTGAACATTGCAACTCGGCAGCTAGACACAGAGCCATTGACATGGACATGGACATGGAGACATAGTTAGATACTACGAGGCAGGCTGTCTAGAAAACCTGTCGTCAACGTTGTCGCCTGCCATCTGCTCTTAACTTTGCCTATGAAACTAGTTTTTTCTCTATCTCTCCCTCTCCCTCTCTCTTGTCTCCTGTCTTCTGTCTCTTGGCCCTTCTGTGTGTGTGAGTTAATTTTAATGTTTGACAACAGCCCAGCCAAAGTACTGAAAACTATCTAAAAGTCTACCCAACATCTATCCATTCAACTACGTATATATTTGTCTTTTTACATGTACAGTAAATGCTCTAAACTTAAACTAAATCTAAAACTAACTTTTCTTTCCCCCTCGTACGTATAATTTATTATTTAAAAGGTGCCTCTGCATCTCTGCCTCTAGCTTGCAACGGCGAACTCGACTTTTGCTGTTGCACATTTGATTCCAATGCATCTGTATTATTTTCCTCTCTTCCCTTTTTTGCCTTTTAAAGAACTTAAACGAAACTTTGCTTTTTGTACAATAATTCGACATCTAATTTGATTTTGAATGATATTATAAAAAAAAAGAAATAAAATACTTGGCTGCTTTTTCCCAAATTTTCTTTTTGTTTTTTTGTCTTTTGCAATGTTCCTATTAAACATATTTTTAACTATATATAAGAGATAATCCTACCAAGTCATGCAATTTTTATGTTGTAGCTGAAATGTGAATATTTTTTACCCCCTTTTTTGATGCTTTTTGTGGAAGAAACCACTTGGATGTTTGAGGCGGATTTCATGTCTGCCTCTAACACATCTTATGTGTTTTCTAAATACCATAATTAATCCATTTTATAAACATAAACTTACATATTACAATCAATATAATCTCATTTTTTGTACAATTTTTTGTCGTGCTCAAAACATATTTTTATCTAATTGCTATCGTAACATATTGAAAACCAATCCCATTTAAGTATTGTAATACATATATGATCGTATGTGCCATTTACCAACTAACCAAATAGGCCAACTAACAAATGTCCCAACAAAATTTTGCCTAACCTCTGAAAAAAAAACAAAAAAATAAAAAAATAAATACATATATTTTGATTTTGAAATATTCAATTGAATTTTTACAAATTGTTTAACATCACTTTTGAACAATTTATATATTTTGTTAAATCTTTTGTTATTAAGTGTACGTCCTTTGAGTTCGTTTTTATAATCATTTCAGTTACTATCAAAGAAAAAAATCTAGCTTAACTTAAACGAAATAGCCAATTTGAAACAGAGTTGGTTTTAAACATTATTGATATCCTAACATATATATCGAGGACATATATTCATTGCCCACATACATAGAATACTCGTACTTACATGTTAATTCAGTTTTTTGGGATATATTCGCTAAATATTCATACATTATCATGGGGATTCGTTAACACTTAGGCGGGTGTCTCCTGCTTCATTTGCACCCCAACTATGTATTTGATTTGAAAACGAAAACATTTCATCTATAATCGATATTTGAATAGTTAAGAAGCCTTGATTAAGTATATTTATTGTTTCTATCAAAAACTTTCTGAAACAACACCTAAACAATTCAACACAATACTACAGTCTACAGTCCAGCTGAACCAAATGCCAACCATATGTCGAATCTATATATACTATATACCCAATACAACAAATTACTAATCACAAACATAACCAAAAAACCAAATACAATACAAAACTTTTCGTTGCAATCAAAAACTTTTTTAGGAAAGGATGTCATCGTTGCCTGGTTATCTATGAGAAGCATAAAAATGTGCTCCAGTATAAAGAAAGTGAGTGCGAAGGTGATAGTATGTATATGCATCAGTCGAATCCATCTGCACTGGCGATGCGTAGCTCTATAAAACAAAGTGATCATAGGGGGGGAGCTCATCCCAATACGAACGGGCATTCAAGACTATCATCATCGGATCAGTACATAATGAGATCCAATGACGATATGAATGATTGTAAGCATTAACTTTATATTTTTCAATTATTATAAACTTAAGCAAAAAAAAAAAAAAAAATAAAAACGATAAAACAAAAAACTCTATCTCTTAACTCGCTATCTCAAAATACCAGTTATTTATTCATTTTCCACCTCTTAACATTTCAATCTGCTCTTCAGTTAACCAACATGACTAACATAATCATATTATTTAATCGCATTATTAACTATTTTTAATTGATATCTTTATGACCTTTTATTCTTTCTGAAAACTAAACTACAAAAGATTTTTTGCATTCGAAAGGCTAAGAAAAATGATAAAGAAAAAAATGAAACACATACAAACTGAAGGTTTCTCTTCGTTTTGTTTTGTATTTTGAATAGTATCTCGTTGATTTTATTATTTTTATTATATGATTTATTTATTTATAGTATTTATTTAGTTATCCTATATTTTCACTTTTGTTGGCTTTATAGCAACATTTTTCTTTTAGTTTTTTATTTGTTATCCTTTCAGTTAAGTAAAAAAACTCAAATCAAACCAAACTTGTAAATAGTCTCCAAACAACAAATACTCTGCATACAAAATGATAAAAAACAATAAAAAAAAATAAAATTCTCCCCGTTTACGTTTGTCATGGCAAGGGTCCTCTCTCTCTCTCTTTAAATCTCGAACTCATCCACCTTAAATCAATCAACAAAATGCGTATATAACTAAAAATAAAATCAATTATATATTTGTATATATATAAATGACAAAAAAATAAATAAAACTAAACGAATTGTACATTTTTCTCAACATACACACGTTGCAAATTATCCAAAAGATACAATCTAAATACTAAAGCTATCCAATATCCAATATCAACTATTTATCGTTAGTGTCAATCCAATTAAGCTACTTAGTTGCGATTTTCAAACGTATTAGCGGATTAGCAGATTAACCCGTCCCAACAGAACTAAAATGAACAAAACAAAAAGACAGCAATAAAAGCTACAAAGATTTGACGAAAACAAATGAAAGAAAAAAAGAGTAACATAAAAAGAAAACTCGTCACGAAACAACGCGTCATCTCTTAATCTAATCCAAAGTGCAAACCTACCCCAAATAAAGAAAAAAAAGGTTTAAGAAAAAATATAACCAACTTTAGTTAAACAAATTTATATGTTTGGTTTTAATTTATTGCTTGGTTTTTGTTTCTCTTTTAATTTCAACTTTAACTGTAAATAATTAAAAATCGTGTAAATATATTAAAAACCAAAAAAAAAAAGCAAAAACATTTTCTTAACGAATCGAATTGTTTGTTCAAATAATATTTTTTAACAAAACATTTACATATACATATATCTATATATATTTGCAAACTCTATTCAATATTTATATGATATGTATACTTTTTTTTACTTCAATATTTTTAACAACTCTCTCAACCAACAACTACAACAACAACAGCAACAGCAAAACTAACTAACAACTACAACTACAACAGATACGTGTACAAATCGATTTTAATACAATATTCAAATATGTACGAAATATGTTTTTACTTTTTAGTTTTCAGTTTTCATTTCTCAAACTGAATCTGAAACTACTGTATATGTGTGTGAGAGTGTCTGTGTGTGCTTTGTACAATTCCATTCGATTATTAAATAAATATATATATGTATGTATATGTGGAGAATAAAAGTATAAAGAAAATATGTTGGCCGAAGTTTACACACAGAGAACAGTTGATTGGGATCCGGAAATTTGCATTTAGAAATTTTGTATATTTATTTAAGCGCCAGTCACATGCAGAAATTGTTGCAAATTAAACGTTCCAATTTGTATAGTTATCGTTTTTTCTTCTATTTCTTCATTTTTGTACATAGTACAAATATAAATATAAAAAGCACAATCATTTTTGTATTTACTCGTACATCATATAGAGCTTTAAGCGTTTACTTGTAACCCCACTTAACTACATATAACCAACTTGAATTCAGTTGTGCCCGACGCGTCGTTTCGACTCATTTGTAAATAAAACTCATCTAAATTCATGACAACTAATCGCAAATGCCGGCCAGAATAGACGCTTTACACAGCACCGAATCCAACAAGATATACTACTAAATACTATATTGTTATGGAGAGTCCAATCGAGCACCTTTATAATAATTATGCCTAAATGCGTAGACTTAATCGATGATATGATGGCTTATGCCCTTACTGAACTGTTGTTAAGCTTAAGTAACAAACTGGATCTTGTTTAATCTTGTTATTATCCATCTCAAGTACATTTCATCAAGTTGTCACAACTCACCATTCCACAGCTCTCATTGTAAATAATCCATACATTCATTTCACACAGAACGCCAACAAACTGAATATACCTTTGAATATGAATTTATATATTGCATATATGAAAATAGTAACAACAATGCCAAATGCAGACCAAAAAACCATATTTTTTTATGTTAAAGTTCACTTCAATTATTTGCACGTTCTCAGCGAGTTTTCAGTTTGTCGCTAACCGATTTTAACAATTTCATTTCTTTGTTTTCCATTGTCGCTCGACACATGATTTATTTATAAGTCTTCACGCGATGCCACCAACCAACTGAATACTGAATACTGAACAGTAAATACACCAACTGTTACTATGTGTAAATGCACATACAATCGTTTTTCACTTTACTTATAAAAAAAAAGATATAACAAATGCAACTTTAAATAGAAAATCACAAATTGACTTGAAATATAGTTGAATAGAATGAGATTTCCCCTAGCAGAGAATTTAAATATGGTATATGATCCGTATCCTTAAAGATATATACGTTTTGTTCTTAAAATTACATATTTATAAAAAAAAATAAAGAACATAATTCTAGAAGTTTCTTTGAAGTTTACTTTTGTAAAATGAAATATGAATATTGTAAATAATGGTGATCTTTCGATATCTTTAAAAATTAAGATATATACTAACTATTCTGAAAATTGCATAGCGATCCAGTGAAGCAACTAAACAATGAACAATGAAAAAGTTGGAATAAGTGCAAGATTTTGATGATGAAAAATACTTTGATGAAATGGAGACAGGCTCTAATATATTGACTAAAATTTTCTACTTATTCCTGATTTTCAAACAAACCCATATAATATTCGTATATTATTGACTAATAAGCTCAGAAGTATGTAAAGAAGTTGCTCTTCGTTTGATGAGTAAAGAATGTAATGCAGACAGCTTACATACATGATTTTTGTATGTGCATCTCTGAGCTGGACACTGTTCCTCTCCCAACTTAATTCCACTTCACAGCTTTGCGAGTTGGATCCTTTTTAAAATGTTGTGTGCGAATCGTATCATTTTAGTTATCCAATCCTTTTGAGTGCAGTCTGAAGTGTCTTTGCCTCTAAAATATGCAGATACTTGTGCAGGTTGAACTGTGTTGAGCTTTAATGTACATATAGAGCAACATTTGTGTATGCGAGCAAGTTTTCCATTTTCATATCATGGAAAGCCCAAGCAATGGTTAATTGCTGTAATCCGCTTACTAGCTTGTCAAGTGCCAAAGTTTTTCTGCATGTCTCCGTGGCAGTTGCTGGGGGAGGTGCAATTAGAGCCAAGTAATTGTAAGGCTAAGACCATAATTGCATACAAGTATTCGCACTTGCTCCTGCTCTAATGCAAGCAGACCATGTTCTTTAGCCATGGCAACGCTTGAGCTCGAACTCGGGCTGAGAGAGCTGAAGCACGCATAGAAATGTAAATTCATTATTTATTATTTGTTTGCCTCAATAGAAATCAAATTAGTTTAAGTGGTGCCCAAGCAGCACTAACACCAGTTACCAGCAATAGACCCAGACCCAATCTCCGTCCTGGTTTCAATTCAACCAGTCAGTTTGAATCGATTTGAAAGCGCCAGCTCATGGAGCACCCAACGCCTTTGGTTCCCTTCCTCCTCTCTCTCTCTCGCTCTCGATTTCTCTGTCTCTATCCATTTCTCTCTAAGACTTGAGAGTGCTCCAATTTAATGTTAGCTACTTGGGGCATTCACTGACTAACCAACTGACTGACTGAATGTCAGCCTATGTCTCTCTTGACTGGCGTGTGTTGCTTGTTTTTTTGATTTGATATTGTTAAAATATTAAACGAGAGTTTTAGATCTAATTTATAATTCAAAGGCCAGTCATTCTACAGTGGGGGAGTGCTAGAGATTGGGACGATAGGGGAGTGTTTATTTTGATTAGCAGTCCGTAAAACAATCGCTTCAATATAACAATACATATCATTATTAGGTTTATGTCATTATTTGTTCTGAATGCTGTACACACGCACACACATATACATACACACACTGCCACACACATGTGTGAGTGTGTGTGTGTGTGCCTAGGGGCAAAGGCTGCGTTTGATTAAATGAGCAGCTTACAAAATTCAAAACTCAATGCAAACACTTGACAGCTTACCGAATACACTTTAAATTGAATTTTGCAACATTTTGTGTGCTAAATTGAATTGAATACAATTTATTTTAGCCACAATTTAGCAATTTGATATCAGAGCTGGCAGTTAACAGTTCCAATTACTGAAAGCTTTCATAGGCTTAACAACTAGTCTCATGCTAATTGTTTGCCCAACAACCCAACTATTACTTGAACTTCATAAGTAGTTATATCCCTTTACACAAACGAGCATCAACATTCATTTTCTGTTGGATTTGATCTGAAATTTTGGCACCACTTGTTTACAGTCCTCCCCTTTCCATTCGATGAATAAATATACTTCGATTCGCCTTAAGCATACAATTAATTTTAATGAGCATGTTTGATGATTAATATCACTGAGTATTTGCGGTTAGTCGTAACTCATCAAAGTAAGGAAAATTGAGGAAAATATTTCAACGCAAATACCATGAGAAGTGTTTAATATTAGCATTCATACCTTCGAATATGTTTCTTTATAAAGTGAATATATCAATATAAATTAAATAAAGAAAATATAGTATCATTGTAGATTCGCTAAAAATTATGTAGGTATTCGTTTTCAACCGATTTTTCCCATTCGATTTATTGAATTCAATCCAATATTTGCTACACGGAAAGCTACCTATTTTTCGATCGATTTTTGTTTAAAATAAAGCTTTAAAGTTTTCAAAGCTGAGAAACTATTTCGTTATTTTGGTTAGTATAGCTTAAATGGAAAATAATACACTTTAAGCGTGATCTATAAAATAAAAAAAACCCAAATGGAAAAACCCTAAGTGAATCACCCTAAATAATATATAAAATCTATTTGGGGCCTGACAAACCTTCTTCAATGCGTAACACATTTCGTGACAAAGTCACATAAAGAGCAATTTATTAAACAAGAACTGATTAATTCTATATCTTCAGTAATTCGGAATAATTGCTTATGTTGCACGAAAAATAATATAGATTATGCATATATATTCCATATATCTGTGCGTTCATCATTAGCTGTAGTTACAACTACTTATCCGTTGCCAAGTGTGGCTCTACTTATGTTTACCTTTTCCACTTTTCCTTGCCTTCGTACATAATTGCGAGTATTTTATATGTTTTTATTTTGGTGGACGCTTTTAGCAGCATCTGGCGTACACTTGTATATATATATATATCTACAGAGCCATGCCGTGGATGATGGGTTGTTGTATTTGCATACCAATTTCATGATTCCCACTCAGAAATGGAAGCGCCAACTCTCTGAGCATTCAATGAAGGACATTCTGAGATCCGGGCCGCAGTATTTTAATTGCTATGCAGCGAGTGCTCCGAGTGCAGCATAAAAAATAATTAAAATAATTAAGCAAAACTGCGCCATTCCGCATCCTCGTGTCCCTCTGTCCTCCTCTTTTTATTGCTTTCACCAGGCTGTCTACTTGACTACCTGTATTATTTCTTCCTTCGGTCATTCGTTCGCGTTTCTTCACTTTTCTTTTCAGTGCAGTTTTCCTTTTCTTTAAACAGCGAGATTAAATAAATCATTTCCGATTTCATGAACTCTCAAACCATCCGCTGATATCAAAATATTTCACTTCGTGCTCTGTAGTTCTTGTAGATTTTATTTAAGATTGATTCACAAAGAAATTCAATATGCATCCTATTGGAGATACTCTTTATTTATGGACTTAGTTATATGTTACGCCTGGTTCGTCTTTTTGATGCAGGCAGTACGTATGTCGGTACCAGCTAAATCAGAGCAATATATCATATACATATATATATATATATATATAAATATACATATATATCATATATATAGCTTCCATAGGAACGATAGTCCGAAAATAATCTTAAATATGATTTTTTTAAATTATTTGAGATATCTCAACTAATTTCGCAGATTGTGTATTTGGTATTGTCCTTATAGCCTGAACGAAATTAAATATAATCGAATGACTATGTTATAAATATAGCTGAGCAATCAGTCGAAAATTCAATACAAGGCAAGTGTATCAAATCTTCGGTGTGCCGTAGATAAATGTTCTTTCATGTTTTCTTTAGTATTTGTTTCGTAGTTTCCTATTTGCGTTTCCTTCCGATTTTTTATTGTCTGGGTGTTAAAAAACGTAACAAAGCAGCTTTTTGGCCAATTTTCGTGCGAGGATATTTAAATTTAATCAAATGTCTGTAAAAATGTTTACCATACCTTTTATGCTTGCCAATAACAACAACAACTACAAGAATGTACGCACGGTAGAGTGTGTGTGTGTGTGTGTGTGGTTTGGGTGGGTAGCAGGTTGATGTGCGTGTGTGTGTGTGTGTGTGTGTGTGTGTTTGTATGGTACAACCTGCTTTTGGCACGTTGACTGGGTAATTTGTTGGCCGTACCACGAAGCGAACAGGTCAGGCCAACAGCCACTTTTATTTTATTTTATTTTTTATAGTTTTTTTTTGGCATTTTCATGCGCCCCCTTTTCGAGGAGGGGTCTCTGCGTGTGTCGGTACAGTTTTCGCAATGCATATTCTATATACATATATAAGGAAGGAAAAAAGCGAACACCATATTTACCTAGGGACACCAGAACAGACCCAAAGCCGTTGTCGGAGCTGTTGTGAGCCGCGTGTTTGCGACCAGGGTGTCAACCAATTTCGCGTGTCTCTCTCTCTCTCTTTTCTCTATCTCCCCGTCGCTCTCACTCACGCTGGTTGCAAGAGTTGTTTTTGTTGGCGCTGTTGTATATATATCTATATATTATATATTTTCACATTGCTATTTTCATTTCAATTCATTTCATTTATTTATGCAATATTTTATGTGCTCATTCATTTTTTGCTCGTTTTCGTTGTCATTTGTTCTATTAATTTGTTTTGTCGCTCGGTTTCAACGTTTCGTTCCGTTGTCAATTTTGTTTATACATTACGGAAAAATGTACATACATATCTGTATATATACATATGTATAAGAAATTCATGCCATAAACCTCATTCATCTTAATTTATATGCCTTGTTTTGTTGCGTTTTATGATGATTTTTGGGTCTATGTTTGTTCGTTTTACTTAACAAGAGTTTTCTTTCCTTGCCATAGTGTCAAGGATTGTGTACAGAACAAGAAACTTCATAAATAAATTGTGTATTATAATAAAAATCAACTAAATTCTCAGAATATTACAACTAAAACCCACTACAACAACAATAACAAGAACACACGCTGTAAATAAAGACTCCTTCCATCTCTTGTACAGATATTTATTGTGTTTGTTTGTTTGTTTGTTGATAACTAATTACTAATTACTTACTTCATTTAATTTTTTTATTTCATTTTCAACTGTTGTTTGTTGTCACCAATTGAAGCGCTTCGATTGATTTTGTTTTTGGATAAGAATTAAATAACACCTTGTACATGATTATTAATTAATTAATAATGTTTATATTAATCCACTGCTAACAAAAAATCATCATCATGACCGTGAAATCATCGCAAATTTTGTACAGTAAACCCCCTGAGCGAGTGAACTATCGACAACTTCGGCACGAACGAAGTTTAAATATGATTTCCAGAATAGATCAACTGCATGTTATGATATATTATTTGCAAAAAGCCCAAAAAGGATCCGATCTGATCGATAATTATATCAAAAAAAAAAATAAAAAATACTTAATGTAAATATATTATTAGCTTTGAGTTCATAGCATCCTTAGTATTCGGGAAATCCTTAAGTATCTAATGCGCTTCTTTGGAAATCATATATAAATATGTTAAATGCATAAACAATTTTCAGACGGTTTTTTGTTTACCATCTAATTTTCATTTGTCCGTTCCCCTGCCTTTCCCAGCAAGTCCAAAATTCCTCCATTTTTTCAGTTGCCGCTTAAGAAATTTTGTTTTTACATTTAGAATCTAAAAAAATTTTAAAACACATTTTGTATATAAAGTAAATATACCCTCATTCATTTCAGTTATTCTCTGTCACACTTTGTTTTGTCAATTTGGATAAAAAAGTATTAATATCAAAAAATACAAAAAAAAAAAAGAAGGATTTCAGCTAAATTAAAATTTGTGAAATACATTATTTTCTGTCTCGTGCTGTGCGCTTTTGCACATGCCAAATGAAAATTGAATAAAAAAAAAAAAAGAAAAGAAAAACAAAACAGAAAAAATGAAAATAGAAGCAAATTATATATTTATATATATATTTTTTGTATACATATTGTACATGATGATAAAATGTTGGGATGGGCTGCCCGGTGACCGCTAGTATAATTGTCTCATTTATCAATTACTTGTTGTACTTTCTTCTTACTACATTCTACCTAACCTAAAAAAAAAACCTACTACTATTTAACTATTACCCTACTACTATTTGTACTACTATTCGCTCTATGAGTTCACACTTTCCCGTGTTGTTGTTTCCTTTTTACCATATGTGTGTGTCCGTGTTTGTACCTTTTTAGTTAGTGTCGACTACTACTACTACTATTTTCATTATCATTATCATTTCGGTATTATTTTTGTGTATTCTGTTATTCAGTTTTGTGTTGTTGTTAATTTCGTGTACATAATATACCTACTACATACATACATGTGTGTTATTTAATTAATGTAATTTAAACATGAAACTCAACAATTTCTGCTTTCGGTTCTTCATTAATTTTCGTTGTCGTTTTCGGTGTGTAATCCTAAACTAGATGTGTGTCATTTTTCATTCCGTTCGTTCGTTCTAAGTGTTGTTTGTGCGTGTGCGTTATGGGCTACTGTATGAGAATTGTAACCTTAGTAGTCCTGCTACATATACTAAATATAATCATACATACCTATTTACATATATATGTGTGTGTGTGTGTGTGTTACAGTCCGAACAACTAATAATAATAACAATAAACCACAAAAAAAATGAAGACAAATTAAAAACAACTACAAAAAAATATAATACATAGTTTATTTTTTATGTTTATGCCCTCGTATTTTTGCCATGTCATGATGCTCAGCTACAAACGCTTCTCTGTAGTAGTTGCCAACCAACACACACTCCCACACTTTAACACACACACAGACACACACACACGCACACCTTGAACACACCACGCCTCTTTCAGAGCCTTGTTATAACATTTGCTTTTCATAAAGTGTAGTTGCTACTTAATTACAATCATTACTCATAAGAGCCACAAGAGTCGGCCAACAAGAACTCACACCCACAAACAGACACGACACACAGATATAGATACAGATACATACACAGACACACACATATGTATGCCCTGGCTTCTACATAAAGAACACATTTGTATATATAATTTTGTTATATTTTGTTTATCAATTTTCGAGTACTTTCCAACACTCTGCGTGTGCTTGTTATTATACTAGTACAATATTATTATTATTATTTATGCGTAGAGGAACTCAAATCAAAGCTCCAAATTGTTTGTTGTGCCTTTTTAGCTGTAAACTTTTTTGTAATACATTTACATTTACAACTATGCCTGTATGTTTTATGGTTTTTAACCATATAATTATATGTATGTATTTTAAAGAAAACGGATATAAGTAACAAATACAAAAAAAAAAAAAAAAAAATACAACTCCAAAATTGCTAAAAAGAGAGGACCCTTTACCACAGATCAAATCAAAATATATCTACGATAATATTTGCAAATGCAAATCAAAGTACTCTTAATTAATTTAGCATACGAGTATATGTATATTTTATTATCATTATTATACCTGATATTATAATTATATTCATTTTACAATGGTTTTATTTTTTTTTTTTAATATTATGAATGCCCTAGCTACAAATACTTTAATGACCAACATTTTGTTTGCTTTGTTGCTCCGCCAAAGGGAGAAACAGAAACACCAACCATCTGATATTTTTTCTACAGATTTCATATTTTTTAAAAAATGCTTTATTGTTTTTGTTACTTTTTTTTTTTTTTGTTATTAACGTGTTGTTCTCTTTAGTTTGTTTTTTACCCACACAAAAGTTAAGCAATGCAACTGAGAAACATTTATTCGGACATTGTCTCAGCTAAAGAAGCAGAAAATACTCTTGTCTTTTTGTTTTCAGTTTAATGTAAACGTATTTCTTAGTTATGTATCTTACTTTATACACATTTTCAACAGAAATTGTTGTTGTTTCTCATTGTGCCGCACTCGAAGCTGCTTCAGAGAACTGTGAACAGATCCCAAGAAGCGACATTTTGCTGATTTCAAGTATCATTTTGCCATTGCCATTTATTTAGCGCAATTTTCTCAGCACATCAACAAGCGGCCACTTAATTAAACAAATATCTGTGTAATTTAAATGGCATTCTTGACGATGTGAAGCGTCTCTGGAGTCCCAACAGACGCAGCTTCCATTGCGGTGCTCGAAAATGGTTTAACAAATCTTTAGCCCTTCTGTAGAATTGTTTATTTTTTTTTTATCATTTAATCCTTAACTCACCTATATGTGTTGCTTCTACTACCTATCTCTGACTACTACTACTACTACTACTAATACTACTACAACATACTACTATTCTAATCGATCCTACTACTACTTACATACTACTCCACTTCCTCCTACTACTTTCTACTACTACTACTACTATTCTTTTCAAGTTCTCTGTGTTTGTCTGCGACAACTTGTTTAGCGATTTGCATTAATTGTATTTTTATGTGTGCTTTTAAAATAATCATGTCCCCCAGACTTTTGCAAGGGCCGTGAGACTTTACAGAATCTCTGCGATCAAATTCCGGGCGATGCTCTGCTGTATTCGCTGTTCCGTGAGAGCGCCGAACCGGTCAAATGTCCGCTAAAGGGTGAGTCAGTCACTTCAGCGATTGGCGGTTGCCAATTCCTGTAATCCAATTATTTCAATGCAATGAATGACTCACAATGCCTTTCTGTTTGTCTTGCCTTGCTTCCAGGTCCCTTTATATTCACGTATAATCGCGGCCATGGGGAGTGCAAATCCCCGGTGTCGAATATTGAGAGCTGCACTGAAGAGAGTCGCCTGCTATTAAGTTTTCAGGCTTGTCCCGATGTCCAGGGCACCGAGAGCACGGGTAAGCCGCTATCGATGTCGTTGATACCGTATTGTTGCTAAAGCGTACTCGTATTTCTCGTATTGCATTGCAGTCGAGGAGTTGACATGTCTGGCGACCTGGAAGGATGGGAACTCCCGCTATTTGGTCGGTCTTGTGTCGCATCATCATGCCATTTCGAATGAGGAACGTTATCGCTGCTTTGTTTACGAGAAAATCTCCTCACTGATGGGTAAGCAAACTCCTTTCAAACAGTCGGAACATCGTCTGAGCTTTTATAACCCTCACAGGCGGTCCCAGCATGCTGAGCTCCAAAGATGCCGAGTATAAGCTGGCCCAATCCGGCGACGCCACTTGCAACGGCTTAGACAGCGCCGAGGTAAGCATAGAGACCGTTACACAGCGACCACACAAACAACCCCACCCAGTGTTGCCGATTTAGCGATTTTATGGTTACAGCTAACTATTTTTTTTTAATTGCAACAGCTAGAAATCTGGCTTTTTTAAAAACTGATTTGAGCCAAATAAATTTAAATGCAGAATATATTGAGAAAAAATAATGCAGGTACTGTCAATTGGTAAAATGTTCCGAAATTTTTAAAATTTTAAATCTCAGAGATGCAGAAAAAATAAATTTGTTTGTCTCCTTAGTGCAATTTATGTTTATAATAGTATTTATGGCTTCACCACATGCAGATAATGAATATGCTTTCAGCCAAGTGCAGTTCGTTGAGATAAATTCGGAAATAAAAAATATTTAAAACGTTCAACGCTATATTAGTCATATGTTTGGTTATGAATATTATAATTTATCCAACAAATATAAAAATGTTGTTGAAATATCATAGATGCAAGCGAAGAAAACATATTGCATTTTAATTCATAATTAAAAAAATTTATTTTTGTACAACATTTTTTAGACAAATAGCTAAATAAAGCTGTTAATTTTTTATAAAAGTAGCTACTTAAGCCCTTTAAATTCTGGCATCACTGACTCCAACTTCCATTTACGTACTCCAACCCCAACTGAAACCATTAAGCCTGCTTTTCACTTAACTGCTGCTCCCTTTCACAGGTTGGTTCACGAATAATGTCGCTGCGCAAACCGCCAGCGGCTGAGCGCTGCGATTTTCCCGCCTGGTTCAAGGGTCCGCGACACTGGCATGCACTTATGGGGAACGCTGTCTACAATTATCATTCCAAGTGAGTGGCAACAGCGCCGATGGCCAAACTGACAGCCAATAAAACCGTTTCGAATTCTTTACAGTGATGGCTCTGTGCACATTATTAAGCCCAACGGCTACATGGAGACACGTGCCCTTTGCGAGCAGATAAACAAACAGACCTCAACCGAAATGATGGCCGTAGTTCACTATACAACCGGCTGGTAAGTAAACCGAATAAGAAATGCTGTCGATACCTTGTTGAGCATGTATCTTTCCCCCATTTGCAGCCAATCAGGCTTTATGTGCATGATGTTTTACCGTCGGGACACGCACGTCATTGAGATACAAACGGGGAAGCCGGCCATTCGTCTGGAGGATGCCTGTGCGCCAGATCACTTCGACTTCAATAAGATGGCCTACATTACATTGCTGGGTAATATTGTAGAGAATATACATTGCTTTGACAATTCTCTTAAAATCCACTCATCTATCCACACAGCAAGCAATCCGGAACCGCATATTTGCCCCATGGAGGGACTGTACAATCTAAGAGGCGCAATTGGGCCACCCTACCTGGTCACGCGCCACAAACGCAATCACAATGGAAAATCCCATCTTGGACATGGCCATCACCATCACGAGAGCTCTGATTCTGGGGATTTTGGCCACAAGGGGTATTGGAAATTTTGTAAACAACTCATTGAAGCATTGCTCAATCGTGTTTATTTGTTGCAGGCACAGTACACTAAGCTTTCGAAATGCCGAGCGAATGGAACGCGGCTCCTGGCATGCCAATACTCGCGGTCTGCCTGCTCGTAGTCGACGCAATGCACCCCAAGTCCAACAACAACAAGAGCAACAGCTACAGCAAGCTTTGGTTCTAAGCAGTCTCAACAGCAACAACGACACTAGTGTGGGATTTGTAGCACCTCGAAGTCGACGCGATGTTCCCGGCTGTGTGACCAACTACAATGCGCAACGGCAGCTCTGGGTGGGTTGCAGCGCGCCAAATGCAATCGATGTGAGTCCCCTGTGCAGTGTCGATGGAGACGAAGGTAAGCTGGCATCCCTTTCGGTTGTATACATCTAATAATTGTTATGTTGCTTGCACAGAGTACTCCTGCCATGGCTCTTGGAGTGAGAACAGCACCGTCTACATTATAGCACGACACAAGGGTACCAAACACGGCGTTTGTATTAGTTACAGACCCACGGAGGGCAACGCAGCCAAGCTGGTCGTTGGCGATGCCTGCTATCGCGGCACACAGAAGCCACCAGATCATCATCTGGTAGCAAACCTATCCGTGCTGGGTATGTATTAATATGTGATATATCCATAATAATGATTGCAATTAAAAATATCGATTGAAGTCATCATTTACTTTAATTGATTTTAGATTGTAGTTAAAGCCATCAACTGTAACTGCAATTAAATTAATCAATAAATATCCATTTGTAGGTAAATGCGGCGAGACGGGATCAAGTGCCAGCACAGATCACTTGGCCAACTGGTTGCTTTTGTTTGCAATGTTAACGTGGCTAACGCTGCAAAGCTGATTCTCTAAAGAACTAAATAGTTTGGGACGATATAATAATTTGGATACGGGCACCAAACGGCCGCATCTGCATCACTAATCCCAAAATTGCAACCAAACTCCCATTACGATAAACATGTATACATCACACACATTTAAGACTTATTGTACATTGCATATTGTATATGTAAGACGTAAACAAACGATTCAAATATGTTTTGCTGTATATAACTTATTTGTTTTTTTTATCACACCCTTTTTTGTTTAGTTTTAAGTGCGTATATTTAACTCGATATATTAAATTATATTAAAAATCGAAATCAATATTTAAAAAATAAACTAAAAATGGTTTGCAATAAAGCCTTAGAGCAAGCGCTGTTTGTATTAGGCCTAGTAAAACGCGCCTATTGCTAAATGTAGCGCTGAAAATTAAATAATTATAGACATATGCAACAAAAACGCTATTTATTTGTAATACAATTATGCATAGAAAAGGTTAGAAGCGCGGCATTAAAGTGAAAGTAATGATGAAACAGAACAACTACACATACATGCATTCGAAATTAAGCTAAAAGCTTTTTCGTTTCGTATGCTGAAATAAAACAAAAATAATGTTTTATGCATTTATTTTTTTATATCATTTCCAAAATGTTTCCTACGACAAAAGTACACACAAAAATACTAAGACGAAAATAACCTTCTAGTAACTACATTAAATTAGTTTTTGTATTGTTTTCAAATTGTACAAAATATAAAGGCATTGCGTACACATATATTTTGATGTACAGTGCAAAGTATTACATAATAAGCATAATTATACATTCGTATATGAAGGATACATAAAAATATAAATAAATTTTGCAAAGGATCACATTGGTTTCATAATACATAATTAATACCTTGCAAAATATACATACATTACATATACATATATATTTGAAGGAGATTCAATATACTTAGCTAACATACATCTTAGCAGACATAAGTAAAATGAATGGATTAAATGAAGTATTCGATTCTCGAAATTTAATAAGTAGCAGCACTCACGTTCATAATCAATCAACTAATTTCTAAAGACACACATGACAACCAACCAAACAAACAAAGACAACAATGAATCAGCAAGGAATGCTAAAATAATTAGAGTGTTTAAGGCAATTAAGCGGTGATATAGGTCTAGAATAAAGAAAAACAACTGTATAAAAGCTCTTAGCTCTTATGAAACGCGCAACAACAACGGGCAGGCATTGGAGATAAGCAAGTGTATCCAAAGGATTTCAGAAACTAGCATTTTTCCTCGAGATTACATAGCGATTTACAAAAAACAATTTTGTCCTAATTAAAAATGAACATATTAAAGCAAATCCTATGCGGATTACAAGTAACTAACAATTCCGAAAATCGAAACCTCTTCAAGGTACATAATTGCATACATAACTAGTCGAAATTAATTAAACAAAAACAAAAAAAAAAGCGTTCCCCAAAAATCATAATTGACGATGTCGATGGCGATAAATCCATGTAAATAGCGAATGTTTTGCGAATTGATCGGCAACTTAAAAATTGTACGCTGTGTATACATATGTATGTAACTAATTGCTAGTTAGCTAGAAGTTTGAGCAAATGAAATAAACTACATAGGTAAACGATGGGAGAGCATACAAAGTGCGCTGGCTAACTGAATATAAGAGTTACTTGATAAGTACTACGTATATAAATATTAATTAAAAATATATAAACTTAACTGGAGAATCGGACAGACAAACTAACTACCAGAATTATACCGAAATGCAAGTTATAAACAGAACACTCAAACTATGAAACCCATGCAAATACAATAGGCAAAGGCACTTGAGCTCCAATTGAAGAGAGCCGACACTCCCAGGACAAGACAAATCAATAAGTGACAAGGTGTGTAATGGTTATTTATGATACCAGCAGCCATAGGCGATGAGCAGCTCGAGCGGATTCGGAAAGAGCCAAAGCCGAGCAGCGGGCTAGGCAGCAAGGAAAACTAATATACATACATAAATATTTTTGAGTGTACCTATCAATAAGTATTTCAATTTGTTGTCAGCTTTTAATAAGTAAATATGTAATTACAAAAACAAAAAATCAACTAACAATTAAAGCGAGATTGCATTTTAAAAACGTAAGAAAAAATAAAATCAATTGACACTCAAAATGGAAAAAAAAAGAAAACGAAAAAATATCTAGCAATTCAATTGTCAAAGAAGTTTTAAGCCGCATCCCAGAAAGTTCCGCTCATACTTTCATTTCCGTACTTCGGTTTATTAATCGCTTAACTCATGTTTCTTTTGCAATTGTTAAACTATTACACTTTATAGTCCAGTCGTTCCCATTTGCAATTATGGTCCAACAAGAATCCAAAATTCTACTTTTTGTTGTCTTTTTCACTTTATCTTTACTTGTCGCAGCATAAACGTGTTATCAATGTTCCAAAATGAAAAAAGGTCTCCACAAATGTATTCGATGTTTCTAAAAACTATAAAATCAAATACAAGAAACAAACGCAAAATATAAAAATATTTTTGTAAATAGTTAATGCAATGCTTGAATTTTAATCCAATTACGGTACGAGTACTCGTATTTTGTGTATGGCCAACTGCAATAGTGTGTGTAAGAGGCCACGCCCATCAATTTGCAGGTGAATTTTGGCCGTGGACTTTATTTGAATGTGAACGCTAAACATTAGAGTATAAGTGATTTTTATATTCAAATCGATTTTATAAATCATTTTAATTGTCTATTTTAATGAATGCAATGAACATCAGAAAATTGTAACGCAATTAATTAATTTAGTTGATGTATGTGAAAAATTATGGAATTTTTGTCAATAATTAAATGTTTTTGAGTCCTATGTTCGTAAATTAATTGTTTCCGTTTTTTAAGCAAATATAAATAAAAATAAAAACTAATTACAAATATAAACAAAAGTGTTTCACTTACCTTCATTTATTGCACAAAGATAATAACTTAATTTAGGCATAATCATTTTTAATATATTTCATTTATTAACAAGTTCAAAATTTTATTTAGGCCTAATAATTTTTAATATATTTCATTTATTAACAAGTTCAAAATTTTATTTATTTTAAATTGTTAACTTAGCTCCGGTTTGTTTTTCTTCTCACAGGTAGACCCTCAAGAGGAACTGCTGGTCGACGACCCGTTTGGAGATGTTTTGGAATAGGATCCTTGTAGATATACTGCCTTCAGGATGTACTGTTCAACGGGATCTCAAGAGCTGCTTTTCTTACAGCCGTCTTCATCTGATGGACCCTCAAGAGGAACTGCTGGTAGATCCGTTGCGAGATGTTTTGGAATAGGATGCTTGTAGATATACTTCCTTCAGATTGAACTGTTCAACAGTTCTTCCAGTCGTCTTGGTCTTTGGATTTTTTTCTTTATTGAATTTTTCTCTCTTTGTTCATATATTTGGTGGGTGAGGTTAATTTGTTGGTATTTGAATTACCGAAGGGTGTATATATTTATTGGGATCTTCAAGGCGAAATAGGGAGAAGTGCATCAATAACCTCACCCGAAAATTAGATGCTTCTCATTTGTCGTACGTCTTTTTTCTTTGGAATTTAAGGTAGAAGTTTATGTGGACAATGGAGTGTGTTAATGGGTCTCTTGTTAATTGTTAATGGAAACAGACAATCCCATTAAAGAAATTAAATTAGTAATGTCCCCAAGTAGTGTGAAATGCTACTTTAAAAATTCTTTTTTGTTTATTATATTACAGAATTATACAAAGACTTGAAAATAAACAGGCTTAACGATCAACATGAAGTCAGTTTCTTTTGCTTCTTCAAATATTTTAATGTCTTTCAATGTAGGAAAAGGTTTTGTATAACAAAATATCTGACTAAATAACACTATTCGTGCTTTCATTGAAAATACAAGTTTACAAATTATAAAATCATAAACAGTTTCCTAACTTACACTCACGTTTTCCACGTGTTCTTTAATAATAAAAAATTTTAAAAAAAATGTTTTTGATAGTGTTAATTACAAAGCAAATTAATCTTGAATTAAAGAAACTTAAGTTCTTGGCAGGGTTTAAAAATTAAATAATTACAGAAAATTGTATTTTATATTGTAGGTTATTGCCTTAATGTGTAATACATATACATATAAAAGATTAAACTATTATAACTCATGTTTAAAAATTATTAGATAAACACAAAAACTATTATGTTAACTTGTCTGTTTCTGTTGTGTAGTTTTCATACATAATTTTTAAATAAATCAATAAAAAACTTATTACCTGACCCTATACAACTTTTGAAAATACTCACGTCATTCGTTCAACAAAACTACTATCATAAAACTATGGTTATTACACAAATTAAATAATGGTATAATATAATAAAAGCGCATATATGAAAGAAGAAATCAATTATTCTCTTTACAAATCTGAACGAAGTGGAAATTGCTTTGGGAGTGTAATAGTAGCAATATGCAATGCAAAAGCCAACCAGGTTAATTTCATTCTGGAATATATAGAAATAATTGCTTAGAAACCATTCATACCGTGCTATTTGTTTGAACACTAATTACACAAACACTTAGCATCACCATTTATATTAATTTATTAAAAAAGGAATGGTATTGTATTTTAAAACTTAAAAATGTCAAGAGCCATACTATTTATATGATACTCGTGTCAGTCTCTATAAAATGTTTAAAGATTTTAACATACAATATATATTCGGTTTTAAAGATGAATACATTCATTGATGATATTAATTAACCGATCGATTTATATAAATTTTATGACAGATTTTTTAAATTGACCTGTCTGAATCCTATTTATATCATATATTTAATTTAATTAACCTTCATTTTTCTTGGTGTTAAGCCGCATTTTAAACACAGTTTTCGTGAAATTGTTATTTCAGGAGATACAGATGTAGAATTAATGTGGTAGTTTCATTATAATCAGTTTTCTTATAACCATTACAGCATCGCTATTATTTTAAAAATAGTTATTTATTAACTGCTTTTGGTTGTAACCTCCTGCTTTAATATTTTAATAAAATTTAATTTCATTCCTTCTTATTTACTCCATTTACCTATTTATTATTAAATTGATATTGATAAATCCTGACTTGATGATCCAGCATTTTATATTTTGAGTGATTTCAGTTTCATTTTTTCGATAAGCTACAACTTGTTTTCTATTTGCAATAATCCAAATATTCTTGCATTCCTATCAGTATGTGTGTAATTTGAACCTCTGAATAGGTAAAGTTATTTCCAGATTTGAATTGAAGAATGCTTTTAGCTTACATTGCATTGGATACAGTAAAAATTTGAGGTGTTTTAGATGTATTTGTTCAAAACAGTTGAAAATTATGAAATAATATTGACTGAAAAACTTTTATGATCTACATTAAATATATTTTCCCTTTAATAGAATATTGCTCACTGGCTAAAGTATATTAATATTAGACATATTAGAAAGTCTTTCAATATCCATTCTGCCGTAAGACCGTGTCCTCGTTCAGCCGAAGTAAAGTGTGATTTCCATGCATGATTGATGATTTAATGATTCAATTTCAGAAGTTTTTTAAAGCATTAATATCAAAATGCAGGCTTTAATAATTTTTCAGATTGATAAACTGATAACTGAAGGTCGATTAGAGCCTTTTCTAAATTCAAAACCGGACAAGTACACTCGAAGCATTAGTTGTTGAAGAAATCCTGACTATAACATTAGTTATATGTTATTAGTGATCCCAAATAAAAAAAATGTATACAGATTCGAACAGAATTAAATACAAAAAAACGAAATACAGCCACATTGTAAAATTGTTATTCAAAACAAAGAAACAAAAGAAAACATACATTATAATAAAAAACGATTTAAAATTTTTCATAATTGTATAATTTAAGAATTATTCCCTGAAAAGAAAAATATAAATATTTCTGCTATGGAGAATTATTATTTTACTTTCCTTAATCAGTATCGTCACCAGTTTTATACTTTTAGTTTCAGACTATAATATTTGAATTACCCCTACCTAAAATGGGAATCGTTGTTTATCAGTCAGACCCTATCATATCAGAAAGAAATGTTCTTAACCCTATTCAAAGATAGAACTTTCAATAAAATTAATTTCAACACATTAGCATACCATTTATTTGGGTTAAGATACCGTGTAATGGGATATTTAGAGATCATAAAATTAAAATTAAAGAAGCTTCTGAATTATTCCTAACCGAAAAGTGAAATTTTATTCAAAATAAAGAAATTTTCGTATTATTTCTTATTTTTGTACCTTATTTTGCAGAAAGAATTAGTATTAAATGTTAATTCATATGACCGCATATATTTCTTCCACAAAGAAATTTCTTCAGACTACAATTTTAAAAAAATTATTCGGTATTACGCCTACCTGACTAAAAGGAATCGATATTTCTGTTATGTGGGAATGGAAGTGTATATTTCATATTTAAATGTATATTTCATACTTGCAACACAAAGCAGATTCGTATCATTCGCCCTCCCATCTCAGATGGGAATTTTTTAATATTTGTTTTAATAACGTATTATTATTCAAAATTTCTATTTATTCTTTTCGCATTGTAATATTAAAAAGAAGATACTCAGTATTCGATAAAAATATAAGTAACCACCTAAGCCTAGTAGACTTTCTGGGCTTGTAATGAATGTGAAACAAATTTATAAATGGTGAAAGAATTAGGCAAATATTCGTAAAACCCCTACCTAAAACGGTAACCTTTAATACATGACTACAATACACATTAACTTGTGTAAACCGATGAAAGAAAAGTAAATAAATATAAATTAATTGTAATACACATGTATATAAATATTCAGTTTGTTATTTCAGGATACGTAGATGTAGAATTTTTTTTTAGCTAATATGGTAGTTTTGTTAGAAACATTTATTATTTCAAATTTAGTTATTTTCAATTTTTGGTTGTACAGCCCTGCTTTAATTTTATGATAAAACTCAATTTTATTTATTCCTCTTTTATTCCATTTGCATTTTGCATTTTTATATTATATTAAACGATAAATCCTTATTTTGTGACCCAGCATTTTAAAATTTAATATTTTTAGTGATATGTGTTTAATTTTTCACATTTGTATTTCCGATAGCGATAAGCTATAATTTGTTTGTTATTATTCTTGTATAAGTAAGTAATTTAAATGTCTGAACAGTTTAAGTTATTTCTGTTTTGAATTGAAGAGTGCTTGCAGATTCCATAGATTGATTATCATTGTGGCTTAAGCATCTGATTTGCATTTAATCAAAATTCAAGGTTTTCTACATTAAATCAGTCGAAAATTTAGAACTTTTATTAATTGGACCACTTTTATGATTGAATATATCTTCCTGTTAATAGAACATTGTTCACTGGCTCAATAATATTAATATTAGACATATTAAGAAGTTTGATAGAATATTCATGTATAGGCAATAAAACGCCTTAAAAACTTGTTATTTATAATTTGTTAAACTTAATAATATAATAATTAAATATTTTTTCAAGCTGTTGTGCTGTGATGTTATTTAAGGCACTGTGGCTTCCTTTAGTTATTGCAGATGATATACTAAATTTATAATTTTGATGAAGAGGATTCCCATAATTTTCTAGTTCTTTCAGCTTGTATTTTATAGATTTTCGCTAAGGAAGCTTTCCATTCTGCAGTAAGATTGTGTGGTCGCTTAGCCGAAGATAAGTGTGCTTTCCATACATGATTGATGGGAATTTTATGATTCAATTTCAGAAGTATTTGAAAGCATTAATGTCAAAATGCAGGGCAAATAATTAAAGTTCGATTAGAACCTTTTCTAAATTCAAAAACGTACATGTGCATTCGAAGCATTAGTTGTTGATAAAATGCTGACCATAACATTAGTTATTTGTTATTAGTGATCCCCAGTAAAAAAAAAAATATATAAAAAGATTCGAACAGAAAAAAATTCAAAAAACGAAATAAAGCCACATTGTAAAATTGTTATTCAAAACAAAGAAACAAAAGAAAACATACATTATAATAAAAAACGATTTAAAATTTTCCTTTAAATTAAAGAAAGATTACGAATTTTTAATTAAAAACGTGTATAACATTCGAATGTATCCCTACTTCATTATATTTCGCAATTTTAGTTTATATTTGGTTAATATTATTTTCATATTATAGCATTTGATATGTACACAATTTCCCGAAGAAAGGGACGAAGCTATCTAAATTTGTATCTCATTATTTTTTTATGTGTAAGAGATGGTAATTTAAGTTTCATAATTGTATAATTTAAGAATGATTTCCTGAAAAGGAAAATATAAATATTTCTGCTATGGGGAATTATTATTTTACTTTCCTTAACCAGAATCGTCACCAGTTTTATACTTTTAGTTTCAGACTATAATATTTGAATTACCCCTACCTAAAATGGGAATCGTTGTTTATCAGTCAGACCCTATCATATCAGAAAGAAATGTTCTTAACATTATTCAAAGATAGAACTTTCAATAAAATTAATTTCAACTCATTAGCATACCATTTATTTGGGTTAAGATACTGTGTAATGGGATATTTAGAGATCATAAAATTAAAATTAAAGAAGCTTCTGAATTATTCCTAACAGAAAAGTGAAATTTTATTCAAAATAAAGAAATTTTCGTATTATTTCTTATTTTTGTACCTTATTTTGCAGAAAGAATTAGTATTAAATGTTAATTCATATATTGCTTCCACAAAGAAATTTCTTCAGACTACAAATTTAAAAAAATTATTCGGTATTACGCCTACCTGACTAAAAGGAATCGATATTTCTGTTATGTCGGAATGGAAGTGTATATTTCATATTTCAAATGTATATTTCATACTTGCAACACAAAGCAGATTCGTATCATTCGCCCTCCCACCTCAGATGGGATTTTTCAATATTTGTTTTAATAACGTATTATTATTATTCAAAATTTCTATTTATTCTTTTCGCATTGTAATATTAAAAAGAAGATACTCAGTATTCGATAAAAATATAAGTAACCACCTAAGCCTAGTAGACTTTCTGGGCTTGTAATGAATGTGAAACAAATTTATAAATGGTGAAAGAATTAGGCAAATATTCGTAAAACCCCTACCTAAAACGGTAACCTTTAATACATGACTACAATACACATTAACTTGTGTAAACCGATGAAAGAAAAGTAAATAAATATAAATTAATTGTAATACACATGTATATAAATATTCAGTTTGTTATTTCAGGATACGTAGATGTAGAATTTTTTTTATAGCTAATATGGTAGTTTTGTTAGAAACATTTATTATTTCAAATTTAGTTATTTTCAATTTTTTGTTGTACAGCCCTGCTTTAATTTTATGATAAAACTCAATTTTATTTATTCCTCTTTTATTCCATTTGCATTTTTGCATATTTATATTATATTAAACGATAAATCCTTATTTGGTGACCCAGCATTTTAAAATTTAATATTTTTATTGATATCTGTTTAATTTTTCACATTTGTATTTCCGATAGCGATAAGCTATTACTTACAATAATGCTGTACGAACAGCTGATGGTGTATTCTTGTATTCCTAGAAGTAAGTAATTTAAATGTCTGCACAGGTTAAGTTATTTCCTGTTTTGAATTGAAGAAAGCTTGCAGCTACCATAGATTGTTTATCATAGGGGCCTAAGGTTTTGATCTCTTTTAATCAGTTGCAAATTTAGAACCTTTATTGGTTGGAACACTTTTATGATGTACATTAGTTAAATAATATTAATATTAGACATATTAAGAATCATTTTTATAGGCAATAAAAAGTTTTGAAAATTTGGTATTTATTATTTTTTAAATAGTTTTCTAAGCTGTTGTGCTGAAATGTAATTTTAGGCATTGTGGCTTTCTTTTTTTATTGAATATTAAATACTATATTTATAATTTTAGTGAAGAGGATTCCCCTAATTTCCTAGCTCTTCCGCTAAAGAAGCTATCCACTCTGCACTAAGATTGTGTAGTCGCTCAGCTGAAGATAAGTGTGTTTTACAAACATGATTGAATAATTAATGATTCAATTTCAGACGTATTGTAAGGCATTCATATCAAAATTCAGGCATTCCATTTCATAATTTTCCAGGTTGATAAACAAATGATTGAACTTCGATTAGAAACTTTCCAAAATTCTAATATATAAGTTAACAGTGCATTCGAAGCATTAGTTGTTGATCAAATACTGACCATAGCATTAGATAGATAGTGATCCCAAATAAAAAAAATATAAAAATATTCGAACAAAATTAAAGTTAGAAATCAAAACTGCAGACACATTTTCGTATTATTTCTAACCGCAATGTAAGCTTTCAATATTTTACTTTATAACCCATTATTATTATTTTATACTCGAACACTTTCGTTTTCATGGTAATGACATTTGTATAACCCCAACCAAAAGTGGACACTTTTAATACATGACTGCATTACACATAATTTAAAATTTTTGTTTTTTAGGTAAACGACTAAACAGTTCATTCTGCATTTTACAAATTCGCTTGCGTAAACCGATGTAAGAAAATTATATAAATATTAATAAACTAAATTTATTTAGAATATACCACGAACATATCGAAAAATTAGCATGTCACTACTTTAAAATAAGTAGCTGACTCGTAATATAATTTTTACAATATTAATATTTTCAAATATTGTTTAAAATATTATTAGTATTCTCTGCTTAATATATTTGCATGCTTTAAATATAATTAATGCAGGTACTACAAGTCTGTAAATGACTAAATGCAAATTTGATATTGTTCAAAATGCAATATCATTTTTCAATATCAATATTTTGCACTATTTTTTAATATGGATTTTAAAATTAGCATTTTCTGACCAATATATTTGCATGCTATAAACATTTTTAATGAAGATACTAAATGCATAATTGAAATTTCCCAAAATTGCTTGACAAACTAAATTAAATAGTGTTCATTTAAGTAAAAATGTAGTTTATATTATTTTACTAGCTTTACTGTGAATTTACTATTTTGAAAATTGTTTTAACAAAAACCTATTACATAAGAATTAATAGGCATTTTAAAAGAAGCATATACTTAATGTCTGTGATTTTCCGAAACAGAACATTGCGTACAGTGAACATTGTAAAGCACTAGAGCTGCCAAAGAAGCAAAAGTTTGTCAGGGTGGTTTTTAAATTCTGTAAAATCGCTTAATAAGTGCCTTTTATACAAAACCTTGGTTATATTAATGAATGTGGCCCACTATTAAAAATTAGATAAATGATTAAATAAGTTTATTGAGCATGCGAAATTAACTCAAGAAACAACTGAGGAGATTCTATAGATGACTATAGACGACTCAGTCAGCTTAATTGAAGAAGCTGTGCATTACTATGCCAAGGTTCTAAATGAACAGAATCCACCAAGACTTCCATTGCATAATATTACTCTTAAGGTTGGCGCATCAATATTGGTGCCACGGATGTTATATCCATCAAAATTATGCAAGTTATGCAAAGTTTTCCCTACCATATCAAAAAATAAGACACAGGGGCGGATATAAAAACTGGCTGTACTAGACTTAAGAAACGGTTGTGGTCTGTCCAAGAGTTCGTTTTGCGGTGAAATTAATGACTCTGATACCTGAATGACACGAAAAAAATGTAGTTTAGAAGGAATCTACTATTTATACTATAAACAAATAAGACATTTACACACTTCATCCTTTCAACGTCGTAATAGAACATTATTTCAGACTCTATCTATTATTCAAACCAATTACGTAATTTTAATTCAGAAAAATAATGACTGCCAACATTTAATGAATACATTTTTCAATAATTTGGCTTTACAATTTTCATAGTTGATTAATAGATTGTAATATTTATGAAGAATAGTATTTTCTGTGCAGCCATTTAATATTAATAACATATTATATATTAATACTAAAATTTTGAAAAATAAGTTTACGTCCAATAACCTTCATACACTGGAAAAAAGACCGCAGATGTGAGGCAGTAGGCTGTATTTTAATTACTTAAAATTTCGTCAAATTAAGAAAATATTAAAAAAATATGCCAATAATGATCACTGCGGACGGCAGTTCGCGCTAGTGATGAAAGCAGCACGAAGGGTACGAAAGGCAACTAGCAATATATGCACGAAGAATGGCAAATTTGCTATGATACCTAAATACAGGTGGGTCTTAGGGCCTTGCAAATTGAACCTAACTGTCCAGTTTTTGTATGGTTAAGGAGCACTGTTGGGCGTTAATATCGACACTTTTTCGTTCTGAATGAAAAAAGTCTATAGCCGTAATAACTATTTTACTCTATTAGTAATTATAGCTTTATACCTTTTGTTTACTATTCTTCTAGCCAGTTCGTAGTTGTAGTGGGAATTGGTATTATCATATTAAAATGAGAATCGTTATTCGAATAATAACTCAAAGGGAATATATGTTTATGTATTTTTATACTCGGAACATTGTAGATTTAGACCAGGGTATCAAACTGAAATGAATATCGGTTTAAGTTACGTTTTCGGTTATGTTCGCATTCTGGTATTCGGTTATAGGTTACGGAAATCCTTTGTATATCGGTATCGGTATTAAAGGATGATTTCGTTTAACAAAAAAACAAAAAATAATTTATAGAAATTAAAGATTTATTAATTTATAAAAAAATATATTAATTTATAAAAAAAATATATTAATTTTAATAAATTAAAAACTAAAACCAAATGTAGTTAAAAAAACGATGATTACCCCATAACTACATAATAGATTTTAATTATTGATTGGTTACTATACGGTTATTTCGATTTCGGTATAATAAAACTGATTCGGTTAAGGTTTCCAATTTCAATCGGTTTATTCCGGTTAACGTTTCGGATTTTAATCTCTAGTTTAGACAATATCGCTTGTAATCCTACTCAAGACAGGGACTGTAAATATTTATTTTCTTTAAATTATTCGCCATTACTAGATTCTATTATTATATAACATTTAAAAGATTTACCTTTCGATACAGATAAACTTAATTACCATTTTATAAACAAGCTTGTCAAGTTCGAAAAAAATTAGTATTAAATTTATAAATGTGAATTACAGACTATCTTGAAATACGCATGACTGGGATTCTTTTAATTTTAAACTCTTTGTAGATAAGATTATTCATAGCTCATTTAAAATTTGATGCATCGCTCGCAACACAACTGAATAGAAGAAAATTAATCAAATAAATTTTATGATTATATAATGCTTGATTTATGTATGTATATATTTACTTATATATACTTAATTACTGTATATATGTATATTTACGTAATTTATTTACATTGCACCAAGCGCATATCGTAATATTTGCATTTCACTATTTGAAAAATATCAAGAGGTACCATTTTAAAGAGGTATGTTTGGCGACCTTTCTACTTACTAATTTATTAGTTGGCAGTGGTCTTGAGGTTAGATGTCGATTAAATAATTTCAGTATGGAAAATCACGACAAAATACCAACAATGATTTGCAACATGATTTTACGATATGAGTATTTTTTGCAATATTTTTTAATATTGCTTTAAATATTAGTAGTATATTCTGCCCGATATTTTTGCATGCTATAAATATTTTAAGGACAGATACTATAAGTCTGTAGTATACAGACTAAATGCAACTTTATTTGGTATTTGCCAAATTTGCAAACTTGGTAAGCTAAATAACATAGTATTAATTAGTTTACGTAAAAATATAATTTGCATTATTTTACTAGCTTTACTATGTAATTAGTATTTTGAAAATGATTATAGCAATAATGTATAAATACCGATTAACAGAAAGTTTCAAAGAAGCAAGCATAGATTAAATGTGTGCAAATTTACTTTGATAGAACATTGGGTACAATGAACACCGTATCCCTAAAAAGAGTGAATATTATTACTTGAGAGATTTACACAGTCCTTTGTACCTTTGCATTTGAAAGTTGATAAATCTGCTGAATTTTGTGCACAAACCAGAGATGAATATATTCAACAGTTGAGAAAAAAATACCATCCTCTCAATCAAAAATATTTTGTAATATTTCACACATCAGATAAATTATTAGATCATGTTATTTGAGCACGCAATATTATCTTTAAAATACAGGTGGACAGTTTCTATAAATTCACTTTTAAATTCATTCGATGGTAAAGAAATTGCTTACAAATCTATCAACTTAGTCACTGAAGCTAACGATACTGTCCATTATTATGTCAAGGATCTAAACGAACAGAATCTTCCAGGACTTCCACTGCACAATCTTATTCTCAAGGTTGGTGCATTAATAATGGTGCCACGAAACTTATCTGCCATAAAACTATATAATGGTGCAAGTAAAAGTTCTTCAAAAACATGTAATTACATACATAATATTTTACATAATATAATACATAATATTTGTGCTAATGAGGCAAAATGGTATTTACTATTAGTACTTCTAATTAACCCTTTCAATTTTACAGGTTCCAATTTCTAGTAATTTTGATTTACTATTACAATATAGAAATATATATATAAGGGTTAGCTAAGAAACCTGAGAAACGATTTTTTCTCACTCTTATTTCATATTTTTAAAGCGGTAGTAACAAAACATTAGAATAAAATAAACCATAATATTTTCCTCATCAAATGTGATATTCGTTAATGTATTCACGAAATAAAAAATTTTCCTTGTTTTACTACATTATGCATTATTGTTTTCAGTTCCAGATTATTTCACTGAAATTAATCGAAGATTTTGTTCCTAATAGGCAACATTCAGCATTTCCGTTTATTAAGCATTATAGTTTTTTATAGTTTATCAGAATCACACTTTCCAATAAAAATTTGACGTAAGTATTCACATTGGTTTTATAATTGTGCAACTCCTTGCTGGTTGATGGTGTTTTTTTTCCCCACAACAAATTCAAACTATAATGAAAATCCAGGAGCCTGTGTTATCGCTGATCTGATTTATTTCCAAGGGATAGGTGAGCGTATTTTTCATTGCGACGTCAATTTTTACTATCGACATTATATTTATATTATATATATAATATAAGAATCATATGATCGTGAGGGTGAAACACTCTGTTTTAGTATATAACAATTCTAGTCAGTTTTGCATAATTTTCACATTATCTCTAACATATTTGTATATTCCATATTGTGTTTACTTAGCATTGTTAAGAAACCCGAAGACAAATCAAATTAAAAAAATTAGTACGCATTTTCCATAAATTGTTGAAAAGTAAAGTAGAGTAAAATATAAATATTATTGATAAGTGAAGTCCAGTTGGTTTTGTTCAAGAAATTGAGCTAGTGTAGTTTTTAGATTGAAATACACTTTAACTTGGTTTTAGTTCCTACCTAACCATTTATCCATTTCATTCATATTTATAAAATCGTCTTTTTTTAATACTTTTGTTTACACTGCAATCAGTTAATTTATGCTTTTGTGATAATCTGTCGTTGTTAATGTGATATCTTAGGATATCTTTATCAGATAGGGATATTAGATATTTGATAGGGATAGATGTAGTCGGAGTTGCTTAGCAATCACAGTTAGGAGAATTTATTGCATAAATTTCTACGATGAGTTCAATATTATAAATTACTGCCCAAAGGATACTGAACTACTTTAGACTATCGCCAATATCAGGAGTACGTTTTGCTGTTTAACCACGTTTGGAAAATGTTTCACATTAGTTTTAGTGACAATCCGACTATGAGTTTAAAAATAACTTATGTTGATAGTGGTTCGGTCCAAATACATATGTTAACATGATTGAAGAAACGTTTTTTTTACATTCAGGGATATTGTGCGTTTTAAGCTGGCAAAGTGTTATTTATAATGTAAGGCGTTGTGCTGTCCCATTTTTCCATATAAGAAGTCCCTCAATTAAGATTAGAAGAGTGCTATATTTTGCACTGCTCTTCTTCTTTTTTTAAAATTATTTTAAATAATTTAGGGACATGGAATTTCTTATGAAGCTTGCATATCCTGTTGCCTCTTTTTGACTTTGATTTAGAGGTGGAATGCAGATATCTCAATTTTCTATTTTATAGCCATTGTCTTTTATGAAGAAGCTGTTTCCGATTGTATTTAAACACTCTGGATCAAAATACATTTGAGTTTTGTATATTGTAGACATTTTCTCACAGATGCTGTTAAAATTTAAACGTTTCAAAGCCTTTTTATAATCTTTCAGCAAAACTACTTTTATACTTCAGTAGATATCAAATTCAGTTTTTAAATAATTTAAAATATAAATTATTAGTTTTTATTTTCCCAATTTCGATGTATGGTGTGAAAATTATGATTAATATAATTTTAAAAAAGATATGTCATTTCAATGGAAGTATTTCATACATTTTGGTTTTAGAAATTAGGAGGCGCCTACAAAGTGGTTGTTTGATTTTCCGATTCAAATAATTAAAAGTCTACATCCCCTTTTCCAAGTAGCCAATTTATCCGCATCGCATTAATTTTCATATTCTTTGGTTGATTTAGCATTTTATTATATTTTGGGATATTACTCGTAACACAGTAATATTTTACCTTAGACCGTAGTAGTTATTATTTTCTTTATTCTTATCTCACAAAGAGAATTTTTAAACCATAATTTTATTGATCATTGTTATTCCTTAAATAAGAAATGATTCGTTTTTATTTAAGAGGAATGTTCTTTTGAAATAGCATAGTAGCTTCGATTGTTAACCATTATTATACATTTCATTTCATACATTTAATTTTATAAATTTAAATTTGATAAGGAAATTTAATACCCCTACTTGAGACGGGAACTTTGAGATTTTTGTATCATAGTTTTCAATTAATTCAGAGGTCAATATTTTTAGGAACACACGTTTTAATACTGCCCGCCCGAAATGTGAATTCTCATTTGAATTGTAGACATTTTCTTAATACACCTACCTAAAAACAAAACATTCGGTTTTTCAATTTAAGTATTACTCATTATTTCATAATCTTCGTCTCTCGTTATCATCACAGTTACATTTGTTTACCTTTATCCTATTCAGTTTCGTTTTTTTTTTACAGAGAATTTAAATAACATTTTTTGACCATAAAATAAAAATAAACAAGTTTGGGTATTATTGCCAACTCCAAATAAACGCCAAGTTTGTAGTCTCAGAGAATCATTACTTACAGTCAAGTGATACTTATACTTCCAAAGTTTTAAACAATATAATTTAAGAAAAATAATTATTTTTCAATTGATAGGTATATGCTTTTTAAATGGCATAGCAGTTACAGTTGTTAACCATTATTTCCATAAGTTTCAAACTTTTCACACATTTAATTTTATAAATTAAAATTTGACAAAGAATTAAGATTACACCTACCCGAGATGGGAACTTTCCGACTATTTTTAGTTCTCATCATAACATGATAGTAATCAGCTAATTCACCGGTTTTAGTATTTTTAGGAGATGCTTTCATATTACCCACTCCGAAATGCGAATTATAATTCGTATTGTGGACATTTTCTTAATTCATTACTAATTATTTCATAATCTTCACCGCTCGTTATAATATCAGTTAAATTTGTTTACCTTATCCTATACAGGTCCTTTGTTTTATAGAGAATTTAAATTAAAACCTTTTTTTTACCACAATAAAAATAAAGATGTTTCCCTACCCCAAATAGACGACAAATTCGTAGTCTTAGAGAATCATTCTTTAAATTACAAGTAAACTTAAATTAAATTATACTTCCAAAGTACTAGTTTTAAACAACAATATAATTTAGGAAAAAATATTCTTTTTTTTATTTAAGAGAAGTGTGCTTTTGAATTAGCATAGCAGATACAATTGTAAACCATTTTTTTTTCACAATTTTCGTACTTTTCATGCATTTAATTTTATAAATTATAAATTGACGAAGAATCCAAATAATATTACCCCTATTTGAGATGGGAACTTTCAGATGCTTAAATCCTCATTATAATGTTATGGTTTTCAGTTAATACAGAGGACTTTATTTTTTTAGAAACACTTTTCAATACTGTTAATGTGATAGATTTAAATAAAGATGATATCATTTTGCGCCCGCCCGAAATGTTAGTTTTCATTCGTATTCGTATAATAAAAATAAAGATGTTTCGGTATTATTCCCTACTCCAAATATAGTCCAAATTCGTAGTCTCAGAGAATCATTATTTAAATTACAAGTCAAATGGTAAGTGTTTGTGTATACCCTAAAGTAATGTCATAGTTTTCAGTTAATACAGAGGATTTAATTTTTTTAGAAACACACTTTTCAATACTATTAATGTGATAGCTTTAATTAAAGATGATTTCATATTGCACCCGAAATGAGAATTTTCATTCGTATTGTGGACATTTTCTTAAGTCATTACTCATTATTTCATAATCTTCTCCGCTTGTTATCATCGCAGTTAAATTTGTTTACCTTATCCTACTCAGTTTCGTTGTTTTATAGAGAATTTAAATTATAACATTTTGTTTACCATATAATAAAAATAAAGATGTTTCGGTATTATTCCCTACTCCAAATATAATCCAAATACGTAGTCTCAAAGAATCATTATTAAAATTACAAGTCAAGGGGTAAGTGTATGTGTATGTGTATACTCCTAATTTGCTAGTTTTAAACATCAATATAATTTAGAAACAAATATTTCTTTTTCATTTAAGGGGAATCTGCTTTTGAAATAGCATTTTCATAAATTTCGTACTTTCATACATTAAAATTATAAAATAATGAAGAATTCATATTACCCTTACCCAAGATGGGATCTTTCAGATTATTTTGAATACTCATTATAAGATGATAGTATTCAGTTAATTCAGCGGTTTTAGTATTTTTAGGAACACGCTTTTCAATACTTTCAACGTAATACCTTTAATTAAAGATGATTTCATATTGCCCGCCAGTAATGTGAATTTTCATTCGAATTGTACCTTTAAACAAAACTTTCAGTTTTTCAATTCAATACTCATTACTTCATAATCTTCGCCGCTCGTTATCATCGCAGTTAAATTTGTTAACCTTTAAATTTTAACCAAATGTTTAAATTATAACATTTTTTTAACTATATAATAGAAATAAAGATCTTTCGGTATTATTCCCTACCCCAAATAGACGCCAAGTTCATAGTTTTGGAGAATCATTATTTAAAATACAGGTCAAGTGGTACTTTTATACTCCCAAAGTACTAGTATTAAAGAACAATATAATTTAGGAGAAAATATTTTCTTATTTACTTGAGAGGAACGTGGAGTTAAAATTTTTAACTATTATTTTCACAAATTTCGTACTTTTCATACATTTTATTTTATAAATTATAATTTGACGAAGAATACATTTTACACCTACTTGAGATGGGAACTTTCAGATTTTGTAATCCTCATTCATAGTTATCAATTAATTCAGAGGTCAATACTTTTAGGAACACACTTTTAATACTTTTAACATGATAGCTTTAATTAAAGATGATTTCATATTGCCTGCCAGAAATTTAAATTTTTTTTCGAATTGTAGACTTATTCTTAATACACCTACCTAAAAATAACTTTCGGTTTTTCAATTCATTATTTCACAATCTTCACTTATCGTTATCATCGAGTTACATTTATTTACCTACCTATCCAGTTTCGTACAGATAAATTAAATTATAACACTTTGACCATATAAAAAAGGGGGTTTCAGTATTATTGCCTACCCCAAATAGACGCCAAATTCGTAGTCTTAGAGAATCATTGTTTAAATTACAAGTCAAGTGTATGTGTACTTCATACTCCCAAAGTATTAGTTTTGAACAATATAATTTAAGCTTAAGATAATTACCCCTACCAAAAATGGGAGTTTTCATTTGATTTGTAGTAATTTTCGTATTACCCTTACCCAAAAACTTATAGTTTTTGAAATATGTAGTAGTTTTTTACTCCATTACGCATTATTGTTTCATGTTCTCTTAGCTTATCCGTTTCATGTTCACATTCCTATCGGCTTCGTAGTTTTATAGAAAAACATATTTATAATTTTTTTTAGATCCAAGTTCGTAGTTTCAGAGAATTATTTATTTAATTGCAAGTCAAAAGGTATTTGATTTTGTAGAGAATGTCAATCAAGATAAAGATGTTCTTATATTACCCCTATCTGAAATGGAAATTTTCATTTAGTTTGTAGTATTAATCGTATTACCCCTACCCGAAATGCCAAATTTCAGTGTTTCACATTTATTACGCATTTTTGTTTCATACTTAGATTTTTTAACGTAGATAAGTGTTTTTTTTATACCAGTATCCAATCTAGTTTCGTAGTTTTATAGAATTATGTAATTTTTAGAAAATTAAAGACGGCATATTTTTATCGACAAAGTAATGCGAAGATTCGGTGTAATCCCCGTTCCAAATGGAAGCCATGTTCATAGTTTAAGAGAGAATTGTAAGGTGATATTATTTTATTCTCATAATGTTATAGTGACTTTGAATTTCAATCAAGTACGCATTGTAATTTTAAATAACCATCGTCCTAACCATTTTCGGAAGTTTTGAATTGAAGGCATTACATTTGTAATTTACTGACGCAGATTTCTATTTTATATTGGCGTTACCCATACCAGAATTCATTACGCATTACTTCATAGCATTCGCATATTATTACTATCGTAATCAAGATTAACCATAATCATATCTCTTTGCTTTTCAGCGTAATTTTTGCATTACCATATTTCATTATTATTTATTTGTATTTGAGGGAATCAGTAGAATTTTCAATTAAAAATTTACCATAACTTGAATTACTCATCCACTTATAAAAGCTAATTTTTATGAAGCTTTTATAATTTTAAGGTTATCATTTCAGTTCATACTAAACGTACATATTTACGTAATTTAACCAGATTAAATTATTGAGATCAGTTGCCCTTCCTCCGTTTGTAAGCGTTAAATGATGATTTGACTGAAATTTGTATAGAATTTAAGCTTAAAATAAAAATATGACGAACAAGTGTTTCGAAATTTATTAGAATTCTTTTAATATTTTATTCTTTTGTTTTGTGCTTCTTTTCTGTGGGTGAGCTCTTTCTTTTTTCTCATTTTTTTTTTGATTCTATTTTTGGTATGGACAAGTAAGTATATTTACAACAATATAGGACAAAAGTTTTCTTAAATCTTGAAGTGTATAAAAACAGAAAAATCATTAAATTTCAGGTGTTAGGAACTTAAGTGACACATTTTGTGTGTACTCTTCATGTTTATGATTAAAGCAAAGAAAATAAAAAGAATAATATATTGTTGTTTGTGGCGCGTCTAACGAACTAGCATTCGGCTCGTTCAGTTGCTACTCCAGATACGATTGTTCAATTGATTTAAGCGATCGATGTCAGTAATGTGTACAACACTCTGTTTATTCGGTATTGATATCGGTTCGATGATGATAGGTAATAAACAGAAGGCCGTAAATAACTGGACGCCTTTTCAAACAGGCCATAGTAGAGCAGAGAAGTCGATATAGGTTCCTATAATTCAATCCACGCAATCAATCTGATAAAAACGACGTAGCCCTGTGTAGGCCGAATTCTCGAACTCTCACCACACATGGCAAATGTGGGCCAACTGCATTTTCAGCAATTGTAATGCCCTTTTGACCACAAAGGGTTCGAGTTAAACATCGATCGATCGCGTATCAACTTTCAACGCCCAACTATAAAGTTTAGAGAAAGAAATACATATTGCTTGGTTAACGTGTATAAAAATGATCAAAATGACAATAAATAAACTAAGACTATCAACTAAATTTATGCTTAAGTTGTAGAAATGCCTATATAAGCGAAAGATGGAGAAATTGTTTAAGCACTGGAATTTTCCAGAGATACTTGGTGTAAACGTGTGTGTATTCGCTCTTATACATAAATACATATGCACATATGTATGTACATATTCGTACATAGTATAAGAGTTAACAAACATTCAGATAAAAGGAAAACAAGAGAGTGAAGTAGCAGAGCGAGTTTGTTGCGCAGCTGCCGTAAAATAAGACTAATTGCAGCGCGTACTGCCATAAGTGCAAGTGAGATAGAATACTTGTATAAGACTACATGCAAATACAATGCGTGTTATTTTTAGAGCAGGCCAGCTGCTGTTTGGGGGGTTAAAAGAGAATCGAAAAGAGACCTTGGTAAGCCCAAAATTGGTGACACGTTTTGCATGGGGTAGAAAATTTTCTAGAAGCGTCGATAAATGAAATTACGAAAACGAATTACACAATATTTGTAAATTTGCTTTGGGGATGTACAGAATGAGTGTAAACGTTTACAAAACGTTTTTGACGTCACTTTTGAACATGAATAAATTGTTGTGTAATAAAACTACACCTTAAGCTTAGTTTTGTGCTTACGTAAAACAAGAGAACGCACTAGGCTCGTTGTCGTCTACACCTGGCTTCCCTTGTTAACTCCTCAAATGTTCAGGCACAAACCGTACGTGGCCATGGATACTAGAGCGCCTTCCATTGCCTGCCTAAGCCTTAAGCCTGGCAAATGAAACTTCTGGTCCCTGGCATCTGTCTTACAGCCTGCCTAATGACCAACTTTCTAGACAAAGACGAACAACTCTGTTTCCGCACCGCCAAGTGGTTTTGTGATGCCCCATTTCCTCATTGCGAAAATAGCCTGATAGTGCCCATTATAATGGTGTCGATGTGTTTTCTTTGTTCAGAGCCAAAACGGTGAAATGTTGTACTATCAATTATTTTAGTCTTCGTGCCATGTTGTAACTTCGCAGATTCGCCTTTACAGCAGCTTCTTTACACTTTTTCATTTCTGATGACTAATGTGTATATGTATTTTTATATAATATATATGTATTTCTGTATACGTATAAGAACACTATGATCCGGAACAATTGAATTTAATTTTATTTTTAGTTTCACGATGAACTTCACTTGGACACTTATTTTTTGCGAATGATTGGCTGTCGCACTGTGAGCTCTATTTATACGCTGAGTAGTGCCTCGTCGATGCGTCGAGAACTCGATTTGTCTCCCTTATTTGCTCTCGAAAATTCTGTGAGAGCGAATGAATACGCTGCTGTTGTACTGCCTACGTGACACACTCATTCTTTTCTCTATACTAATTGAAGCTATAATTGGTTTGCCATGGCATTTGCAACGAACCAAACCACGTTATTTTCGTATGATCCACATAAGTTATTACATTAAATTACTTTTAGTCCAACTTCAGTAAAATGTTCAACTTATCTTTAACCAGATAAGATATTTAACCATTACAATGTATTTCTTATAAAGCATGCGTTTTCTTTGTAATAAGAGCAGTCTAAGGTCGGTGTGCCAATAATGACAATGCTGCAATTGTGTAAGCAGGATAGATATATGTACAGGCATACGATAGCTTGTCGTGATTTACAACGTTGCCAGATGTCTGCTGCTTGAAATTTTTACTACATTACGGCGCCAAATTCGAATTTCTTCAATTATGTTATACTGTTATACTTGCAACTGGGAGTTATATTTTTATATTGTAAAATTTTATAATATGCTTAAGCATATTTTATTTATTATATTGTATGGAAATTTATTCAAATATCTAAAAATGAGAATGATATATTGTTGATTATTTTGATTACATTTTATTGTAAATATTTAATTTGGATCAGATGATCGAAGAACTTTGAAAACAGTAAAATATTCAAAGAAACATTTTAGTAGGACTAGAAAAATTTTTTCAGTGTAGATGGCTGTATCGCATTGTTTGTGTGTGTTGAACCAAGCACAAGGTTTTTGAACCTTTGCTTTTCACAGCAGGAAAGCCAGCTGTTGCCACTGGCAACTTGCCAGCGCGCGCGCATCCTGTGCGCTCAGCACATACAGCGGGGTGGGTAAACGAGTTCTCTTCCTCTGACTGACAGAGACTCATTCTCATTGAGTGAGTTTTGAGTGATTGCGAATGCGAATGCGACGAGTGTATGCAATATTTGAGTGAAGTGTAGGGATAGAGTCAGTGAAGTAAACGCGCTAAATATGAATGCTAACGAGCTTAGCAATAAAACTTGCAAACTTCCATTAAAGTTGAAGAGAAAAATATGTAAAAACGATAGAGGTCAAAGTTGGGATTTCATTGGGGAGCAGCGATTTCAATTGCTTGCCCAGCTTAGGTCCAGTCCTTTCGAGACTTAGCTATTTAATCTCCCTTACCAAAGGGACGGAAGTCGAACTATGGGACTCTGATCATTTTCTGGAGGAAACGCAACAATAACCGAACCGTCGCATTGGAAGGAAACCATCAAGAAAGGCATCAAAGTCTTAAGTAAACATGTGGCGGCAATTGGCAACACTAACAATAACAAAAGCAACGACAAAGAGAAGGAGAAAAGGGAATAGGGAAAATAAAGGCAAGGAACAATAACGGAACAGCTCGGAAATTGCGTATACGCCGTGGGCGCCCGTGTGTATCTGCAATGATAGACAAGAGCAATTGGGCGCCTCGTTGCTTGTTGCGTTTGTTTTGTTTTGTTTCCTCCGGCACTGCAACATTGCTGAATGCGTAGCATAACACACACACACACACACACACAAGCAAATGGCATAATAAACGTACTTTGGTGAAGAATGGAATGACAAAGCAACAAAACATCAACATGTTTTATTGTGAAACAAGCCATGCCTAAGGCTTTCTTTAGTCAAATGCTGGGTTAAGTAAAGTGTTTTGTATTTTGTGTTTTGTGTGTGTTTCAAGCAAAATAAAATGATGATGGGGTAGCATCATATCCGTATCAAATCAGTCGCAGTTTCTCTCACGGCCTCCCACATTCCCTGACATTTTGCAATTTAACCTTGTGTATTGCCAAAAGTGGTCCTTCAATTTTTGAGCCTACTAAGTTATATGTTTTTGCCATGAGCTGAGCCTGTGAAAGTAAAAAAAACTACCCTCCCCTCCACATACACACACACACACACACACACACACACACACACACATACAAAGAAAGGTTTGTAGCATAACTCTGTCAATGCATTTGAGGGCCGTTGGTTCAGCACGGCACAGCCGTTCCCAATTGCGACAAGGACGAGTGAACGAGGCGCGCTTGCTTTCACTCTTCCACACCCATATTCCGCACCCACATCCCACATCGCACATCTCACACCCATATCCATATAAACCACTCTCGCCTAGCTCAAGCGCGTTTGAGCGGATACGAAGCCGCTGCCTGTGAAAGTGCTGGCAACTGACGGGCGGGCGCGGTTTGGCAACAAGGACCTACATTCAGTTGTCGTGTCAACGTTGCAGGCAACACGACCAGACACGAATCGACTCGGCTACAGCTTCGGGTGTGTGTTATCGTGCCAGATAGCCTGAGACTCACAAAAACGAGTTGGCCGTGCAGCATTTGCAGCAGTGTTCCGTTAGACACAAAACCGTTAACAACGCGGTGAAAATCGCGGGTACAGGCAACACCCAATAAGGTGACCAACACATGGCCGCCCATCGAACAAAATACGGAAACGACCACGCGTAGTGTCTAAATTGTGATTGTGTAGGTCTATGTGGGAGTCTGTGTGTAGATGTGTGTGTAGGTGTGTGTAGGTGTGTGTGTGTAGATGTGTGTGTGGGAGTAGTGTAAAGTTGCTGCGTTTGGGTTAAAGTTGCAGTCAACACTTGACGCTATGCGCTTTTAACCCAAATGACCCAAGAAACTTAATTAGTATATCTTGGCCTCATTGACTGACAACAATTTGCGAACAGCTTGTTGTGGTTGTTGTTGTGGTTGTGGTTGTTGTTGTCGTTGCCGTTGCTGTAATTGTTTGTCTTTTTGAGCGGATGCGAGGACTAAAACCGCACAGCATGTAAGCACAATTAAATTTGAAGCACTTTCATGCTTAGCTTTCTCTAGTCCTTCCACTTTCACTTTCGATTCTCGAACTCAGTTAATGGGACTTTTGTCGTCAGTTTGTCTGATGGGGCCAACAGTTGGCACTCCCATTCAAGCAAACAATTCCCTCCTCGAAAATAATAATAACAAGTAAGAAAAAAAAACAACATTCCTTATAAAAGTGCTGCTGCTTTTTGGCAATTGAGTTTGTCACTGTTGAAGTCAAAATGTTTCGTGTTTTTGGCAGTTGTGCTTAATGGAATTTTATTTTGTCCATTGAGTTCGATTGTTCGATTTCTCGCTCGTTTCGTTTCATTCTTTTGAGGTCAAAGTGCAAGCTGCGTTTTGTGCCCACCCGAAATAAAATTGATAAAATGAAGAAAAAATAAATAAACGAACACAATAACAACAACAATAATAAGAATAAGAATAAGAATAATGACATTTCAATTAGTTAATAATGGACGTGCTGCGCATGTGTGAATGTTGGCCATGTCCCTGTCCCTGAGCTGAGCTACAGCATCAGTTTTTTTTTTGGCTTCGGCTTTGGCTTTGGCTTCTCAGCCTCTTTCTCGATGGTTTGTTGTTGTTGGTTTTGGGCGCGTTCAATGCTACCGCTAACCATGTGCAGTCCAGAGCAGTCAACATTTGGCCTTATCTAAAATATGCACACAAGTCCTTGGGGTCGAGCAGAGTATTTTATAATGCCCATCCCAAGGCAACGTCGAACTCAAACTCAAACTGAGCTGAAGAGCAACTGAACCACCGAACAACCGAACCACCGAACAACCGAACAATGAAACAACAGTATAACCGAGTTGCCGACAATGGTAACAAATTGTTCTATTCGCTGTATTTTCGTTGTTGCTACAAATATTTTGCGAAATGCATATATGCAACCTTGGGGAGCGTTTAACTCACTCACACACACACACACACACACACACACACACACAGAGAGACATACTTTGTTGTGCAAAATTTAATTGAGTGTTGCTTAATTTGAAATAGCCACGAAAATATCTACATATCCACGAACCCCAACTACAAATTCAACTGCAACTCCAACTCCAACTCCAACTGGAACTGGAACTGGAACTCAAATAACTTTAAGCATGCCAAGTGACGCCAATTTTATAGACATTTTTTAAGAACGAGCTAACAGCTGGAATAGGAATAATAGTACTCATAAATATACCCATAGAGATTACCAGACACTAATCAAAGGCGACATCAGCAATTCTTGAGATTTGTCAGAAGTCGGACTCCGTCTGATGATGGCACTCAACGGGCGGATTCGTAAGAGGAAACATAGAAGTCATACAACTGGCGACATGCCGACGACGACGACAACGGCAACAGCAACGGCAACAACACAAGAAACAGCAACAACAACTAGAGGAGGAGGAGGCACATTAACCACCATAACAAGGGACACAACGACAACTGCAGACTCGGCAGGGTCCTGGCCAATGTTGGACGTCGAGAGCTCTAATAATTTCACGCATAATTTCGTCGATTTGCAGAATCTCTTGAATTTCAACGATTTACTAAGCAGCAACAGCAATAATAACAATGTAAACGGCAGCAACAATGTTGATACTGGCAGTGGCAATGGAAGTGAAAGTGGAAATGGAAATGGAAGTAGTCTTGGCAGTGGCAGCTTCTCAAGCACATCAAGTGCTATTAAATTGAGTAACGGCGCCATTACGGATACACTTTTGGCTGCCGTTCTGACCACGGCAACCGCAACTGTGGCGCCTGCCGCCAGCTCCTTGATATCGAGCATGTCAGCAGCGACAACGACAACAACATCTTCCCAGTTGGCTGTCGTATCAACAATGCAGGCAGTGGCATTACCTGGCGCCTCCATACCAGACGCCACCTCATCCACCTACTATGCCAATCTCTTGAGCATGTCGCCGGCCACGACGAGCCTGATCTCGGTGGCAGCCACCAAATCCTACAATGATAGCGTCTTACGCTGGGAGCAATTGGATGGCAATGGGGACTTTGGATTTGATCCTCTCTATCGACACTCGCTGGCCATGTCCATTGTCTTCTGTGTCGCATATATTCTGGTGTTCCTTGTCGGACTTATTGGCAATAGTTTTGTGATTGCCGTCGTCCTGCGTGCTCCTCGTATGCGAACCGTTACCAACTATTTTATCGTGAATCTCGCCATTGCCGATATCCTTGTGATTGTCTTCTGTCTCCCCGCGACGCTCATTGGCAATATCTTTGTCCGTAAGTAGACTCTTGGTTTGTATTTAAATACGTTAACATTTGTATTGCTTAATATTTGTGCTCTAAGATTTATTTACTGCTCATTAACGCCATTAGCGAGAGTTTTCTCTTCTTTGGTTTTCCTTTTCGTTTTCTTTTTCCTTTTCCTTTTTTCTTTTTTCCTCTTCTTCTACTTTTACTTATTCGTATATTAGCTGAATTTATGTTTAGCAATTAATCGAGACTTGGATTACGGGCGGCCAACGACACACGGCGTATGCGCAATTTGTCGACAAGGAGTGTAAAGCTTAATGCTAATGGCAGCATAAATACATACATATTATGTACATACATACGTACATATACGAGTACAATTACTCGCGTGGCGATGCTGAAATTAACTAAATGTTCTGATATAATATCGTATCATCAGTTTTATGGCTCACAGCCAAAATGATACTTTCCCAACACACGCCATTCAAATTCTCGTATTCTTATGCAATTCCCATCAGTTTTTATAACCTTGTAAATGATATGCGACCGGGGGAGGTACAACAGGAAGTAGCTCCGACACGGATGAGCTCATCTAACCGTATCCGTTTCCCAGTTATCTTACTGTAACCTGACCATGTTGCATGCCACTTACAGTTCAACTTGCCGATAATAAATTTAAGCTTTTTATTGTGTTTGCCATGAAAACAATTAATATCAAATTGATATGCTTGCAATTCCCCAGATTAGAGTGTCAAAGACAAAGAACTCTCGGCATAATTAATTCTAAGTCTAGTTGCAATTATGTGTATTTTAGGTAATTAGTATAAGAAATATATTTCTTTTAATTCTCTGTTTGTTTTAGACAGCTTTGACTGTTTAAGTAAAATCTATTTGTTCTGCAAAAGACACATCATTTAATATTAACTTAAATAATTATAATATTTAGGGATTATTTATTAGACTTTAGGGAATATTTAGTTCAATCACATTAAATTTTCAATAAATTATAATAACAGCTCCTTAGGGAGTTTATGGGGTCATCAAAGGCGGTTTCTCTCAATGCGTATAAATATTTACTTACATTTCTAAGACGGGAATTTTTGAAATATTGCCTTAAATGCAGGGAATAAAACCGAAACGAATATCGGTTTCAGTTACGGTTTCGGTTATGCTCGAATTAAGGTTTTCGGTTATCGGTTATGCAAAATCTTGGAGTATCGGTTTCGTAACGGTTAACGGTTTTTTATAAATTTCGGTTTAAAAATATCGGCATGGTTTCGGTTCACAAAAAAATACAAATTAAGGTATTCGGTTGACCAAAATAAGAAGCGTTATTCACTGTTTTACGTGAAAAATTACTTAATGCTTAAATAATGTTATCTGGTTACTGGAATTGTTCAGTGTAATGTCGATTTTATTATAATTTGATCTCATATATATAAATTTGGTTTGATAATTTCGAATATTTTAATATTATATTACTGATTTTTAATAACTTTGAAAAGCCATAATTTTGTCAAAACTCAATCAATTTCCATGCGCAACGCAAATTTGAGTATGATTTGACTTCTTAATTCGTTCTGCATTTAAATTTTTTTCATTTTCAAAATTCGAAAATTTTGAATTTTTTAGAAATTTTACAGTGTTACCCCTTATCATTTTTCAAAAAATTTCGAAAATTTCAAATTTTGAAAATTAACAAAATTTAAATGCAGAACGAATTAAAAGGTAAAATTATGCACAAATTTACATTGTGCATGGAAATTGATTGAGTTTTGACAAAGTTATTGCAGTTCAAAGTTATCAAAGTTGTTCAGTACCTGCGACGGCCAGAACCGAAATTAACCCTTATAAATGAATCGGTTACTAAACGGTTATTTCGGTTTAAAGAGTTTCGGTTAATGGGTTTCGGTACAGCGGAAAAAAATATTTTCGGTTACGGTTTCAGTTACGGTTACAAATTTCAATCGGTTTTTATCGGTTAAAGGTTACGGTTTCGGTTAAGGTTTTAATCCCTGCTTAAATGTATAATATAGTTTTTCTTAAATTCAACCCAAATTATATAATTAAGACTGTGATCAAAAAGTAAGGTGACTTTGTTTGCAAATTAATATCAATATATTTTTTTTTACGCTTTTTTATGCATCTAAATAAAGTATATAGACTTCTTGTATCTACATCTGAGTAGTTAATAGTTTCTGATTTAATAGCTGTCACTTTTACGATTTAAATACATTGTCTTATAAATTGTATTTAATTAAAAGCACTTTACAAATCTCGACGACAAGCCACAGGCCACTTAAGTTTTGACCCCAATACACGAGGCTACGCATAATTGTAAGGGTTTAATTTTAATAAATTTACTTTGCCTTTTGCCTTGTGTCAGTCTTGGCACCTTTTTTTATATGTATCTGAATAAGTGTGTGTGTGTGTATAACTAAACTGTCAACTAGCTAGGTAAATCGACTGTCTCCCAGCTTAGTCTGAGAAATTGCATGCAAATCGTCGTCAGCGTCGCCGCCGACATGAAAAAATGATCAAAATCCTTCAGAAATCAAACGCTGATTGCAATGCATGACATGTCAGGGCAGCCAAAGCCAGAACCAGAACCGGAGCTAGAACTAAGCTATAGACCCAGTCTACGGTATATAGTTATAGTCAGGCCAACATCAATTCACCTGGCCGCATTTAGGCTCGCAGGTGGCGCCAACGTTTGCCAATTAAATGCGCTCGCTGCCTTAGAAAATACTCGTATTCTTGTTGCTAGACGAACACGGCCAAACACAAGACACACTAAACTGCAAGACATGCAGGGGAGAGGTTAAGGGGTTGAGGTCGATTGCAGGGTTGGGGTTATTGAAGTACGAATATCTGAAGGTATTAAGGTATGAGCTCTGCCTCGTAGTAAACGAAATGAACCGAATGGCAAAAACCGAATCGAAAGCACAACGAAAAAGTGAATGAGTTGACTGCATTGTGTAAGTGTTTGAGTGTGTATGAGTGTCTCTCTGTGTGTGTGTGTGTGAGTGTGTGTGTGAGTGTGTATCAGTGCGCACTCGCTCTGTCTCTGCGTTGCTCTCGCTCTTGCTCTCGCTCTCAATGGGTAATGGGCGATATGCTTATGGTAGGGTGGCCTGAAGGATCATCGACACAGAACTGACCTAATTTCACATATTCAGCATAGGCGCAGGGTGCTGCGGGTCGGCCAGAATTTAGTGGGTCACTCTGGGGGCGGCATTTCGCCATATATTGGCCCAGACGCGAACTCGGACTCACACTCACACTCAAATTCAAGCCCAGACCGAGACCCAGAAGCAAAAGCAAAAGCAGACGCAGCTGCATACATTCATACTTCTCTTCTTACCTTGTTCATCGTATAGGCGCAAAGCGGCAAAGTGCCAACAACAACAACAACAACAACAACAACAGTAATAAATCGCAACAGCCCTGGGCCGCCCTTTTATTGAATGCTGGCATTTTGACTTGTATGCCATGTGGACACCCCGAATGAAGGAAACAAAGAAATAAAAGAAAATTCTTCATCACATTCGCTGGCAGAAATGCCCCCAAAGGAATTTAAATCGAACGAAGAAAATGCATTCGCTTTATTGTGTGTGCTCTCTTTTAGTTGTTGGTCACAGTTGGTAACAATCGGAGGAGCTGTTAGGAGTGTCATTATCTAAGCACACACCTTCAGCCTCTGAATTGCAATGGAAGGTTGTTTGCATTCAAGGCTCTTTCTCTTTGCGGCTGGATGAATTGACCTAAATATTTTGCTCGACAACCTAATAGTCAGGGTTACACACGCACAGACAACGAACCTATAGGTGTGTGTGTGTGTGTGTGTGTGTGTGTGTGTGTATGTTTTACCTGGGCTGGGCCTGTGAATGTGACTGTGAATGTGACTGCGAATGTGACTGTGACTGTGGATATGGATGTGTTTTGTGCCTCGACTGCAACTTCAGCGTTTATACGTATTTATGTGTGTTTGGAAAACCAATAAAATGCGAAATGAATTGATTTCACTGGCAAGAGGTAAACGATGCCACCTTGAGACGGCGTTACATGTCCTCTTCCAACATGGCGCGGCATTTTCTAATTGGATTTTTATGGCATTTAGCATTTACCCCCCACACACCTTTATTTCATCAAGCATTTGCTGTGCTCTTATCAATGCCAAATTGTAATCATTACGATCTTTGACTGCATTTGCATTTGTGAAATCGTGTCACGTTTGCTTTAAAGTCATACTCTTGCCGGTTTCTTCATTAAACGCATCGCACGTGATTTATTTAGACGGCACATGCGGCGTATGCGTAACGCGACATTATTCCCAATACGACCATTGCGGCTGCTGTATTGTTCTGCGATGCTCCGACTGCTGTTGATGAAGTCATTTTTCTTCACTTGCCCATTTGCTGATTGTATTTTAATTTAGTTGCTACGTGCCCTCGGCTGACTGCCAAGCCACCCACAATCCACGAACCACAAGCAATTCTGTAGCTAAAGTCGCCCGATTGGTCCAGGATCTTAGCCATGTCTTGCGTTGTGGTATTCAATTTAGAAGCAGCCAGTAAACGTAGTCGCCACCGCAGGACGTGACGCAGAAGTGATAATCATAACAATAACGCATTTTCCATAAGTGTTATGCCCTTTCCCATTTTCTCATCCATTTCAATCGAACCCTCATCCAAGCAAAGGCAACGAAAACGACAACGACATCGCATTTGTTACGCCCGATTATTTCATTAAATTTATATGCCAGTTGCCAGAGGCTGTCGAAGACCCAACTCGAAGTCGTGGAAACAATGCAAATCGCAAATCGCAAATCCCAACGCAAACTTGGCCTACAAGGCGACAAAAGTTCCCGCGAAGTCAGAGGCTTAAAAAAGGCTTGGGTTTAGCTCTTTGACATTTTGCTGCTGCTGTGGGTTGAAGGGCATCAGGAATGCTGAAGGCTGCGTTGATAAGCTGGAAATATCGATTGGAATTATCAGAAGCACTCTATCAATATTGCGCTTCGTCAAACTTAATGGAAGTGAAAAAATTAAAATTTATTGCAGCAAATTGTAGCTGGACAAGTTTTCATTTCAATTCAAACTGTTGTGTTTTCAATTTTTGTATATTTGTAAGACTGCCCGACATTTCCCAGCAGAGATCAACAAAGTTGAGTACTCGTACTCGTATAATGTGATTAATTTGAACTGACACTCGTTCGGGCTTATCTAGTCAATTGGCTCAATTTGATTGGGTTCATCGTGAAACTGAGCGACAAACAAACTTCTTATTTTATATGCCATTTCTTTCTTCTTATTTTTTTATTAAAATAAATGTAAGTCGAAAGTTTTAAGCTGACCACAAAAAGTTTTCACATCGATATATCAAAGTTATCAACATCAGATGAACAGAAAAAGCCAAAAATTATTAATAGCCTCGACTATTTTATTTGATTTTCAGTCTGTTGCACTTGCAGGTTGGCCGCCAGCAATTCAAAAAAAAAAAATAGAAAAATAGAAAAATGAAAATATGAAATGATAACGACCCACAAAATAGAATTCTATTTAAGCTGCTGTCCAAGTCTGTTAAATGTCCTGTCCTATGTATATGCTGTGCTCATGTGGTTTTCATGTCCATTCGCCTCCACATCCTGTGTCTGTGAGTATGTTGCTCCTTGGTCGAAAAGCAACAAACAAAATAAAGGTTCTGTGCTGCCACAAAGCGTACAAATAATATTTATATTTTTATGTGCCAAATCACATTAAATTTGGCTTTTATTGGCCTCCTTCGTTTCACGGTGCGTATGCATAATAAAAAGCGACAACAAATCGCAGATAAGACATGCGAACGAGACAGGAAATTAGCAACACAGGATGCTCCCTCTTTCTCTCTCTCTCTCTCTGTCTCTATCTGTCTACTGGTTGGAGGAATGGACTCATCTCCTGTTCAACGTACAATGAACTCGACACGTTGCTAATGATGTGTGGCCATTATTATTATTACCTTTTAATTGCCATTCGATATGTCATGACGAAAATTCAGTTTCACTGTCATCAACCTTGGCAAACTTTACGCGTGACGTGCGCCCAAAAAACATAACAGAAGAGGGGGCAGCAACCACGCCCCCTTCTTGCCATGTGTGTTTTACAGCCTTTTGTGTCTGAGTTAGTTATTTTGGCTGCTGGCATAAATTCATAACGCCACAAACAGCCAATGGCTGTGAAGCTGCTTGGAAAGTGTAGACATGGCCAGAGCGAATCGTGTCTTCCATCTTCCATCAAATAGAATAAAGGGAATACAAATTAACTTGGCCAGCAACGGGATGGCAAACAATGCCTGGCTGGGTTGTTTGGGTTGCTTCGATGCTGGTCGCAATCTGAGACTTGTCACCAAATTATGAATGATATGCAGCACATAAATCTCAGTCAGCAAACAACGCCGGCGACGTCGGCGACGTGGACGAGGACGTTGTGGACGTGGACGTGGACGACAGAGAAGAAAAAAAATCATCGAACGTTAACCAGGAGCGACCGCAAACATGGCTGAAGACAAGAAGACAAGACCACGACAATGACAATGACAATGACATGACCGAAAGTTACTCGGCATAATTTTTGCATTGTTTATGTACAATATTTTTGGCAAACGCTTAAAGCCCGCTCTCCCACTCTAACTGCCAGTCTCTCTCTCTTCCCTTTTCTTCATTTCACACAGCTTGGATGCTTGGCTGGCTGATGTGCAAGTTTGTGCCCTATATACAGGGTGTCTCGGTGGCGGCATCGGTTTACAGCTTAATTGCGGTATCACTAGACAGGTAAGTGACCAAAAATGAAAATAACTTTTCTATTTTACGTGGCTATGAACTTTTATTGTGGCATTGGATTGAGATAAGGAGTGGGATTGGAATTGGGATTGGGATTGAGTGTGGTTAACAGGCTTGTGATTGGGATTGGGATTGGGAAACAACGGCTGCTTCTAATGATGCACAACGACAGCGGGAGCAGCATGATGCACTGGCACCAATGGCACCACCGGTTTCACGGCATGCAGCACCACAGGCTTGGCAATGACAGGATGCACGACCTTAACGGCAGCCGGGTGATGAACGACATGACTGAATGGAAATATAAATAATAATTACCAAAATGAATGTGTAATCACTTCAAGCTTCACTTACGAGTGCACCGAGTGGGCGCCATGATGTATAATTGGTGTGTGCACCACGGCAGGATGTGCAGCCACTACGTGGGAGTGCGCCAAAGGAGCAACGGCCACCACACCGGGATAAGCATAAGCCTGAGCAGCGGCAAAGGCAGCGAGCACAAACAGCTTAAAAATACAAATAAAAATCATATAAATGGGGGAATTAAGAATCGAGGAAATCGAGTACATCGCAATAAAATTTTACTCTTTAAATACTCACAACTTTGAACATTTTGGTAGTTTAGTTTTTGTGGATTTGTCACTGTTGACTGTTTGTTTAAGCTGGGCAAATGATTTGCAACTGTTGTCAAATGCCACATCGAGTGCGGCTTTTATAGGAGCTTACAAAAACTGGCTGACCGCTGGGATGTAGTTGGCTAATTGAAAAGTGAACGCCGATGTGAAGCTCAATGCAAGCCGGCTAGGAAAACTGGTCAACTGGCTGGTAACACACTCTCGGCCGTCTCAAGATCAAGTTCAGAGCTCGCCTTGTCCGTATTTGGCATTACGCGTTTGTGATAATCAATTTTTTTATATATGATTTATTTTTTCAATTGCTTTGGCCATAGAATATTTTGTAGACATTATTTGTTGTTGTTTTTGTTTTTATGTCGCCTTGACGCGCTCCAACATTTGGATTCTAAGTTATGTGAAACGCTCGCCTTGTGTTTCCTGCTGCATAAAAATGAAAGACGACAAAAGCATTCGCTTTGACAGGCTCATAAAGTCAGAAATCCTGCGGACAGTTGATTTATCAAGTGGTAGTAAAACGATTTGACAACATTCTGACGTGTGGCCACAAAGCCAAAGGCAAACCACAGCAGGACAACAAAATCAGGGATAATAAGAGACGCCGCTTTATGACGCCGCTTTCATTTATATCAATTTCATAGCGACAGCTTCACAGGAGTCGCTTAGAATTTGCTGCTGCTGTTCTTGTCATTATTCAGCGCCATCGGCGACAACAGTAGCAAGAGATGGGAGCAGGAGCAGTTGAGGGAAATAGTAGGAAGGAGGAGCAACGGCACTAGAAAGAGAAGGAACAGGAGCAGTAATAGGAGGAGGAGCAGTAGGAAGACAAGAAGCAGGAGCAGCAAAGACATTAGATAGACGATAGATGTGATATGATAAAAATATGTATGTCATCGAGCAAGTAATTAATCCTCTTTTGTGCCTTACTCCGATCATTTACATCACGGTTTATCCAAACTAAAAATCCTTTTATTTCTGATAAAGACGTTTTTAGTGAATATTAAAAAAGTATCACTGATGTCAAAAACGGACAGCTTATCGGATAGGGTATGTTTTACAAAAGTTTAAGCAAATTGATTTAAAAATAAGGACAAATCTGTTCAGAAAAATACTAATTTGGAGCAGAAGAAATAGAAGAAGAAGAAGAAGAAGCAGCTGAATGAGGAGTAGAATAAGGAGCGGGAGCATCAGAAGCTGGACACTCTATCATTTGATCATTTGGTCATCCGCATGAAAAGCAAATTCGCTTTCTCTGCGGCCAAAGGCGTCAAACACACACACACAAACACACAATATATATACACTTACACACACACTCGTATCCATGTCCAGCTTCTGTCTCCGGTTGTGTTTTTGTACTTCATTGTATTTTACGAGCAACTCGTAAACTTGATTCGAAATTTAAGATTTATTATCTGTAAGATGAAACTTAAATCTGAATTCTGCACGCAATGTTGTGGATTTAAGAGAGGGTCCCCATTGCCCTCATAGCCTTTAGAGTCCTTGCTTATCACTTGCTTAACCAATGACATTTAATTAGAGTCGTTAGTTTTATGGATATGCATCTCTAAGGGAGCTTACACCCATCCCTCCCACTTTCCTTCGTATTATCCTAGCTTCCATATATAAATCATAGATATACATACATACATATGTATATATGTGAACATACTTACTTGTACTTTTATGCCAATGACTGTGCGGCTTTTGTTGCTTCGTTGTCTGTTTTCTGTTGGCGACAGCATCTCGGAATTTCTGTGCAAGTTGCCCAAATGTCAACAGTGCGTATAAGTAACCTCCACATATTTCACTTTTTTCGGCTCTTTTTTTTCCATTGTGTCATAAAAGATTTCAGTGCAGGCTTTGTATGGCCAATTATTAAATTTGTTATTTCTTTATGGAAATTACTCGGTCTTAATGCATGGCTGGGGAATATTTAAGGCATTTTTCTTAAGCTGGCGGTTAAGTGCCTTCTTATATGTATGTCTGCTTCCGTTGGCCGTAACTCTCTAGCCAACGTCATCAGCAAGTTTTTAGCCAGTCGCCAGTTGCCAGTTACCAGTCTAGTTACTCCTTGGCCACTTTTTGTTTAGTTCGTATTGTTTGGCCAAAACTTAATTAAAGACGCGTCTAAGTTATGACCTGGCTCGCCGCCCTCTGGAAAATTATCTGAATCCCATGGACAAATTATGTTAATGCAATGCAATGCTGTTGTCAGTTTTTGGTCTATACTATAAATAAACATTATGACAATTTAATATTGGCTTTGGCTTTCAGCGTCTGTTTGAAAATTTGTGGTTGACCATAATGGAATTACCGTTGTGTTATCAGCAAAACGTTTGCCACACAGACGACACAAAGTAGCCGAAAAATACAATAAGGATCCTAGGCAGAGACAGAGACAGTGGCAGAGACAGTGGCAGAGGCAGAGGCAGAGACAGAGTCTGAGCCATAGCCAGTTGCACCGTAATTATTTGGTTTTGGACTGACTCAGACCGATACTTGTCTTGCATTGTGGTTGGGTTCAGTTTCGTCCGTTTGTTGGCCGACTATTTCTATTGCAAGAGGATGGGGGATTGCCATAATAAGTGATACTAGCACTAAGCTAAATGAAAAGAGGCGTCTCCTCTGCAGTTGCTTGTGGCGTATTCAAATTACAGTTCATTATGGCAGGCAAAATAAAAAATAGGAGCTACACCCCAAAGACAGACGACGATACGGCCACGTGTTGAGTTGAGTTGAGTTGTGTTGAGTTTGGGGTTCAATAGACTAGAGATTGGAAAGTGACAAGTCAGCAGAGAAAGGCTTAAGGATGCCAGGCATCCTGCGTGTGCGAATTAATCAGCTAAGATATTTGCATGCCTGACTCCTAAAAAAAACAGTGTCGTCATCGTCTCATCGTCTCATCGCAGTGGCATCGCCTGATGATTGCCATTATCCTTGACGAGGCGTCGTCGCAGCAGCTGTTAAAAATTCTTTGTTGGCACTTCTTGCAGGTTCATTGCCATCTGGTGGCCATTGAAGCAGATGACAAAGCGACGTGCACGCATCATGATTATCGGCATATGGGTAATCGCTCTGGTAACCACCATACCTTGGCTTCTCTTCTTCGATCTGGTGCCCGCCGAGGAGGTCTTCTCCGATGCCCTCGTTTCCACCTATACGCAGCCACAGTATTTGTGCCAGGAAGTCTGGCCACCGGGCACCGATGGCAATTTGTATTTTCTGTTGGCCAATTTGGTGGCCTGTTATCTGTTGCCCATGTCCCTGATAACGCTGTGCTATGTCCTCATTTGGATTAAGGTGTCGACACGTAGTATACCTGGCGAGATGTCCAAGGATGCACAGATGGATCGCATGCAGCAAAAGAGCAAGGTTAAGGTTATCAAAATGCTTGTGGCCGTCGTCATTTTGTTTGTTCTTTCCTGGTTGCCGCTCTACGTGATCTTTGCCCGCATTAAATTTGGATCGGACATATCGCAGGAGGAGTTCGAGATACTGAAGAAGGTGATGCCAGTGGCCCAATGGCTGGGATCCTCCAACAGCTGCATTAATCCCATTCTCTACTCCGTCAACAAAAAGTATAGACGCGGCTTTGCAGCCATCATCAAATCTCGCAGTTGCTGTGGACGCCTCAGGTGGGTAACAAATGAAGATGAACTGCATCTCTGGATCTTTGCATGTCATTTAATTTAATTAAAACTTAATTTAAATATATAATTTGGTTTTATTTACTGGAGTTTTTCCAGCAGTGCACAGATATTTAATTTACTTAGTTACATTTTCAACTATCATTGAAACTAATTTAAATTTAATCTTTACTATTTTTTAAGTCCATTCAATTTTTGTTGATTTTAGTTGAAAAAAGACTAGCTTTCAATAAATTTGTAAACTATCACTACTAAATAGTAAATATTTAGCAGGAACTTTCTCTACCACTATAAATTATACCCTTGCAGATGGTATAATAGTTTTTCCATGAAATGTTTAAAGCACTAAAGAAATGTATTGTTCTTGATCAGAACGACGATTTTTCGATATATGTATGTATCTCGGCAGTTTACGGTTTTGGTACTGCCTATTAAAATCTGAAAAAATATGACTAAGCACAGACTAATATGTCATATTTCTCTCATAGGAACGATCAGTCGAAATTGTAAGGGTATAAAAACTGTTCTTTCTTGTTATTGGTGATTCTGTTCATCACTAAATATTTAGTGATTTTTATCATCCCAATCTCCAATGCCTACTCTCTCCCTCCCGTTTTGCAGATACTACGACAATGTGGCCATTGCCTCCTCGACCACGAGCACACGCAAATCCTCACACTATCATCCCAGCAGCTCACGGAAGAGTCCCAGCAGTCCAGGACTACGAAAGACCAACGCCGTCTCCTACATCTACGAGCACAATTCGTTGCGTCGGCACAATCTGATGATGAAACAGGATAGCAATCTCTCCCAGCAGATGCTGCTCAAGCAGGACTCTCATGGCTCTCGACAGTTTCTCATCAAGCAGGAGAGCTCGTGCAGTGACGCCTCCGGCACGCGTCGTCTGCTCTGTCAACAGGATAGTAATGGCAGCAAGGTCTCACTATCGAAACAGGACTCGATTGTTTCCTACATGGAAGCCCGCAGGGTTGCAGCATTGAGCACCCAGGACCGCTCTGTTGACTCCACGGTCACACAGCAGGATACCATCTCCATTGAATCACGTCCACCTGGAGCACTGCCAGCGGCATCCACACCCGCATCCCTCACTGATAAGCGACAGAAGTTTGTTAAACAGGATTCGGTAATTTCCTTTGTGGATCAGCGACCAGAACCGCGACGCCATCAGCTCGTCAAGCAGGATTCGGTTATCTCGTTTGCCGATCAGCGACGTGGCCTGCTCCACAAACAGGACTCACTGATGACCAATCGTTCCAACGATGCCCCCACTCATCATGTGTCCATACTGAAGAAAACCGACTCGCAGCTAAGCTATGGAACCTCCTCGCCCCGCCGGAATGTTGAGCTCTACGAGTAGAAAAAGCGACAAGTTTTAACTAATAACGTAACTAAAATAAGTATATAATCGAATTACATACATACATACTCGTATAACCAAAGGCTGCAAGCCAGCTCGGTTCGGAAAAAGAATAATTACATCAATTTCATACTAGTATATATATTTTCCTATCTATAATTTTATTATTGTTATTTTATTATTCAGCTTAAGATCGATTTTTTAATTACATAATAATGGAAAACAATTGAGATAATACAAGAAAAAAATGTTTCATAAAATTGAACCAAGGCTGGAATCAAAAACTTGGCCTCTAAATCTTGCTCTGTGTTTCGAGCCATCAAACCGAAGCTTCTCCAAGATTTTGCAGGTTTACAGCCTTGGTAAAAACAAACTATCAACACCAAATCTTGCATATGATAGATCTTAACAGTTAGAATCTTACAAAGGAGGGGGACAAGAAGAGGGGAGAGGGAAGAGGAATGGGGAATGGGGAAAGAGACTTCTGTGATAGAAGTCGGCAATGCTGGAACTTCAGAGCTTGGCTTGAAAGATCCTCATGTCCGTCGTATATAGAGGGGCAGGAGTAGGACCAATTTGTTATTCGAAGGGTGGGACTAGTTAATAATATATAACTGAGATGGCTTAGATAAGCGCACACACAGACACACACACACACAGACACACACACAAACACACACACACTATTACACGCAATGCACATAATATTTATAACATAGTTATTAGATGTTTTATACGTGTTCCAATATTTCTATGTACACACCCCCATACAAACACACACACACCACACCACAGAGATTCACACCCATACACAAACACAGATACTCTCTCACATACTAACTACAACTACAATAACAACTACAACTAATCTTCGCACTTAACATTACGCATTTTTAAGATTGTTTGTACTCGTAAATTTGCTATATCGAAACTCAGCTTGCTTTGAATTTATAACTTGAGTGTTGAGCGGATGATATGAGTGCAGTTTTTTACCAGCAACATGCCCTATCAATGGGCTAAGCTAAACATTTTCTACAACAGCAACAACAAGAGTAACAACAAATAAATAAAGCGAGAGTGAAACGCGTGATAAGCGCGCAGGAATGTCCAGTATCAAAGTAAAAATATTTGAGAAACACCGAGGTCTAAAGTAACGTACCTACTAAAAATTTTTGTATGAAAATTCTTACAATTTATATATACATATATATATTTGTATTGATTTTGGAATAAGCAATATATGTAATACACTCGTCTGTATGCATCTATCCAACAACAATAATCAATTTTATTAGAGTTTTACACAGAAAATGAAACAAAACGAATTGCGAAGAAAGAAGCAAAAGGATTACACAACACGAATATCAAGGACAGTTGAGAGAGAATTTTGCATGGTTTATAAAAATATTATGGGGTTATTAACTGTAAAAGTATTGGAGAATCTTAATGCAAATGGAAACCATTATAGAGCGCACAAGGCAGTAATTGTAGACCATGGAAATGCTTTCGAGTTAAGAGCTACGAATGAAGAGGTCAGATAACTCTTTTTTTTTTTTTGTGGGATAAATACTATTGACAAAGGAACTACTAACATAAATGATGAGGGAGGAAGATTGGGGGTTTGGGGAGAACAAGCTATCCGAGCATTCGCACTAAGTAAACGTATCACTAATAAAAAAGAAAAACAATAATAATCGAAAATAATTCGTTAAGTTACAAACACCAAGCAACTTCAAAAGATAACAACAATTTTAATAAATATATCTAAGGAATAAGCAACTTATAGATAAAGAGATATGTGTAACTATGGAACTACAAGTATAATATGTACGAGTACATTCATAAATCATGACAACAACTATGCAATTCTATTGTTAGCCAAAATTTTATAAATGTCAAGTAATAAATGTAACAACAACATTTATAGGTATACAAAAATACAATATATCAAGTTACTCGTAAAGAGGATAGTTTAAGCATATGTACTTATAAACATATGGCATTAGGCGCTGCACGCTGCAATGCAATAACTATTTATTTTGAAGTTTAAACAATATATACAAGTATATACATATACATATATTTGGGTTCAAGTAGAAATACTGTCTCGTCTCAAGTTGGCTTTTTAAAGCTTCAATAATCCCGGGTCTAATTATTCGTATCAAGAGTGCAAATAAGACATCAACAAATCCCCAGCGTATAGTGCGTAGCAACAACAACAACTACAACAAGTAATATCAATAATATATTAAATATTCTTATATATGATATATACATAGATGTATTAACAAAAGCAGCAAATGCAATACGTACAACATCCATATTTTAATAAAATACAAAAAAATCAAAGTATATTTATGAAATAAATGCATACATATGCACAGAGACAGTTACTATGTATGTAATGCTTGTTATTATTATTGACAGCCGAATATATAAGTACTTAGTGCATACACACAAACATACATAGTAGTATTACATAAATACAAATATATTATCTTTTCAAAACTTCACAAATCGCTTTCGAAAACACAAAACCAAAAAAGACGGTAAACTAGATGATTGGAAAAAATATTTAAGTAATATTTATCAAATAAACGAATTGAACTTAAAGTTTTAAAACTCAAATTAAGATGATGAAAAAGTACTAGTTAAACTAAAAATAAAACAGTTTTTGTTCAATAATATTGTGCGACAAAGATATAGAAAACGAAACTCAATAAGTTATTCGGTTATACAACCTATACATACCAAACATAACAAGTACATTTATCTTTAGAGAGAATACATTTATATTAATATATATGTATATGAAATACAACTACAACAACAAAGTACACGCATATTAGCAGAAAAATATATAATAAATAATTATATTGAAATAATTCAACACACATTTTTAATTTGTTTAAAGTCGCTAAAAGATATCACAAGGTAAGGAATTTGTTTACTCTATCTACATATGTTACCTGTTTGTTCATTCATTCTTTCCGCGAAGAACTTGTAACTTGATCATGTAAACATCGACAATCTGTACTTTATACTTGATTCGGGTATTTTTTTCAAGTGTACATACAGAGATTGCGAGTTCCACTATCTTTAGCGCATTCTCAGCTGCAGTTAAAGGTTTCATTCGTTCAGTTGCGGACGCTGCTTTTATTTTTTGTCGAGAACGAATATTGTCGAGAATTGAATTCAATTGTATTCAATAAATTTATTAATTGAGTAATATGAACCGCTGGCAGAACCGCGTTGCTGTTGTTACTGGTGCAAGTTCGGGAATTGGCGCCGAATGTTGCAAGGATCTGGTGGCAAAGGGTATGATAATTGTGGGCCTTGCACGTCGAGCAGGTCGACTGGAGGAGTTAAAGGCAGCTTTGCCTACGGAACAGGCTGCACGTTTTTATGGACAGCAATGTGACGTCAGCGTTGAGCAACAAGTGATTGACACTTTTAAATGGATCGATAAGACTCTAGGCCGTGCAGATGTGTTGATCAATAATGCCGGAATCGTGCGCCGAATCAACATAACGGATGAAGGAAATAGTGCAGATCTACAGGATATACTGAACACCAATTTATTGGGAGTCACCTGGTGCACACGTGAGGCGTTTCTCTTAATGAGGAAACGTCAGATAAACGATGGACATGTGGTCATTATCAATAGTGTAGCTGGTCACGGGGTTCCCATTGCACCAGGCTTCAGTTTGAATATGTATGCACCATCGAAACATGCTATCACTGCGTTAACTGAAGTACTCCGTCAGGAGTTCTTTAACAAGGGTACCATGACCAAAGTTACAGTGAGTCATTAGCATTCTTATGTCAACTACATGTCTTAAATACTAAAATTATTTTTGTCGCACAGAGCATCAGTCCCGGAGTCGTTAATACCGAGATTTTTGATCAAAATTCCCCAGAAGTGGTGTCTAAAATGCCCATGCTACGTCCAGAAGATGTAGCTGATGCGGTAACCTACTGCATTCAGACACCGCCCAATGTGCAAATTCACGAGCTGACCATCAAACCAGTTGGAGAAAGATTCTAGACCTATTGTTCCGTTTATTTTTATTAGTTATTAAACATTAAATAATCATCTAGAAAAATAACAATTAAAATGCTTATCATGCTTTCTTAATGCTCTATTTGCCCCCACCATTCGACAATGTATAAATTATAAATCACAAAAAATAATAAAAATCATTAATAAATATCGAAATGAATCAAAATATGTAATATTTAAGATTATTTAAATAATTTTGTAGTTTCTGATTTTATATCAGTAAATAAAAGTTGAATATTTAAGCTTATCCAGCACCCCGGAAAATAAAAGTTCCTGTCAAACTTCATATTCAAAAACTGTGAACTGAGAGAACAACTGACACACAGCTCAGGAATATATAGTTTACAATTATTTTGGAAGCGAATTGTGAACAAGTCAGAGATGGAGCCTAAAACTGAGTGCAAAACAAAAAAAAAAGGTCGAAATTACAAATCTTCTATACATAAAGGTGCAGCAGCATGATAATAATAAATAAATATGGAAATTACTAATAAAATTCTTTATTATTGGCGCACACCAGCAGATTGATTTTGGCAAGGTACTGACCCAGCTGCAGAGTTCATTCATTTACATTGTTGCTTAAAAATTTGGGGTAATCCTGTACCGACCACGAAAGGCTTCAGCATCAGTATCTGCTGGGCTTTCAATTTCAACCGTGCCGCTATATTCCCTTGGGCATACTTGCATATGTTAATTGTGCAGATAGTAAGAGTTCACCCAATATTTGTGGCGCCTCCGTTTGCGCTTTACCTCCTCCTTTTTTTGCAGCAATATATGCTGCCACCAAAACAATCAGTTCATAATTAGATTTTAATTTGAAATTTCACAATTGACCCTGTTTACAAAGAACAGAGTTACGTTCCACACAAACGAAATAACTAGCATATTCCTGGCAGGAATTTTCCGCAGTGCCTTAAAAATTAACGGAAATCACAAATCAAATGAATATCGAAAGTATCGATGTTAAAGTTGAAACATCGAAAGCAAGCGACTCACAATGTATAACAATCGATATATCAATAGTTGCCAGCAAGTAGTAAGTAGTAAGAGTGGCAACACTGGTTGCCAGCAGTCGTAGTTCGTCGTGTCGGGAATTGTTTTTATTTTTGTTAATTTCAAACGTTTCAATTGTTAATTGTTTAATTGGTGATTCTCTTCTAAATTGCAAAACAAAGAACGACATATTCTTCTCGGTTCCCACAACCGAAGCGATTCCTTGCGCTAACAAAAGCTAATTGAATTACACAAAGACAAAGCATCTTGTCTACGTCATTTGCTATTTTCGTACACACATTCTATTATGGAACAACAAAAACAAGAGGTGCCTGTGGTGGCCGCAACTCCCACAGCTCTCGGAGTCGGAGAGGAGCAATTAGATATTGATGATAGCATGAAACACTGTTTTGAGAACCTCATTGTCATTGACGTGGGCGCGAATTTGACCAACAAAAAGTATAGCCGTGATCTGGATTCCGTTGTTCAAAGAGCAAGAGACGCAGGTACGTTCAAGTGTCTGGCACACTACTAATTGAGAAAGAACAAGCACGATAAGACTAATAATAAGACATGACAATCGTCATCGTCTTGGGCGCGGCAAATGGTCAGCGAGAGCGTACACGCACCAAGAAGGTCAAGCGACACGGGCGATAAGCATGCAACATGTGTGCGAGCGTCCACCTGCATGTGTATTGGTATTTTGTTTTCGACGCATCACAGTGCAACAGAAAAGCTCATTTTATTATATTATAATTTTGTCACGAAATGAAATATAAAAATCGACTGCTATATTATATAGTTGTCATAGGAACGATTAATTGAAACTGAAATCAAAGCCTCTGCAATTGTATCAAATCTTTGTCGTTCTGAAGATAACTTTTCTATCTTGTTGTACATATGTATTTATGCCACTTTCTCTCTTCGCTCTCTTGTGTCGCGTTTAGGTGTTCAGAAACTAATGGTGCACGGCACTTCGGTCAAATCGAGCAAGGAAGCGCTGCGCCTTTCGCGCATTTATCCCGACATTATTTACTCGACTGCTGGCATACATCCGCACGACTCGAAGTCAATTGTGGAAGAGCCGTCAACATGGTTCGACTTTGAGCACATTGCACAGGCGCAGGAGTGTGTTGCCATCGGTCCATGCGGCCTGGACTATCAGCGCGACTTCTCAGAGCCGGATGTGCAAAAACAGATTTTTGCCAAGCAATTGCATTTGGCAATTCGTCTGAATAAACCTCTGCTAATTCACGAGCGATCGGCTCAGAACGATGTACTCGAAATACTAGACAAGTAAAAAGATGAGACACCTGTCCTTCTTAGTAATAACAATATTTTACCTTTCTAGATTCGAGAATCTTCCGCCTGTGATTATCAGAGGTTTTATGGGCACTGCCGAGGAAGCGCTCAAGTACTTGGATCGACGATTCTATATCAGTTTAACTGGTTACTTGTGCAAGGACAAATCAGACACAGGCGTTCGTAGGCTGCTCGATAACGGCACGCTGCCCCTGGACAGACTGCTGGTTGAAACGGATGCCCCCTTCATGTATCCAAATACGAGAGCTTCCAAATTACCACAGCATGTGAAGAGTGGCATTACGGAACGTTCCTTACTGTACTTACACAGGTAATACCTGGAATCAAATACACATTACTGTTGGTTCAATTCATCCTTTTGTAGATATTGCACTTTTCAACGTAATGAGCCATGCAGCTTACCAGCAATTGTGGAAATGATTGCTGCATTCATGAAGAAAACGCCTGATGAAGTCGCCTTGGCCACAGCCTTCAACGCCTTGAAGCTTTTCGGCTTGTCCTAATGGTGCCGTAACATTATTGAATCGAGCCTGAGACTCACACCATGTGCCTTAACTACTAATCGAATTCAGGATGTGCTTACCCTGACCTTACCACATACATATATACATCATAAACACTGAAGCGAACTAAACCCATACTCCACACAAAACAACGACGCATTCGCATGCGATTTGCAAGATACGTATACATGTATACATACTCCTCCCTCCTATATTAGTAGTGCGAATTTTGATGAAAGTTCGCAAGTTTAGCTTTAAGTTGTTGGTATTTTATAAACAAATGCTTTGTTTATTTGTACTCGCCAGAAAACGGTGCCAAGGTGGTGCCAAGTGAACGGTGGAGCCCGGGAAGCAATACTACGAGTAATTTGCACTGGTTCATTGTTTCACACATCGAAGCGCGCGCTTCGAGGCGCTTTAATAGCGTCAAATGTTAAATGCTGCAGCTTATATACATATTTTTATTTCAATATAGTTTAAGGGTTAATTTAGTTTCGCCTTTTTGTAAACCAGCCAGCCTATTAAGTCTCGTTTAGATAATAGCATATTTTTTGTAAATATTTATTTTTGTTGTTCGTTGCGAGCCTGGGAGGCACGCTGACTGTGCGATTCGAGGAGATTGATGTCAGATGATGATTTTGGTAAACGTGATGTGATCATTTTACGAGCTATATATTTAAATAATATTCAACAAACACATACACACATGCCCATACCCTACACACTATATTTTGTTATATTTACATATTACATTGTACGAGTACACATGCATGCATATACCACATACACATATTTATATATTATATATACGATGTTGTATACGTTGTACTGAACTGATCAACTAATGGAGGTGCATGAAAACAGCTTTGTGCTCTTTGTCCGCACACACATACTATTTTCCATTTGAATAAAGATAAAACGAATTTAAAAATGAAAACAAAATGAGGTTCCACAAATATTTTTGGTTTGTCGTTACGCCCAACACAAAGCGTACATCTTTTGTATTGTAAGCTCCTAAAAGCGTTGAATTTTTTGCAATTCTTCGAACTGATGCAGTCTATGTAAATTGTCCCACCATTGTTTGAGGCGATGATGTAATATTAATGCAAACCAAGGTGTCATTGGTGCATTAAATTTGGACACAGCATCATCAATTTCGTCGCGTTTTAAATAGCGCACTTCGCTGACCTCATTTGCATTTGGCTTTAGCGTGACATCCTTTTGGAGAAAGAGTATATAGTCAATTTCATGTTCTCCCCAAATGCCGTCGCCAGTGTTGGCATAATGAATTCGCGTCAAATAATGAAAGTTCTCGGGTTGAATTTCATGAGTTGGTATGCCCAATTCATAGTTAAGACGACGCTGGGCCGCCAAGCGTATTCCCAGTTGATTTGGCTCCTGGCGCTCCTGCTCTATGTCGTGCAAAGGATGGCTGCAGCAAGCGTTTGTATAGGTGTCTGGGAAGGTGATCTGAAAAAGTCATTCCTTTATATCAAAATTCTTTACAAAGTTTATCTGCTTCCACCTTGTGTACGGAGCGACGTTGCACCAACATTTCGCCTTTGGTATTAAACAAGAAAACACTAAACGCTCGATGTAGTTTAACGTCATTCGTCTCGGGGTGTACACGATGACAGTCTGCCTTGGTCGCAGCTCCAATGGCCTTGTCGTTCTCATCTACCAAAATACATTGCTCTTTTAATGCATGCGCCTGCAAGGGATCATGCATTTCAAGTGCCGCTTCCTTCTGTTGGCCCACTGATGTCGTAGAGCATCTGCGCAGTAACTGAAGGCGCGGCCAGAGGTTCAAGCGCGAAGTCAACATTTTTGGTAATTGAGGTGTTAATGACTAGCTTCGAGTAATGCCTAAACAAATATAAAAAGTGAAAACTTCGTAGTCGAATTCAATAGTGGAGTTGCCAACTGACGTGGGCATAACACCAATGCTCAACACTGGCCGCTGAAACAGCTGTTCGCCAGCTACACCAGCCCTGGTAAAAGTGATACACAATTTGTTCATAATCAGTTTTTCGCTGCACTCAAAGCTGAAAATTGTAAATAGCCGAGTAATTACTTAAGTAATTACCAACACACATACTTTAAAATGGTAAAAATAATATTCATTAAATTGTGAAATATAAATCAAATATTTTCCCTATTCTGCAGATACGATTCATACTCATACAAAATCGTGCAGGCAAAACTCGCCTGGCCAAATGGTACATGAACTTTGATGACGACGAAAAACAAAAACTAATTGAGGAAGTGCATGCAGTAGTCACAGTGCGAGATGCTAAGCACACCAACTTTGTAGAGGTAATGCATTAATCATAATTGCCAATAATATAATATATTATTAACCAAAACTCCCTCACTCCAACTGTTTAGTTTCGTAATTTCAAAATTGTATATAGACGCTATGCGGGTCTCTACTTCTGCATCTGTGTGGACGTTAATGATAATAACTTGTGTTATCTGGAAGCCATTCATAACTTTGTGGAAGTGCTGAATGAATATTTCCATAATGTGTGCGAGCTGGATCTCGTCTTCAACTTCTACAAAGTATACAGTGTTGTGGATGAGATGTTTTTGGCTGGCGAGATAAGAGAAACCTCACAGACGAAAGTGCTCAAACAGTTGCTTACATTAAACTCGTTGGAATAGAGAGAATGAATACTCCCACAAAAAACGATGCATTCCCATTGCCCGCTTATCGAATCTTCTTTCATATAATATTATGTACTATTTATCATGTGTTCTATATGCAAGCAAAACTCTCAAATGTTAAATGACGTGTTTAGAATCAAATAATTTATAATAAGAGATTATATGCAGATGCGCAAGTATTAAACAAAATATTCCAAAAGCTGTTTCTGATAGCGCATATAATGTACATTCATGTGTATGTATATACTTATGTGAGTAGTAAATACATGTATATATGTATGTAGGTGGTTACCGCCCACGAAACAGCGGATGCAGATATGAGTCGATAATGCAGCCCTGTCTGTAGCGTTTCACAACACTGTTCAACGACTGACGGCATTCTCCCACACTATTGCCACTTCGTCATTTTTTCAGTCGCCATTGTTCTCGTTCTCGGCTGTCGAATTTGTGGAAATTATCGAATTTCCCTGAAATTCGTCGCATTAAACACAATAGAAGTTATAAAAAACAAACAATTTTGGAGTATACAGTCCACAGTGCGCGTTATTTGTGCTAAAGTGAAGAAACAAGAGGTCACCAATCGAAATTAGAGACTCCGAGAGACTCCGTCAGTTAACGAGCAGCTAAGCGAAATCGAATATTTGTTCGTGGCAAAAAATACAAACTTGAACAAAAGGCAATAGAAAAATGTCATCTATGAATCCAGAATAGTAAGTCGTCATATTTATTAATTGCGCGTAATTGAGACATTGATATATAAAACATTGCACTCGCGTTCCATAACCATCACAGACTTTTTTCTGCGACGTCATTTTTGCGACGTCCACGACGACTAAAGTCGCAGTCCCAGTCCCACTCCCTTTAAACGAGTATTTTATTCAGTGCTTTGTGACTAAAATGTGGCATTGACCAAAAACATACGATTTTCAAGTGAGAAATCTAAATTAAATATGTATACACATATATGTATGTATATAGTATAGGCATATATACTATTAGATTTTGATAATTGCTTCCGAAAGAGACTTTGAACATGAGAATTGGAGAAATCCGTCTTGATTGTTTAGTTTGTTCGAGTGACTGTAAGTGCTGCTGACAGCCCTTGCATATGTACCTCGGTTCAGTTCAGTTGCGCTGTTGTTTCGTGGGGCGGATGAGTCACCTGCCCAGCGTCTCCTACCCCCTCAATTGCGTACATTTTGTTGTTGTTTGACTGCTTTACGCTGCTGTTGTTGCTGTTGCTGCCGATGTATGCGTCGCTGTCGTGTTGATGTTTTCTGCTGCTACGTAATCAAAATCCCATCTATGCTCAACATTGTGTTTTCTCCTTCCATTTTATTAAGGGCTGCAATTGAACTTGAAAAGAGTGACGTCTCCCTCTTAACCTAATTAATGTGCAGTTGATTTAGCTTTATTGGGTGGTTTTTTTTTGTATGTGGGTGAGATACTTTAAAGTGTAGGGATATGGATATTTAGACCGCATTTCATATATCATATTTCAAATTGCGGGTGGACGAAGTAAATGACTATAACTGAGTTGTTTCAACTGTGTTTGCGATAAGATAAAAACAACAATCATGACGAGTATTTGGACAGTGCTTTGAGATATGTGTACATGTGTTGTTAATATTCTATGATAAACGGTTTGACTCTTTTCAGCGATTATCTTTTCAAACTGCTGTTGATCGGCGACTCTGGCGTTGGAAAGTCCTGTTTGCTGCTTCGATTTGCCGATGATACATATACAGAGAGCTATATCAGCACAATTGGTGTGGACTTTGTAAGTTTAGATTGAATCTCTTGAAGCTGCATTTCAACGAAACCTTTTTTATTTTTGCAGAAAATCAGAACTATTGAATTGGATGGCAAAACGATTAAATTGCAGATTGTAAGAGTGACATACATATTTAGTGTCTGGAATTGGTAACCGAAATTCTACTTCTCTTTTTTTAGTGGGATACTGCTGGGCAAGAGCGCTTCCGTACCATCACCTCATCATACTATCGTGGCGCGCACGGCATTATAGTAGTTTACGATTGCACGGATCAGGAATCCTTCAACAATGTTAAGCAGTGGTTGGAGGAAATCGAGCGATATGCATGCGAAAATGTCAATAAATTGTTGGTCGGCAACAAGAGTGATTTGACCACCAAGAAAGTGGTCGATCATACCACAGCTGCGGTTCGTATACCTCGTAGATACAGAGAGAAAGATAGAGGGAGCTCATTAATTTCTTTTGAATTAACAATTTACATTCTCTTTGCTTTGCAGGAGTACGCAAATCAATTAGGCATTCCATTCCTTGAAACTTCGGCCAAGAGTGCCACCAACGTGGAGCAGGCATTCATGACGATGGCGGCAGAGATCAAGAACCGCGTTGGGCCGCCGTCAAGCGCCACCGATAATGCTAGCAAAGTAAAAATCGATCAGGGACGTCCAGTGGAAAATACCAAATCTGGTTGCTGCTGAATAACTCTGATTGTGAATCATTATTTTATTATACAATTAAACAAAATTTAAATATAATAAATTAAAACGATAAAAGAAAAGAAACAAACACAACAATAAAACAAGCAAACCATAATTATAAATTTGAATTATGTAATAACAATAATGATGATAATATCGAAGAGTATGAGATGATGATGACCTTTGTATGATGCGATCGATCGATCGCAATCCAGTTCAACTTTATGAACACGTACACAATTTAAGCATATACATACATACATACATACACATGTAATAGGCATCCAAGAAACACAGGAAACACACACTGATATGTACTATCCTTCTGTCGTTCTGTTTTCAATAGTTCTGTTCATACTTAAGTAGTGCAAAGCAAAACAATGGTGTAGTAATTAACTTAATCTAAATCTAACCTAACATAAGAGTTACTTACCACAGCAGCGCGAAACGATACCGATACCGTTTACTATTAAAACTTACATACAATATGCATAAAAACCAATAAAACAAAATAAAAACTGCGTTTATTATAGCCATCTTGCTCCTGGGCGAACGCACAGTACAGAACCGAATTGTATAACTTGCTGTGTCTGCTGCTATTTATACTAACTACATACGTGTACGTACTACTATATAAGTACATATATTTATTTCAATTACCTATCCAATATCATTCACAAATCATATTATCTCCAAGAAAAATGCTCGTCACTTGTCTGACATATTGTAATTATTATGTAAATCAAAAACATTAACATTTTTTAAAGGTAACGACCAGAAATTTGTGTTTTTGCATTGAGAATAAAAGAGAGATGTGTAGAATTCGTTTAGGCACATAATTAGTGTAATTTTGATGGTAATGATGAGACGTTTAATAAAAATTTCATGAACATAAGACATACGATTTGGGGCGGAAGAATCAATTGAAATGCTAATAAAATATATATTTTAGCTTTTAAAAGTTGCAATAATCAGATGTTCAGCTTTAGTTTCAAAAACGGGGTTTTTCTAGCGTTTATTGACTTCTTCTGAGGTACTTCAGTCTTGACAACAAAATTTCTTCTATAAACTATGACTATGGACTAATGCTTGAATCAAACTCAGTAACTGCTGTTAGGATTCAACTAAATGCTTAAATCTTGCTGGCTTGACGTTCCTGTAAACAGGCAGTGGTAACCGTGGCAGCCGTTGTTCCAATAATAGCTGCTCCCAGGACTCCACGTTCGCGCTCACTCAATCCAACAGATGTGGAGAGACTGTTACTGCGCCATGTGGAGGACGTGTTGCGCTCGGTGCCCGATGAGGTGGATATGGAGTTAATTAGAAAAGTAGCCTCGCGACGAAGGGTGCGACGGGCTCGCTGACCATTATCCGTGCCCACAGCAGTTGCTACTCCTTCGGCATCATTATCCTGACGTCGTGTCGTCTGTCGCAGACTACGTCCTGCAGCATGGGGATGATGATGATGATGACGATGATGATGAGTATGCTGGCCTAGACAGCTGAGCAGCAAACGATAAAAGCCACTGCGAAACTTTGACGACATCAGGTTGTACAGAATGGGATTCATGGCCGAATTGAGATACAACATGAAGCGTGAGAAGTACAGCAGGTTGTAGTAGCCGGCAATGCCCAGCCGTTCCACATCCTCAGCGCTGGCCGTGATCACCCATAGTGTGAAAGCGCGAAAAGGCAGCAGGCACACAAAGAAGCTGGAAACTACGGCGACTAGCATAAAGATCACCTGCTTGCGATGCTTCCTCATTCCATTGCTCTGCTGATGGCTATTACCTTTGGTGCTAGTCGTTGCTGTGGCTGTGGCTGTTGCTGTTCCAGTTCCTGTTGTGGTTGCCGCCTGCTGCGGTTGTGGTGAGGTGGGTCTATGGAATGCACTATTGGGTCGCAATAGCTTGTAGGCAATGGCTGCATACAGCAGGACGAGTATGCCAAAGGGCACAAAAAAGAATACTGTTATAGTGCCCACAAAATAGAAGATGGGCCAAAAGCCATCGGCAGCCGTTGTGCAAACTGGAGCATCAGTGCCGTCGCCGTAGGGCTCCACACTGTAGCTGGATATGGCAATGATGGGACTGTAAAAGTTATATTAAGAAATTGGATGAGTAAGTGGATAATATAGTATTATTGCTATTGTTCTCGATTGTCTGAAAAGTTTGAGCTCTGTGAAAACAACAAAGACTAATCAAAGAAAAGCAATATTTAAAAGAACTCTTCAACGGTTCCGATTGTACACCACTCAACTTAATCAAAGAACCAGAACGGAAACGGAAATGTCTCTTCTACTTTTCATACACAAAATGGCGTATTTCTACTGCTAGCGTATTTACAAGAAATGATGATTTAACTACGTCATATTACTGTACAAAGTTGCTAAAAACTAACAAAAACAATTTAACTAAATGATTAAGATATTAAAATGTATATATATATACATATTTACAGTTGCTTACCAGTTGTTGTTGATTATAAAAAACGAAATCTCGTTTTCTTAGCCCTCTACATGAGTTGCAATACAAAATTTTATTAACTTACACAGATTATGGCGCCTTTATAGACGTAAGTACATACATATGTGTGTGTGTGTGTGGGAATATAATACATATATGTATGCATGTGAATTGTTTATTTAATTTGTGCCGCCGCAAAGTAGGCAACACTTTTTTGTATGGCATCTCAACGAATGCATGTGTGTGTGTGTATGTACATGCGACTTGTGCATTGGTCATTTTATTGCTGCCGCCGCAAAGTAGGCAACAGTTTTTTTATAGGCGCTCAACTAATAGCAGCCATCTTGGAATGGACCTAAAATGGCCAACAAACTCGACAAAAGGAGTAAGGGCATGAGAAGCGACCAAAATGAACTGAAACTATGTATTTCAATACACCTAAATCATGTTTATCCGTCGTCTTGATGGGCTCCCAAGTCGTTGCCCAAACGCATATTAAGCCATTTCCATTTGCCATGCTTTACATGCGCCCGCCGCTTAATGGCGTTGACCGCCCGCCCCTCTCTCTCGGCCCCCTCCCGACGCGTTCCCCAAATAGTTATGTATGCTTGTTGTAGTTGTAGTTGTTGTGGTGCTTTGGCTGTCGTTGCTGTTATTTATCTTTGGCACTTTCATTCGAGTTTAATAGCCCGAAAAATTGATTGTTTTTTGTGCGGAAATGTCCTGGACCAGGATCATGAAAAGGGCAAAGCACTGGCTGTCATCGGCTGAAAGGAATCGATTATGTTTGCAAAAAGCGCTCAAAACGCAATTTGTATAGGCGGGGCCAGGATCAGCTGCCTGCGTCACATTCCGGCGAATTGAAGCGTAAGTGTAAACGGGTTATTGGCAATTTTTCTTCTACACCGATTCTTCATTTGGTTTCGCCTCCATTTGACATCTTTCTAGTTGGACCCTGTACTTAAGCTTTAAAAAACTAAAAAATGTGTGTAACAGGCAGAAGGAGGCGTGACAGACCCCATAAATATAGCCATGTCCGTCTGTCCGTATGTATAAACACCTAAATTGTAAGAGCTAGACCCACTGAACTTGACATGTATCATAGATTCCTGTATGTCCTTAGTAATAAACCTATTTTTAGAGTAATTTTGTAAGAGCTAGAATTGAATTGAATTACGATAAGCTTGAATGGTGTATTCGAGATCTATTCTGAATTTAATCACAATCGGATAATAAGATCGGCTATTATTCAAGAAACGTAGAATAAGTACAGGGTCTCTCACAGTCGGGCTCTCTCGACTGTTGCCTTTCCTACTAGTTCCTTCTATCTTTAAGAAAGATTTACAGCTTCCTTCGCAGCTCCGCCTATTACAGCTTCATCGAAACTAATTTGTGGCTTGTTGCGCCGCGGATTCTTGTTGGTCAGCAATCTGCTGTCGCTTTCCCGCCTCTTGCTTCGTGTCGTCGAATTCTGGAGCATGGCCATGGCCTCCTGATCGCTGCCACATGGAATATGAAGTTCAATTTTAAGGCGTGTCCGACTGATATCTTCGCTGTTGCGTCGATTTGAGCTGCGTGACAAAATACTCGAATTGGTTGCTGCCGTTGCATTAGAGGAATTGGTGTTGGTTCCCGTGCCCGTGGAGAGGGTGCCACTGCGTCCATGTAGCTCACTCGGACTGCGACTGCTGCCTCCCAGCGTGAGCAGTTTGAGGAGCCAGCGTCCAGCATCGTGGGACAAGCGTCCGAAGCCCTTGCGAAACTTGGTTGACATTAGATTGTAGAGTATGGGATTCATGGCCGAGTTGAGGTACAGCATGATGCGGCAGAAGTAGAGCAGACTATAATAACGTGCCAGTCCGATGTCGTGCAGCGTCTGCTCCGTGCTCAGTATGATCCAAAGCGTGAGCACTCGAAATGGCAGCAGGCAGACGAAAAAGGAGAGCACAACGGCGCCCAGCATGAGGACCACCTGCTTTCTGGCCTTTAGACTGAGCTCTGGTTTGGTGGGACGGGCACGCAGCATGGGACCCTGATTGGAGATGAGGTTCCTTGCAATAATGCCATAGAGGACAACCAGCATTAGAAATGGCAGCACGAAGAACACGGATATGGTCATCAGAAAGAAACCAACGGTGGATACTCCAATCGCCTGTGTCAGGCAAACTGGCACCGATGATCCATCGATATACTCTACCAGCTTGTACTCAGCCACCCAAAGTATGGGGCTATAAAGAGGGAAAGAGAGAAGAAAAAGCAAACAAGAAGCATAATCAAGTTGAGGGGGTGGGATATACACTATGGATGAAAGCAAGAGACAAGAGCGAAGGGAGAGTTATAGAGAGAGAGAGAGAGAGAGATGATGAGATAGTCACAATAAAGAAGATACAAGTATGTAAATAGTAGATGAGCTCCCAGATCAAACACTGAATCAGGAATCGAAACAGGAACAGGAACAGGCAACAGGCAACTGCCTGACTTATGACCAGTTGGATGACTCTGAATTATGCATGTGCCTCGCAAGTTGTGGGCGTGGCAGAGGGCGTTGTGTGTGTGGCGTTGTATGCTTTTAAAATACTTATTGTGCTAGTGCGGCCTCTTCAGCAGCTTCTTTGGTAGCATAATTAATAGGCAAAAGTCGCAGCCAGGCACCTCCCATTGCCCTTCTGACCCCCGCTGTGCTTTGCGCTCTGGGAATGTGCTGTTTATTTCATTGTTATGAGCGCAGCAAGATTTGCAAAATTAAAAAGGGTCGCTGACCGTCCTTAGAGATACAATAAGAAAGTGTCAATGAAATGAAATTCCATGATAGCGGACATTGTTGCTTATTAAAGATGACAGGGCGCTGATAACGGCAGCTTTGACCTGGACAATGGCCAGCCGGAAGTTGAAGCAGGCTGAGACAGTCAAAGACAACATAGGACGAAACCAAAACCAAAACCAAATCGACAGAAAACAGTATCTAGAAAGAGCGTGCTTAGTTGAAGGAAAAGGTATAAAGAGTGTGTGCGTGTGTGTGTGTATGTGTGTGTGTGTGTGTGTGTGCCGTAATACTAACTGCCAATATTTAGCATGTAAATGGAGATGTCGATGCCAAACAAAGGCCAAAAAACAAAAACAAAAACAAACAAAATGGGGAAAAAATGGAAAACAAAATACAAATCATTAAAAACGACTACGATTGACATTTATAATTAATGAGCAGGGAACTTAATGCTTGACTGCATAAATACAGGCCGAAAATGAAAATGGAATCAACCATTAAATCAATGTTCTAACTAATATAAAAGAGAGAGTAAGAGTGTAAAAGAAAATATAGACAAAGAGAGAGAGAGAGAGAGAGAATGAGTACCACAACCAGAGCATGCAAATATGTATAACTACGATATACGATATAAAACGTGTTTAACATTAATGCTAATATTTTAATTTAATTTAAGAGTGCTTTAAGAATAGAGACAGGCAGACGATAGATATACTGACTAGCAAGTTCATTGCACTCTCCAGACATTGTTGAGCTTACCTCGTAAAGAGCGCAGCGATGCCCCAGGCCAGGACACAGATGAGAATCGCACGAGCCTTGGTGCAGACATAGCCGGCCTTCAATGGCTCACAGATGGCATAGTAGCGCTCGAATGAGATGGCCAATATGGTTAAGACGCTGGCATGGGCCACCGTCAGCTCCACAAATGGCACGGCTTTGCCTACAGGAAAAGCCACACAGGGAGTTAAGCATGGGGAATGTACATTTGGTAAATGTAATTGTAGGCGCAGTAAAATCAAAATGTTAATTTACTTGGCCAACAAGTACGGACCGCATGTCTGATTGTTACTTACACATCTCGTGCCCAAGTACCCAGGTCTCTGGACGTGTGTTGACCTCGACGAGCACGGTCGGTGTACAGACGAGCAGCACCAGCAGATCGGCAATACTGAGATTGGTAAGAAAAATGTTTGTAGAATTACGCATATCTTTTGTCTTCACTATGACAATGGGCACCTGAAAAAAGTCAATGTTTATTTACAATATTTAATATTCTTGTTTAAGAAAGTTAATTTATGTATTTAAATAAACTGATACAAATTTAAATTTCTTATTCTTTTCTGACACCAAATAAAATAGTTTTTTCTTATATAATTAACCGATCGCAATTGAATTAGGCTTGTCAAAGAGATATTAATTAAAATAGTCTTGCTATAACTCGAATACTTATTTATTTAATTTGAACATTCCTAATGCTACAAGTACAAAGACTTTCAAGTCACAAAAATGGCAAATTTAAATTAACAGGGATTAAAACCATAACCGAACCTGTAACCTTTAATCGGTGAAAACCAATTGAATTTTGTAACCGTAACTGAAACCGTAACCGAAAATAATTTTTTCCACTGTACTGAAACCCACAAACCGAAACTCCTTAACCGTTTAGTAACCGATTCATTTATAAGGGTTAATTTCGGTTCTTGCCGTCGCAGCTACTGAGCAACTTTGATAACTTTGAACTGCCATAACTTTGTCAAAGTTATGCATTTAAATATTGTTCATTTTGGATATTCGAAATTTTCGAGATTTTTCGAAAAATGATAAGGGGTAACACTGTAAAATTTCTAAAAAATTCAAAATTTTCAAAACTTTTAAATTCAAAAAAATGTAAATGCAGAACGAATTTAGAGGTGAAATCATGCTCAAATTTACATTGCGCATGAAAATTGATTGAGTTATGGCAGTTCGAAGTTATTAAAAATCAGTAAAATCAAAATAATCGAAATTTTCAAACCAAATTTATATGAGATCAAATTATAATAAAATCGACATTACGCTGGACCATTCCAGTAACCAGATAACATTATATTCCAGGCTAATTAGAGCATTAAGTCTTTTTTCATGTAAAGCAATGAATAACGCTATTTTGGTCAACTAAAAACCTTAATTTTTATTTTTTTTGTGAACCGAAACCATACCCGTATTTTTAAACCAAAACTTACAAAAATCCGATACCCGTTTCGAAAGCGAAACTCAAAGATTTTGCATAACCGATAACCGAAAACCTTAATTCGAGAATAACCGAAACCGTAAATGAAACCGATATTCTTTTCGGCTTTAATCCCTGGTATTTAATATTTCATTGATCTCGCTATAGGTTTCTTTTTTCAAATAACATACATATAATCTACAAATGGTATACACTAATCTATATACACTAACTATGTCAAGGCCTTAATATGGTATTCCACTATAAAATGTGAAGTTGCAATTCTTTTTCCCGCAGTTTTAAAAACAATTTGTAAATTAAAAAGTTGTAACGAAAAATATTGAAAATCTAATAAATCATGAATTTAAAGGTAGCAAGACTTACCATCACATTCCCCACAACGCCCAGCAACATGATGATTATGCAGAAGAACATGGCGGTTGTGCGGATATACGACGGAATCTGTGGCAACATCTGCTCAGCTTCGTCCTCGGCGATGACATTGTGAGTTGCATTCGAGTTGATGCTGTTGTTGTTGGCTGCACTGGAGCTGGAGTTATCATTGACGAAGTCGTGGTTGCCGTCGTGGGTTGGAATACTATTAGCTGAGTTGTTCGCGCCATGGCCGCCACGAGAAGCGCCACGGGAAGACTCAGCGTGCTGTGTCGTCGGCCCTGTTGATGTTGCATCTTGACTTGTAGGCTGAGGTGTTGTTGTTGCTGTTGTTGTTGTGGCAGCAGCAGAAATCAGTAGCAATGGCAGCAGCAGCAGCAGCAGCAGCAGCAGCTGCGGAATGCCTGAGCCAATCCTGGTCAGGGTCAGCCGCAATTGTTTCGACCTGCGCCTGGCCACAGCTTGTGACGGACCAGCGACGCCGAGGCTGCCGCTCAACAATGTCGTCGTCCTGTTTCAAGGGCGTCCTCTTTGCAGAATACTCGTAGTTGAATTAAATACGCAACATTTGGCACATTATCGCTTGCAACTCGCCACTAAGTGCGAACGGAAGCGATTTTCCAATTTGGGTCTCCCCCGGAGGCAGGACAAAATCGCCTGCTGTTTAATTGGCCAACTCGTGCAGCCCTCAAACCGCTCCAGAGGGTGGGGTGGGGGAGAGGAAACAGGCAGCAGGCAAGCACGTAATTGCCCGGTTCTTAAATATGCGCTAATGAAATTAAGTTGCCCAACGGCTTCTCAAATTTACGGTGTCGCTAACAGCTAACAGCTCCAAGTATCCGTTTGCCGCTCCAAATCTTGTTGTTGCCCGCAGCGACATTAAACAAATCAATCAGTGGAGCTTTGTGGTCTTCTCGTGGGTGGCCAATTGGATTACGTCTTGTCTGGAGTAGCAAAAGTGTCTGGGATTAGCATTTAAGTAGCAATAGCCCTTGACTGTGGTTCTGACTGTGGTTGTGTGTATGTCCTGCCTGCGACAGGAACTAACCGGCCATTGACCAAGCCAAGCAGACAGTCAACCAGCCAACCAGCCAACTGGCTAACTAACTAACGATAATGAACGGAAAGTTCATTAGGCGCTGTCATTTACATAACATTAAAAGATCCAACTAATGCGATTAACACCCCCCTCTAAGTGGACATAAACATACTCCCATAATCCAGAAATGGGGACAGGGTTGTCAAGTCTTTCGTAGAATTGATCATATATGTATCTATGATAATCAGTGTTGCAAACTCAGTTATTTTCCCGACAGATCTGGAATCATAAAATAGCAACTGGCGGTAACTCCAGCTATTTTTGAAGTTAAAAAACAATTACTGAAAATCCAAATTATTAATACTACATTATTATTGTATAAAAACTCAGAAAAATATGCCATCCTAAATATAGGTATATCCGTACTTGAACTTATACCGTACTATTATCCTTAAATTAAGTATGAAAGGATCTTAACATACTTAATTAACGATTACATACTTAAATAAATGCCAAAATATTATTGAAATGAGATTTATGTACTTAGTTTTTGGAAATTCCGAACTTAGTCGGCTTTTTAGATTGTTTGTACTTGAATATCCCCCGTTTAAGTAGGGAATTCTGGACTTGTTTTCTGCAAACTCTAGTGCTGGTGATTATTAGTGATAATGCAAGTAACACCACTATGAATCGAATATGTATGATAATTATATTTGGACTGCTGAATAATAATAATAATAATAATATTAGTTCTATATTATAATATACTGTGTTTATATATTTATGTATTTGTATGTGGTTGCAATCTCTATTTCTCTCTACTGCCTAACTAGCGATTATTTCAGAAGCTGCTACAGTTCAAGGGCCGTCAGCCAAATGGCTTTATTAAATCTCCATTTTTGCGCAAATGACGCCAGTGACGCTTAATTGTATTATGCACACAAGGCGACAGACACAACAACAGACACACACACACACAGTGACTCACACACAGACACATATAGACTGACACAATAACAGGGACTTCCGGTGTTTTTGGGATTCTCTCTCGACAGTGCCATTTTGATTAATTTGATAAATTCATTATGTGCACACCATATTGGTTATGTTCTGACTCTCGTCCTGGCGCTGTCCTTTTGTCTTGGTCCCTCAAACAAGTTGAAGTGGGGAATGGGAAGGGGGGTTATCTGTGTTTGCTTGTCCGAAGTTGAGGTTCAATGTACCCAAATGACACAACAAGGCAGTTAGTGCCACATTTGGCTTAAAAATGCGACTTTAACGATGTTGACCATGGCCATCACGCAGGCACGAATCAAGGGCTGACTGTATCGCACAATAAAGCCAAATTGGCCATTGGCTAGTGGCCATTTTTGTTTTGGCATAATTGTTTTTAAAACTTTGTCAAGTAGAAAGACAAATGAAGCGACCAGAAGTTGAAGCGATAGTTGAAGGCGGCATGGTTATCAATATGGCCAACAGGACTGGCCCAAACCAGGCTGGCACAGTTACAATTTGAGTTTCATGGAGAGCACAGCTGCCTCTAAGCAACAACAACAACAACAACAACTGCGACCACAATGAGGCATCGGCCTGCATGTAAATCTCAAACGGTTTATGGTTACGACCAAAATCCCAACTGCTTACATGTCGAGCGTGTTGATGTCGAGCGGCAGTTTGATGGATAACTTGTGGGCGGATATATTTACAGCTGTGTGTGTGTTTGCGTGTGTGAGTGTGTGTGAGTGTGTGCATGTATATGTTTCGTCAAGTATTTTGGTATAACTTAGTCGAGATTTGAATAAGGTTCAAAGCTGTTGATGATAATGGAAATTGAGCGCTCGAAATACGTATAGCACATGCGATTACTAATACAAATGCAATAAGAATATGTAAGAGACGATGTGTGATTGTGAAGAGTGTAACGTTTTTTATGGTATTTAAGATTGAAGGCAATTTATAGCTGACACCCTAATAAAATTAACATTGAAATGGCAATTTGAGGCAGCAATAAGCATCAGTGGCAGCAAAAGCAGCCACAACAGCCGAAACTCTAGAAAGTTGTCATCAACATATACACATACATACATATGTATGCACGTACGTGTGCACAAGTATGTGTGTATATATGTATATTAACACATACGCATATCTAATCAATTTATCGCTCAATAATGGTCGAGTTAGTGGGCTTGAAAGCTACTTTGACAAATCGCAAAGCTGGCTAAAATAAAGAGAATAAAAATAGAAATAAGAAAATAAAAAATAATAAATTCAAGACAGACAGCTAAATTGATTTTGATCACTTTGAGCACATTGTGGCGTCTTTAATGAGGAGATGCCAATGCCCGAAAGTAGCTCCAGATTAAAATCCAGCTCCTGGTTCAGCTTCAACTCGAAGCTAACCCCGTCTATATATCGAAGCACCCTCATTGTTGCGGCTTTTTGGCTTGGGGTGCCATACGCTAAATAAATTGAAATGACTTCGTAATTGTATTTGTGACTCTGGCTAAATTAATCTAACTAGTTCGCATGCCAGGGCAGCGCTCGTGTGGAACCAACAACAACAACAACAACCATAACAACAATGGAGGAAAAACACTTGACGCACAAAGCAGCGTAAAACCAAAAGCTTGTTTTTCAATTGAAGCCACCAAGTGGTGGTTTCATTGGTTCTACTCACTGTTGGCTCTTTGGCGATGGCTAAAGGTGATGGGGTAGAAAATTACTTTTAATAGAAGCCCTAAATTGACATATCCCACGGCCGGCAACGCTTCTGGCCTTGTCCTGGGTTCTTGGTAATAGTCCTTTCAATGCCAATTAGTTTATGGCTATCACAACTATTTTTAGCCTTTGTTGTGGCATTTTCCCGGGTTTTTTTCCCGCGACTGTTGCTCTGTGATTTACTTTATTTTTGTGATATTGATTAAGTATTAGTTGAATTTACTTTGCCCTTGATTATAATTCATGGAAATTGCCAGAAGAGTTGAAGTAAAGAATTTTCCATGCTTTGCTATTTTCAATTTCATTTCCATACGTAAAATTCCACTAAAAAACTCCAGTTGAACGCAGCATCCTTTGATGCAAGTCAAGGATATTTGCTCGCTCTGCCACTTGCTCTTATTTATGTGAGTTCTCTGCCCAGTTGAGTCCTTATCACCCCCTTCCTATGTCCGTTAGAGTTACAGTTACTGCGATTGTTTGTCTGTTTGTTCAACTCTCAAACAATGTCACTGTATTCAACACATATCTACTCACATGCGAGGTGTGCCCAAGCATTAGTGATATTTGCAAGTTTCTTATTTCCTAGGATCTCATATACTATAAGTTATCGTACTAGTCACAAACACAATTGATCAGATATTTCTCTCTATCTCCATTGTTTCCTTTTATTTTTATTTTCCATTCTTACTCCCTCTTTCTGCCTCTTTAATTATGACTTAGGTAATACTGCTAATCAGGGATTAAAACCGAATCGAATATCGGTTTCAGTTACGGTTTCGGTTATGCTCGAATTAAGGTTTTCGGTTATCGGTTATACAAAATCTTGGAGTATCGGTTTCGTAACGGGTATCGGTTTTTTATAAGTTTCGGTTTAAAAATACAAATCTGGTTTCGGTTTACAAAAAAATAAAAATTAAGATTTTCGGTTGACAAAAATAAGACTTAATGCTCTTTTTAGCATGGAAAATTATGTTATCTGGTGACTGAAATGATCCTGGGTAATGTAGATTTTATTATAATTTGATCTCATATAAATTTGGATAATTTGGTTTGAAAATTTGGATTATTTTGATTTTACTGAACTTTGATAGCTTTGAACTGCCATAACTTTGTCAAAAGTCAATCAATTTTTATGCGGAATGTAAATTTGAGCATGATTTTACCTCCAAATCCGTTCTGCATTTAAAATTTTTACATTTTAGAAAATTTTTGAAAATCTAATTTTTTCGAAATTTTACAGTGTTACCCCTTTATTTTTTTTGATTTTTTCGAAAAAATTCGAATTTTGAAAATCAACAAAATTTAAATGCAGAATTAATTTGGAGGTAAAATCATGCTCAAATTTACATTCCGCATAAAAATTGATTGACTTTTGACAAAGCTATGGCAGTTCAAAGTTATCAGTACCTGCGACGGCCAGTACCGAAATTAACCCGTATAAATGAATCGGTTACTTAACGGTTATTTCGGTTTATGGGTTTCGGTACAGCGGGAAAATATTTTTTCGGTTACTGTTTCAGTTACGGTTAAAGGTCACGGTTTCGGTTATGGTTTTAATCCCTGTTGCTAATACTTACTGGATTTTCACAATGCTTGCAACATATGCTGGATTTGTCATTTAAAAATGTATAATTTTAATTTTTTATAAATACATTGCTGTGTCGACTGCTTAAAGCTTTTTTTTATTCCTTCATTTAGGTGTATTTTTATATTATGTATAATTAATTAATGGGTATTTCATAAAATAAAGAAATAAAATAAATATATGCTCTTTCAAGTTTATTTAATTACACTATATTAAAAATGTATTTTATTTTAATTCAATATATTTTGCGGTATTTTTTTTATTTTCCACTTTTAGCTGCACCAAAATAATCCTATTAATACCCTTCTTTAAGCTCTATACACCATTTGTAATCTCAGTTACTTTTGCGCACACCTCGGCATGGTTCTAGTTATAAGCACATACATTTTCATTTTTGTTTGTTCGTTCAACTAATGTGTGTTGGTCTGCAGCTTCAGAGCCTTCTCTTTATCTGGTAGTGACAATGCGCCCGCTGATTTTTAACGCGAAATTTCACTTTAAGTTGCTCATACGCCGCGTTGCCCGCCAAACAGATGAATGAAATGGTATCCTTTAGCTCGCATTGTACGTACGTAAGTATTTAGCGTGGCTTGGCATTGATAAGGCATTGGCCTCATGTTGCCCCCGCGGGCAGGCATTTTATCGCCGCTGTCCGCGACACAGCGGGGGTGGAGAAGGGCAGGGGGGGGTGGCCAAGGGGCGTCGTTGAAAGATGCGGCCATTGCTGCGGGCCGGGAAACTTGGCAGCTGCTGTCGCTGTCTGCTGTTTGTTTATTTGTTTGCTATGAGAATTCAAACATATACACACACACACACACACAAATACACACACACACACATGCATAGAGATAGACAAACCATATAGCAGAGATAGCATTCGCTATTGTTTTACGATTGCGTGGAAATTGAAAACAGAAAGAGAGAAAAAAACGTATAGGAAAAAAGTCAGCTTTTGGTGGGTGGCTCGTGACACCCGACGCTAAAGACACTTTAATTGCTTCGATACACATAAACATAAACAAATACACAATGTATGTGTAAATATCAGCACGACTGTTTGAATATCTACGAATATCTATATATGAGTATCTCTCTAGCCTGGCCTGCCACTAATGCTCGTCGTTTCACATTTGCCTGACCTTCAAACTTATCAAATTTCACACTCTGCGCAATGTTCTTGCTTGATCCGCATCCATATGGGAAATGCAATAAGCTCCCTTACATATTTCGCCTGCGTATTTATTTGTATGTGAGATTGGAATGCTTCCTTAGGAATAGACGAATGCATTGCAATGTATTTTGCCATTAGTCGACTGCTTTGTCATTTCCGGAGAGCGTACAAATTGAAAAATGGCGCTTGCCGCACTTCCGTTCACATTATTGAGCAGCGTGTCGTTAACTTGAGGCTCCAACAACCGCAAGTTAAGAATCTTGGGTCGGAGTTACGAGGGAGAACTGAAGCTAATGCTGGAACTGTAGCTGTAGCTGTAACTGGAACTGGAACTGGAACTGCACTTGCCTGGCATTTCACTTAATTTGTCATCGCGAGGGGCGTGAGAAGTGAGGCGTAAGGCGTAAGGCGTGGCCAAATGCGTGACGCTGACGTCAGCAAGACTCCTGTCAGGGGTGACCCATCAAAGTGGCACTTATGACTAACTTACTTTACTTACAAGGAGCTGTTGACTCTGTGAAGACAGAGTGCGAGTTTGAGTGCAGTTGGGGATTTAAAACTAATAGTTAACTGGGGTCAAGACAAACACAAGTTGGTTAAGTACTCATGCTCGTATTGATATTGGATCTCAGCCAAGTGTTGGTAATTGTTGCCTCTTTATTAGCTGAAATTTAATGAGTTCGCTAGCTGCATAGTTAGCCATTGTGAAACATGGCTCACTTTCACTTTTGGGCATTGGAAGAGCATTTTACGAGTTCACTGAACCCACCCACAGCAACACCACCAATACCCATCCACACCTACACCAAAATCATCCACTGTTGAGGAATATGCAAAAAGAACATTGTAATGACCGCAGGACACAAGTGCAAATGGCTGTGAACGCAGCGTTTTGGTTTTGGCCACATTTTTTATGGCCCTTGCCCAAGTGCGTCATGAAAAGTGTATTTATTATGGAATAAAAATATTTATCAGTAAATTAAATACTTAATGCTGTCGCAAGTGTCCAGTATGCAGTATGAAATAAAATATTTGACAAATTCTCATCAAAAGCAAGAACGGAAGATTGCATCATAAAACTTTAAGATCAGCCCACAATTTGCTAAATTTAAACTTTAATCTCATCTTAATTTAATATCGAGTCGCTTTTGTTCTACACTCACTTCGAAAATACTTGATTACTTTCACTCTCGACTCATTTCTCTGTACAACTCATAAATATAATTTAATCAATTGTGAATAAATTCGCTGGAAGTGTATAAATGTTTCGACTTAACAGAAATATCACGATATATATCACATTATAAGCGAGAGTTCTTCCTGTTTTTGTTACCAATACAAAAATAAAACCAGAAAAACGCGTTAATACTCGCAAAAAAGGAAATGGCATTCGGGCAAATATTACGACTCGACGATCTGAGGGAAGAGGCGGTGGATTGAATATTTTTATAAATTAAACGGGCATCTGTTTGCAATTAGAATTGCAAATGTTTGGCAAGCCGGAAAAGGGTGGTGGGTGGAGGCGGGGGCTTGAGTGAAGGGAGAGCAGCCTACCAAAAATAACTACATTTAAAACTCGTATATGAACAGGAGTGAGGTGGGAAAAGGGAGGCTGCCAAGTGAACAAGAGGCGATAAGGAGGCGTGGCTGCTTCAGCCGGAAACCGACGCCAAAGTGCGGAACAAGTGGCTGCGCCTCGATTCCGAGGATTGCGTGGGCTGCACATTTTTCTATACCCTAACAAATATTGTTGCAATATTTTGTCATAAAATATATGCAACTTTTTATGACGAATTTTTTATCAAAGGTAACAAACTAAGTCGTTATAGCCATGTCTGACTGTTTCAATATAAGAATTAATGGACTTTATTTCCATGAATTTTAAATTTAGTTGAAATGTTAAAATAACTTGGAAACTGATTATAATATAAACTTCTCTCATAAACCTATTAATCAGATTAAAATTATGGAATACTCACACTTAGAATTTCTAACTTATGTATATCGTAGGGTATTTAGTATTCGTTATATTGTTTGTTTTTTAGAAACTCTGATGCGCCCAGAAACAATTTGAACGTAATGACGAAGAAAGTTGTTACTTAGCCTGTGGCTCATTTGTCAGCGATTGCTGAACACAGTTGAGCCGAGTTGAATCGAGCCAGGATCCTGTAGTGATAAGGGGGAAAGGCGGGCTATAATCCAAATGGCTCATACAAATAACCATGCATAAATTTTACAAGTATAGCGTGAAGAGCGCCTGTCTGTTTACTTATAGATATTTGCTTGTGGAATTTGTTGCTGCTGCTTTTACACTCTTAACAGAAATAATAGAAAAGGATACATTTGTATTGTGCAAAAGCCAAATGAGCACTTGTCTTTAAAGCATTACCGTACTACATTTTGCACTAACTGATTCAATATTTCATCGATTTATATTGGTAATTGCCTCCTTAAAAATTTAGCTAGCTTTTAAATTGATTCTACGTACATAGAAGGAATTATAGCCCCTTTCTGCATTAATAATAACTAATGAAGTCCATTGTTCTGTACGTCTAATTTTAATATTAAATATTATACCGATTACAGAAATTGTACATTTCTTGATGTTCTCTACAATTTCGTTTAATTATTTCAAGACAACTAACTTTATGAAACTTTCGACACTTTGCAGTTGCCCATCTTTGGCATTATTTCAATTGATTTTTGCTAAGCATGGATGAGCCTGGAGCAAAAAGCAGACCATAAATTTAATAGCCTGTATCAAGTAAAGTATATACATAAATATGCTATAAATAGTGTGCTTAATTAAACGCATAAAAAGAGGAGCTCTCTCTATTTATATGGATCAGGTACAATAGAGTCTAATTATGGCAAATTGCTGCTACCAAATGTGACTGAATGGGAAATTTGGTACTTATTGTTTAGCTTGACGTAGACGTTATACTAATAACTGGTTGAAATGAATTTTAAGAGATCATTTTATATATATATAATTCCTTGCCATATGGCGACAGTTTGCTTGACAAATGCCAAGAGGAAGCAGTTGAGAATCATTGAGATTTGCGCTAATAAATGACGGTCATATTTTACCCAGTTACGAGAGCGTAAGTTTATCCTGGCCAAGATTCTACTCAGAATCGTCAACTGGCGAGTTGCGAGTTGCGAGTCTCGGCACAATCTTAATATCTCATTTGTTAGCGCACACAACTAGCTGCATTCAAATGGCCAATAAGACCTACTATCATGCCATAAAAGCCACCCACAGGCACACACCCACACACACATATGCCGTGCTGCGTATAAAAAACAGTCGAAACGGCCTTGCCTGGCAGCAAACATTTGACTTCTAATTAAGAGCACAAAAGGCCAACAAAAGCATAAGCTCAAGTGGCAAACAGAAAGATACCTTCACACACGCCCCAGCGTGGAGCACGGCGATGATTAAGTGGCCACGTAGAGAATACCTTAAACGAACTGAACTACGAGTGCGAGTATGCGGAGAAGTTCCCAGTGTGCTTATGGGTTTATGGGTGGGCGACCGACTCCTGACTTGGCCTTCATTTGCTATGCGCGTGCTAATCAAATTGGGTCTAGTCCGTGTCTGCGCTTTTGTCTATTCTTACTCTACCCCCTTAGCCCCCCCTTGAGGTGTAAGTGTGGGTGTGTGAAGTCGCTTTCGGGTTGTTTATCAGTTGTCTGCGTCTAATGTGTAAGTATGCCAAAAGTGATTGCATAATTATGCAAATGCCTCAGCACAATATACTTCTAATGAATTACTCAGACACACAAGGCAAGGGAAGAGGGTAGAAATAGTGTTGTCTAAAAATAACACTAAAAACCAATAAAAACTCAAAAGACTTATTTTAACCAAATTTACTAATTTTACAAGAGGAGTTGAGGAAGTTTAAAATGCAATCTTAATTTACAATATTTTACTGGACATTTGATTGCTGATCATGGCTTTCTATTTACTTAAATTCCCTTACTTTGTACGCATTCAAAGCAATTCAATTGTAAAGGCTACTTAATTGTAATTTGTTAATGTTAAATTTTTAATTAAAGATCAAATCTTATTGCCAAAGATCTTTTTGATCAAATAAAGACTGAAAAAAAACGCTTAGCGGCTAAATTAAATTTTTTACACACAGCAAGCTAAAAAAAGTGACTAATTCTAGTGGCAAAACCACCAAAACGACAACACTGACTAGAAATTATATCCTCTACTCCACTCCACTCCACTAACTATAAGGCACTTTTCAGGCATCTGCCGACTCGAGTGTAAACAATTTTCAACTGGCAACTGGCACCTCCTAAGTTGATTATGTAATAATTTGTTATTACTCCTGGCACGACATCCTTGACTTGAGACTGTAATTATACTTGACTCGACGCGGATTGGGTTTAATCGAATTATAAGTGAGACCTACAAATAAGTCAAATGTTCCTGTTAGACAATTAACAGGCAAAGTGACCCCTATTTCTGCCTTCCCACTCTTTGGTGGCACATTAAAGATCAATAATAACGCTGACAGTAAATTGGGCACTAGTTGGTTTGAAATGGAAATGGATTCGAATGGGTCAGTCCTTTCAACAGTTCCCAGTCATAGTCATAAAATATGATCATTTCAATGTTGTTGTTTATTTAGCCAGCTATAAAGAACGCACTCGCAAAAGTTCTATCGAAAATTGAGCCATAAAATTATTTTAGCACATTGGAAAGGAGAGAGAAAAAACTAAATGTAAGGTAAATAAATATGATAGGAAACATAAAACAAAATACTATTTCAAAGATAGGTAATAGGTTTTTTTTTATTATTATTTTTTTGGGTTAAACAAATGCAATTGGCCCCGCCCCAGTAGGGCGTCATTTCGGGCAATAATAAAAAGCACGACGCGCCTTTTATTTGCATTGCCGTGTGACAGTTGAGCTTAATTTTATAAAGAAATTCATGATGAAAATGTTTTTGTTTTGCTTTTATGACTCACATGGAACATCGACATCGACAACGAAAACGACAGCAGCACAAATTTCTAATTCAAGTAGCGTGCAGGCGATCGAGCCCAAAATACTGCGAATACATAGCACACATATTCGAAAGGTCTCACACGCGTCTGGCAAATCAAACGGACAACTGACTAACTGACTGATCGACCCCCTCCCATCGTTTTGTTGGTAGTCTTTAAACTTTTCCTTTCGTTTGTTGTTTTCTGTGTGTGTGTTTTTTTTTCCAGCGTGTAATTAGGCAAAACATTATGCGTAAAAAATGAGACGCTGCCAAAACGCAAGAAAAGCAAAGATAAATTCGCAACATGAAAGAGAAGCGCATAAATCAGCATTTATATAAATAAAGTCATTTGATTTGGGACTGTGACTCTCTATCTCACAAATGTATCTGTCTCTCTGACGAGAATCACAAAACGAAAGCCCAATCAACTTGTGTTGCATGAGAAAAATAACCAAAAAGTAGACACAAAGCGAGGCGCCGGCCTGCGTGGCGTATACGCAATAAATTTTCATATTTCATATTCGTGCGTTGTCGGACTAAACTGATCCATATGACGTTGCAGAGCGTTTTGGGCGGCCCAAAAAAAAATTATAAACAATAAACTGGCAAAGTTGGGGGCGGGCATAAAAAGTGTTTGGCATGAAATTAGTGTGTAAACAAAAAGGCAATAACAGATGTTGTATTTAGATATAAGTACGTTGATGTCTTCTTAAGCAAATAAAGAGCGCGATATTTTTAAATACATGTGCCTATAAATATTTAGTTATTTGTTATAATTTGACTGATATTTGTACTTGTACTAAGCCAATGTCAAGGTTTACATATGGCCAACTGCCATATGGGAATGCTTCATTCGAGCAAAATTAAATGAAGTCGAAAATTATGCGACAGCTTGTTGGAGACTCAAGTGCGTCACAAGGTCTGATAAGGTAGCCGAGGAGGAGGCAGGTTTAAAAAAAGAAATAAAAATAAAAAATTAAAACTGGCTGCCACAGTTTTCAAGTGCAACAAATGGCAACGGCAACATCAACTACTTCAGGTTTCAAGTTGAGGGGATGATGACTGAGCGAATCGAAATCGCAATCACATTTAATAGGCAATGGCATTAATTTGTCAATGTTTATATTAACGTCTTGAAATCAATATTATCAACAGAATCAACATTAGGCATTAATAATGATGCTTAAACACTTAAGTCTATAACGCGTTGGCCCAGAAGTTTAAGCGCGTAGACAGGTAGACAGGTGGGAGGGGAAAATGTGATTAAAACACGTATGTATGCAAATGCCGGTGAGCCGTGAATTTAATGAGTTGTGAATAAACAATGTGACAGCCTCTCAGAGGTGTGCTTCAACAATATTTGCAATACATAGATTGAAATAATGCTCTGGGAAAACGATCGAGACAATTTTCGGAAAAACTTGCAAGTTGCCCCATAGATAAAAAGTCTCTGCATGTTTATCGCTCTACAATTAATATTAGTTTATCAGCTCAATGTAAACTTCGCTATCATTTAAGCAAATATACAGAGATTTTAACCGCATTTCAATCAACAAAAAAAGAACTTACCTAGTTTTATTATTTGGAGATATGATTAAAGGGATTTTCCGTTGATTACGTATTTGTTTAGAATGTGAAATGAATGAATTGTCTGTATTTTTATACTTATGTATTTTATTTCTGTGGCATGTGCATTAATTGCTGATGTCAAACTTCACGGCGACACTTAATGAAATACTTTTTTATGTTTTGCATATAATTAAAACCATTATCACAGCGACCACGACAGCCACAACAACAATAATAACAAAGGCAGCGGCAGCGCCAGCGGCAGCAACAACGTTGTTGACATTAATGGCAACCACAAAGTGCATCGAGAAATAATAAACTTTCAGTCAGACACGCACTCACAAATACATAGAGCGATAAAGACAAAGCCAAGAAGTGCTCCCAAAATAATGTGGAAGCATGGACAATGCAATGCACCTGTCACTGTCACTGCCACTGCGTCTGCCGGGATGTCAGTCATTCGCTGATGTACCGTTAACAGCCGCAATTCAAATTCAAATTCGAAAACCAAAAATGCGACCAAACACCGGCTACCGAAAACGACGCGCCAATTACCGATGGGGTGTATCTAATAATTTTTTTTTAATTTGGAGTGCCACGCCAAGTGATCCAGTCAACCGCTCGACGGCAGGTTTTCCAAAAGACTGAAAACAAAACATTTTCTAGCAAACAATTTTCATACACCGCATTTACCGGCTAGCTGAGCCAACTGTGCGTTCGGCGTTAAAAGCTCTTCAACCAAAAGCTCGCCAGCTAGCGAATGGAAGCTTTTCGGCAAATGCTTTCAACTACGCGTATGCATGTCATTTTGCCATTTTGCCATTTTGTCATTTTGGCGCGCAAAAGCACAACACGGGCTTTTGTGAATGGCGGAGCACAACAAAACATTGCGCTAATTGAGCGTGACAAGTGCTGCAGGGCAGAGCAAGAGAAGGAGGGAGAGAAACATATCTGAGCTTGAATAAAACGTGCGTAAAAGCTGATTTATCTCGATTACAGTACAGGGTGACGATGACAATGTGAATGATTGAAATTGTTCATTTGTTCATGCATTTGTCACGCAATCAATCATTATCGAGATTATGCTTATGTTTTTTAAGTAATCCACCTTTTGTATTTTGGGAAACTCAGCTGCACGTACTAAAATATGTTTGCAGTTAAGTGAAGTTAAATTATTTTCATAATACAAGTACAAATTTATATTGATATAATTTCGCTAAATCCGAGTATAGCAGACAGTTATTTTTGAATTCGATATTAATTGTTATACTTTAAAATAAATAAATATTAAAGAAATAAAGTACATAAATATAGAATAGAAAATAAATTATATGTCAAAATCTTACTTTTAGTGTACTGATAGATTCCATTTTTCGGAGTCACAAAAATCAGCTGTCATTATTTTATTTATAAAATCAACATTTTCAATATTTGTTATATGTATGTATATTATTAAATAAATAAATTTAATTTAAAACATATTTTATGCCCTTTTTATCACTCCAAAACTTTATCAAATCTCTTATTAAATATTTTGATATTTGAAAACATTGATTGTTTTGATTTAGGATTGTAAATAATATCAGCTGTATTTTCTAAGCTGATAACAAAGATGTTTATTTTAGCAATTTTGGTATATGTTGGAAATGTCAGCCGATGTTGTTTGTGCCACATATTGTGTCATATTGTATAGCTAACAAATAACACGGTCAACAGCCGGTTTAACCAAATAGGTTATATGTGCTTAGAAGATTTTGCTCTGATTAAAGTGAAAGAGCCAGATAGTCATGCCATTACTTATATGGCAAAATAATTGCATTAAAGTGGATTAAGAGGAAGTCTTGCAAGATGATTGAAAATGGCAATTGTATTGAAAGTTGTAGATGCTATTTAATATCCATTTGGTCCAATTGTAAATCTTATCTAGTTGTCGATTTAATGACGCCATAAGTACTATGTCGTTTTCATTATATTGATTTAGCAAGTGTTATACCAGGGATAACATATATGAGATGTGGGACGGATTGGTTGTTTTAATTACTTCATTAACATTTTGTGACAGTTTTGCATTTATTTTTTATCGAAAGTTGTTGGGGCCTGTTTAGCCGATTACAGTTTGTGGTTTGCAGTATGCAGTATGCAGTTTGTAGTTTGTAGTTTGCAGTTTGCAGTTAATCAGTTGCAGCTGCGTAGATAGTAGTCAAGCAATTTAAATTAGATTAACCACCGCACACGCTAATTAAACAGAACCTAGTGCGATTCTAATGATAATTTAATTGCATCTGGATCTAAAATATGTTCGAAGTCAGTTGATTGATTTACTTCCGTATGTCTGCGAACAAGAATTCTTACAAGTAATACCGCACGTGAAGCCAATTCTGGCCGTCATGACGCCAAAATCGACATACAATACATAATACCCATAAATATTGATAGCATGGCCAAAACAGAAATATTGTCATTGTCATTGTCATTCTCATGTTTATCATGACGTATACGTGATATCTGGAACTAATCAACAATACGAATTTGGTGCGGATTAAGCGAATACAGTTTTTCAACAACAACAAAGAGCAGCAAAAATGGAAAACAATTAACACCGTCGAAATGTTTGATTACCTGAGCATGATTCCAAATTGTAAACAGTCTCGTCATTGTATTTGTTTGTCATTGTTGCATTTGTTTTTATAAATTGTTTGTCATTTCGTTTAGAGAATAACTTGCCAGACATTATAAAAATAAATAATACAAATCAAGTTGTTAAGCCACGCAACCTTATGAATAAATACGTCACAAAAAAATAAAAACCACAAACTCGCAATGGAATGGATTTCGCGGAAGCATCTTAGCGACAGAATGCGTCATACTTTCTTTGGGGAACTCCACGAGTTCAACGTTGACTCTGAAACGTGACTTTGCCACGAGTGAGCCAAACTCGATTGTGATCTTGCTCAGACTAGATGTGGGCACCTGCAGGAGACGAAAGTCAGACCGCATGAGATGTTGTCTAACTGATATTGAAATTAGAATTTGACTTGTTCAATTTTATTTCACTTAATTGGCAGGCGATGAAAATCGCAATCTTTCCGAAATAGTTTAGGTTCTTTTCAAACAGTTCTATGAGAATTTGATTAACAGAATGTCAATTTAATTTAAGATTACAAAATTACGACACATAAGTGTTAATCCCGCAATAAAAATGTTTAATGATTGATTAATTAAATATTGCTTAAAAGCTATTTAAAATGCAAATTATGAATTGGATTCGACAATAAAAGGAAGCGGCAATTGCTCACACCACTTTATGGTCAATAAACAAGAAAATCAACTAAAACAGAACTACAAAATGGTTAATTGCATTGCCAATACAAAGCGAACATTATTTTATTAATTGTTTTTATCATTTTAAGTGCAATTAAATACGACTATATACTTTATTTATGCTTATGATGGGGTGCCATTCGATCTGGTCTCACGTCCTATTTGAATATATGAATACCCTGTCCAAATGTATAATCACTCAATGGAAAAATAGCATGCGGGTCTCGTTATATGCAAATCATGTGAAAAATATCATTTATGGCTTATAGCATGGCAATTAGTTAACGGAATCAATCAATATATTGTATTATTTGCATACACGAGTATTCATATTCATATTCCGATCAAATCATATTAAGTCACATCCATCAGATTAAATCGGAAAACTGGCATGCAACTAAATAAATAGAGTCTATGCTAATGCTAATCATATTTAATAGGTGTTTTATGGAGAGATCTTCAGTTGGTTTCTTGCACACATACTCGTATAGAAACAATAAATATAACAAATAAGTCCATGCATTATTTATGAATGCGCAGCGCGAGTTTATTTATAATTCCCCATACATATGTATATACCTTTATTTATGATTGATTTTAAGTAATACAGCGGCTACAAATTTCACACTATTCCTACATAAATAAAATGATCAGAGATAAAAACAACATAAGGTCAACTACTGTAGAAATACTATTCTAAGCTCATATGTTAGCTCTATTAAAGCAATCACCAAATCCATATAGACTCGAACTAGCACTCATACACATACATACACACATACATACATACATACATATATATATGTATAGACTCAGCTCTAAAAGTGAATGACAGTTACAGCTATGATTTACAAATTGTTGCGAATGTGATTGAAATTTTCCCCAAGCAACTCTCACGCACAAACAATTCCAGTTAAGACTGAAAAATGTCTGCTATTGGCAACTGATTAAACTGATTTATAAGCCAATATCACGACCATGCGTCATTTGATGTTCTGCCAAAGGGATTTCCAGATCGTCTAATAAGCTCAGCTAGTCATTCGAGCGATCGCTTAATCGATGTTTTTGTCTTGTTTGGTCAACCAATTAGCGATTGCCATTGCCAGGAACTCAATTTCTATTTCCTACGTCACTGAACTCGGCATCGACAAAATGAACAAAAATCAACTAACTAACTAACTCGACTCGTAAAAGGCAATGCAGCTGAAATAGTAAGTATAAAGTCGAGTACGATATGCGAAAGGCAATTGCAGGTGCTTTACGTGTAAGAGCAGGAACTGGTTTTAGTGTCAGCAGCACCAAACGACCAAGAGCAAAGGCGCCGACGAATCCGATGTCGATGCCAGCGACGAAGCCGTAACCGATTCCGATGCCGATGCCGATGCTTTTGCCGATGCTTAAACTGAAGCTGACAACAAAACGCTGGCGTCGCTGTCGCTGCGCTGCTTGCGACCGTCCCCTTCTGTGGGATATAAAAGTTAGTTGCGTGCTGAGGTTCTGATTAGTCTGCGAGCGCCGTTTACGTGTTGATAATACGTTCAAATTATACGCAAACATTTTTTGGGCTGCCAGAAAAGCAAAGTGAATCACAAGTGAAGTGATCCAAGTGCTGGAAAACCCAAAAAAAAAAAACAAAAAACAAAGCAATACTAAATAATAAAAAAATAATACAACAACCGCAAAGATAATTTAAAATTTCCCAAAAAAAATAAAAAGGAATTGTTAAGTTGGAATATAGCGTGTACCAATTTATTTAAAACGGATAAAGCAAGCAACAATTTAAATTTTACGAACAGTTTAAATACCAAGAAGTACGTATACGTAATTTTTAATATTTTGTTAATTAATGTTGTCAAATTAGCTAAACGCCAATCGGTCTATTCTTAGTCTCGTATAATTACTCAACTCAGCTTAATATTACACAATTTTATATGCTGTGAAAATTACACGACATGGAAATTGTTGGAATATTTTATTAAAATTTATTGAATAACACGGAACTATGATCAAATTTAAATATTTTAGATCATTGCTCCAAAGAAAAATTCTCATAGACTCTGGTCAAAAAATGTTCATGCTAGTTGCGTGATTATGGGTGCTTTATTTTGCCTTTATATAAGAATTATATTATTTTAATGCCGTTTAATACACACTATTAAATTGTACGAGCATATCTAGTCTTCTTAAATTCACTTTCACATATCAAATAATATTAAATATTATCTACAGCCGTTAAAAGAGATTGTATTATAAAGTGAACAAAAAAAAATGTCTCAAATTATCCAGAGCACTTTCTGTTTTCCTCGATGAAAGTGGGTTGAGTTTCAGGAAGTGCAATAAATAAATTCTGTAAAATTAGCTAAAAATAAAGTGAAATTCGATTGACGACTGTTAATTGCAGTAAGGAGTGGTAAGGGGATTTACCTGTTGATGATGTGAAGGGTGCGGAGTTTATGCCAAATGCAAAAGACAAACTCAAGGCGAGACGAAGCTTGTGTCGTAAATCGTAAAAAACTAATACAATTGCTTAAGGAAAAATTTAATGAACAAATCACTAAAAACTGGCAAAGTTTCATTTCAGTTGCAAGCGAGTGCCAAGTTGTCATAAAAATATGCAAATAATAAATATATATACATATATATATTCGTAGTAAAGTCAAGTGAATAACAAGTTGTCTATTGCAACTTTTGGCCCAAACAGTTTGGCTCTTGGCTTAAGTCTTAACCTCTTTGACTGTTTAGCATGCAAACAGTAAACGATCAGCATGATTTATGTTATCCCCACAATTGACATTTAATTTGTGTCAAGTGATCGCTTGACTAATGAACGGGTAACACTGCGTATACATAATCAGTGTTTCTTATTTTGATGGCTTTTTAATTGCACTTGCATTCGAAATTGAGTCATTTACAATGCTTACTGTCTATTACTACTATTAATTATGACAAATACATATATAAAGCGCATGCATAGGGAATAACTAACTAAATATGATATATGGCTTAGATATTCACAGTCGAGCTTGTTCGACATTTGTACTAAGACAGCTTAGATTTTTAATGATTCTGCTGGGGGATTGACGTAAGATCTGTTAGTTTCTGCAGAATTCTCAGTTGTTTGTGATTCTCACATCTAACTTGTCATTCAATTGACTCACAATCGGAAATGCTCTGAAAAATCGCAATATTTTAAGCTCCCCTGTGTTCAGCTCTAGAACCATATCCAGACCATGAAGTGCACCCTGTCGGGCCTTAAATTGGACACTTTTTACTCAATTAAGCAAATCAAACGCAACAACAGCCTCAACAAAAATCAACATGAGGAAAAATAATAAAAGCGAATGAACGATATGTATGATTATGATTATGATTATTATGGTCTGGGTTGGTAACTTTCACGACGATTCGACAGACACACAGCTGATAGATAGCCTGACATTCACAGATTTAATTAGTTTTCCGAGTACACTCTTGCAATTAACTAGAGAACGGAAACAGATCCCCTTAGATATCGCCAAGTACTGACCAAATGTCCGACTGCCTGATTGATTGGACTACTGGCTGGGTAGGCAGTGACCTTAGGCAATGTTGTTGATCTACAAATTGTTGCTTGGTCACTGCAACACTACACACAACAGCTAACCGAAAAGTAGTTAGTAATTATGTAAATTACAAATTACATGGCACGCTGATAATTATGGAACGATTTTCCAAAAGCCTCAAAAGTCACTGAAAACAATCTAACTCAAATGCAACCTTGAACGGAAAAATATAAACGATTTTCAATTGAGCTTTGCTGCTGCTTGATCGCTGGACTGCGGGTACAACGGAATCGAATAGAACCGAGCAGAGCAGAGCTAAAGAACACATTAATAGTTGAATAGTAGATTTCACCTCATCAACAGAAGCAACGATGCGATGCGGTACATTAAATCGATGATGTGAAAAGCCAGCAGAAAAAAAAACTATACTTATTAAGAACCAAGTTGTAACTTTAACTGCGGCTTAAGAATTCATTCTCGCTTTGGCCGGTCACAACAATGGATTATGGACAATGGACAATGGACAGAGATGCGGATAGAGAGATTGTTGTACGAGTCTTTGAGCATTTCAGCGCAGGCGCACAACTTGCATTGTATGCAGATGTGCATAATAACATATGTGTGTGTCCAATTTTCATTTAATTTGTGATTGTGTGTATGTACAACATGCCCAACTAATTGGACCCACACGGCGCATACGTAATGCGCGCTTGGGAAATGTTCTGTACATTGAATTGGCTTTGCCTCTGCCATATTACGTATACGACCCATAACAGTTTGTAGACTAACACTGTCAGTGCCAACTGTTGGTTGTCAGAAATGTGTGCCAAACCGAATGAATAAAGTAACTAAAAACCAGAACCAGAACCAGAAGTCAAAGACTTAGTCAACGACTTGCATTAAAAGTTATTTCAAATATTTAGCTATAAAATTGCGCAATTTTCATAGAAACTCGTTTGGCGCCAAGAACAAGCAATTGGCCGAGATTTCTTGACAGACACAAACGACACAGCTTATTAGAAATCGGAAACAGTTTAATAAATATATTATTTATATAGAATATTTAGAAAAGGGAAGAGCATCCGCCTTCGTTTTGTGGTCTGCTTCCTGAACTTACTGGGCAATGCCACAATTGATCCACTTCAATGCATTTTTTGCGAATCGCATTCTCAGCAAAACAGATTTCAGGAAAAACAAGACTACTGGCAATTAGTTTCAGCGAATTTAATGAATATTCTTTTCAGCTTTAAGTGTAATATAAAATTAAAATGAAGCCAGACTAAGGACAGATACGAGTAATTACCACAGTTCCCCGCGATACCCCACTAAACATATGACTTTATGTCTTTGATTGGAGCGGCGACGCGTGCGTTGACGTTTGACATTGGAGACGACGAAAGACGACAACGACAACGACGACGACAACGACAACGACAACGACAACGACGACAACTAGACAAAGACACACACAGAGAATTGGAATTGGAATTGGAATTAGAGTTGAGGCTCTAAACCAGAAGTTGTCTGCTCAATGACTTTCAAGTTGGACATTTTACGACATTAAACGAATTCTTGATATAAAAATGTAGGCATTGCAATGGCTTTAAGAGCTTTAATCAACTTAGACCGACAGCTAAATGAGTTTTAACATATTAATGTTGACGAGGGTCAGCAATCGTTGCATAGATTCTTTAATTCATTTCGAAATACATTTATTGAAATACCTGAATTTCATTTATCAAATATTTTAGCTATTATAAGAAACATGCAAAGGTGCTAATTCAATCACTTTCAATAAACTTAAATCAAATCGTTCGTCTTGGAAATGCAGCAGTCCATTAGCAGCTGCAATAAATAACTAATTGTACTTAGTCGATGTCGAGATTAGTTAACTTAGGCCCTATGTCTAAGCTAATGGAAATACAGCGAACTGGAAATTACGAGAGTGGGCTGAGTAGTCATTGGCCCAAGTAGAAAATAAATTATTGAAATACATTTTTGATTTCAACAAAATCTTTTTTTAAAGTCAATAAATTTAAATTTTGTGAGGTTGCTTGTTCTGATGAAAATGAAATTTATTTATTAAAAGCTTGCCAAAATTGAACAGTGCGACCGTAATTAATGGAACTTTACCAGACAACAAAAATTATATTTTGATTAAAAAAGTAAACTTAGGATGGTGAAAAAGTTAGATAAATCAAATTTGTAAAAAGAGTTGCGATTTCCTACTTCGGTCAATGACTTATCAGCCCACCCTCGCATAAGTTGTGGCCTGCGCTCAGAGAATGGAGCTTTGGCACGCACCAATCATTAGCATCGAATACTTGTATACGACTACGTATATACATATATATGCATATAATTAGCACTTGAATAGTAATAGCTTAAATTGTGTAATAATAGATAGTAGATAATAGATTATACGTAATATGATATGTATGATGTGATCTTCCGGCTGTTGCTTAACGACTAATTCTTTACATTGTTGCACAGATACTCGAATCGTCATGGGTTCCTTGCCACAACTGTCGATTGTCAAGGGGCAGCAACAGGATTATGTACCACGTGCCTTGCATCGCATCTTTGAGGAGCAGCAGCTGCGACATGCCGACAAGGTGGCCCTCATCTACCAGGGTCAGACCTTGGCGCCCAGTCAGAGCAGTTATCGGCAGATGAACGAGCGCGCGAATCGTGCGGCACGTCTGCTGGTGGAGGAGACTCACGGACGCTTCTTGCAACCGAATAGCGATGGTGAATTCATTGTCGCCGTCTGCATGCAACCATCGGAGGCGTTGGTCACCACGTTGTTGGCCATTTGGAAGGCGGGTGGCGCCTATTTGCCAATTGATCCCAGCTTTCCTGCCAATCGCATTCATCACATTCTGCTCGAGGCAAAACCGACAATGGTGATCCGTGATGATGACATCGATGCTCAGCGCTTTCAAGGCACTCCCACATTGTCAGCGACGGAATTGTATGCCAAATCCTTGCAGCTGAGTGGATCCAATCTGCTCTCGGAGGAGATGCTCCGTGGTGGCAACGATCACATTGCGATCGTTCTGTATACATCCGGGAGCACAGGTGTGCCGAAGGGAGTGCGATTGCCGCATGAGAATATCCTGAATCGCTTGCAGTGGCAATGGGCCACGTTTCCCTATACGGCCGCCGAGACGGTGGGCGTTTTCAAGACGGCCCTCACCTTTGTGGACTCCATTGCCGAGCTTTGGGGCCCTCTGATGTGTGGCCTGGCCATTCTGGTGGTGCCCAAGGCGGTGACCAAGGATCCACAGCGTCTGGTTGCATTGCTGGAAAAGTACAAGATCAGGCGTCTGGTGCTTGTGCCAACTCTTCTGCGTTCCCTGCTCATGTATCTGAAGATGGAGGGCGGCGGTGCGGCCCAGAAGTTGCTCTACAATCTGCAGATCTGGGTCTGCTCAGGTGAGCCTCTGGCCGTGCCGCTGGCCAGTAGCTTCTTCGACTACTTTGATGAGGGAGTGCATCATCTGTACAATTTCTACGGTTCCACCGAGGTAATGGGCGATGTCACCTATTTCACCTGTGAGAGCAAGAAGCAATTGAGTTTGTACGACAATGTGCCAATTGGTAAGAACATTATTCATAATACCTAATGGCATCTGGTAACTCATAATCCTCTCCAGGCATACCTGTCTCCAATACGGTCATCTATCTGCTGGATGCCGACTATCGGCCTGTCAAGAACGGAGAGATTGGTGAGATATTTGCATCCGGTTTGAATCTGGCTGCTGGCTATGTGAATGGACGTGATCCCGAGCGCTTCCTGGACAATCCACTGGCTGTTGAGAAGAGTAAGTTCTCGGATAATCACTAATCTTCCAGTCTCAGCTCATTATATTGAATTTACACAGAGTATGCGCGTCTCTATCGCACTGGAGATTATGGCTCGCTGAAGAATGGCAACATCATGTACGAAGGTCGCACCGACTCTCAGGTCAAGATCCGTGGACATCGTGTGGATCTGTCGGAGGTCGAGAAGAATGTTGCCGAATTGCCGCTGGTCGAGAAGGCCATTGTACTCTGCTATCGTGCTGGACATGTGGATCAGGCCATCTTGGCATTTGTCAAGCTTCGCGATGATGCTCCCATGGTGACGGAGATGCAGCTCGAAGGTCGGCTCAAGGACAAGCTGGCTGACTATATGACCCCACAGGTTATTATTATGGAGCATGTGCCTCTCTTGGTCAATGGCAAGGTGGATCGCCAAGCTCTGCTCAAGAGCTACGAGACGGCCAACAACAATGAGGGTGACTCCAGTATTGTGCTGGACTTTGACTACTCCGAAGTACCAGAAGAACTCAAGCTAACTGCACGCGATCTCTTCGAGACGGTGGGTGGCGTCATTGGACGCTCCACTCGCGCCAGCTTGTCACCTCACAGCAACTTCTACGAGCTGGGTGGCAATTCACTCAATTCCATATTCACCGTCACATTGCTGCGGGAGAAGGGCTATAACATTGGCATATCCGAGTTTATTGCGGCCAAGAATCTGGGCGAGATTATTGAGAAGATGTCCGCCAACCATGATGCCGTTCAGTTGGAGGAGGAAACACTTAATGCTTGCCCGCATCTCAAAATGGAGGCGGTACCATTGCGGCTGGATCATCGTCAAGATGTCATCGAGTAAGTACTCCCCTTGGATTAACTGCAACTCCAAAAATTCACTAACAATCTAATCCTGTTCTGCAGCATCATTGTGTCGAGTTTCTACAACAAGGCCGACTTGGAGCAGTGGCTAAAGCCGGGCGTCTTGCGCACAGATTACAGTGATATTCTTAATGTAAGTATATCATAGAATAAGTTTATTCTAACATCTTATATCATATAATATTACTAAAAATACCAAAGATAGAGAAATTAAATAAGGAACACAAAATTAGGTAACTTTTAATCAATATGAACTATAATTTTATTTAAAATTGAGACAACAATTATTAAATATATTCTGCACGTTACTAATTTAAAGAATTCACAATTCAATGAAATAAATGTATCTTACTATTTGAAAAGGAAAAAATTAGATTTCTCCTGATGCACGAACTCTGAATGTTTGTCTTTCTTTAAAATTTCGAGTTTAAGTTTCCTTTTTTTAATCCTTAATTGTAACAAAAGTATTTACGAAGTACAATGTATATGATGCATATTATTATATTAATGAAATCATTTTTCTGCCTTCAGGACATTTGGAATGCTCTTGTGGAGCGAGATCTGAGCTTTGTGATATACGATCGTAACACGGACCGCATCATTGGCACTGCCTTGAACTTTGATGCCCGCAATGAACCCGAAGTGGACATCAAATCAAAGCTCTTGGTTGTCTTTGAGTTTCTCGAGTTCTGCGAGGGTCCCATACGGTAAGATAGAATTCGAATATTGGATAAACCATAGCTTGATCTGAAATCCTTTACAGCGACAACTATTTGCCCAAGGGACTGAATCAAATCCTGCATTCCTTCATGATGGGCACTGCAGAGAAACTGAATCCTCGCGAGAACATTGCCTGCATGCACTACATGGAGCACGAGGTCCTGCGAGTGGCACGTGAAAAGAAGTTCGCCGGAATATTTACGACTAACACAAGTCCACTGACCCAACAGCTGGCCGATGTCTATCACTACAAGACGCTGCTCAACTATCAAGTGAACGAGTTCATCAGTTCCGATGGCAGCCGACCCTTTGGAGATGCGCCCGACGAACAGCGAGCCATTGTCCACTGGAAAGAGGTCGGCAAATAATTGACTATAGAGTGTCACAATCTTTAACGAATTTAAGACGCACCTGTGTTGTATGTAACTGTAGAATATAGATAAACCTACCTTGTAGTATTAGCCTTAGGCATCGTATTCGTACTCGTATAATGTAATTTCATCAATTTATGTTGACTAGTTGTAAGCTTTCAAATGCAATTAAACAAAATAATCAACAATAATTAACGTGATTGTCATTTGACTTTGATTATTCCAACCACAATAGCAACAACTACAATAAATCTTTTTTTTCGATTTGTGTAATTGCTGCAGCCTTTCCATTGAGTTGACGACAAGATTTAAACATTAAAGCCATAAATATGGTTGGTTTATTCTAGTTCTATTACACATTTTTCATGATTACAGTTTACATTTGCTGCGGTTGCTTTTGCCAATTTTTTGTTTATACATGCATTTATATATTTATAATATTTAATAAATTGTTTTTTTTAATAGTGAGCGCTTTTTGCAGCTCCAAATATTTATGCTTCTTGCTAAATTAATTATACATCTTTTTCTGTTTTTTACTCGCGAACTAATTACATAATGCTAAGTATATAATATGTATTTGCACATATAATGTATGTGCATACACAAATAATTTTATATAGATATATATTTATTAATATAATTGTGTGTTTCTTATGGATGTGTGTGTTTGTGTATGGGATGATGTGTGAATGTCGATGATCGCTTGCAATTGTCACGATCATTTCTTTTATTCTGCCCTCCAGTCAAGCGAGCAATCAAAGCTGAGTGTATGCTTGTAATCATATATATCATATACATATTATATATAAATATATCTGCTTGTGTCTCAGTGTATGTGTATGTGCATGTGTGTTTATGTGCTTGTGGCATGATTATTAAACATTTTAAGCGTTAGCATATACTATATATATACTAAAAACTGTACAACAACTAATTTACGTTAATTGTTTTATAGTTTATTATTATTTCCAACATTTGCATTTGGAAAATGAGGATTAGTTGCCTAATTAACGAAGCTGTATGCTGTTTGTTGGCCATGCAGAACGGTTGACGAATAAAGCCCAGAATCAGCCTAGATAGAAGCATAGCACATGGAGGAAAGATACGCATATGACACAAGTAAGACTAAGTTGCCTACTTCCGCACTATGCGTATGACCCTTGTGGACTATGAGGCCGCACTCTGATCCATTAGCCTGTAGTTTTGGAATGTCTTCCATTCGCCTGTGTTGTAATCCAAACGGATGTGCGACTCAACCAGGCACAGTGCCGTGTTGCCATCCTCTTGTTGCACTTTTTCCTATACATACAAAATATAATCATTAGATATTATTACAGCTTTTTGGCAATGAATATCTTACCTCTGTTTCACCCAGTTTAATGACTAAAACATTTTCTGTATTGGGTCGCGGATTCTCACGCAGTCCCGCCATGAATCCCAAGATGAGCGCCTTATCAGGTCGAGACACACGATTTGCTTTACGGAACATCTCATGCGCTTTGTGCACGTGTTCGTTCTGAATGAGAGATGTTTACATTATTATTAATATTTATTTGTAGCATTGAATTGAAATGTAAAGCAATTTAGACCATCTAGCTTCCCATTAAGTAACATGGACAACAGCCAATTGGCAATGCATTCTTACCGAAAGTGAAAGTCCTCGCCTCTGTGGCGCTTGCTGTGGTTGTTGTTGTTGTTGTTGTGCCGCCGGCGCGTTCGTCTGCTGTGGCGTTTGTTGTTGAGTGACCTGCACTTGAACTGTGCGAGGAATTGCCGTATTGTTGCCCTGTTGCAGCTGTGCACCAGCTGTGCTCGTCGAGGTGACCAATCGCTGCTGCAGGGCCGGCTTATGCTGTAGCAAAATCTGCTGCTGCTGCTGGCGCGGCTGCTGCTGCGGCGCCGATGCAGCAGACTGCGTAATAATCGTACGCTGTGTGCTGCTTGGCGCCGCCTGCACCTGCACCAACTGCGGCTGTTGGCCTGGCCGTTGTATCAGCGTCAGGCCCTGCGGCAGCGTGGTCAATCCTCCACTAACATTCGTCATGACTGGCCGTATAATGGTTTGCTGTGCAGACTGAAATTGCAATTGTCATCAAAACGATTGAATTAAATAATAAATTTGAATTAAACAAAAAAGAGCGCTACAGTCGAGTACCCGACTTTAAGATACCCGTTACTGAATTAAAATTCACCTTAATTGTACTTATCAGGCTGATTTCGGTTTATACTTTATCTTTTGAGGCGTATTCGGACACGAATTGAACAACTTCAAATTAAATAAACTAAACGAAATTTTAAATTTAATTTAACCATTAAAAAAGGTCTATTCGGAAATTGTAAGTAAATATAAATATATAAAATACTTTATAGCGTCTGTCACGCCTTCTTCTCCATGTTATATACATTGTGTTAACAGGTTGTTACTTTTATGAAAATAGTTTAAATTATCATGTTGAGTTGTCTATCATATTCAATTAATTAAAGACCAATCTTTCTAGTTTTCATCCCGCTGCTGTTGCACTTACATTGCCAATGACACTCGTTGGCGTCTGCTGTTGGACGATAACGTGTTGGCCGTGTTGATTGGTTGGTATTAGCGTGGGTATCATCTGTTTGCCAGATTGCGAATTTTGCTGCTGTTGCAATTGTATGGTTTGTGGCTGGGCGCTCGTTGATGCCGTGGTCTTGACAAGGCTGGGCGGTCCAGCCGCCGTTGTTGTTACGAGCGTGGTGCCAAGTCCTGGAAGACTGCCCACATTACTTATAGGTATCTGTTGATACATATCGCCACCAATGTTTCGCAGGATGACGCCCTTCTGGGTGAGTATGATGGTCTTGTTCTTAGCGGCCGTAGGCGACACATTCAATGTGCTGCCAGCAATGGTGCCGCCTGGTTGCATCAATACCTGCGATAGCTTTGGCTGTTGAGTGGCTGTGGTGTTTGCCACAATAGTGTGCTGCGGATGTGGCTGCTGTTGCTGCAGCTGTGCCTGCATATGCTGTTGCTGGGCAGCCTGCGAGGCTGGCTGGATGGTGACTGGCCGATTAGGCAGCTGAACGTTCTGTATGTTGAGCGTTTGCTGACCGGGACCCACAGCTGCTGTGGTGGCCACAAGTGGGGGCGGGTTGTTGGATACCACCGGCAAGGCCGGTTGATGTTGTCGCATTGGGGTCATTACCACACCCGATGCCCCCGTCGTCTTCAACAGGATCTTGGTCGGCGTCTGGCCACTGCTGCTGCCAGCTGAGGTCTGGTAGAGCGTCGTTGTCTGTGGAGTCGCACGCGTCTGTGTGAATGAGGTCAACGTGGGTAGTTGTTGTTGTTGGTGTTGTTGCTGCGGCTGCGGTGCAGCCAGAATGTACTGCGTTGTTGTTTGTGGCTGTGACGAGGATGTAATCAACTGTTGCTGCTGCAACTGCTGTTGCTGAGCTGCTGCTGCAGCACTTGATGTTGCTGCTTGTTGTTGTTGCTGCTGCTGCTGCTGTTGTTGTTGCTGCTGTTGTTGTTGTTGCTGTTGTTGTTGGGCTCGCTTTGCCGGTTGAATGATGGTCTGTGAAATGATGACCGGTCCACTGTTGGCTGCTGTCTTCAGCTGACTCAGTGGCATCGTCTTAATAGCCTGCGACGGTATAGTTGTTGTGGTTGTTGCACTGGTGGATGCAACAATTGGTTTCTGAAATCAAGCAATTATTAGTGACAGCAAATATTTCAATAATTTGGCTTACTTACCGCACGCTGCGCACTTGGCGAGGAGGCCAATATGACGGGCGTGGAACTATTGATTAGTATGGGTTGCTGTTGTTGTTGCTGCGGCGTTGCCTGAGTTCCGCTGCTGCTGGCGCCGCTGCCTGTCGATGCTGCTGCTGCGGCCTTGGCCTTAGCCGATGTTATCTTCACAGAGATATTGTTGGGCAGATTGGCCAATGGACTAGCTGCCTGCCTCAATTGTTGTGGTGTCAATAACGTGGTGGTTGTGGTGCTAGTGCTGGTATTTGGTGCGCTGGTTGATGCCACTGCTCGCAGCATGGGTTTGATGTCTAGCTTCTCCATCTTGATGGTGGTATTGCCAACGGTTGTTGTCGCTGTCGCTGTTGCCGTTGATGTGGCAGCAACTGTGACGGTGTTGTTGTTGTTGGTGTATGGCCGTTTCGGCTGCGGAGTGCTGCGTATTAGTAAATGTGGAGTACGCTGTGCAGGCTGCTGTTGAATAACGATGCGCTGCTGAGGTGTTGTTGTGGGCGTGCCTGTGGCCGTTGCCTGCGTCTGTGTGGTACGTGTGGGCGTGGTCAACGCAGGAGGATCAATCTTTTCAACTTTAATATTGGCTGGCACAATAATCTCCTCGCTCTTGATCTCAATCTCCTGCTTGATACGCTTGGGCGTATTATGGTAGCTGTTATTGTTGTTGTTATTATTCACCTTGGCCGCCTTAGGTGTTTTTGCTTTAGGTTCGGCCTTGACTGCCACCCTCGTGGGCGTCGTGGCAGCCGCTGTGTTCGTCTGAGCAAACTGAAGCGTGGCAGCTGCATATTCTGGTGTCTCTGGCGTCTCAGGTTTCAAGGCCTTGGCGGCTAACTCTGGCGTCTTGAAATCTTCATCCGGATTTTCCTCCAAGTTAACACTGCTTTGATTCAACTGCGGCTCCAATTTGATTTCAAAACTATTATTTGCCGAAGTGGGCGTAGTTGGCGTCTCGCCACCACTAGCATTGGCCACTGCATCCGCGGGCGGGCTGTCTGTGTTATTATTAGAGGCAGCAGCAGCTGCAGCAGCCGCGGCGGCCGCCTGTTGCTTCTGTTCCTGCTTCTTTTGCTGCTCCTCCAATTGTTGCTCGCGCTTACGTTTCTTTGCTGCCGCATAACCCAACGGCTGCTCTGTGAATTCGAGGATCTTGATGCCACCATCCTTGCGGCCGGCAGGTGTACGACTGAGATTTGGTCGCTGCGCATTGCCCGGCACACTAGGAGAACGGAAGCCCGTAGTGGGCATACGTGAGGGTATGCCCTTCAGTGGCGTCGTGTCCGTCATCTTGCGTGGCATTCCCCTAGAGCGCAATGGTATAGTTGGCGCCGATGACTTCTTTAGCGAAGATTGCGCATCTGCGGATTTGTGCAGCAACTCCGTACGCAGCTGGGCGCTCTTAGGTTTCCGTTTGAGCGTGAAATGTTTCACTGCAGCCGGCTGTTGTCCAACCTGTTGAATTTAAAATATTATCACAGTTGTAGGAGGTTTTGGGATTGTATTAAGAGTGTTTCGTTCTCATTCGTTTAACTTACCACCGAGATTAGCGCATTTTTGTTTAGATATTGACACTCCAGTGGTAGCATGCCCAAATCTGAGTGTTTATTAACCAATTTACGCAAATCATTGACCATGTCGGTGAATATGGGACGCGTATCCTCATAATCGGAGATTTCTGTATTCAACGAGCTGGTCGCCGGAAAGGTTTTCATCGTCTCCGCTAGCATGGAGACCCATAATTCCGAATCGAGACCCGCAACTTCGATAACCTCCTCCAACTCGCTTTTCCACTGCGAACGGATCAAAAATTTTAATTAATATTCTGAGCCCGAAATGCACTTTAAAAAAATCCATAAAATCAATAAAATGCCTTCACTTTTGTATGTTTAATATTAACAACAACATAACTAAAAACCAACTATCATGTATATGCATACATATATCACTGCTTCGAAAGTAATTCCTATTGAATTTAACTTGAAACTGGTTTTGTTTTTTTTTCTGAAGGTGGCTCGACATTTTATCAAAACAATTCACATTATGCACGAATGATACATTGTTGTTTAAGCAAATTCCACTTGGTAGCAGTTGAGAAACATTAATGTATTATATTGAAATTAAAATTGATTTGATTAGAAATGCTGGCATGTGTATTCAACAGATTTGTGTTGACCACCCGCTTAACGCCCACAGGCCACACGCACACTCACAGCAACATGCGTATACACACACACACACGCACACTTGCACAAAAAAACACCAACACTGAATTGCCACACGCACACATGTGCACACAAGTCGTTCGCGCAGAAGTGGCGGGAAATATTTCGGATTTTTATGGTCGCAAAACAACAACACCCAACACTTGTATGTATCCCTTGATACAGATAATATGAATATGAGTGCTTGAAAACTATATTAGAACATATTTAACATTTTATATTTCACGGATATTAACAGATTTCTTTGCATTTTAAGGTCTGCATCACACATAAACTGAATACACTTCACCAACGCAAATCCAGCATGTATCGCTGTAACTGAGCATGTGTGTGAGCCTATGTGCGTGTACATGCTAGTGTACTTTTTTTCATTTCATTTCATATTACACCAACGAGATTTTTACCTCTTCGACCAGACGGCGCGGAATATGCAGAAAACTGAGCAGTAATTTCAGTTTCACTTGTGTTTGCAAATCGGGAAAACACTCTTTAATGTTGCGCAAAACCTCTTTGTTTAATTGCGAGCATATTGAACCATTTATCCACGAATCATTTGATGTGCCCAGTTTATTATGCAGCCACAGTGATGTGTCGCTGTCCCTTACGTTCGCCATTTTTACGTTTAAGCGATTTCACACACGGCGCACATATAACTTAGCACGTCTAACGTTAATCCACTTTATTGCTCCGCAATATTCAATTAATATTCGTTTTTATTTTAGTTTTCGACGAAAAACACACAAAAACCCGTGGAAAATTGTAATAGGAAGCTACGACTGAAAAAAGTGTTGCCACATCTCCAATATAAGTGTGTACTCGTAATGATGTACACAACAAAAAAATATTGCAGCACTGGCCGATATTATACTAGCTATCGGCCGACCGCCACAATTTGTCGACCGTTCGGAGCTAAAAATGCCACTTGGCGCAAAGTTTCAATTTCATGGTTTAGTTAATTATTTTTTAATTATTTATTTTCATAGTTGGAAGTTCCTTGTGCCTCGAGGGGAGAAGTTATATAACTTAAGTTATGCCAAAAATTTTAAAAATTCTGGCATCAAAATTAGGAAAGTTCCAAAATAAAAACCATTTTGCAATGTCATCAAAAAATGGGAATGGAGCCTTTTCCGGGAACCAAGACTGCCACACTGTTTTTGGGTTCAAGGTTGCCACTCTGATTTGACCATCACAACGGTAAACCACCATTTTGGCAGTACCGATCAGCTGTGTTTTGTTGTGCGAGTTGGAATAATACTATTTATTTACAAATATCTGTCATGGAGATTATAAATGAAAGCGCTCAAAATACTGTTAAAAAGTCTGGCATGTCAACAGGTGGAAAGCTTTTGATCGGTATAACTGGTGGCGTCGGTATCGGACTGTCCATTGTCTGTGCTTCATTTGTAGCTCCCGCGTTCCGAAAATTCTGTCTACCTTATGTGCCGGCAACAACAGAGCAAATACAAAATGTGTTGAGCTTCCTGCCCAAAAATGCCAGCGGAAAACTTCTGGACATTGGGTCTGGAGACGGACGCATCGTAGTTGGTTAGCTATCAGTTTGTCTTTTTGATCGCCTCGTCGTCACTTACGTAATATTTTCTAGCGGCAGCACAACATGTTAAAGCCCTGAAAACGGATGGCGTAGAGCTTAATCCATGGTTGGTCTATTACTCCCGGTTAGCTGCGCTACGTCAAGGCGTTGGCAAGCAATCCCGCTTCTTTCGCCGCGATCTCTGGAAGTTTAATATTAAAGATTACAATTATGTGGTTATTTTTGGCGTGGAGCAAATGATGCAGGATCTGGAGCACAAACTGATAGCAGAATGTCCGCACAATGCCAAGATTATTGCCTGCCGCTTCCCATTGCCGCAGCTGGAACCGGAACGTACCATCGAGGATGGAGTAAATACAGTTTGGTTCTATGATCTAAGCAAACAAACCCACTGTGCAGATAATAGTTGATAATATCCATTAAAATATTAAATATTTAGTCATGTTTTATTGCTTACTGTGCAAAGAGAAACTATGTATGTATCTTAAGTTAAATGCTGAATAATGGACAGTTGGCATACGCATTCCTGAGTACCCGGAACTGATTGGTCAATACTAGATTATAAAAGGAGATACACGAAAATACAAAAAGAATTTTTCCAATGAGAGACACCTAACAATTAATGCACATACTTTAAACATTCGCACATATAAATATAGATAAATATTGAGTTTGTCGAACCGATTATAAGAAAACCATATAGATCAAAGGACAGCAGCAAAGGCAATGATAAAGTTTGTGGCAGTTGCTGAAAAGCTCTTGTCATATTGCCTAAAGAACCGAGCAACGCGGCTTGAGCACAAGAATGCGTGGAGGCCTGAGTCTCGACTGCTAGAAACGTCGTCCCAAGTAAATGCACTTACTGATCTCGTTGCGATAAACCTCAGCAAATCCAATCTTTGAGTAAAAGTTCATCTGCTCAGTGTCCTGTTCGGGCACACATACGTGCACACCAAAACATCCATTAGCGCGAAGTGCGGCCAGCAAGACGGTTAGAAGTCGCTTAACGACACCATTGTCCCGCTGCTCCGCCTCCCTCAGAGTGGCAGCACTTAAGAGTGCTGGGAAGGAGCCGAACACCTCCGAGGGGCATACTGCTGCACAGTTGTGGAATGTTTCCACGAATTCCGCTATCATTTTATGTGTCTTTGAGTTGCCGTCGTCTTCGGTTTTCAATAAAGTCCTAGGATATTTCTCGCGAAGCTCAGGGAGCCAGCAAATATCTATGTTCCGTTGAAATACGTTCACATCCAAGGCACCGCAAGCATATCCAACGATGCTATCGGTATTGTCGTACGCCACAACACAAAACTCCGGCTGGAGAGTTAAGTGTGCGCCCACCACAGCGTCAGCAACGATGTCAGCAAAGTGAGCCGGCAGTAGAATCTCATCGTCATCCTCGTTGCTATGCCATTGCAAATACGTACGCGTACAGATCTTGTTGATTTGAGGTTCATCTGAGCTTCGATATGGTCTTAGTTGATAATAGTTGGCTGTGGGCTGCTCAGGTAGTTTATAGACAAACAAATCGTTTCCAGAGTCCACAGGCATTAAGCGCTGCAAATCAGCAGAAAGTCCACCGCGAAAAACCCACGGTTCCTGATCTCCAGACATGAAAGCCTCTTTCCAGCCTTTGCTAAACCCTAAAAAAATTAATATAGAATTATAAAATGGATAACAAATATAAGGTTAGAACTTGGCACTTACACGTATAGCTGCCCTCGGTGTATGAGGACATATTTTGAGGAAAGTGGCCCAATGCCAACCACTTGACAAAGCCATTGAGCAGCGACAGAGCACCAGAGATGTCCCACACATACGAATACAAATCATGGCTAATTTCCTTGTTCTCACACTCGGCAATTTTGATTAGTAGCTCTTGAACGCCCGCACAAAGTTTGGAAAATCCCTCGCTGTGGTTCAACCATTCGCTCACCTCTGGCTTGATTGGCTTAGCAGCGTCTCCACTGCCACTTGCGCCAACTTGGAGCATTACATTTGCATTGGCTTTAAGCCATTGAAACTCGCTGAGCAACTTTAGACCACGACTTCCATGCTCAAATGGTAAATAGAATAGATCACAAAGAAGATGTAAATCTTCTACATTTATCTTAGCTCGGGTAGCAGTTGATCTGAAAATCAATCAATAAATAAATAAATTGTAGCTTGAGTAAAATATATATCGCTTACTTGGCCTCTGGTTCATCCTCGTCGTGCATTTCGGCATTGGATACTGGCGATGATGACGGGCTCTCCACATGCATACTCTGCAATCAAATTAAACATTCTGAATTTCTTATTTGTAGATGGCTTAGAAAACTTACATTTATATCGTTTGCCGAATCTTCCATGACTACATCATCGGCGACCAACTTGATGGCTTCCTTTGGTGAAATCTGCGAGTTTATGCTGCTGCATTCCATGGGTTCATTGACGCCCGCGCTTAATGGACTCAGACTATTCTCATCCAGCATTGTCTCTACGCTCAAATTATTAACCTGTTCTCTCTTCTCATCTATGGGAATATCTTCCAGAACAGGCGAATCGTCCACCTTGTTTGGCTGATTTTGGATGGCTTCAATGGCAGCTTCAGTATTCTTTGCCGGTTCGAATATACCACAATTTAACTGAATGGATTCTTCAACGTTCTTGGCTTCCATTATGGGCACTGGTACAATAGAAATGGGAATCTTCTCGGGCAGCTCAATATTCGATGCAACTGTTGTTGGTATGGGATTTATGATATCATCATTCGTTACTACTTTAGTCGGAGATACCAAAGAGTTCATCACTGGATTGGAGATTGGCGTTAACGTGGAGCTAACTGTGCTGCACACATCGGCTAGCGCTTGCAACTGAGTGGTATTCACCTCAGGCACAGTTCGAGTGTTGGTTGACGTTGTTGTTGTGGTTGTGAGACTCATGCATGTGTTGATCGACGGTATTATAGGGATAATAGGCATCACCATTTCCACTTGAGGCTGCGGCTTGGTAATCGGTCCAAATGCTTCTTTTTCCACAAAGAATTCTGGTAGCCATTCCGTTATCGCGTTTCTATGTCCAAAAAGACAATAATCCATTAATAATAAAAAGAATAAAAGTTTAAGTAAAAGTGCATCTTACTTGAGAGCTAATCGTGGATGGTATACGTTTTTAGAGAGACACTCCACGGGTAAATCGTCCTCGTTCTCTGTCTCTAGCTTGATGTCTGCACTCATCGAGCTGTTCATTTTGGAATCCATGCTGCAACGCGACCAAAACGCCAACGTATGTATGGCAATAAAATTGCCATAAAACTCACAATTTGGATTAGTCATTACACCACGTAGATAAGGAATCAACTCAGGCGAACGACCCGTGTATGGACCGAGAAATACACGTTTCTGATCATAGTCGTTCGCATGCAGATTATCCCAGATAACAGGCGGGCGTCGAAGAACTTCGGTTATTTCCCGTATTGATTCAATGGTTATAATCTTGGATATCACTTTGTCGCCTGTCCACAGAATGTCAATTTCATTGTTCAGCTTGGAGCCCAATGTGTTCAAGTATTCTGAATCGACAACGCTTGGAACAGCGCGGGATGCACAGTACTGAGTCGGACAGAAGAGGAATTTTGGACCACTTAAATGCGTAAAGATTTCATTGGTAACCGAGACATGGGCATTGGCGAATGTTTGAAACACTTCCTTGTCTGCCTTCGACAGCTCCGACTCAATATCGTCAAATAACAATGCGTAAGCCTCACAACCGAATTGTGAGACTTGATCCAGTTTACGTTTCAGCGTAGCAATTTCTTTCGAACTACTGTAAGTCATATCCAAACCAGGCGACAGCGCATAATAAAACACGATACCAGCCTCCTTAGCGGCTGAAATCAGACCTGCGAAAGAAAAAATAGATTTGCAACTCAAATTGCACAGAACACGAGCATCAAATTATAAATACTTGATAAGTGGTCTGCCTCTTCAACCGTATAGAGTTCTCGCCAATATGCTCTATGCTTGTAATCATCTTTGGGTGCATACATATACGAGTCCATGCCCAGTGTCTTCAATTTGCGAAACAAATCTTTTCGCTGCTCGGTTGTCCATGGTCGGCCATAAAAACCTTCGATAACGCCGCAAATAAACTGTCGCTGCTGATCCTGCGACCCATGATCCAAAGTTGTACATTTTTCCCTCATGTGGCCGTCTTCCATTTTCACAGAATCGGGGTAATTGCGGAGTTGAAATGCTAAAAACCAGAAGGTAAAACGCTAATGCGGCAAAATTATATATTATAGAGGTGGGGAAATATAGAGTTGCCATCCGGGAAAAAAACAAACGTCTGGCAAAACCAGACCAAAAGTGCAATATTCATACGCGGGAACCAGGGACGCACAAAAGCGCAGTAAATCGTGAATAATTCCGAACTAAGGTGACCATCTTTTTGATTTTACACGGCGAGAGCTTTTGTCTCACGGAACGCAAACTTTGGCCAGGCAGCGAAAAGAGATTTGCCGACAGCGGATTCTTCTCATCATCAACATAAACTCCACGAACGTGAAAACTGGCGAAATCCTGGGCAATTGTTTAATGACCAGAGTTGGCACTCATAAAAAATCGTCTGGCAACCTTTACACAAAAAGTGCCAAATTACAAACCATTCCTTTTTCCAAAAAGGTTCTTTTCTTTAATTTTTCTTAATTTTAAGCTGGAATTTTGAAAATTTTTGCAGTTTTTGACATAATGCTGTAAATTGAATGATATTTTCTTTAGAATTAATTTTGTAAATTCTTCCCCCGAGGAGTGACAAGCTTCAAACCTTTATAAAAATGATCACCTTCTTTTTATCTAATTTCTAATTACAAATTTTAATCAAATTATTAATATTTTTTAAATTAGTTAAAATTTAAATTGCGCGCCGGAATCTCGAAAAAGAATATGTGAGCATGTGGCACTTTTATACTCACTTTGGCACTGTAATACTCAAAATGGCATGCTAAATGTAGTGTAAACAGTCGTTAATCTTCTGTTAGTCTTTCTGTTAGAACGTTTTTGATCGAAAACGCGCCCGATTCAAATTTTTTCTAATTTAAGCTGTAATTTTGAAACAAAATTAATTTTCGATGAAAATTTGTAATTCGAAATTAGTTAAAACTAGGGGAATTATTTTTATAACGGTTTCAACCTTGTCACTCCTCGGAGAAGAATTTACAAATTTAATTAAAAAAGTTATCATAAAATTGAGAAAAATCCAAAAATAATTAAGCAAACATTTACAGAATTCTAGCTTCCTGATTCCCGCTAGTCGCAATCATTTTACGTTACAAAATTTCGAACATTTATTCCGTCCACTAATCTCGTTATTTACTGCCAAATTGATTTATAGTCCTTCTTTATTCAAACTGAAAGATTTCCCCATATGAAACTGATTGCATATTTCTTTTACAAGAATATATTTAAAAATTGGAACACCTCGATTCTGATCTGTCCAAGAATAATGTCTTGCATATGTTTTGTAAATAAATATTTATTCTTGAAAGTAACAAAGTTTCTTTTTTTATGTTCTTTTTAATACTTCAAATAACATGTTTATATATATTTAATTAGCTTAAGTCTAAGTTAAATTAAAAATCAGTTTAACGAGTTTCTGAGTTTGCTGATGAATATTCTAAGTGCCAGGAACGAATCTATTGGAGTCAAAAACTACATTTGAACAATTCTCTAAAATATTCAATCTATTATTATACAATCTTATTTATTTACTTGAGGTTTAACCAGCCAGCTAAAAATTAATTACTTAAATTAGTATTTTTTAAAAACTACAAGCGCTACAATTTCAATTAATATACAATTTTCGAATTTGATTATTTCTCATTAGCTATAAGGTCTTTTCCAGGTCTCAATTTTATATTGCATTTTCAAGAACTCTCAGCTTGAGATAGAAATTTGAAAACGCAAAACGAATTCTTGCAGATTCAAGCAGTCGGAACAGTACATATATGTTTATATGTACTATGTATAGGCCATATGTACACACAATTAAATTTCATTTGGTTATATACTAAATTGTTCAACTTGGATTTAAATTATTATCACAAACAAGTACATTTAATATGCATCATTACAAGTAGATACTAGAGGATGGTCATTGGACCGGAAATCTTAAGGTTGCCCCGATTGGGCAATGAGTCTTAAATGATTACAGCTATGAATTAATTTTGGCCAACAGCGGCTGCGCCACGGCACTGCTTCCTGCCCCACGGGCCGAGACCGTTGGACGTGGACAATCTTCGGACAGGGAAAGATCATGTCCATGGGCATGGCTATTCGAGACGGGTGCGTTCTTGGACAACAGCTGCTTGTAGTTCTTGACTAGATAGCCATAGGGGTTATCACTGCTGAGGCTTGGAATGTTTTGATTACTGCAACTGCTTCCACTGCGCTCGAGACTGAGAGCTGTTGCAGCCATTGGCAACGACGGTGCCTTGTGGTTGATCAGGGGAGTCTCATCACAGTCGGCAAATTTAATCCGCTGCCCGCTGCCCATGCTGCCAGTTTCTGTGGCGGAGGCATCGCTGCGACTTGACTTCAGCAGCGTTGAGATCGTGGGCGATGGCTTTAAGCGACTCCTTGTCTGCGGTGCCGGCTGCAGAATGCCGCTCAGATTGGAATTGGAATTGGAGTTGGATTGTGTATGATGGCCATGGTTAATGCTACTGGTGTGATTCTTGAGTGTGCCGCTAAGTGGCAGACGAAAGTGGGCCAACTCCCAGCTATCGCTAGCAGTTCCATTACCCCCATTACCTTCAGCCTCCAGCTCCAGCTCTCCCTCTGCCACGACACTGCGGAGCGAGCGACTGCCATAGATATCACATGGATGCTGCAGTTGTCCAGCATCCAAATGGTAATTGGTATTGCCATCAGTCTTCTGTTGCACATTGTGATCAAAGCAGTTGCCATTAAGCTTTGGCGAACTGGAGCTGATTTTGCGCTTAACTCGTAGATTGGGCGACGTTTCCCTATCAACTGATGGCAGCGTTATCGCTGGCACTGGTGGTGCCAATGTGGCCACCACGCCCAGCTCTGAGTATTGTTTGTAGATTGTGTGCGGTTGGCGTTGTGGTTGCCTAAGTGAGGAGCGTCTCGTTAGCATCAGCTTGCTAGGAGACATCAGTGCATCGGGTTTGGGCACCTCGCCCTCTAGCCAGTATGTTAACATTTCCCCCTTGCCCTTCATGGGCACCAGACCCCGGCGCGTGGTCACAAAGCTGCCAAATTCATCGAGGGCCAACTTGGTTGTCTCGCTAATGTGAATCTTGAGTGCCTCCCCATTGGACTCCATGCGAGAGGCGGTGTTCACAGTGTCACCAAATAGGCAATATCGTGGCATCTTCTGGCCAACAACACCTGCCACACAGGGACCCGTGTGCAGGCCAATCCGAAGCTTCAAGCGATCATTGGGTCGGTGGTGTATCCTAAAATTGTGAACCGCCTCGAGCAGAGCCAAAGCAAGGCGGGCAATCTCCCGAGCATGATAGTTCTCATTGCGAATGGGCAGTCCAGAGACTACCATGTAGGCATCGCCTATGGTCTCCACCTTGTACACATCAAAGTTCTCCACAATGGAGTCGAAACAGGTATACAGATCGTTGAGGAACTGAACCACCTGCATGGGTGTGCTCTCAGCGGAGATCGCTGTGAATCCGACGATATCACTGAAGTATATGGTCACCTGATCAAAGGTCTCTGCCACCACGGGTTGCCCGCTGATCAGTTGAGCGGCAACGCTTTGGGGCAACAGTTGGTAGAGTAGTTTCTCGCATTTCTTCTTTTCCTCGAGATAATCTTGGGTGCGCTCCTCGACAAGTTCTTCCAGATTATTGGCATACATTTCCATGCGTTTCAGTAGATTGTCAACAATGTTTCCAGTCTCATTATCTCTATGGAGGCGCATGAGAAAGTACACATTAAAGTTATTATATTATTTCGCAAATAATTTAGTTAATTATTGTATTGAAAATATTGAAATGACACAAGAACAATTTTAAATAAATGTATCTCACGGGTGAAGTTCAAAATTGTTCAAAATTGAAGATTAACAATTATAAAAGCGAATTGTAATAGAGAAATGAACTTACTTGTTGAACTTGCGAATCATGGACTTAAGGGTATTAAAGTCGGGTCTTTCCACTGGATCCTCAGCCCAACAGCGTCTAATGATGCCAATTACATCCGCCTTGGTATCACCGTACGGTTCAAGTTCTGGACGGAAGGGTTTACCCAATAATGCCTGCGGTTGATAATTTTTAACCAACTCGATGATCTCTGGAAGTGAAGTAAATAGCTCTGCTTTAGATATCAGATAAGTTTATGTGTTCGACAAATTAGTAGTGAAATATTGTGTGACTGTGTGTTATAATATTGCATCAAAATCAAAGTCCAAGGTTCAATGGATAACACTGAATACCATTTCTAATCGCATACACGCACAACACATTCATTCGCATTCAGTTAGCTTCAATCATGTGCTCCAAGGAGCATTATTCGGACTTCCTTTGGCCATATCTGCTGACCGAGAATCCTATTAAACAATCGCTGATCCGTAAATCTTGTAATAGCGAAACTGGTATTTGGTCTCATGATGTCAACAAATGTCTCTTGCTCACATTCTATAATAATCGGGAGACCCAAGCCGAGATCAAGATTCTAAATTTGTTGATGCACCGCAGTCCTCGAGAAACTGGTGGCATTGAGACAGTAACGTTTCGACGAAGAGGTCAGTGATGATTAATTATTGTCATCAACTTTATGATTTCATCTGTTAGAGCCATTTTTAGAGCCCACTGATGCTGAGATTGTGTTTGGCAATTGCGACTGCGAGAAGCTTCTTTGCAATCGACGACCATTTAAAACTGGCTGGGATAAATCTCGCATCGATTGGCTGTGGGATTTGGAACACTTGGAGACGCAGGATCAGTTGCGTTATGTTTGGCGAGAGTACGGCAGACGCAAGCAGTTCTCGAAAACATCGCCGACTCCGACAGTTATCCATCTACTGAGACCTGTAGAAAGGCAACCAAAGAAAATCGGATGCTGGAGTTGGCTACGTCACAGTTGTGGCTATGTCTCTGATACCGAAAGTTTGAATGTTGACAAGAGCGCGATAAGTTTATGATTTGTATTTTGAGTATTTGTACAATTTTCGAGAAAAGAAACCATTAATAGAATATCCTGTCTCAACTGCACTCACAACTGCAAACCGCATTCAAATTTCATTCCAATTGCAGCTTCTGGTTCTGGCCTAAATTGTGTATATTAGATATTCCATTACAATTTGCAACTCACAGCTGACAGCTGGCAAAAGGCAAAAGGCAAAATACAGTCAAGGAGTTAAATCCACTCGGTGTATAATTTGATAAACTTGTCAAGTGGCTGGAAAGAGCTGCAATGGCTTGGAAACTTGCGGACCAACTTTTCTAAAATTTAAGTTCGCTTTTATGAGCAAATCTCACTCTAGTCAAGTTTATGAATGTGTTGCGCAAATGCGAAGCTTAATAAAAACATCAGTGCATGCTTAATATGACCTATGAAATAGAAATCAGCTATAGAAATGGGATAAAATGAGTAAGACTTGAATGTAATGATTAAAGTTAATTTTTATCAGGGATTAAAACTTTAACCGAAACCGTACGCTTTAACCGATGAAAACCGATTGAAATTTGAAACCGTAACTGAAGCCTTATCTGAAAATATTTTGTTCCACTGTACCGAAACTCTTTAAACCGAAATATCCGTTTAGTAACCGATTCATTTATAAGGGTTAATTTCGGTTCTTGCCGTCGCAGCTCCTGAGCAACTTTGATAACTTTGAACTGGCATAACTTTGTCAAAAGTCAATTAATTTCTATGAGCAATGTAAATTTGAGCATGATTTTACCCCTAAATTCATTCTGCTTTTAAATTTTGTTAATTTCGAAAATTTTGAAAATTTAGAATTTTTTTTTAAAATACAAAGTATGTAAATTTTAGAAATTTTCGAAAAATTTAAAATTTTCATATTAAACAAAATTTAAATGTAGAACGAATTTAGTGGTAAAATCATGCTAAAATTTACATTGCGTATGGAAATTGATTGACTTTTGACAAAGATATGACAGTTCAAAGTTATTAAAAAACCATTACATTACACTGGATCATTCCAGTAACCAGATAAAATTATTTTCCATTAAGTCTTTTTTATATAAAACAATGAATAACGCTTCTTATTTTGGTCAACCGAAAACCTTAATTTTTATATTTTTTGTGAACCGAAACCGTACCGGTATTTTTAAACCGAAACTTATAAAAATCCGATAACCATTACGAAACCGATACTCCAAGATTGTACATAACCGATAACCGAAAACCTTAATGCGAGCATAACCGAAACCGTAACTGAAACCGATATTCGTTTCGGTTTCAATGCCTGGCTTTAATTAATAAGGAAAATATATTTATTATCAAATTCAATACAATAGTTTTAAGATCGAGTCAAAGATCTTCCTAAAAATTATTTGGCATACGTTTCTTCATTATCATTATTTATTTAGATGATGGAACGGACAGGTAAATAAATGTAAGCTATTAAAAATTTCTTTAGCTCTCTTTTTAAATAAGATTTAATATATCTATTAGTCGCACTTTAAATTTAAGTTATTATTTGAGCAACTGCGAACGGATATCGAACTCAACATGTGCAAGAATGAATTAAGTTGAAACAATGGAAATTCGTGGTGCATACCTTGGGGCGTCTTTTCGTGTACACATTTGCCCAAATAGAAGGGTCCTTGTCTTGTGGTTATCTCGTGCACGATGATGCCAAATGAATAGACATCGCCCTTTTGGGTGCCCTCTGGAGCACGTTGGTTTTCCATTCTCAAAAGTTCTGGGGCTGTCCACAAAAGTTCTGGATGGAAATAAGCGGAAATGAGTAAATAAGGGAAATGTGAAAATTTGAACACACTTACTCTTCCAATAGGCGTGACTGTTGCAATTCTCAATATCACTTTCAATGTCGGGATGAGAGCGTCGCAGGCTGTGCAGACCGAAGTCCGTAATCTTTAGGACAAATCGGGAATCCACGACGCAATTGGAGGACTTCAGATTGCCATGGGAGCGTATGTCGGAGCTGTGGATGAACTGCATGCCACGGACAATGTCATGCATCAAGGACAGCTTGAACATCCAGTCCAGTTGAAACTGCTCGTTCTCTAGAATATCCTGCAGCGATCCCTTGGGACAGTATTCGGTGAGGAGGAAACTTCGACGTTGATCCAGGCAGGCGCCATAGAACTTCACCAAGTGATCATGCTGCAGATCCTTCATGCGCTTCAATTCCAGCATCAGGCTGCGGGACAACATAGTGTGTACATTGTCCAACTCTATGGGCTTGATAGCCACTTTGCTCTTCTTGTACATGCCAACCGGTATGAAGATCTGGCGATCGCCATTGATAGACACCATGTCCTCCGACATGAGTGTTAGTTGAGAACTCTGCTTGACCAGCGAATGAAAGGAACCGCGCATTCCGTGATCTGCGGCATCCCGAAACATCACGTCCTCCAATGAGACCTTCCAGCTCATGGAATTGATCTCAGCCTCGGCTATGTAATGGCGATAGCCAAAGAAAAAGCATACTGCCATTATGATAATCATTGTACCCAGAACAATGGACAGGATCGCATAACCAGGCAGTGCTATTTATAAAGATGGAATCGAATCATTAGTAACTCCACTCCATTCCACTAATATAGAATTTACTTACAGTTGTCCGGGCAGAGGGATCCATCGTATCCACAGATCGGACGATCGGGCGGCGCCTGATCCCGACCACCTGCCCAATGGATTTCCTTTTCCGATTCAAATTCCAATCGATTATGCAGGAAATGCGCCACAATCTCAAAGCGACCCGTGCTGGGATTCATGTCCAGCAGGGAATAGGCCGAGATGCGATCACCATTCGAGTCGATTGTCACATTCCCCGTGATGCCAGTGAAGCTGCGATTCCACATGCGCCTCACAATGTCTGTCCCATTAATGGGCCGAGTCAACATGCTCGGATCCTCCCGGATGCTCTCATTGAGGGCATTGGCATAGAGCAGGACTCCGTCGAAGAATGAGGTAACAAATGCCGAGATTGGTTCATTCTCGCTAAATGTGTAATTGTATTTGGCCGATGCGATGTCTTTGATCTGCGAATGGTTTTTAACGACAAGTTAGTCAGTGACTAGCCTCTCCTTCAATTGGTGCTATCTAAACCTAAGCTCTTGCCACATGTATCTGTGAAATTTGCGACTTAATTGCTTTGGCACCCGTGAAATTCAATTACATCCACGCAAGTCTCAAATCGCTTCGACATCGACTTCAACAACGGCAACAGCCACATCAATGGCAATGGCAATGGCAATGTGAATGGCAATGGCCATGTCAACAACGAGTTTTAGCCAGAATCCGTGCAGAAGTTATTGCATGCCAGGTTGTGCGCCGGGAGAGCCGAGTCTTGTCTGAAATCTCAACCCTAAGGGGCTTACGTGGGTAGGACTCCATCTGACGGTCTCTCTGACAGTTGCGCTTGCAATGGCTGAGCAAATGTCAATGGACCGCGGGAGGAGCAGAAAATGCGAACGAAACCGCCTTATAAATATTTTCAACCGCAGCTTTTCGCATAAATCAAGGACACGACAATAAGTTAAGAGCCTTAGCCAAGTCGCTTCAATACAAGATTTCGCTGACTTAAACTACATATTTTCAATTTGAAAATCAATAAGCAATGCATGTTAAAAATACACTTCTCTTTTCTGTGACTTCTTGAATAACAATGAAAGCAATTAGCCATTCTTTGGGTAATAAGTTTCTGATATGATTATTTAATAAATATATGAAAATAAATATGAGAATTTATGAACAAACTACTTGATAACAACGAGTAGAATTTAACATATATTAAAACTGATTCATGTAGAACGGTTGGTTTCGGTTCAATCAAGCATTAACTTTCATTTGGTAATATAATAACGTATTTTAAAAGATTTTTACTACCACTTTATCTCGAAACCGAAACATACAAAAAATCATTAACCGTTACAAAACCGATATACAAAGAGTTTTGTAACCGATAAACGAAATCAAAAATACATAAATAGCCAAAACGATAACTGAAATCGATGTATGTTGATTTACTTTTATTTAAAAACTGCAATAAATTTCTTCAATAACAACGAATACAATAGGGTCCTGGTTTTCCTGGCTTATATTCAATATATTCTATTAATAAAATTTATAAATAAATATTAATGATTGACTTTAACTTAATAAAGACTCTTCTTCCTTCTATGACCTCACTAGTAGACCTCTTCAATAACAACGAATACAGTTTGCTCTACTTCGGGTAATGAGTTTCTGATGTCCTGGCGTTGGCTTCAAGTTCATACAAAGTGTTAAGTGTCATTAGTTGCAGTCTGGACACGGTCTACTTGCTTATCAGACCAGAAGCAGAAGCAGCTCGCACAAAAGACAAAGAACAACACAAACCATTACAGAAATCACTTGCTCCTGTTGGCCGAGTCCTTCCAAGTGCCTCTACAGAGTTGGCTAACAAATGCTTTCAGCTGGACTCGTTGATTCCCACTCTTGCTGTTGTTGTTGTTCGTTAAATATATTTACGATTTCAGCGTCTACTACGTATACATATGTACATATGTACATATTTTCATACGTATGGATGTAAGTATGTACATATGCAAAATAGGCTGCCCGTCGAGCACGTGCGCTAGCATTGAGTATGCATGAGAAAAGAAAAACAAGTAAGAAAGCTTTTGTAGAGTGTGCTCGACTGCGAGATACCCAGCGGTGAAACATGGATACCCTTCAATACTAGAACTCCCGTGCTTTGAAGTTCCCTAACGATTTCTCAATGTCGAGGCATCAAAAGCACGAGCTCAGTCGAGCTTGTTTAGCAAATTTTTCCAGAAATTTCCTACGTATTCCTTAATGATTCCCTAAGAAAAGTATGCAGAATTTCTCATACCCCATTCTATATGACATTATAGTGATACATTTCACGACGGAGTTAATTCCACTGTTGATTTAACTGAAGAAAAATGTATACACAGAAATTTATTTTCTTTTAGCCCAAGGGCAACAATACTCAGTTTTATGCACTTATCGTGACGCAGGGCATATAAAGAAAGAAGGGAACACCACCACGAAACTGTTCCAAAAAGAATCGTGAAACAATTTGGAATTCCCTGCCAGGTCAGTTCCATTACCATGCAAATTTGGAATGTCGCTTCCTTGCGGCACTTGCACTCACCTCATTGGATACCTTTGTGTAAGCATCGTCATTTGGCTGCTTCGGTGTGACCGTCAACATCGCTGTATAGGCCTTCTTGGCGCGTTCATTATTGAAATCCGTATCATTCTTATCATACCAGGGCAGCGACGTCATATATGGCACACTGCAATCACGAAATGTTTTACAAAGTTATTGATGTAGGAGTACGAGTATATTCGTATTCTATAAGAATGTACTCAATTCGAGTATCTTATCAAACAGGCATCTGACTATTGCAGTTTGTACTAGTCTTATCAATGCCGTTGCCGTTGCCTTTGCCTTTAGTTATAGCTTTAGTCTGACAAGCGTCATAAATCTTTTATAAATAGAAAATGTAAATTGCAAATTGGAATTACTATTCCCAACTTTATCCCTCTTTACCCCTCCCGTTCTTTCTGTGTGTCTCTATCAAATTACCTGCCACCTTCCCGACGAGTGTGTCAATAGACGATACTATACTGTTGATGTTAATGTAAAATTATTTATTTTTAATTTTTTTTTACACACAGTGTAAGTGCATGTACTTGCTATCAGCCAAAGTTTGTTTGTGTTATCAAGTCAATGTCAGTTATTCTGTGCTAAATCAGCAATTGGCATTACCCGCAAGGCGTATATGGATGATGAAAAGATTACTTTACCTCTGGGTAAGCAAAAATTGTGCTGGTAACTATGGATAGGATTGTGGATCAGGTAGGATATGGATCTATTTAAAATCATATAACAATTACAGTTTCTAAGCTTAAAATCTTTGATGGGATTTTTAATTTCAATAATATACATGTTCAATAAATTATTGGAAACCTTAATTCTTGAAATCTTCTTCGATCTTCAATGTATACAAGGTTTAAAAAGTAAATATTAATAATTTATTTATTTATCGTCAACTAAAATTAATTGACAAAAAATAAAAATACTAAAATATTAGTTATGAATGAATATATATACTTTTAGCAAGTAGGAGTATTGCGCTAATTTATCGATCTAATCATTGTTAATACATGTGGCTTCGACTAACCATCAATTAAATGTAATTTGAAAATTACGTAGAATTTTGAATTTGTACCAGGAAATTCATTTGTTAATGCATTACATACACTCGCATTCGAGTAGGTATAGAAAATGTCTTTATTTAGTCGCCTTATTTTACATTGATTGCAAGGTTCATGGAGGTTATGCGATTAGAGAGAATTACGAGCAATGCACATGCAAATAATTATTCGACTATTCGTTCGCTCGCATAGCAAAAAGAGAACAAACCCCAATCAGCTATGTAATATGACTTATTCATAAATATCTCGAGATCAAGGGTATATCCATAGAAAATCTCTGTAATGGTGTATGATCAAAGTGATTACTTCAGTCGAAATTATGCTACTATATTTAGTAGCACACGGAGTATGCTTTCTTCGGAATACCTTACCAAAAGTTTACAACAAGTCTTCTTTATTTTGAAACGATATTAGTGCCCTATTAAAATTTCGAGTCGATAGATTGAGGTACACGTCTTATCCCCTTGTTAGCACATCATAACTTATTCTGTTGGCCTTGTGAAGGTGGCAATGTTAATACAAAGACGAGTTGATACTAGATAAGTATGTACGCAAGTAAGTGTGGGTGTGAGGAAGCAATGACTCAGCTAATCTGGAGGCACCATAGTGTCCATAATTACACAGCAGCTAAATGTCTAGAAGGGGGTAGAAGAGTATCACAGTGTTTCTATTTTTTGTTTGCTATTAGAGTTAATGATGGTCAAGTCAGGCAAGTGTCGAAAATCGGAATTTCCTCGATTTATAAATAGATATTAATTGTTGACTGCGTCTACGTCGACGTCTTGAAGTTGCTTTTAGATATGTATTTTTGTTGATAAATTTCATAATTTTAATAACCTTGGCTAATATGAATTATGCGCACTTTGTAAAGAATATTCAAAGTGCGCGTGTTTGGCAAAGTGAAAGGCCACAAACTGTAGCGATTGCTATAAATGATCAGATTCTGTGTTTGTTGTTATAATTGTAGTTGTTGTGGTTTGCTGAGTAATTTATATATTTATTTTGTACTTGTATTCCTACTTGTACTCACCGCGAAAATAATTCAATATTGATGAAAACATATTCACCGCTATCGATCATATTCAACTCCTCGGCTGTCAGCATAATTTGACGTATAGACTGCGGATCGGCGCACATAATGACAACTGCAAATTAAACAAAATAGTACATAAATAAAGATGATAGTGAAAAAATAGTATAGTTAATTGCGAATTTCATGTAGCAGCTTCAGATACTCCATTTTTGGGAGCTACTCTTTGTCGATTGTCAAGTTTAGCTTACAATTTTTTCTTTACTTATAAAAATAGAAGCAGTCATCAAGCTTTAAGCTCCTGAGCTCTTGTCATTAAAAATGTATTAATTTATTTTAAACTTGTTCACTTTGTTAACGAAACAACAATTGCCCTGTCGCTGTAAAGGTGTCAGTTTTCTTGACGTCAGCAGATAATTTAGAAATGTTTCGTGTATTTCATCTGACTCAAAGACGCCTCAGATTATGAAGTAGTTTATAGAACACTGTGTCTTTTTTGACAGCAGCACTCGAAACACTTATGGATATGTAGACAGGCATGAAAGTGTGGTACAAATGGAAAAGTACAGGTAATGATTCCTTCAGTGATCCTAAGAAACACTTTGATTCTTAGTGTACTATAAGTAACTATAATATCACAATCAATTTCAATAGTTTATAGTTTGACTATCATGTTTAGAAATTATGTCAATTTTATTTTATTTTCGATAAACTTAGCCGTCTGGGTCAAAAATGGTGAGTTTCGGGTTGTGTGCCTGAAATTTAATTTCATTAAATGATATTTATTGTTTTGGTTCGCATTTTTAAATATTATGACAGATTAATAATTAATTCAGAAATCAGTTGCCTCGCCAAATTTATGTAATTTATTCAATTAAAAATGAATGTCAGAGATATGCATACACATGAACATAATAATAGGACTGGAAACCAATTCCCGGTACGCAAGCCGAACCACAAATCCCACAAAATGCAAATACATATGTAATGAGAATTACCAAGCAATATAAGGTTAATTATTTTCATGTTAAATTAATAGGTGCGATAATTGACATCTGTATTAACCCTTTTGCTAAGCTGATTTGGTTCTAAAATGCGGGTGCAAATAACAAATTTATTTGGTAGCTTAAATCTTTGCTGTTCATTCGATTTTTCATAAACACAATTTTATAGTTGGTCATTAAAAGCTTATTCATTTATGTTCTACAGTTTCTACTCAGAGTATCGGAGAATTCTTAGAAAATCGTCATAAGCATCTGTAGTCTAAGCCAGTAACCCTTTTTTTTATATAATTGAAAACAGTAATTACTAAATAATCTTTGACAATTTATTTAATACTATACTATCCATGCCTCACGATGTCAGTGTTTGCATTTCCTTTTGGTGCCTTGTGACCATAAGAGTATAATTATTTAAAGGCCAGTAAATTTTGCATAGAATAGAAAACAATTCAATTAAGAAAATGCAAATTTGTAACTTTTTGTACCCTGTCATAATGTGTACAAATTAAATAGGTAAGGTAATTATATAAAAGTTGCACATAATATCAACAAATTTTGTAATGTGTAATGCGTTCATTTATTAAATAAGAAACATATTATATAATTTTTAAAAATAGTTTATAATATTTATTAACTAATCAATAAAAAAGTAGAAACAAAAACAATGATACCGAATTTTTTGTTTACCACATATTTCTGTATGTATGTGAACATTTACAGATTAAAATAGTATTAATATATAATATTAAAATTAGTGCTTTAGTCAAAGTCATATATATTGCTGGAATGTTTTCTGTTTTTCTTCGATCTGAATGTTTCCGATTTCAATTGTAGTTGATGTCGTCGCTAGGAATTCTAATCAAATCAGTTATCACGGATATTATTCTACATAAATAAGGAGCATCTCCTAGTCGAGAACGAGAACATTGTTATGCTGTCAATGTCAAGTTCACTGTAAAACTTTGACTTGACTTAATTATACCAAAATCTGAAAATTAAATTCGAATGCAACGCATATATTATACATTTGCACGAGTGAGTCTGGAATGTTTATAATTATTACACAAACGAGTGCAGACAAATTGTTTTCATTGTTGTTATTGTGTCTGATGTAAGCTGTAAATTAAGTCATACTTGCGATATTATATCTGTGTATTTAAAGTTAAAGAGTTAACATTTATTGTGATATTCGCATGAGTCAGTTGGCAATAATAAATGAAACATACTTATGTTGACAATTAATTTTTGTGTGAATAACAAATTAGGTTCGTTGTCTTTTGGGCAATAAATATGTAATATGTCTTTATTTACAGCTTCTTATTCTGTATTGTCAGAATTTATTTTTAAAAAAATATTTTATTTATTAGCCGTCAGTAATATTAATCAAAATGTATCAAAATAAATAAAAATCGTATTTAACCACTTTCGGTTTATACTAAATTTTCAATTACTTGTTTCAATTAAAAGTTCACAACTGAGGTCAAATCAACAAAAAGATGTACTTAAGATTAAGCGATTAAATACATAAGTGTGATCCGGTTCCTTGCCAACTTAAAGAAATGGATTAAGAAATACACCCGCAATTGTCAACTTAATACGATGTAAGTATTTTAACTTAAATCATCTTGATTTCTCTTAAGATAATATTCAAAAGCTTCCCCAAAAACCTCGTTTTGAGATCCCAGATCTGGTAAATAATATTTGCTCATTGAATAAAGAAATGTTTGAATATAATATTATAATCTCTTTTCCCAACTTTTACAAGGAATAATTGATTAGTATCAATTAAAATATATTCACTTGAATACCCATCCGATCAGTCGACTGCCCTTGAACTCAGTTCTATTATTAGGTACTTTCAAAATGTAAAAATATTTTTTTTGTCATCAGTCGAATTTACCGCTCGACCAATTTGAGATTCAAGTAAATGTGATTTCTAAAGCCTTTATTGTATTTTAATTAATACATTTAAATGTAAATTGCGGGTTAAAAATAGCTGTAATACGAGTGCATAATGATATTTTTATGGATATACTTTTCAAAATGATATACTTTATTTATTAAAGTATATGCGATTGTGAAATCATCACACGTCATGAATATTAATTTCACATATTAATAATCGATTACCATAAATAAATCGGTCTTTGTCTGTTTTAAATAGAAATAGCTACTGGTTTGTTTTTTATAATTTTTTTTGTTTGTTATTAATTATCGATAAAAACAATTAAATGCAATGTAATTAAGCTTCATGTGATATCCATACCAAAATATCATTTTGAAAACGACAGTTGACTCATTAATTCTCCCTAGTAAATCGGATGTTTAATTGCACAGCTTGAAATATTCTATTTTCATTTAATTCGAAAAGATGGAAAATTTACCATCAAAATGCGTGCAAAATTGAATTAATAGAATCGCATGTAATTAAAGGTCAGACTGTGCACAGGGTTATAGAGTTCAGGGTATTCTCGATGCGATGAAATCGCAAGTGGATCAGCTAAATATACAAGGTTATTTATATATTTGTCATGACATTGAATAATGATTAAATGATGTAGTGAAGATAAGTTAGAGAGAAAAGAGATAGGTTCACTTTAGTTTAATTGAATAACAATATCATGGCTTATTTTTTCTTTTTAGTTTAACTCAATTAATAACAATATAATGGAATATTTCAGATATTCAATACACTCACTTCTGGTTCGCATGGCGACATTGCGAAGCAGCCGTATTATATACGCCTTGGTCCAGTGTGCTGTATCGAATCCTAGCTGATAAACCGATTCCTTCTCGATGGTGTCATGAATGGCTGCGAGGCAGAGGAAGCACACCGAATTGCCCTTGATTTTAGCATTCTCATTTTGATAGATTAATGCGGTGCGAGTCCAATTGTATGTGTTTAGGATAGCGCGTACCATGTTGCCAAGATTACTGACCTGGGCGCCTTTAAGGCGTGTCAGTGTTGAGTAACTCTCCGTTTTCTTGCTAAACTCTCCGGCATTTCCGCCAGTTGTAAGCAGGGGAATCTGCCAGACATCGGCATAGCGGGAGATGGGAGCCAGCACATATTCGCATGGCAGGCCAAAGATGGCATTCATTTCCGGCCACTGCGTGAAGATCTCAAAGAATCCAAGGGGCCCGTATGTGGATGAGCAAAATGTGTCACGTGAGATCAGCGTAATATCAATCTGTACGCCTCCAACGAATCCAAGTCGCTGCACATGCGCAATACCAAGCTCCAGCACAGGCAACACCTTGGGCATAATGCAGTCGTTCTTGTTGTCCGATTCAACTGATGGCAGCAACGCCACGAACACCACTTGACGCCGCACCAGCTGTGAGCCATGTCGGTGGCTCTTGTGGCTGACGGTGCTGGGAAAGTATTGAACCAGCTGTGTTCGAGCCGATTTTTGGGAATGTTTTGTGTCTGGCACTTTGAAGCTGTGCACATCCGATATGGAACTGATGCTGGCCACACCAGTATCACCATCCACATCGTAGAACCAGGCGTAAGTTGGTGCTGGTCCAGATCTCTGAGTCGGCACCAGAACGAGCAGCAGCAACAGCAGCAGCTCTTGAAGTTGTTGTTGTCGTTGTCGTTGTTGTTTTTGTGGCTGCCGCACAATGTTGTTGGACATTCTGCGACAGCTCGTCCGGATATCTTGCCTCTGATTTGTATTTGTTAGAGTATTCAATTTGATATTCTTATCACTTTTGTTATCATTTATAGTTGCTTGAATTTGTTTGTGTGTTGCTTTCGTATCCATGCGTTTTACAAACGTTGCATTAATTTACTTTTTTGATGTCGATCTCATTATTAATGAACTTTTGTTGAATTTTGCATATTTATTCGTATTTTCGTTTAACGTGTTTCATATTTGCGACACCGACTGCAAAACAATAAGGCACATTTAACACACAGTTCTTAATTAAAACCTGTGTAAATTTCATTTATATTTAATTGTTATTTTGTTTGACTTTACGCTTTGCCCAGCTAGTACTTTTAATATATTTATTGTTATTTTAAATATTATTGAAATAATTTTATTTAGGTATTGTTTATTATTCTAATTCATTTTCTATAGTTTTTTATATTTTGTTACTGTTGTATTATTACTTAATGACTATTTATTTTTATCTTCCTCAGTATTTATTGATAAAAAAAAAATAAATATAAATTGGAATACTCTCGGTAAGGGTATAAAATTATGACATAATTCGTATACGCTATATTATGTGCAATGCTCAACTGAATGTAGCCACAGTTGGCTTTTGACAGGACAAAAATAATTATGCAGAAGTACTGATATGAAGCTTACTGAAATATAGATGATAAATATAAAAACATCTGTCTTTAATAAATAAAGACATTTTGAAGTAATATTTTGGATGTTCAATGTGTCTTAAGTCGTCTTATCTTGCATATTCAGCATATATTTTATATATTGGGCTAATTTAAATAAAACAATTGCCTATAAAAATTAGACTAAAAGAGTAAGAAAGCACAAAGTTGTTTTTTTTTCCATTTTGATTTTATTCGCAATACAAATAAAAACAAAAATAATAATTCGAAAAACTCAAAAACAAAACATCTAAAAATAAAGCTGTCACGGCATTTACAATTCTATCGACCTTCACTTTTATTTTGTTATTATCAAATACTGACATTTATTTCAGCGGCATTAAAATTTTTAAAGTCGGGAGTAGAATTATTAAATTCTCCTACTCATGCAACAATTTAAAACATTCGGGGGTTTTTTTTTTTAAATTGAAGTAAATTTGTTCCAAATTTTACGGCAATTACCAAAGTCGATAAATGTGCAGAATTACAAGATAAATTGAATGAATCGACAGAAGTGTTTTAACCGAAGCACTTGATAGACCAATAATTGGCCATAGTCAATGAAGAATGGAAATGTTTAGGTTTTTAGGTTTGGTTAGACCGGTTCTTAAAGACTCATAAATCGTTAGGAATAGTGAAGCTACCAGGTGACGTTCTAGGTATTTAAAGACGTTCAAAAGAAACCAATTTCTTAAATTATAATGTCTTATAATTATAATTTATAACTAAATCATAAAAAAAGCCATTGCTAAAAATATCCACACTCTTAAATGGCCTCAGGGCATTCAAACTGACCACAATGAACAATAGAAAAAATACAATAAATATAAGGAAAAAGTTGCAACAAAAGATTGGCATAGAGATTTTTAATGATGCCTTTCGGCATTGAAGCTCATAAGTATATTCGGTGCTAACTAAATAAAAAAAAAAGACAAACAAACAAAACACTTTTTAAAAAGATTTTTTGCACAATTGCCGACCACTGAGTGTCTACCAAGGGGTTATTGCTCGCGACCTCAACAGATGAACTATGTTTGTATTTGTGGGATACTTATATAATTGTATATTAATAACATATGTTAATATGGTATCAGGAAAGTAGCTGCTGAAATGAAGTGTGAAGGTAATTCGTACATCCTAGTGGAGTTAAAGAAATTGAAGAGTCTGGATTGTTTTGTTTACCACTTATTCAGTTGTCAGTTGTCTAGCTACCAATTGGTAACCCAGATTCGTCTATTTTTAAATGGCAAAACACAAAATATGGGCCAAATCACTTGAGCCATTCCCAAACTTTAAATGGGCACATGCCATGCATTATGACGAATGACAAAGTACAGCTAATGCTTTGTTGCCAATTTTTGTTGCTTTTCTTCATGCCTATTTTTTTTTTTTTTTTTTGATAATGTTCAATTTCATGCGGTCTGAGACTTTCTGACTTTGGCTATTTTTTTCTTCCATCGTATATTATTTTGGACCGCGGGAGATGTTAAGAGTTTACACGTGCCGTGGATTAACAGATCGATCGCCTGCCAGCTTCACAGCGGGTGGACAACACGGCCAAAAGGCAACAGCCAACAGACAGCAGTCAACCAGACAACAAACAGTCAACATTCAACACTCAATAGCCAAGAGTCATTAGTGTTGGCTTGTTTGTGTGCCGTTAGAGTTGCAGATAGTTATTGACAGCTGAGCTGCGTTATAATTATTGTTCGCACAAAGATTATTATTATTGTTTTTTCATTTCTGTTTTTTTTTTTTTGGCTTTTGAGATCGTTTTGCGTTTGAACTGTGTACTTTTAATATATCATCCATCAACATTTAAATTTGTGTACACGTAATTATTCATATTTTTAGACTATTTGTTTCTCTTTCTGTCTGACTAATGAAGTTCACACATTGTTTATTGCTTGCTTGTTTGATGCTGACATTAACTGATTTTTAGCGCTAATTGTGGACAAGCCCCCATTGTTGATAGTGACGAAGTTTAGGACTTAAATATGCATCTGTTTTGTTAATTACACGACTGTATCAAATTATCTGGAAGCTAGAGAAATTGGTCTTGTCAAGTACTCTCGTGACACGAAAAGTCTCGTGCTGTAAATCAAAATAATCAATGATTACCCAAAACCACTTGAAACCAAAACAAACTAGGTATGTCTATTAATATAAAACCGTTATTTCTAGTTCTTAGCTTCTGATTTATGATTTATGGATTTTGTTTCCACTAATTACAAATCTGAATTTTGAAGTCTTTACTGTTATTTGTCTAAGTGATGCTTTGAGTTGAGCATCATATCTATTTTTATATTTATTCATGACTAATGGATATTCGGATCATGGATAAAGAATTCGAAGTTCCTTCCATTTGCAGGGTAATAGCAAGTCGTTCACATTCTCACGCGTTTTACTCATTTCTCAGTCATTACTATTGTCATTATTTGAGGCTAATATTATTGTTTTGGTTGGGCTTGCTGCTTAAGCAAATTGTTGCCGTTGTTGTTGGCCTTTTGAACGAAATATAAGCTGCACATATGTACGAGTTTAGTGTTATTTATAGCTTTTTTTTTTAGCAGTAGTTGAAAATATTGTCGAGTGCGGCAATACGCGCAGTTAAGTAATCGAAGCAACAAAACAAAAATTCGATGGAATTTTGTAAGTAGCACATACAAAAAATACCTTCAGAAAGGCTTTACTATTTATTATTAGATGAGATTTTGATATCCTACTCGTATGTCTGAAGCAATTTGATACATAGATTACAAGATACGAAGTTCAATGACCATATAATACATATGAATGCCAATAGATCATCATCAGCTTATATAAAAAATCACATCACATTTAATTGCAGCTCAAAATGCATTGCGCGTTGACATTAAGTATAACTCGTTGTTAAACGATATTCCACAGAAAATAAAACCGGTATTAGCATTAAAGTAAACAAAAATTAGGCTTAGCTAAATTAATAAAAGCGTTTAAATATCGCATTATAAAGCCTGATTAACTTGTAAAATGACAGTGAATGAAAACCAATCCATCTAAAATTGCGACAGCGGAAATTAATAAGTTTTATTTTAGTGCAATTATCATTCAAATTTGTCAAATATTTATAAAAAAAAATGATAATTTCTGAAATTAAGCCACTGATTTGCGAATATTTTCCAATTTTAATCGTATTTATTGGGTTGATTCCATAACCTGATTCAGAATGCTTTTATTATTCTAAGAATAAGGTGGAAAACCATAGAAAAAATGAACAGTGGAGTATTATTTAATCAGGCCAACAGTTATAACTTAACAAATCTTATTATTTTTATTTTCATGCTAAAAAGTGTTAATGTATCACATAATTAACTTTACGGCTCTATTTGCAGCATCTAATTAATGTCTTTAAATTAAAAACAAATAATTGGGGGATGTTGACTAAGTAAAATATAAATTCAAAGACTGAGAGGGTCCTATAATTATTTTCAGCTTTTGCGTTGCAAAGCACTTTGTTTGCTATTGGCGGACTTGTTCGACTGAAATAAGTTGAATTGCAAACTGTGCAATAAATTAAATTGAATCCGGAAAATCTGGGTAACAACTACAAAAAGCAACAACGAAATATTTGTGCTGTGAAATCTAAAATAAAACAAATTTCAAGTTCGACGCGTCTGAGTTTTCCATAGAGACAAAGTGGCGCCCGTTAGCTGACTCTCTTGTGACTTCCCTCTACTCTGACTAACAATAGATCATTTATTTAAAACAATTAAACGCAACCAACACGAAACTTCAATGGTTTAAAATGAATAACAATTACAACGTTTTTAATTCAATACTCTTTGATACTTCAAAGAGTACTTCAATTGATACTCTTTTACTTTAATCTTTGTTTTAGAATTCAACCAAGCACTATCTTTTTCATTCATTTTTAAATAATGTTTAAATAAACTGTTAAGTTGAAAGAAATCTTTTTATAGCTCGATAGTCAATTGAACATTTGAATACAATAATGGAATTGTTAATTTATGTATGTCTTCTGAATAAATTATGTTTATACACAATTCATCAAGCAATTTATCATAGATGCACAGAAGCTGAACTTTATGTAAATCATTATTTAATATGCATTTGGTTTAGGCCACACACAGTACAGTAATTGTTTGCACTTGAACAATTGTGGGGGGCTCGAAGCAACAGCAATTATAACAACAATGTTGGTAAACTTAGTATATGTTGAAACTGTAGTAAATTGAGCAAATTGTATGTTGATCAAAATGATATTTAATCAATTGGTCCAGACAGGGAGATAGAATGTGGACAGATGTATCCCAAAATCAAGTTCACATTATTATCAATAATTTGCGATTGTCACCGGCATGAGATTCCAGGTGTTAATTGTGTTGAAGAGCAGAGCACAATGGGTTAATTTTACAGCAAACACTTCGATTTTGTAGAATTACACAGCGAATGATAAAATTATCTGGCAAAATGTACAAATTGCCTTCCAAGAAGATAAAAAATAATGTGTATGTATAATGTCAAGAACGCTCAACAAGATAAGAGCCCAAACGCACTTGGGAATTTGAAAATAGATTTAAATTTAATTATAATTTCACTTTCTAGTTGGCACGATTCAATGGCTATTTATAAATTACACTTAACGATGTTTCTTTTACACATTTTCTGATTTGTTTGTTGTATTTTTACTGAAAATTATTTACTCGTACTTTACTTTATGTTTGCGCCGTTATCTTAGCACTGTGTGCATCGCTTCGTAAACAATTCAAAATAAATGTTGATACATATTTTGTGATCATTATTAAATTGTTGTTTAGTTACATTCACTGTGCTCGGGCATCCCAAAGCCGTCGCATTTTTCAAATATTTATATTTCGAAGAGTTGAAAAACCCGCGTTATGTTTGCCGTTGCGTCGAGTCTCGAGTCGAAAACCGAACTGAACGCACGAACCTTCCCATACCCGGCCAGACGCACCGACGACGCCATCGACGACGAAGCTGCAACGTAAACGTAAACGAAAACGTAAAAATAAACGTAAATGTTGCCAGTAGCGAGAGCAGCGACATGATCCACGTTAAATGGAGAGCAGAACGCAAATACAAACGTAAAACGTTAACGTAAAATGCAAAGCTAAACAAACACAAACATGTAAACACACACGTACACACTCATGTCCGCTTGATTTTCCAGTTAGTAATGGTAATTTTCACGAATGTTCGTCTCCCTGTTTAAATAATTTCCCTGTTCTTACATTATTGTTGAGTGATATTTGCTTGCCGGCTTGTTTAAACCATATTGAAGTTATAATAGCTGCTTATTTTTGAGAGACACAGAACACGTCAATAAAATGTTTTTTACTAGGGCCCAAAAGAACAAAGCGAATTTACTTAAATTTAAATTAAATTTTAATCTAAGTTTTAATTTTTTTTATTAAGCTTTAATCTTTAAATTCAATTTTTTTATGTGTTTTTTTTTTACTTCATCTAATTTAAATCTTTGGGCGTAATATATAAAATATGACCTCCATATAAATATATTGTAATTATATGCACATTCATGTGTCCGTCTTTTCATTTTGAAACCTGCTGCTTTTTACTGCATATTCATCTATCTTTGTACCATAAAAAATGTAATAGAACAACAAAGCATGCAATCAAAGTTTATAATTGGTGAATTATATTTGTATTTAATTAGTTTATCATCCAAACAGAAATCCACATACTCTGTAGTATTTTTATCTACTAGTCGAACTTTCGACTGAATAATCTATTCATCACGTTTGCGGATTATGATACAAATCTAATTATAAAATCGTAAATTAAAATTAAGTTTATGTAACATCCTCAATGCCATAAGGAGAGCAAATCATTAAACTGGATCATTTTCTCTTGACTACCGTATTCGTAATTGTGTTTGGTTGTTGTTGTTGTTGTTGACGTTGGTACCATCTGCATATTGTGGAGTTTCAATATGAATTTCAACTCGTTGGGAATCGTCGCAATGCTGCCTGGTGTTCATTTGCTTAGATTACTCAAAACACACAGATGCACATATTGCACATACGCACTGTACGGCACGCATAAACCGTTGTGACAGCGTGTGTGTTTCCCTGAGCAAGTGTGTATGAGTGTGTATAGCTAGCACAGGGTGGTGATTTAATTCTGTGCCTTGCACTTCCGACATGGATTCATATTTCAGCTTGCACTCTTTTTTGTCTGGCACTGTAGTACGACTCACTTGAACTTAATAAATCGTATGGATGAGATTCAGAATGAGGGACGAAGGTGTGTGAGTGAGTAAGCACATTGGGATTGAATCTCATCTGCTACTTGCATTTTGTGTCTGTATGTGCTAAGCCGCACTTGTTGCCCGTCAAAATTCTCTCCGCTTTGGGTGTGCCTTAGATGGAATTTTGGTAATTGTTTTCCATCCATTTGAGCGTTGGCAGCTTATGAAATTTTTCGTTCAATTTCTTTTCACACTCACACATCGCTATGTGGAGCATGGAAGCCAAAAATTATTTGTTTGTGTACGTTGCGATTTTCTTGATATGCACTTGGGATCCAAACGAATGGACCATAAATTAGTTTCTTCCCGCTATTTGTTGGCTGCCACGCATAAATTCAATGGCACCATTTTCCAATTTCCTGACACGAAACCAAATCATCGGGGTCCTTACACAATGCCTGCCAACGTGGATGCGGATAACAGATAGAACAGCTTCTAGAAATGAACAGCTTTCAATCAAATGGCAAAGAATAGTATCTATCCTCATTGGGAAGTAAAAGACTCCAGGTGAGATATGAGCTGGCAGTAGAAGCTTCAGCTCTTTATATTGATAGACCAAGTATTCGTATTGTGACTATACAAATACGAGTATAAATTACATTTAAGCACATTTTCTTAAGCATTCAATTTTCGCATTGAATTCAAAAGTAATTTGTCGTATTGAACTCCTAGCATCGCTTTCTTTATTCATCCATTAATAAAATCCTAATATTCAATAATTTGTCCTTTGTAATGCACAAAACCATTAGCGTTTATTATTATTATTATTACCACTTCGCACTCTTGCTCAAGTGGAATATGAATTGTCAATAAAGCACAAATGATTCAAATGCTTTGGCAAACACTTTGAAATGCTGCATGCTAAAAATGTTAAGTACTCGTCGACATCGTCCTTTTTTCCATCCCCTACGCCCGTAACTTGATGACTGTCAGACAAATGAAACAGGCGACAAAACGCTAAACAATATGACAAAACAAAAGCCAAAATGTCACAGCCAAGGAAACTCGACTCAGCCAAATTAAAGTACACGACCACAAAAAAAATTCGCTTTATATCTGGAACACTTATCCAATTTGTCATGTATTGACCCCCGGTAGGAATTGAAATCAATGAACTCTTCGAGTTTGTTACTTATTCATGACTTAGCTTAGACTAATAGTAGTGAAAGCAAATTAATGAACATAAGAAAAATATTGGAATGGTTAGTATCATGATTTCAGATTCTAACTATGTGGGTCAATTCATTTATTATTTGAATGATAAAAGTCTGTTTTTTCATAGTCCTGTTAAAAAAAATTTGAGAGTTTATTTTTTCTTGGTGTTAGTTAACTGAGACCCTAACTGGACATTGAAATAAAAAGCTATAAGACTCGTACCCTGATTAGAAAATATTCTTTTTACTCTAGTATATTTTTAGCACAATTTGTCGTCATGCGATGGTCTTAAATTTGTCAGCATTATTATTAATTCGATGAATTGCTTTATTTCAAGATGATAAAAACAAAAATGTATTGATAAATAATAATGAAAAGAATGCTAAGAAAATGATAAAATATTTATGCCGTCTTGTGTATGTATTACCATTGTTTTCTTAAACACTCGGCTTAGTAGGTAGTTCCATGCTGTGATTAAAAACTACAAATGCTCTGGCCTTTGTCTTTGGTCATGTGCTATTGTTAGGTATTGCGATTTAGCAGCTGGGAATGTCAGCTCGATGTGGACATCACTTTGAGATATTTGTTCCATCCTTTAAGCTCCATTCATTAAATGTGCTTAAAATGTGCTTCGAGAACAGATTAAACTTTAAATGATAACAAATAAAAGGTGAAATAAGTTTTTCTGGTTCTAAAATTTGTCAGAAAATGTTACATTAAAAATTGCTTGACTTCAAGATACCCTGCAATTAGAGCAGCAAACTTATTTCCTTTTTACTGTAGAAGGTGCCAATTCTCCTATATCTTACACACATTTACAACATGCTACCCTTTTCAGCCGATATTCAATAGATTCAATGGGGTATAAATTGTAATTAAAGTGCTTGTACGTCAAAACTTTTAAATTTCTCCCCCAGGTGATACAATTGAAAAACAAAATTTGTAAGGAAAGTTAAGTCAAAAAAGCTTTCAGATACGAAAGAATTAATTGTATTCGCATGTTTAATTATTGGAAACTTTTAAATTTTAATTAAATGTGGCTACAAAATTGTTTAAAAAAAGTGTTGCCAACTTTGGCACAACGTGGCATGTGAAAAGTTTAACTACCAGCCAGCAGGAGACATAAAACTGATGCATTAGCTACTAAAATTGGCTTAGTTCCGGTTCGTACAGTGGTCGCCGTGTGGTCAACCCATGAATTTGCAGGTGTCAGTCTAAGCAGCGTATGTGTGTGAGTGTGTGTGTTAGTGTGGGTATATTATGACCACGCCTTTGTGTCAGCTGCAAACCAATCCCAATAGGAGTATAACCATCAACCAAAGAGGACTGGGGCAACGCATCTAAATACTCTATCTAATTCGATTTGCAGTTCAATGAAAAACCAGTTGCATGTGTTAAAATGACACCACATTTTAGTTTATGCTAAAATCAATTTAAAAGAGCTTCAATATTTGTCTTAAAATGAAAACAATAATAAAGGAATTAAGCGAATTTAATGTAAGTAATCTATCTCAAACTTTATTGACTTAATTTTTAAGTAAATTATAAAATGTAGATAATAATAAGTGCTTTTAAAATCCTTGTTTCTGTTAAGGAACTATTATTTCTCAAAAATTTTATAATTATAAACAATAATCATTTTATTGTGTCTTGTGTCATGTGGAATATATATGTTATTTTATAAGATTATCTAATTAATTGTGAGAAATGATTGACAATAATTTAAATATGAAGTCGAAGGTACTGTTATTAGTACTCTAAGAACCCCTTAATCTCATAGATTTAATATTAGAATTTTGTGAAAAGATAGTAAATAAACAAATTTAATGCTTTTTTGAAGGGTATTTAAACTACAACATTCTCAAAGTTGAGTTGGTTCCTTAATTTTGAGTGGGTGGGGACTGAGCGATGGTCGTAGCTGTCATCAGAAATATTACCGGATGCTGTTAATGATGCACAGGCAGATTGGTGGAATCTTTGACCACCTTTTGGTTGCCCACATGTCCGACAGGCTGATTGCAGATTTATAGAGTGCTCTTTTGCTTATGGCACTTTAAGCAAACACGATGCCCGGTAAGAATTGAACAATTTGATTTAATGGTATTTTTGGTCTTTTCAGATAATTATTTCTGCATTGCAGATGCGACAAGAATTAATCGGTTGCGTAATGCGACTGACCATATTGGGCGTCGACTGTTAATTTATAAAACGAGGAACTTTATCGATTCTGGACTGACTTTAAAGCTTTGTCTGCTCCATTTAAGTAGAACACCAAATCCTGTTACTTTGCCAATGCGTATACGATTCCAACAAATTACAATTTTAGGCGCCAATTACATATGTACATTGCGCTGCCAAAGCAATTTGCCAAAATGTATGCTACAGTTTTTGCTCTTCTTGCTGGAACATGTACAAAGGACTATGGGCTAAAAAGTATTTTTTCTTAAAAGTAAAAATTAATTTCTGTTTCAGGTGGTCCCGATACCCAACACGGTTTGCCTCATAGTTTCATGTTGAACTATAGTATTAGCATCCAATTTCGTTTCGAATTTTTCTAATTTCTATTTTATTCGTAAATTGAAAAATTGACCACATTTCCATTCAGTGCACTTTGCACAAATGCAACTTTGTTCCATAGTTTCATGTTGTTCTATAGTGTTAACATCATATTATATAATTTGTTTGCCTGATTTATTTTTAATTTGCAAATTGGCCGCGTTGCCGTTCACCAAGCGATGCACAAATTCAACCTGCAATTTAAGCGATTAAATAAACAATGGAATTTTCAATGAAAGGGTTATCAGCCGTAAAATTCTATAAATATCTTTAACGTTTGAAAGGATTATTAAATAAACTAATTGCAAAAATTGAACTGTGTTTATGAACAGCAAAGACCCATTAGTTAATTTTCTTGTCGAAGTGTATGTAATTAAAACTGTGACTGTGTTATTTATATTTTGAATGTATATTGTAACAATGTACTGTTTATGAGTTCGTGGCACCACATGGATTAACTGCCAGCTGTTGTTGGTGCAATAGGTACATTGCACTGCGAGGTGGCAATTGCATTTATTATATTTAATTGCTTCAATTATTTCCTCATGTTGAATTTTGCCAATCAAGTAAGACAGTGGATCCATGAAAAGCGACATCAATGTTAAAAACTGTTATTAAAGTGGCTTACAATTGACATGTGACCCAAAACACTAAACGCATGTTCCTTTTTATTAATTGTAAATAATTTAAACCCCATAGGAACAAGGGCACGTTGAAAAGGGAATTGATGTTGACAATATTGTATCCCAAGTCTCAACCTTACCATAACTTTCTAGATGAGATACATATGTGAATCTCAATGTCGAAAAGTGTAAATAAAAATAGTATTAGTTTGTCCTTTGAAAAGAAAAGCTCGAATTGTCAAGAAAAATACCAACAAACAATTATTACCAATGATAACTTAAAAAAACTTCATTTCCCTTCGAATTATAAATTATATTTGATTGTCATCTGTAATTAAACGTTACAATAGGTTAACATTTATCTGACCCTAACAAACGAAGTTATCCTTGACGATACTTTGTTTCTATTAACATCTGACCCATGGCACTGGACACATGTACATCTACGACTATAATTACAAATAATGATTTATCATATTAAAAGGTCAACAATGTTGCATTTCTCGCTTTTGACATTAATATCATTGTATGCAGTGAATAGGCTTAACACACACGCACACACGTATAGCACCCATACACATTTCAATGCATATATGTATGTTTAATGAATATGCGAAATACCAATTGCATTGCATACAAACAGGGGCAATGAGCAAATGACACATTTAGCTGAATTTGAGTAAACAATGCACACAAAAGCAACAAATTGAACATTAGATTGGTATATCCACATGTTGGCTATAGTTGTTGATCTGAATTGTTCTTCATCTACACAATGGAATTTAGTCGTTATCTTTTTTTTTTGTTAGAGCCAACAGTTCACAGGGGAGGTGTAAATCGAGATGCATCGACAATGAATAGTCCCAGTTTCCACTGACCAGTTATTCTATGACTTAATTTAAACATGCATTGTTGGCTTCATTTTTAGAATTAAAATTTAAGTATATATCTAATAGATACACTCTCCAAGACTTTAAAGTAAACTAATACAAACCATTTCTTCCTACTCATAATTAGGCAAACTTTACTGACTTCGGAAATAATATGGTATATTGAAACCAATATTTCCACGGCTTTATTATTCGTTGTTTACCCATTTGAGTATCCCAATTTACTTTTTTACTGATATATAAAGTCGTAATTATACTTCAGAAAACCAACTCGTCCTTTGTTGGCTGCTTATTTCAAAGTCAAACAGCAGTTTTCAAATTCAGTCAGTTGTCCATTGTTATTTAAAATAATCATGTGGGTGGAATACGTATGTTATCCTCAATGCCACATTGTCACACTTTTGTCAAATCCAAAATGATTATATTAATTTATTTTAAAATACACATACACACAAACACAATGTTGGCTCTTGAAAGAATGAGCTTATAAAAGATTATTGTTATTGTAAGCTAGAAGAATAATTTTATGTTGTGTACGTGAAATTATTATGAGAAGTTCACAAGTTAATGAAAATACTTGTTCTTATTAAATGATAAAATGTGGATGCTTATTAAACTTATAAGTTATAAATATAATACGACACAATTCCTCAAATAGTTAAGATTATTAAATTTCTCAAAATATTTAATGTTTGTATATTTGTATTATTATGAAAAAGGCAGTACAATTAAATTATTTAATTAGAGAGTGTATAATCCACTCTTTATCTAATTAAACTATATGCTAAGGGTATATGATAAGGGTTCTTTATCTGTTGTGGATCCTTAGCTTAGCAAACTACAAAAAACAAAGTATAATATATAGAATTATCTGAGCAACGATTATATAACATTTACAAAGACAAATATAATATATAATATAAATAGAAGCTTCTACATCTATCAATGTTTTTAAATAGTCTATAGAATTAAACACCTTTTGTTCGCAACTTTTCATTCAAATCTAGCCAATTAAGTGAAATGGGATTCCCAATTTCGATAACCCAGCTAATCAGAGACGAACACAGTTTTCCACTCAGCAATTTTATTGTATTGAAAAACTTTTTGCATTTTGGCGTTGTTGTGTATGCCCTCAATCCAACATCTCCACCTTTAGCTTTGTTTATTCTCATGTGAGAAATCAGTTGGAAAATGAGTTTTTCGCATTTTTGGCTTTGCGTCCTTCTGAGATTTAATTACAAACTAAAAATTCAGGAAATTTGTTATCATTTAACGACGGATTATGACATTGCAAGAGCTTCTAAAATGAATGTTTCAACTTATCCAGTCTTTAAGTCAAGCTATTCTTGCAGTTCATCTCTGTGATTTGTAATAATTATTAGTAAATTAAATTTAACCATGGCCCCGAAAGTGCTTCTGAAATTTGCAAGATAAACACAATTAGTTGAATGCCGAAATTTTAAGTTAATCCAACTTTTGTTTGTCGACTCAGCTTCTGAGAATTTTGCGGTCTTTGGGCCAGTTTACAAAGTGAAAATAAAATCAGCAAAATAACATTGTTAGCCCCAATGAAAAACTTCACATTTTGCATATTCCAGGATTACTCCTGATATTGATTACGCGCTGGCCAGATGATTCATTCAAGTTTATCAATTATGAAACTTGGTTTACAATAATTTTTGTTTTTGTTTTGTTTTTATATTCCACAGCGCACGTTTTTGAAATCAGTGGATCAGTGAGCTGAATAATTGATACACAATTGTTTGGCAACTGACAGGGGAAAAGTATGCAACAAGTGTAAAAAACAAAACCGTGATACATCAAAAATTGTCATGCGAAAATTGCGTGAAAATCTGTTGGAAACTCATCAAGAAAACTGTCGCTTCGTTATAACAATGCTGCTAACAAATCTGAGAGGGTGACAACAGCATTGCAATTAAATGTGCAGCAGCTGCAACTCTTGAGCTTTTCAACTGACTTCAATTAAAATTGTACATTGTTTTAATCGAGAAATGAAAACTACTTTAAACCAGAAGAGCATACACAGTACGTGTATAAGTTAAAATTGTGTAACCAGGTAGGAGACCCAAAATGGTAATTCTTGAAAAATCACATGCTAGTAAGAAATAGACAGTTAAGCAATTAATTGAATAAAATATTTGTTTAAAGGAATTACGAGTTAGTTTGAGTTAACAACAACAATTGGCTGCCAAATTCCTCTCAACAGCATCCGCAACGTAATAAATAACGTTCAACGCATTTTATTGCATGACCCCCAGGCGCATTGTATTGCATGTGTGTTTGTGTAGTTGTTGGCCAAGTCAAGAGCAACAGCGGCCAAGGAAGCAGAAAAAGAAGAACAAAAATATGAACAGAAGCAGAAATAGCGCTGGGACAAAAGCACATTTCGTGGCAGTTGAACTGAAAAATGCATTTAAGTGGCATATAAATTTCACACATTCCTCGCAAGGAACAAACAAAAACAAATGTAAAAAAGACGCTGGCGCCAGAGACCAGTAAAGAGCTCTGATAAGTGCTGTATTATTTATATATAGTCGTAATTTTATAGCTAATAAAATACTAGAAGCACTGAACATGTCTTCCATGTTAATTAAGTTTTGCTCGGCGAAGTAAACAGAAATTATGGAACTTGATAAAGTGGTTGTTGGGCTGTTGGGGTTCTTTGTCCAGCAAAATTGCATAATGAAAACTGAAAAGTGGTAGCTGGAAAAGCAATTAAAAAAGAATTTGCATTCTTTATTATTAATAGGAAAATATGCACTTGTATGTAACCCTGTTGAATATTTCCTACAATATTGGATATGCTTAAGATTGTCGTCCTCAATTCTCATTTGAGCAAAGCACTGCTCCCATTTCACAATTGTAAATTGGTCAATAGTAAACATTTGCATATTCAATCGTAAATTAGGCAATTTGTAATAGAACTGTTGAAATGTATTGTTTTCTCTAACATTACATATTTTGTGTGTATGAGAGTTTTCTTATGATTGTGTAAGAATTAATCATGCGAATATACAACAGCTAAGATTGTACTAATGATTGTACTATTTACACGGTTCAAATGTTACTACCTAACGAAGAGTCATTCTGACCCTGTCTGCCAATGAATGCATGGGTCTCAGAGACTACAAAGGTATAACTGTTTCAATATTCTTTTCAATTTAATCTTTAAACTGTCGGAATATATCAGTCCAACAGAAATTTATTTAAATTTCTTATTTGCATAGCATACTCTACTTACAGCCATTTGGCGGTTACAGGGTGATAAATCAAAAATGTAGGAAATGCTTAGAACAACTAAATATTTCGCTATGTAGAGAGCCCAACACAGGTGAATTTGTTGTGCTCCATATTTTATGCATGAGGTTCTGCACAGTCTTCCATATTGCAATCCTTTGTAGGAGGCTGGGACAGAATGTGAACTGGATGAAGGGTAGATTGCTTTGTGCAAAAGCCTGATTCAACCAGCAGGCAAACTGTTAACGACAGAACAGCAAAGAGTCTAAATTCGTATAAAGCACGAACAAACATTAACATAGGAAGTACACATGGATACATTGTGACGCACATGCAAAGTCATAAGCAAAACGACCAGTGTTGGTAAACAAAATGGGGGAAATGGTGGAAAAGGTACCAGACAAAATGGGAACAAAAAGTATACTTAAAACCGAAAGCTTGTCGTCGCACTGTAATTTTCATATTTGTCTAGCTTAAATCGTTAAAAGTGGTCTAATGCTGTTGACGGGAATTCAAAATAAAACCATAGTAAATAAAACCCAGTCACGTAATACCGTAACGAGTCAATGGACGCAGAAAATTAGATAATGGAGCTAGAGAACACCCCGAAAATTACGCTTGCTTTTTGCTTTGTGTTTAGATTCGACTCATCAAAATCTTATTATTGCGGTAGAAAATTTAACCACAAAATTTGTCCCAAATTGTTACTAATTGATTGATGCCCGATGAATCGAAATCCAATCATTTGCCAAATCGTAACTCAATTGAAAATTACATTTGTTTTCGGGCAACTCGGCGTATGGGTAATGCGCTGAACAACATTGCCAGTGCTAATAAATTTGACGGCAAACAGTTTTAACTACGAGACTTGTGAACATACATATACTCTATATGTATACCACACACATGTACCACACAATGTTTGTGGAGCAATGTTGATGATTTACTGCTTTCAGTTTTTATTTACCAAAAAAAAAGAGGGAAATATATACGACAAAGCTGTATATGCCCATTTTACTCGACCATTAGTGTAGAGTGTTGCATTTCGACGCTTTTTGTAGCAGACATAAGCTACATAAATTACGTATACGCCACGTTATGGGTACTATTCAGATGGATTTATTTTATTCAGTTATTGCTGTTTTCATTTTTAATTGTCGCACTTGATGCAATTTACAATCATTTATTCACAGTTGCATTTATTTTAAAAGTTAAAGATTAAAATTTTAGTGAAAGTTTATTATATAGAGATACAGTTGGTTATCATAAGCTATATAGAAAATTATAATACAGGTATCCATTTGAAAAGGGCCGACGACACGTTCTGGGCGATGCAAAATTCACACGGGACCTAATTTGAATACAAAAGGCGTTAAAGCCAAAACGAATCATGACCAAAGTGCCTCGAGGTCAGTGTTAACATCAAAATGGCCAACACAAATGAAAGTGCCAGCTGGAGAATTGTGCTGTGAGCAAGCAGCTTTTATCTTTGCGGCAACCTTAAATTTATGGTTTTATGGTAACAATAAAATGCTTCAAACAAAAAAAAAATTAAATAACATCAAAATAATTTTTTTTGGGAAACATTTTATTAAACTGTAAAGTATTTGCAATCCAAGAGGCAGCTTCGAAAATTTATTTATAAAGAAGTTATATATTTTGAACTTATGAGTAAACTAAAACTGTCTTATTATTCATATAAAAAAATCATTCAATTCGTGCCAAATCCAGCAAAACGAATGTATTTGAATGTTTGCCAAAGATTAAAGAATGCTGAGCTTGTATTCTGAATTTTGTTTTAGCTTTCTTTATAAGTTTCCATTCAGCTCTTCAGTCTGACGTGGATTTATTGAAGCCCAAAGAGAAAACGCAGCCAACGGCATTTTACAGCAAACTGAAAACATTTGCCAAACGGATTTTCCTTGTGCTTCCGATTGATATATAATCACATACATACAAATTTTCCTGCCAGAATACATACAATATTCTGTTTGAGTGTCTGCATTTGATGTGGAAACTTTTGTTCCTCCGAATTAAATACAACTTGGGGAATAAAGAATCAGCATACGTAAACTGTACTGTAAACTAAGTAAATTGTTGCCCCATCAGATCAAAACAGACCCGGTTAAGCTTTTTTTATATTATTTCTGATTAGATTTGAATGGATTATGCCATCTCTATCATTAAATATGTATCGCTTCAATAACTTAACGATCTCATTTAAAATAAAATTTAGTTTTACGATTACTTGAATTTACAACCTTTTTAATCTAATTTTTTAGAGAACTCATATTTATTTTCGAATAATAACATGGATAAGTTTATAACAATTGTAAGAAATTTATTGTCTTTAATAACATTACGCTGGCAATTGTATTGATTTTGAATAACATATATCTGTTTCTGGCATTTCATAGTTAACATGAGACATTGCCATAATCTGTCACATGCATGTACATACATATTAATGGGTGATGTTGCAACATTTCTTTTGTTTCCCTATCCCTAACACATTAGGTCTCAGTAGTAACTCACCTATGCAAATGCATGGGCTTTGAATTTGTCTGTTTATTTTCTTTATTTCGCTTTGTCCCTTCGTGTCTTTTCTTTAAAACGGAAACTGCTCACTATCAGTTCTGATTTCAGGCAATGTAATTTTGCAATTGTCATATCGACAATTAAACCAGACACCAGGGTCAACTATGGACCTAGAAGTGAGTCTGAAATCAATTTAAAGAAAATATAATAAATTAAAAATAAAAAAAAGCTTTCAAATTAATAGACTTGCAATTATTTTCGTCATATTTTCAATAATCCCGCCAAGGTAAATTTTAGTTATTAGTTTGAAAACTCATTATATCTTTCTCATTATGAGAATCTCATCTTCTTGTTAGCGAAGTGCTTTAATTGTGTACATTTTGGCTTAACTGCACTGTTAAGTAGGTAAAGCATTTTTAGATCCAGTACCCAAAAGTTACAAGGGCTAATAAGTTTGTGGCAGTGTATGAAACTGGCAGAGTTATATGCGACCTTATAAAGAATATGAATGTACAATAATTGATCATCATCAGCATACCGTACGTACTGCGTTTCTAAAGTTCGATCAAAACCGATCATATATAAAATGAGAGAGCCTTCCCGTTGATCATAGCAATTAAGTAAGTAAATAAATGTTGAATTGAAGTTGTAAAATGTAATCTGATTTTAAATACTTAATGACTCTAAGATAAAATTAACAATGGTTTCTGAGCAATCTCAAATGCAATTAGATGATTGCATGTGATTTCGAATCGGCATGTCAGCTATATAAACATGTGAATAATCTGATCAGCCTTCATTTATCTGAGTTCTACTCTATCAGTATAATGAACTCACTATTGATTGCCTCAGGAATACTATTATATCTTTGTGTGTTCTGTACCGGATGGGTGAGTTGACTCTAAAAGGATATTACACATTAATTATTATTCTTAAAATAGCGAAATTGGAAATATGAATTTCTTTTCGTAAGCGCTACATCGTCGGATGAAAATCTAGCAAATGTCACTGTGGCTCTGGAACGAGAGGAACTCGGGGTCCCAAAGTTTTCGGCAGTATTTGATTGGAAATTCGATGTTGATGAGAACACCATGGTGAGTAAGACCCTCGTTAAAGAAGTTAAATGTTTGATTTTTCAATTTGAAACAGACCGCAATAAGTATGCTGACCAGCTATAGCGGAAGAGAACAGGATTATCATAGTATACCATATAAAGTTCCAAAAATATCATTTTACGAGTTCATCGATAAATATTACATGAAATTATTATATTCCGAATTTGCAAGCTGCTCGAATTTGCCAGTTATCGAGAAACCATTTGTGCCGCCGTGGAATAAGACGAAGTATATATTCAAAAAGTGTTTGCCCCCGGCAGATGCTTATCCCGAAATTTTACCCCAAGGCTACTATATACTGATGTTTCAAATTATTGGAAAAGCTGAAATAACTGTTACAGTGACTCTAAAACTGACGCCGAAGTATATCTGATAAGAATACTTTAAAAATTTGTATATTATAATATACAAATTAATATAAAGAACAAATAACCGAAATATATGACTGACTCAGAGATGTGGTCCTGAGTAGATCCCGCTTTATAAGTTTTCAAAATCCTAAATCTTTTACAATATTTTTAATTTAATTAACAATTTGTTATTTTAATCTTAAAAAATAATTACGGTGTCTATCATAGTCAAGCTTATTCGATTGTAGTATTTTAAATTATATTGAAATTTTGGTTTTTCACGTTTTATATATTTTTAATTGATTTGTTAAAATTATATCGAACGACTGCGATAGTATGAAAACTTGATCTCCAGCAGTCGAGCATCCTCGACTCAAGCGTTCTTACTTTTTTAATTCTATCAACACTTACCTAACTTGTAATTGGCTTTTATTTTAATAAAGACTTAAGCAAGTAATATTGAAGTTATGCTTTTCATCTATTGAAGACCTTAGCCCAGTTTTGCAAATTTTCTTATGAACATCTTGAAACTTGTAATTGAAAATAATACGAAAAATATAAATAGATCTGTATACAAATATAATTGCTGGAAGCTTTACAAAGTGCAATGGAGTGCTGAGAGATGAATTTTTACCTCAATTTCTTTATTACAAGATGTGTTAAGTTTGTTTTTAGCTTAGTTTACTGTTTTTTTTTAATTGAAATGTTGACTTGTCAACATTTTAACGTGCAACGGCAATAACTTTTTGGCCATTTGCACTTAGCAGATTTTGTCTTCAGCGCTTTCGTATTTAAATGACTTTTGAAGTATTTTGGAAAACATTTTTAGCAGCAGAAAAGTTAAGACTATGAAATACAAATTTGTAGGAGAACTATAAGCTTCTGCATAAAAAGCATGAAAAAAGGATGTGGCCTCAGGACAAACGACAGTGTATGTCATACATTTAATACTTTTACCTTTGAGCTTCCTCATATAAACTCGTATAATTCTAATTGTCATTTGCAGCATTTAGAAAATATTTCTATTTATTTCAGTGCTGTCCGGTTCTCTCAGGATATTCTTGATTTGGATACCGACTTTAGCACTCCAGTATTATTAAATTTACTTTTGGCTTTGTTCCCTAAATATAAACTCAAAACATGTTAACTTCATAGTGACATGGTAAAACTTTTAGTTCTCAAGGCAATTAATACTGCACTTAACGAATGTTATCAAAAGCTTTGTGTTTTATTTTTAATTTTTATAAAGTTAACCAGGTACACAGATGCTGGAATAACACCAAACAGGTGAGATAAACAGCATCAAATATAAAATTCATAAAGGTAAAGAATAAGAAAATAAATGGAAATGACATTTAGCATGCACTAATGTAAATGTGAATGTCAATGGAATCGACGCTTGACATTGATTTGAATACATTAACCTGACTGCCAAATGTGCATTCAACTGAGGCTCAGAAGTCAATTTCCTGCACCTTATGTGTTCCTAATTTTGGATCAATTTCAATTTAGAGCACTCAAATTTGCTGTACAATTCTTAACAAACTTTTGCGAAAACGTTATGCAAAAGTAGCGTGCAACCCACGTTCAGGTTCATATTTGCAGGGGCAAAGTTTGTATGCCTCCAGCTATTTCTACAACTTTTGATGTTTTTATACCCTACAACTCATAAAAAAAATTAAAAACGGGTATATAACTTTGTAACTTGAAGTCGACTGCAACGATGCTACTTGTTTCTGATGAAGCCATCAGACGTAACGGCTTTTGTATTTCAGACCCTATATACAAGTTATTCGACGGAAATTTTGAATAAAGAGTCCTTGTCCTTCCAACTTTTAATTGTTATTTTCTATTGAATTGTGAAAAGTTTTGGAAACAATGTACTAATTTGCTTATATGATCTAATTGGATATTATTTGGGTATAGAAAATATTTCAACTAATTGTTACTCTGGTAACATAACTTAAATGCCTTATGACCAATGCGAACAGTTATATATTATATATTTGAAATAATTGTTAACTCCATAATTTTTTTTAATAATTATTATAAGTAGATTTTACTTTTATCCTGATCTTATCACTAACAATTACATAGTGCTCTAGTTCACAAAAATACATTCAAACGTAATTTAAAAATGGTAACGCATAAAGTTAACAAATAACTGCAATTTAAGCGAATATTTTATGTAAATTGTACTTAATAGATATTAGCTATAAGCCCTCAAAAAAATACATTGTTATCTGATAGAAAGTAATAAAATTGTATTGTTACAAACAAAAATAGTTTAGTGGGGTTTTGCTTTCTCAATATTTGATGTTGAAAATATTTATAAGGAACTTAAAAAGTAACACAATGTGAATAATACTCGAATGTATCTACATTAAACTAAATGCAAAGTGCATCCAAGTGATAAAGCACAATAGCGAAAGAGGATAACAAACATAAACGAGTACAATAAAGCAGGCGTCACCCGTTATTATTATTATTTTTTTTTTTTTTTTTGTTTCTGTTGGTGTCTTGTTGCTGTTGCTGACACGTCCGAATCATTTATCAGTTCGCAGCTTTAGCCTCTGACAGTTGGTAATAGCGTTAAATGCACGAGCAACTTCCCGAATTGAATTTGAATTTACACTTTTTATTGTATTTCAATTTTTTGATTTATTAGTAATTAAAATTATTTCAGTTCACTTATTTATTTTACTAATTTCCGTTGAAACTTTTCGTACATTTTTAAAATGAAACAACTTTGTTTTCCGGTTGCAATCGTCCGCACCAAACAGTTTATCACCGGCTTCTGGCGACTCTAGCCGAAAGCAGCACCCAATGCACTGTGTTTTCGATATCGAAACTAATTTTGTATGCAAGTGTGGGTGTATGTGTGTGTGTATGCGTGCGCGTATGTGCAGCCGGCATTTTGTCAGTTGCATAGGTATTTGTAAGCAGCTGTTTGATGCTCTTTTCGAAAAAGCATTGCATTTGCAGCTTCGAGTGGGAGGAAATTGGGTGGGCCTTGTTTATGTTTTTTGCTTGATAAAAGGTCACAGAATTTTAATACATCCTCATTTACATGATTAAGAACTGAAGTTGTGAATAGTTGAGTTAAAACTAAAAGCATTAGGAGTGTCGAGAAAATTAAGGCAAGATAATTTCTTACCCTAAAGTTAACTATTTTCTCATTCATATTTTTAGTGAAAGTTGGGCTCTTTCACTTTGTATTACTCTCCAAAAATTAAGGCAATATAATTTCTTATATTAAATTCAAGTTAACTATTATCTCATTCAAATTTTCATTGAAAGTTGGGTTCCTTAACCTTGTACTATTCTCTGTTTTAGTAAACATTTTAATTTATGGCTAATATAATTATGTTTTAATTATAATTGGGTTTCTATTGGTAATTAGCTTTTTTGAAGTCCCACAAAGTGCGATTATTATATTGTTATCAGCTAAAGCTCTTTGAAAGCACATAAAGTGCAATTGGTTGTTGTCATTGCTAAATCGAAAGTGTTGTTGAAAATGTCTTAGCAATTTCGCTCTAGGTTAATAAGAAATTTGATTTGATTATTCACTTACTTGAATGCTTATTGCCAATTTCACGGCGCATTTCTTCAGATCGGTTTGTGGTATTCGACTCAAGCGGATATTGGGCAAAAGTCATGTTCTCGTTGCGCATTTGCTTCCCGAGGGACTTCATCATGAGAAAACAAGTGTGCAAGCCTGCAACACTCCGTTGGCCATCACGCTCATAGTAGAATATGGAATGCGTCCAGTTGTGTCTGGGTGATTAAAGAATCTACAATGATTATGGAGATTTATTAAAGTAGAATTTGTACATACTGTTTCATCACATTGATGGTTAACTCGGATATGGACTCAAAGCTTAACATTCCCGTGCGAAGTAGCATATAAAATTCATCTCCACAATCCGTTTTCTTCTGCTCAAAGTCATAGGTGGAGCCACCCACGGTGATAAGAGGGGTTCCCTGGCTATTGAAGTACTTGGTTATGCGACTGACAGCAGCTGAATGTACAGATTAACAATCAAATGCTTACAATGTCAGAAAAACTCAACCAATTACCTAGCGAATAGTCGCAGACTGGTCCAAAAATGACCTGGGCACATTGCTTGATGATGCCGTCCATGGCTCGGATAACTCCCAGCGAGGCATCGCACTTTGTGTCATGGGCCAGCCAGTGAAAGTCAATGTAGGATGGTATCAGGGACGTGGCACGTATCTGCTGTTCTGCCACCTTTAGAATCGGAAGCACACGCTGCAAAGATGCCTCGTATCCGTCATCATTGGGAAGCAGCACCAGAGCTCGAATGGAACAGTTTCCCCCACTTGCATCGCAAATAGCTTCACAATCACGGGCCGGCTCGTCACGACACTTGGCCTGACAGCTCGCCAGGCAGAGCAGGCATAGCACTAAGGATATCTGCCTCCTCATGTCTGCATTATTCACACCTGGATGATGCCATTGCCAGTCTCTGTGGTGCAATGTTCCATCCGCAATAATTTCTAGAGATTTGTAAATTTGCACTTTAGCAGTTGCTGCGTCATTTGGTAATTCGTTTTTCCTCTCTTCTTTGATATGGTTCCTTTGCTTTTGCATTAATGTCCACGATTTCGTTTTCGACCTTATATGCCACAACTTGAACCCGACTCTTCTCCTGATTGGATTTTCGCTGACCACTTTCATTTGTTTGTGCAAAGCGGTCACCGTCTAATTAAATTGCGTTGCTTTCTTGGATAATATTTAGATACTTAGGCAAGTTTGATTGCATAATGTCGCTAAAAGCACAAATACAAAAGACATATACGAAAATCATTAGCGAAATAACAAGAATATTTTAATGTTTTATACGGTCATGATCGAACTGTAGATCACAGGGTATTTTGTTACCTCAAATACCTTAAGCAAAAGAAAACCTTAGCATTTCACTTTCTATTAAAAAACGACAGTTTCAATTTGTTCTTGTCTCCAATAAGTATTGCTTAAGTGAAGACGGTGCTATCTTTACGACCCGGCTTAATGAGTTACTATTATTATTGTTTTTATAATAAAAGCTGCATGACGACTTTCAAATTAATTATTCAATAGTATCATTGAAACCAAATAGAACTGAGTAATAAAATTCAATGACTCTTCAACGATTGTACGAGTAAATTGATACAAAAAACTTATCGTTTGTTGAACTGTGAAGTAAATTTGTAAAGATTGCATTAAAATAAAATACTTATGCTTTTTTGGTTATAATCCATACATTACCTAAAATAAAGTTGCAGGTTAAAATATATTTTGAAAATGAATATTTGCATATTAATATTTTGTTTTAATATTTTTATGTTTGTAGAAACTATGTAAATTATATTTTTTACAAAAATAAAATCGCCAAGTCAGCCACAAGTTTGTAAAACAAATTTATTAAAGTCAAAATTCTCTTTCTATGTCAATACAAGAAATAAATTCTTTTTCAATGGCGTGAGATAAAAGTGAAACAAATCGTTAAACGTTTAATAATATTATTTTCAGTGTGCCACTTCATTTACCATTTACGATTGCCCATATTTCCCAGTTTTTCTAAGTACATACATAAATACATCGTGGCACATTAAATATTAAGTTTTATACTTGCAGTGCTAGGAAGCTCAATAAACAAATAATAATAATAATAATAAGATCCATAGAATAATTGTACATACATTCATTTATTGTTTCGGTGACGTATATAGTTTTATGACCCGTAATTAATGTGATGGATGATTCACGCTGGAAATGTAATGTTGGAAAAAAGAAGAACCACAATTTGATATGCTTTGCTGCAATTGCTGTGAAGTTCACACAATCAACGATAAGAGAAAGCCAATTGTTTATACAAATTTCAGTGGAATTGTTTGGATAGAATAAACCCATTTATTGATAAGGTGTCACTGGAATATATGTAATTTTTTCAACAAAAATGTAATGCAGTTTCGCCGATATAAATGTGATGTGAAAAGAAATATCCCAAATACCGTCTAATTGGGCACAATAAACATCTATCTATATTGCGAGTAGAGTATTCTCCTTTTGCTTGCCAAATGTATTTGTTCTTTGGTACAAGATAACAAGTTATTTTTGAATGTTTTGATAGGCCTCTGACAAACTCTGCATGCTCGTCAATTGAGTTGTCATTTGACTAAAAAAAACAACCTACAAAAAAGAAATAAACCATTTAAAGAGTTAACATTGCTACCTTATAAATAATTGCCAACACTGATTTCTAATCTTATCAGAACACCAACAAATTTGCAATATTCTTACTTATAAAATGCATATAAGGGTATGATATGTGGGTCTTCATATTATTCACAAAAAAGGCATATATAATTGATTTTATAATCTTTACAAGTCAAAACATATTTAAAGCTAGCGGCCTATAAATATACACAGTAGTGTTTTAACATTACGTAGTAATAAAAAGAAAATGTGCTTAAAAGCGCTTAATTTTTCATAAAATATTTAGTATTCGATCATCATTTTTGCAAATATAATTTCCGTAGCGTAGTAGAAATTAAAGTCAGAGAACAATTAAAAAAACTGTTAGGAAATGTGATTAGAACACAATCATATTAAATGGGAATGGGAATAGGAATAGGTAAGTCTACATATGTATAAGAATCAGATGTGAGATCAGGCGCCATAAACAACAACTGATAGAAGTTTCCCAGCCTAGAAGTAATTAATAAGAATTCATCACAAGCATTTGACAGTGCAAATAACAAAATAGTGGAAGAGGTTATTGCAATCTAGAAACCGAAATGCCAATGATACCAAATATTAAAACTGTTTGGGTCATGTGCTTCATTCATATCAGCACAATGGTTGAACGATTGAGTACCCTTCACAATGACATGGCAAACATCCACAATATTATAAGGCACCCAACATCAATCATATGAAAGCGTGTTATTTGCATTAACAATTCGCATTGCCAACTACGTAAAAGTGTTCTATTGCTCAACTAGAAGATACCCAGTAATTTTTAGACAGCATATTAGATTCTTTTCTTTTTTTTTAATTTAAAATATTTTGTTGGTCATATTTATAATCAGGAATTAAAACCGAAACGAATACCGGTTTCAGTCACGGTTTCGGTTATGCTCGAATTAAGATTTTCGGTTATCGGTTATGCAAAATCTTGGAGTATCGGTTTCGCAACGGTTATCGGATTTTTGTAAGTTTCGGTTTAAAAATAAAAGTACGGTTTCGGTTCACAGAAAAAATTAAGGCTTTCGGTTGACCAAAATAAGAAGCTTTATTCATTGTTTTACATGAAAAAAGGATTAATGCTCTTATTAGCCTGGAAAATTATGTTATCTACTTACTGGAATGATCCAGTGTAATGCCGATTTTATTATAATTTGATATCATATAAATTTCCTTAATTTGGTTTAAACATTTCGATTATTTTGATTTAACTGATTTTTAATGACTTCGAACTGCCATAACTTTGCGAAAAGTCAATCAATTTCCATGCGCAATGTAAATTTGAGAATGTTTTTTCCTCTAAATTCGTTCTGCATTTAAATTTTTATTCATTTTGAAAATTCGAAATTTCGAAATTCGAGAAATTTTACAGTGTTACCCCTTATCATTTTTCGAAAAATTTCAAAATTTTCGAATTTTCAAAATGAACAAAATTTAAATGCAGCTTAGAAGTAAAATCATGCACAAATTTACATTGCGCATGGAAATTGATTGAGTTTTGGCAAAGTTATGGCTGTTCAAAGTTATCAAAGTTGCTCAGGAGATGCGACGGCCGGAACCGAAATTAACCCTTATAAATGATTCGGTTACTAAACGGTTATTTCGGTTTAAGGAGTTTCGGCTTATGGTTTTCGGTACGGTTACAAATTTCAGTCGGTTTTCACCGGTTAAAGGTTACGGTTTCGGTTAAGGTTTTAATTCCTTGTTTATAGTTTATATAGCCTTATATCCAACAAAGAATTTATATATATATTAATATTTAGGAAAAACACTTAGATCTTATCATAAAGTATAATAAGAAATGGGTGGTATTATTAATGTCAATTACCTCCAATAACAATAAACCAATATAAAATTTAGTGTTTATAACTTAGTCGCGTTGTCATTTTAAATTGTAGTATGTATAATAGAAGTAGTAAGAAAATGTGTGAAAATTCTTATTCAGCCTAAATATGTAGTTTATCTCTAAAATTGTAGACTTTAATTGGAAATTCGACTATGAAATTTTACATAAATAACCTAATATTTATCGAAGTTATAAAAGTGAATTTATTATGTAGAAATTTATTATTTCTCAGATACTGACTTTCGCTGACTACATATTACAAACTGTAGGAAAAATAATTTAATATTTACATAAATTCTATATATTAATATTAAGTTTTCTATTCTATATGCACAACCATTATACCCGTTGTACCCATCAGGTTCGGCATTTACCAACAGAGTTGGACCTATAAATAGAACGTCGAGGTAGTCTCATTAAAAAAGTGGAAAATTGGAATCAAATAAATTAATAACAAATTGGCTGGAACATCGAAACGCTTATCAGTTGGCAAACGTCAATTTATTTTTAGGCCGTTAACAAAATTAAATAACTGCTGATTGATTAAGATCGGCAAAGGTGACAGTGGCCCACTCAGGCCACTTTGATTTCGACTCGCCGTTCTAACTGCAGTCCGGTCGAATCAATCATGTTTACCCCTGGCTATAAGAGTACATACTAGATACGAGTATACGTATTTATACACATATTCATAGTGTGTACTTCAACTATTGCCTGCCTTGCCATAAGCCAGGTAACACAAAGCCGACACTCAGACACCTGGACACATGTGCACAATTTGTGCGGTTGCTGGAGATATTATATTTGTGGCAATACGAGTATACAAAAATTAAAGTGGAATGCATTAGCCTCGTGTTGTGCTCGTATTTACGGTGCTTTGTTGTACTTACTCATAATTTGTGTTTTTATCAAGTACTCAACTTGTACTCGTAATACAAACAAATGCGAACTATGACAATTGCGAATTGGGAATTGACTCTTGGCATTTTGAGGATTTATTGAGGCTTAGATGGAATCATATATAAAAATATATACTGTGTTTAACCATCATATTAATAAGATAAAGTCTTTTTAAATTGAATTCTCACATGTCAGTAGACACCAAGTCACGGGCTTAGGTCGGGGTCCCTGGCCTTCAAGTACTTGAATAATGATTTCCACTTCTAAATTCCATTTATAAACTAGCCACTTAATTAATGGCAATGTTTAAATAAGTCGCACTTGTTACATAAAGTATTGGAGTGAAGGTGGAATAGCCTAGGAATAAGTAAACCCACTTTTCTACCTATTTATCGAATCTGAAAACCTTTGAGGCAATCGGTAAATATATGTACGTTCAAAGACAAATTGTCTAGTTTTAGCTATTTATAGGCATTTGTTTATTTTTAGTTTGCAATCAATGAGCCTTGTCGGCTGATAAGATTATTAAAAGTCCACAAATTTGTGAGAGTGCATTGGGTAAACTCATATATTAGATATCAAGTTTCGATGGTTCAACACGGGTTGAAACTTATAGAAACCACAGTCTCATTAAGCATATGGTTACCGTATAACTAATTGCTTTTAAATCCAGTAATTTGCATGAAACTTAAATTTCCATTCATCATGAGCAAAATCAATAAATTCCGACATTGCCACAGGTAAATTTATTTTAGTTATGAATTTTTTAATGCACACATAATTTCACATAAATATAGGCCTGTTACTAACCAGTTGAATGTGGTCTTTAATGATATAAAGAAAAAGGCTGAAATGTTCACAAATTTATATTTCTAACAATGAACCCCTTATAAAATGGATGTCCACTCAAAGCACAATATCCCCTACGAAAGTGACAATTTGAGTTTGGCATTTAAAGGCAATTTAAGAGAAGATGTGCACATCATGTCAAAGTTCGATAGGAGGGCTGTTTAGAAGGTATTTGATTTAAAATGAGGCTAGTTAGCAATATACATTGTGAATTGTTTAGTTATATTTGCAAATTTCATTATTACGTATATTTTATTAATAGTTTTTATTGGTTTCACATATAAAATATGTTTTTCATGCAGAGTTTAAATTTTAAAAATTTGTGTCTTTATGGAGATTTTGCCCCTTCCGTAGAATTTAAATTCATGCTGTCTGGGACATTAATTAAATGCACAATTAAAAATAAAGCAAGCAGGAATTGCAATAACCGCTCGAAACATTTTTAAATGTTTACATAAAAGTGAGATTGCTTGTCGACTTCGAAATACCCTGCTTCCAGACCTAAGGTACTTCACGTATCAAGCGCTGGGTGTCGCTTGCCCAGTTCTACATATTATAAATAGTCTCTTGAATGTTTTATTTATTTATTTTCCAGTATTTGCTATAGTTTTTATAAAATAAAGTTGCACATTATTCTTTTCTATATTTAAGGAATACAATTGAACAAAGCTAATATACCCTTTACTTTACTTTAATATATAAACTGTCAACAGCGAGCAACATGCGTGACCGTTAGTGCCGATTAAATAGCTTTACTTAAATTGGTTAGCATTAAATACTGCACGCAGACTAACGAAACAGATTATTGCACTTTTAAATATGGATAGTATTTATAACTTGTACACGTGTAAATTGTAGTTAGGTTATATTTAATATAAAGAAGAGCTGCAAAGTACGTATGTACCTTAACCCTGACATATTATTGTGAAATACTTGTTGGTTCATTAGGTAAATTGAGTCGCTGATCAATGCATTAAAATATTTTCTAAAAAGAACAACAAATTTGAGTAAATAATTGGAAGCTGATGACACATAGATATCCAGCCGACAGGACTTAAAGTTCTTGTACAACAGAGCCTTGGCAATTCTTGTGTTTAATGTGTTAAATGACATGAGCAATGAGCAATATTTAGCCAACGGCATTATACAAATGCGTACAAACAGTGTTGAGGTTTCTAAAGTTTATCCATATGTTGCGGTTGGATTCATATGTGTGTATCCTCGATAGGTGCTAAACCTCTAACATTTTCATTGGCTTGCCTTTGCAAATATTTGTATTTGGCTGTCGATACTGACAATTGTTTATATTTTGTGTACGTGTAAGCTTGCATGTTCAAATGTGCGAGTTGCTTTCTCGTATGCCAAATATTTGATCAAATATGCGACTAAATGAATATCCTTGTATACAGATACTTTGCTTTTTGGTTTTGCTTTAAAGGCGTGTCGCTAAATGGACTGGACAGTTGTATAAAAACCCCAATCATTTATTATGTTGCCAGAAACAGAAAGTGCTTTTGTCCAGCCAGTAAAATAGGTTTGCTTGTATGCATAACAATGCATCGCAGCATTACGCATACGCACAGTGGTCCGAGTGAAAAGAGAGGGGCTTAAGTGTTTGAATAATATAGTGCATACTTCCGTGGGATTTCAACATGTCACAACCCATTTCGTTGGCAAACAGAGTTTAAAAATGTGTGTTAAGCAGTTAAGTATAAAAATGCAAACGATAACTCAGACTGACACTGATGTGGATGCAAAAACAGCAGCTCTTCGTGACCCCATTGAACAATTTGAAATGCTGCTCAAGCAATTAATAATCTGAGTAGAGAATTAGTCTCAACGAAATGAAGTGAGTGTCATTAGTAAAAGAATAATAAGTATGCAGATAATGGATTGGTTTTTGTTTTAAGAATATAAAATTGCAGCACACTAACAGCTTGATACAAAACTACAGAACCACTTTTATTTACATAGGAATAAGAAATATATATAGAAATATATAATAAGGAAGAGATTTCATGATATTGAATTAATTCAAATCCAGTATATTCTTTTATTATTAATTAAATATTGAGACGTTATTAAATTATTCTCAGCTGTTTAATGGAGTCAAAATCAACTGTCAAGACACATTAAAAATACCAAGCTAAGCACTCAATAGGAAAGCGGGCAAGAGGCGATACCAAACAGCAAATCCTTTATGAAATGTGAGATGGTTGGGATCACAATAGAAGTGTAGAGGGGCGTACTTAAACATGACCTGCTAGCACAATGTGAATTTGAAAGTGAAAGTATGTGTATGTGTTTGTTAACCATCGCACTTTAGGGAGGTCAGAATTACTCCACGAGAGAATCACAAGCTGGCTTATATTGAATTTATAGATAGCTTCTCCGCAAGACTGAGTCTCGAAAAAATCTGCATTAATCAATAAGCAGTCTTCAGAGGATATGATAGCTATTTTTCCAGTTTGCATAAATGCCTTCGAGTAAACTCAAAGACTATAAGAATTTAATGCTCTGTCAAAGAATCTTTTGAAATTTGTTTGGTCGACAAGCCAATAAAAACGTTGAATGCTTTCTAACAGGAGCCTACCTCTTTGGCCTAAGATGGTTGTGGTTTGTGTGCAGCAAATACTTTGATATTTGAATTGACTGCTTCGTTTTTATTATATACACGTGTATATGTATATATTGACAGAAACTCTTTAAGTTTCTCATTCATATAATTTTGTAGCACTTGAATTTAAAACAATAATCTATTTTTATTGATGATTTAACAATCTGCAGTCCATTAACTAACTTATTGTGCCTCCTTAAGAGTTAATAAAACACAAATAAAACACTGATATGCGTGCATTGAAATCATACCACACGAATTCTCACAATCTTGAGTTTCCGAAACTATTTTCGCGGCGCTTTTTTGTTGACAACTTTAGCGAACTTTCCGCTGCTGTCTTAACCCGAAACGCGCGCTTTCCGTTTTATTTTTCGACTATTATTGTCCAACTACTGAAAAGCTCAGTGAGACTAACGTTCACATTTCACCAACGCAAAGAACTCAACAATGGGCCATGTTAGTGATAAGAAAGCACTCCGATAACAGGTAACAGTCAGCCTTTGGTAACTCTGTTAATAATTGCGCACTTAACAGAGCTGCTGTTATTTCACTATTAAGTGTGTGATATCTGCCTGTCGCTGATAGGTTTATTGTTGACACCAGAAACGCCTACTGTCTTTAGATTTAAACAATTATAGATGTATTTCTAAGTTTCGAGTGCTATTTATATAATATTATTCGAAAATCTTACATTATTAAATATAGTAATATAGGAAAATTGTGTATATACTTAAATTCTATTCTGTTAATTAAGTTAATTTAAAAAGTAACAGTTTGAGAAAACAGCTAAATTGGATTTAAATTAAGATATATGTGAGTATTTGAGTGTTATAACTTAATGATAATTATATTTGTTAACAAGCAGGACTTACATTAATTGGGTTTTTGGTCCGTTTGGTAAAATATCTGATATGGGATTAGTTCTGCAGCATTGTGTTGTATGCGTAATATCAACAAATGCATATTACACATTCGCCATGTATTCTTTGTCCAATCACTAAAAAATGTAAGCGCATGATGCTTCTCCAGGACCAACATTTTAACACCCAGATGCGATATTTTTCACAATGTTTACTTTAGAAGTGCCCTGTATTATAAATATATTATATCCTATATCGTTTGAAAATTGTGTAATGTGTGACATTATAACTCAATGTTTAATGATACTGGTTACAGGGTATCTCTTAGCCAACTCGTGCCCAAACTCTGTACTACCAATTTTTTTCAATTCTTTTAGAATTGTCTAGGGGAAAATCTGCGTATGTATTGGTGTCTGTTATGGTTCTGGAAAGTGACAGGAAATGGCTTTCGAGTGCGGCTGGCACTTACTCATAATGTGCATTTAAACGCTCTTCATACATAAAGATATACACGACAGCAAGCATAAACGAGATGTGCTCAAGAAGTATTAGGAATCTTCTATTGGTTGAATTATGTGAAAGCATAGAACATTTTAATCCATGTGTTGTCAATTTATTGTCAAGTTGTACAATTTATACCCATATTTAACGAAATTTCATATTCTCTTGTTGCGATAAATAACAATTATTTAATTGTGATTTTTTGCTGGATAATCAAGTTGAAAAAAAAATGGCCTTACTTTAAAAATCTTTTAAGTTTATCTACTATGTAGCTATTTTTTCGAAATTCAACAAAGTTCAGAGAAAACTAAGGAATTTATCGGATTTTTATATATTTTCCTAGATGTAAATTAAATATTTATTATAAATGTATTTCAACTAATCCGTTATTTGCAGATCTATGATGTTTATTGAAAATAATTCTTTTAAACAATTAAAGAATAGATGCCAAAAGAGAATGCATTTTATTTACGGCTACAAGCGATTTCTTTATTATATTTTTATTATTATTAAGTGCTTAAGGCTGACAATGGGTTAAAGCTTTACAGAGCAATGTGCGATTGTGTTAGTATGTGTATGTGTGTATCTGGACTTGTACTCATAAATATAAAATGAAAATAGCTAACATTTATCATTAATCATTTACTTAAAACTACATAAGCCGTGCCTTGCATTACGAGCTACATTCTCTGCTTCCCATCTCTGTCTCAATCTCCTTAGATGGCATCGCCGTCATCGTTAATGGCTTTGAAGATGATATCGTAGACATGATCAACCAGTTTGACCCACGCTTGTGATTGGCTCTCGTTCAGACTGCAGGCGGCGGTGAGAACTTCCAGAATAGCCTCCTTGAGTTGCTGTTAAAGATTTTTATTTGAATTAAGAATGAGTATGTTTTGAATATTGAATAGATTCAGTTCGCGGCAATTACATTATACGACTCCTTGGATATTTTACGCGGTACGTGACTGGTAGCCACTTTGGTCCAGATCTCATCCAGCTTCTCCAGATCACCATCTTGGCCGAGCACCTGAATGGACTCGTCGAACACGCGAATAATACGGCCGGCATGTGCCCGGAAACGTGAATTGGTCTGTAGACGAAATACGAGAAGTTAAGTTATAGATAGATTGATTAGATAGCTGGATATCAATTATCAAACTTACGCCTAATTCGGCCAAGGGCACATCACGGAATGGAAATTTCTCCAAGTTGGACGGATAACGATTGAAGAATGTTGTCAGTATAGCAACCCCCGAATCGGTTGGTGTCGCCACGGGTATTTCCCAGGTCTTCTTGATCACTTGCACCTCATCGCTGTTCATGTTTTCGGCTAAAATACTCGTCTGCTTCTGCTGCTTAGCTGCTCTTCAAAATGTAGCCTCAGTTTTGGGTCTTAAGCTGCAAAAAATATTGCATTTTAAATACATTAACATTTTTCATATATTAGTTTTACTCTCTCTCTCTCTCTCTTTATCAATCTCATTCTCTCCCTCTCAATGTCTGCCTGTCATTCTGAGGCAGACAATTGAGATTGACAGTTTTATATTGCAATTGTCAGTTGCGATTCGCATTGTTGTTGAGCCCGGCAAACAATGAGCACTCACTCGAGAACAACGCTGACAGCAATCGAAAATCAAAACAACAATAAGAGACACAACAACAGTGGGTTATATAAATATCCGCACACCACGTGCTTAAAGTCAATGCCTTCGCTATGACAATAACAACAACATTGATGCTCCAATTCACATTTGCATATGTTCGCATGTGTTCACATTGTATGTTATGTATGTATGTTATTCGACTGAACACCCAGGTGGTAACCCAACCACACCCCCCCTTTAGATGGCAATCGTCCATAACAGCATCATCATAATCCGCTTAAAACATGGTTGCATGACTGCATTAAATGTGGGAGGAACTAAACGAATGCACATGGGGATAATCATATAACTTCTTATATTATAATTCTCTTAATAAGAACTATGTATTATAATATGCAAGAATGGATAATCATAAATTAAAAAAAAACAAGTCTAGCAAACTCAGTTTTTAATAAAAATATTTATTTTTGGTAAATTTTATACAAGAAATATAAAATATTAATATCCAATATGATGACAATATAATAAATGAAACTAGAATATGTAATAAGAAGAATACATACTTAATACCATACTAAGTCTATCTCTAGACATTTTGATAAAATTTCGTTTGAAAATAATAAATGTCCGATATTTAATTTTTCAACAATTTTTCGGTGCCCTAAAGACATTCTAAATTTCAATAAAATTATTTATTATTGTTTTACAAGAAATATAATATATTAAGATCTAATATTATGACAATATGATGAATTTAAGTATGTAAGAAGGTTTAAGAAATCCTTAGTCTATACACATTCAAGTTTATGAACAGTCACTGCTATAGATCTTCCGCTACCTCATTCCCACCCTATTTATGGTCGTTCATCCCAGTAAGTAATTGTTGTAGCTCGCTCTCGTTTACACAAATGTTGGGTGCCACTTGTCCATCATTGAGAACAATTCTCATTTTCCGCGAGAATATTTAGTTGAGAGTAGAGATTGATAAAGAGAGCTGAGCAATGAGTTGCCATCTGGAAAGCGGAAATGTAAACAGCAAGAGCAAAAATAAACGCGTTGGAAGCTCGCCGAAAATTAGAGCAAACAAATGAAATGTGTTTACCCATTTATTATAAATGATTGTAGGGTAAGATTGTAAAACAATTGAACTAAGAGTAATAATCATATACAAGCCGAAGATGATTTCAATTAAATTAAGCAAAATATACGAAATTGCAATTGAAATAATTGTTTGAATACTTCAATTGGTGCTCATTTAAATGCAAATAATAATCATAATTCAATTCTAGCAAATACATAAATATTTATGAAAAACTTTTCACGAGAATTTTATGAATAATCAGAGCTAGCTGCAGACAAAGTATTTTAGCTAAGCGTAGCATTATGATATAGGATTTAGTCCTCTCGTTTCTTGATTTAATGACAAAATCACTTAAGCAACAACAACGAGAACAACAATGCCAAAAGGAAAAATTCAAAACGGCAACAGCAAAAGTAAACTGAAAGTTTATTAAAAATGTACAAGCTGACAAACCAACCGCAGGCAAGAAAACCCACACACAAACATACAGAGAGAGAGATAGAGAGAAAGAGGGATAGAGTGAGAGGGACAAGGTAAAAAATAACAAACAGATAGCATAACAGTGAAATGAACTCAAGTGCAGCCGCAGCAGGTGGCCGCAATGCTATTTTTGTTGGAACGGGCGGGTTTAATGGGGTAAGACAATCTCATGTATACACAGAAAAAAATATCAAGCTAAAATTCAAGTTTCAACATTAAAATGTCAAAGAAGCGTAAAATATTTGATCTAACAAAACAAAACAAGTACAGCACTCCGAAGATCATAATATTGCTAAGAAAAATCGTGCTTGAATCAAGTAAGTTGTACTTGGTTTAAGAAAATTCGAGATTACCGAACTTCTGGTATCGCATTGGATTGATTTCAACCCGCAATCGTGAATTTTTTCTGTGTACCAAATATGAATGCTGTCGAAAATAATACGACTTTGACATATCCCAAATATTAAATATTCAGTATGGATATCTTTATTTATCGATTTTTAAGTTTCGTCCGAGAATCATTTCAAAAAACTATGCTTCTTCGATTATCCTGCCATACATTTAATATACCCGCTAATGTGCATGTCAAGTGCAGGGTATTCAAAATTTGCCATCTCTTGGTAACCTTGTCTCGTTGCCCCTTCGGGGCACAAGCGTTGGAGCAACCATCATCATCAACCACAACAACAGCAACAGCAACAACAACAGCAGCAACAACAACAGCAACAGCAAGTAGAAGAACAGCAGCAGCAGCAGCTCTCGTTATATAGACAAACATACATAATATCCTTCATGTCAGAATGTCCTGTGGCTTTTGTAGTTGATGTCGTTACAGGCCTGTGCCTCAGTATATGCATCTTTCTCTCTCTCTCTCTATGTGTGTGTGTGTTGCAGTCAAGAGTAAAAAAGCAGCAACAAATCAACCGTTGCCTTGCCTTTATTTGTCTAAGTGTGTGTGTGTGTGTGTGTGTGTGTGTGTAAGGACATTGAGCGCTTAATTAAATTAAGGCAGTTTGATGGACAGCTACTAGACAACGAGACGCAGGCGACAGGCGACAGGCAACTGGCCTGACAGTCCCAGCCCCCTTCGATTCGCTCTCTTGGCCACGTTAAAGGCAACCTATCAGCCAGGTGTTGCTAAAGTGCCGTTCTAGCCTTGCCAATATATTTACAGGAGTGTGTCTGTCAGTCTGCGGTTTATGTACGAGTTGGGCTTGTGTGCTTCCACTCAAATGTAGCTGAACATTTCCTTGCAATTTCCCACAAAAATATCTCAAAGCATCAACGTTTGTTGCCAAGTGGTTTCGACTGCCGGAAGCTAGTGTTTCTTAAAGTACTTTAAATAAAATATCAATACTTTCCGAACTGGTAAGTAAATAAATTACTCAATGATAAATAAATACTATTTGCAAGTGTGATTGAAATTTAAAATTAATTAATTTAATTAAAGCTTTCATTATGATATAAATAATTTACCGATATTAATAAGCTAAGCAAATCGCATAAACATTTTTTGAAATCCCTTTAAAGAGATATAGTGTCCATATCCAGAATTAGTTCCAATAAGTGACGTCTATCAAAAGGAAATCTTCGAAAAGAAATAAGCTGAGTCATGCCCACTGAAGGAAAGGTAAAAAATAAAGATAAATATCTTCTCAACGACATAAAGATATTTTGAAATGGACATTTACGCAACATTTATATACCTTCTGATTTTTTATATAAATTATTTGATACTCGAATAAAAAACATTGCGTAAAGTTTTCAAAAATAACTTATACAACATTGAAATTTATCCAATTCTCGAAAACACTTATTTTTAAGAGGACATTGTAACATTAGTAATGCACTTGATTACGGCAAATTGGAGGGCTTGCCTTTCTAATTGAATAGATTAAAAATGGATGAGTAAGTACCCTAAATAAAGTAAGGTCCTTAAAGCACTTTCAAAGTTGTGCAAGTCTATGTTTAAAGCTTGACTGTTGGATTCACACACTTAATCAAGCACGCACATTTACACACACGCACACGTACACTAATACTCATGCACACGCACACATACATAGACATATGCTCATCGGATACATTAACGGTAATGACAACAACAACATTGGAACGCCACTTGTTCGCAAGGACAACCGAGAAATCCATAAATTTAAAGCATGCTTTTGTGCGCTATTTCTTTTATGACTTTTGGCCGGGTGAGAGGGTAAAAAGAGAAGGTAAAAAAAATTTATATATAAAAAAAGCAACAAATCAGCTGCAGCCTGTTGAGCGAGCGCGGCATTTTGAAACGACTATCAAAAGTATTTCCCACTTCAATTGTGCACTTGCCATTGAATTCACTACGAGTATTGAGAATCATTTGATATTCGCAGTTACTTTATTCACCCAATTCTTTCATAGTTCCACAAGCGATTTTGCTAAGCGCTTTCTATAGCGTTACGCCTCTAGAATTTCACTTCTTTTGATTCTTAAATTTTAATTTGTTTATTTTTTGTATTATTTTTTGATTATTTATTCTCGGCGTCTTGGTCGTCGTCGCTATCGTCGCCGCTTTTGCTGTGAACCAACCGCACGCGTTGCGTTCGAATCAAACACTGAGCGCCAACAAAATGATTCGTTTCCAGCGAAAGCGAGCGGAGAGCACAACGCTCAGCCGGCAATGGCAAATATAGAGATTTGCACGGTTGTTGTTGTCTGCGCGCCAAAAACTTTTAAGCGTTGTGGGAGCTGAGAGAGCGCCAAGCACAGTGGCGTCCCTCAACAGGGGACCACTCTAAATGACCAGTTCTCTCTCTCTCTCTCTCTCTGCCTTTCTCTAAGCGCTTCTAATTACGCATTATGCATTTGATTTCTCGCTAATTTATTACGGGTGTCGTTTGTAACTATATTTGCTGCTATATGCTAATAGATATTTGCACCTGCACCCGAATGTGACTTCTCGCAAATCCAAACCTAGCCAAAGGCCACCTGTGGACAACGTCAATCAAAGTTTCGGGAGAGCCAACGAGCTTCACAATATTCGTGCACACTCACATTCTCTCAAAGTTAAGAGTCGAGCTTTAGAACCGGCTGACAACGATAACTGTTGCCTTTCATCCGAAAGCAGACGAATTTGGATACTTGCAATCGGGAGTATTAACTTTTAACAATTTAATTGTAATTAAATTCATAATTCACTCATTATATATATGGTTCTATTTACTAAATACAGGCCTGTTCAATTTTTTACTTTTTATCTTTTAAAAAAACTTGAAATTTTCACGTTGAATTTGGGCTAGGTATTTAAAATTTATCGTTTTTCATTTTCTCGGACTAAACTTAACCAACTTCAATTAAATGCAATCCGCAAAATGTTGAAAAAAATTAAAATAGAACAGGTTAAAGATATTCACTTCCGAAAATTCTTACCGAAAGTTAATACCGGAACATTCCTGATAAAGTTCTTTCCATATACTAGAACCAAAATTGTAATTCCAAATTTTAAAACAAAAATGTAATTCTCTGTAACAAGTTATTGGAAATAATCTATGTATTTTTCAATAACAAAATGTATTATTTCTAATATTTGAACACCTTTGACTCTTTTGACTGTCAACGTTGTTACTGCAAGCGCACTTATCTATAAAGTTTTTGTGTTATTTCTATATTTTTACTTGTTATCAGCATACGGTATGACGACTACATATTATACTATTAAAGTGGAACATGAAAAACAGACGCCAATAGCTTATTGATAATCGGCAATAACAAGACTTTAAGCCATAAATAAATCAAGGAAGATAACAAAACTTTACATAAGTCCAAGTCGATAAAGTATTAGAATTAAAATCACAAAATACTTAATCACAATTTTCTATTTCACTTATATATTTTTGTTATATAATCAACGATAGATATGATCAATCATTTTTATTATATTATTAAATTCCAGAACTCACACTTCTCAACAAGGCAACCGCTCACAACGCCGTTAAAATTCAAACTGAGCAGCATCGCTGACACGCCCGACTATTTAAGTGTTTGCCGAACCGCACGAACACAAATATTATATGAATAAAAAAAAAACAATATTAAACTTCGACAAAAACGAAGAAGGGAATGTGAGAACAACAAACAGTGTTGTGTTCGTCGACACTATTATCATTCATTTTATTAAGGCGGGGGGGTTATCGAAACTGAACAGTCAAAAGTTTCAACAGATCAAGGGTTTATTGCGTGTTCCCTGTAAAACTTCCACTACAAACAAGTCAAGGTCGACTGGAAGACACCCTGTATCCCGGTCAAGGGACATTCAATTTTTACAGTGCATTTTCGAAACTTGTTCTTGTGAAACTTATGCAAATATCAAAGTCAAAGATCAAATACGTATACGTAAATTTTCAAACGTTCCTTAATTAATATGTTATCTTCCACAAGCATGACTGTTAGTATTACCTACATATATTTTGTTTTCTTTTGGGGTCCTCAATTGTCTTACCTCAAATTAAATGCTCGTGTTTCACATTCACTTGACCTTTCAAGTTTTTGCATAGCTACCAATTTATTTTGGACTGTCATAAGAAATTAACTTAAGTTATAATTTACATTTGGCGTGTTCTCAATGTAGTTTCGATATAAAAAATATGACAAATACTTGACTAAAATAGATGACTTCATGACCTTCTAATCATTATATGTAAAACTCGAAAAAACGTGCGAAAAATGCAATATGTTTCAGGTCCTGATTTTCGTTAGATCTTTTGAATACTTACGTAATGAAATATATTTAAAACCTCAGAAAGAGTATTTACAAGTAATCGCAAAACAAATTGTACTTTGATTATTACTAATTATTCGTCTAATTTAATTAACATGCATAGAATCTATTATGAAATTGTCTGAATAATTCAGTAGACAAACAAACAAAAATTATTGTAATATTTTTATACGCACATCAAACTTTTGTCACGTCATCGTTTCCTTTGGTTTTATGGAGCCAATTGTTTATGACAAAATTGGCGGTCATTATAACCCGGTCGAGACCCAAATACTAATGAAAATTCTTTAAAACAAAACAGCCAGTTATGTAGAGTTTTCTAATTTTATGAATGGATTAAGTTTTGTTTGCTAAATCAATATGTAAATTGCGTTGCCATACGTTGCTTGTCACGTTGAGCAGTCCGGAATTCGGGAATCATTATTATACATACTCGTATACAAATATAAACATTTTATTATTTATTGTGCTTGAATTATTGTTTGCACTTCACTTGTGCAGTCGCTAGAAGTGCTACTGGATAGCAAGAATTTCGTATTGCAAATATAAACAATTGAAAATAAGCTCAAACATTATGGGCAACTTACCACCTGTTATTTGTTATTGTTATTGCTAATGATTAACTTTGTTGGAAATAAGTATTATTATTATTTGATATGCACGCGCAACACACAACACTAAAACGGAGACCGAGAAGCTGAAACAGACTGCAAATGAAATGAACAAAACACAAAACTGACAGATGGATGCTCCCCAGAGAGTGAGCGCGCTGAATCCCACAGAAAGAGAGACAAAGAGAGGGAGAGAGTAACAGATTGGGTAACAGATATGGGAGCGAGCAGTATCCAAATTTTAGTCATATTCAGCGCGAGAGCCAGATCGCAACTAAGGCGCAGTGTATCAGCCTCTCTCAGTAGTTTGACAGTTGTCTCTGGCGCGTTGGCTGAGCAAGATAAAAAAGCTGATATACTAAGAGCAATCACAACAAAAGAAAATAAGAAAAGTGTGGATAAAACAGATGTTATTTGATAATAATGGACATAGAAGAGCAACAGCACCAAACGAGCAGCAACATCAAATGTGACAGCGAGAAATGTCAAAAGGTTAAACGATTTGTGATCATCGCACTGCTGATCACCATTGGCATTTTAAGCTGGCATTTCTATGGTGCGTAAGCGTTGATTGACCTTCCCACTCTCTGATCGGCTAACCAACAATGAAATCTTACATTTTTAGAGTATTTCCACAGCCAGCCACTGCCCAAAACACCGGACGATGTGCTGTCATTATCCCAGACCCTCTTCGCCGAGGAATCCGCGCCCAGTGAGTATCTCTTCAAGATAAATTTACAAGGTAAAACGAGTTCGGGCGCACGCGATGATCGGGCACCACAACCGTAAGTATAACAACAAACATAGTTTTAAATATTTGAAAACTTTTCAATTCGATCTCAATAACCAGTCTCTTTGAGCTGCACAACGATCTACTGGCCAAAAATGACAACTCCACAACGGCCCTATTCCAACGCCTTTTCAACAACTACGAGCTGGATGTGGGCGTGGCAGAACAAATAACAAACGATCATGAACAGGAGCAACTGGATTTTCTCCGTGCTGTGATGAACACGCGCGTCATGAAGCTCTCTATGCGCTTTCTTGTGAGGAAGGGTAAGCACTCCAGATACCCCTTAATCTGTGTTTGGATTTTTGTAAAAGTTTGTTTATTTGATTAGATAATAATGAATTTATTTTCTTGAATAATTATGAAACACTCTATGCTTTTACTTGTAAAAATATAAGGGTAAGCACTCGAATTACTCATCAATTCAATGGATCAGTAATCAGTAACTGCTGAAGACCTTTTTATAACTGACTAATACCTTTTTAATATAAATCAACCTACAACATGATAAATTTGTACTTAATCAGCAAGATTTGTAATCTTGATTTTTGTACATAATCTGATTTTATTTTATTCATAATCAATACTAATTTAAAAGCAACAATATATTAAATTCTACATTTACATAGATGCATTACGATGATTAGATTCGTATGTTTACTAGATAAGTTATAAGATAACGTCAGAGTTTTTAATAGATAACAAGTAAGAGCTTCTGTGTTTGTTATACCATCCAAATCTGCATAGATAAATAGCCGGATAATATACCTAGGGGAGAGCTGGACAAATACAAATACAAATCTTATTATTTTAATAATATTGGCAATGATAATTTATCTTGAACAAATATTTGTGTTTATTCAAATTATTACTGCATATTATTTTTTTTAATTTAGCTTTATTAACATTTTAATTATATATAATTATTATCTTTTGATTGTAGATATTGTCAGTGGCGAATATGATGATCAGCTGAAGTTACTTCAGGATCTTTGGTTCACACCTTATTCTCGAGGAAAAGGTATTTTAGGGAGCTCCAGTTTTGAGCATGTTTTCATGGCGGAACTTCGAGAGCATTCAGTGCTTGGTATGCACAATTGGCTGTACTTTGCCGAGCAAGAGCAACAGGGTCACGTGGACTACAAGGGTTGGTTGAAGCGCGCAGACACGGGAAGGGTATGTAAATCGAATAAATCAGATTACATTTCCCATAATTTCATTTTGCAAATCATTTTTATTTGTAGCCTAATCAATTTGCGCTATCGCTTCGGTTCAGTTTCTTTGGTATTCAGAAGCCATATGGTGGATTTTTGGTTGGAACATCGCCAGAGCTGGAGATGAGTCTATTTACGGTGTGCTTTTTAGTCACCCCCGAAAAGGAGCCTTGCGAAATACAGTTGGGCACCGCGAAGCTGTCCATTGTTTCGCATGTGTGGAAGTGGAATAATAAGCGACTCATAGCTACCGCATATGTCCAAGTTCCTTAAGACCAATCGCATACCGAATGCGTGCAATAATAGTTTACTTTTTATACCTAAATACCATAATTTAAAATACTTAGTTTAATTACTAGTTCAAGGATTCATGTATTAAACTGTTGCTTGTTTTTCCTTAACCGTCCGTAGTTCCAATTGTAAATATTGTTATTAAAGTCAAGAGTCTTCTAAATGTGTATTTATATTAGAAGTATTACGAGCTATTATGAACTTCTGAGAAGTGGCGACTGAAGTGCGTGCCACCGTCAATTTGTTGGCCTGTCAGTCTCCAGTCAGTTTCAGGCAACAGTTTGGTTGAGTTGTTTTGACAGCTTTGCATGGGATTAAGACGTTTGCCGTTACAATATCCCTTCAAGTTTTTTATTAGTTTTAACGTTTATGTTTATGGATTGGTTGCAAAAGTTTATTGTGACCTCTAACTTGATACTTGACATTGAAAGTACACACGAAATAGAGCCGATAAAGGATCAAGTAATCAAACAAAAGTCATTTACAATTTATAGTCTATATGGAACAATTCGTAATTAATTATTTATTACCCATAGAATGTCATGACCTTCATTTAAAATATTATGATTATTATAAATACTAATTTTTTAATACATATATTCTGCTTCTGTTTAATTACAAATGACACACATATCTATATAATAATAATTGATATGAAAATTTGCTTGTCTTTTCATTGAATCTATTTTTGGTTGTTACTAAAAATAAATATACATTTATAATTCTCTCGGTTGATTTATGACTGCCAACAACATCTTATAGACAAATTGCATTATAAATGTGTCAATCTTTGAACACTTTTGATTTGAATAAGTAAAACCAAAAAAATGTAAATTCATAAATTCATGCTTTAAATTAGTTTACAAGAAGATATGAGTGTGTGTAAAGTCATCAATGAATTCTCTCTTAAATAAAAAATTACCATACTCAATAATTTAATATCAATTATATAATATGTATGTAAAACCATAGTATTTTTTCAGGTGTGCTTAAAAATCTCATAAATTTTTAAATCTCAGCCGATTTCCAAGCGGAATGTTTTGATTTGATTATAGTTTCAGCACCTTTATTAATTTTGCATCTAAATGTTTCTCATTTGCAAGAATAAAGTTTGTTCGAATATTTGTAATTATTTTCATATTTTTTACCCTTAAAAACAGTTTTAGATTTTAAAAAACTTAGTCTTACCTGATATTGGTATCATACTTACTTAATATATACATTGTTTCACAACGTTGTTTTTTGAAACAATAGATTTTGTTAGTTTAAGTTTATATTATTGCATTTGAAGTTTATTTAATTACAAATATTAATATCAAATATTGTTGATTTGTAAAAGCCAATCCGAAACATATGAGTTTATGAGTAGAATATTGATGGAAGTCTCCCTAAGTGGAGTAAGTTGGAAAACTAGTGCTTGCAACTACAATGCACGATAGTCACGCTCAATGGTCACCGTTTCATTGGCAATATCAGTTTGATCCTCCTGCTGCTCCTGTTCCTTGTCCTGCCTTTGTTGCACCACCGCTGGAGCACTCGACCGGCGCACGGTGACAATTGTGGTGTGTGCTGGCGATAAACTGGCATCGGAGTCGGCTGATTGCAGTACAAAGGTTTCACTTAGGTCGGCACAGGATTCATCTTCGGGATTGGAGGTGTCAGTGGAACGCATTAGACTCGGACTACTTATACTGAACTCTAATTGCAGCGGATCAATTGGCGTGAGGTCGGTCGACTCTGGACTCCAACTACTTCTTGCCGGCGGCTGGCGCGGCAGACTGTTGTGGCAGAGCGGATCTGCTGCCGCCGACGGCTCCAGATGCAGCTCCTGGCCCCACAGTTCCGCTGCTCGGGCGCGATTGTGTGCGGCCCGTTGCTGGGATGGGCACGGAACCAGTGCCGGAGACTGCACCACCGACTGTTGCTGCTGTTGGGGATGTGGCAATTGCCGGCGTCGTCGTCGACGGTGTCGATCGACTGTAATCAGCTGTAGCTCCTGCCGTTGACTGATACTGTGGCTGTTGCTGTTGCTGTGGCTGAGGCTGTGACCGGTTGGCTGTGGTTGCTTCTGGCGTGGCATCATATTGGTATCCGGACTGCGCATAGTCGGCGGCGCTGTAGTCATAGCCCGCATTGGCATCGTAGCCATATTGCTGGGCATCGTAGGGTTGCTGGGCATAGGCACTGGGATCGTAGGCACTGGCATCGTACTGTTGCTGATCGTAGGCACTGTAGTCGGTGTTGTAGGCGGCCAGATTAGCGTTGCCGGCATTTGAGACGCTGCCATCGGCAAGTTGTTGCTGTTGCTGGGGTTGTTGCTGCGGCTGTTGCTGTTGCTGCTGTGGTTGCTGCTCAGCATTGCTGTAGCGTCGATTGAGCTGTGCCTGCTGTTGCTCGGTTTGTTCACGCTCTCGCTCCCGTTCACGCTTTTCACGTTGCTCACGCAACTGTTGCAATTCCCGATCTCGTTCCTCGCGTTCCCGTTCACGTTGTCGCTCGCGTTGTTGCTCCAGTTCCTGCTGTTGCTGCTGCTGCTGTTGCTGCTTTTCGCCCATGCCAAGGTTGTCCTTGAGATTTTCGTCATCGTTATCGTTGAGTCCATAACTGTGGCTGCTGTCGGGCAGGATATTGGCGCTGCCATTGCTGATGCTGCTCTTGCGCGCTGCTGCAGTTGCGCCAGCAATTGTGTTGCTGTGGTCACTGGTGGTGCCTCCAAGGATATCTGCAGCTGCTGTTGTGGCTGTTGGTTTTGCTGTGACTGTTGGTGTTGCTGTTGTTGTTGGTGTTGCATCGTAACCATAGGAGTTGCTTGGCTTGCTGTAGTCGTCGTCAACGTTGTTGTGTAGTTGTGGTGTGCTTTGTATGGGTTCAATTGATGTGCCATATGTGGACGGCTGGTAATCGTAAGCGGCTGTAGTCACAAAAATTTTGATTAGTGTTGCAGCCAATTCAATGCAGAAACCTAGTGTTAGTCGAGTGTAGATATGTATATATATGTATAAGTGATTGATTAACTAAGCTGTTGCTGCAGCTTCCGAATCGCTTGAAGCTGTTGCTGCCACTGTTTTTAGCCCTGAGTAGTGATTAGATGCAATTAGATGCAATCATTGATTGTGTATGATAGTGTAGATTTATATGTTACTGTTGTTGGACGGTTCTGTGGGTCAAAGTTCAAAATTTACCTTTGCCTGCGCCTAAGCTACTATAATCATGTGGTGTGGTATCTAATTTACTCATATGCTCTTCATTGCTTAACATGCGATTAGATAAATACTCTAGATTCGATTGTAAAGCAGATATTTCCTCTCTGTATTGATAGTTGGAAAATAGTACAAAACGCAGAAACAGAAAAAAAAAGAGAGAGAGAGAGAGAGAGCGAGAGAGATAGGAATAGAAAAAGAGAGAAATACAGATTAGTCAAATACATATTCTCAATTAACAATTACCTGTAAGGGCTCTAAGTTGTGCATTATGGGTGAGAAAATGCTTTCATCGTTCACTGTTGCCTCCTCAGAGCTAAGCTCATTAACGCTATTGCCATTGGTAACTAATTGTGACTTGTATTTTGACCAAATTTGCCTAAGACGCGCCATTAGCTGTTCATTTGTAGCACGAAGTTGTAGTTTTTCTTCACTGGGGAAATCAACAATAAATTAACAAATTTGAACACAAATTTCAACACAAATTGTAATGCAATTGAATAATTTGGTAACAAAAATTAATACAATAAAATAATTTCTAGTTTAAATAAAAAATAAAAATTATGAAAAAAGTATACATCATCTCGTATAAACTACACTAAAGTATAATAATATAATATAATATTCTTACAAATATTTAAGCCAATTAAAAGGGTATTTATTTTCTCTCTCTGTGGCTGAATTGCGGTCATATTTTATATAAACAAAATTAATTACTGACAACATTTTAATTTAGGTTTTAGTTGTTATTCAACAATAAAGTCAATTATTTATTAAATGATCCTGTTGCTCCAAAGCTTCTATATCTCTAATTTTCTATAACGTGAAGCAAATCAAATTGCAGAATCGATTATGCAAATTGTACAGAACATTTTTAGAAATACTCATCGACTCGCTATTGAAAACTATGTTTTATCTGGAAATATCAGATTTTCCTGATGCATTTTAAAAACTAACACAACTTAAAGGAAGATAATTTCGAAATTTTAAAGATTATAATGAGTTATAGAACTCGATTAATTAATGTATGCTAAGGTACTCGAATGTAAAAATGTATGTTTTAATAGTTTTCTTATAATTATTCACATGAATAATTAAGTCACATGCAATTAACCGATTTCAAGTGAGAGAAATTCGACTGAATTTCCAAGTTATAGTGCTAAAATAAAATACTCTTTAATATATCAATTTATCTGAGTCTCGTTTCTCATTTTCATAACTCTATAAAAACAATCGAAATTTTTATATATTCTACAAAAATTGTAAATTAATTTTGAAAGGTGTTTTCTAAATGTTGTGTTTGGTTTCTCTTGGGATATTAACATTATCAAAGTTTGGTCGCCTGCTCCTGGCCATCGTCATCAACAACCGTATTCTCGAATTGCGCCAGCTGCTCATCAATTTCAGCCAATTCGGGGGAGTTGTCCTTAACAAAAGTCTCGTTTAGGGCATGGGCCATTTCATCCAATTCTTTGACAAATGTTTCATTCAGTACACTGACTTTTGGCTTTGACTGTTTGGGCACCAGACGTACATTGACGTCGACTTTGACAGGTGGGCGTGGCTTCTTGTGGCAACCATCGCGTTGCAACAGTTGCTCAAAATAATGTTTCGGTTTGATGCTGGCGCTCAATGCATTGCTGTTGCGACCTTTGCATGTTGTTGCTGTTGTCACCGATGTTGCTGTTGCTGTTGCTGTTGTTGATGTTGCTGCTGTGTCAGCATCCACCGTCAAATGCGATGTTTGACATGGGGGCTGACAATTATTGGCACTGCTGATGGTCTGATTCAAAACCAGATGCTGTTGCAGCCAAGGCAACAGCTCCGTTTTGTATGGATGACAGCAGGTTGTTGTTGCAGTTGTTACAGCTGTTGCTGGTGCAGTGTGGTATTGCTGGTGTTGCTGTTGCTGTTGCTGTTGTCGGTGCTCGTGGTGCGTGTCTATGGTGAATTCATGCGCGTGACAATGCATGCTCTTGCTATGTGTGGTTTGTGTACGCGCTAACTTTCCGCTGCGACAGCGACTGTTGCTGTTGCTGTTGCTGTTGCAGCTGCTGTTGTTGTTGCCAGAACATGTTGCGCTAATTTCACTGCGGTGTCGCATTGCTGGCGTTGTATAGACGTGTTCATGCTCGTGCTTGTGCCTCATAAAACTGGGACAAAAACATTTCGGCTTGGCGCCCATTGTTGTTGCTGTACTTGTTGTTGTCTCTGGTCTGTTGCTGTTGCTGCTGTTGTGGTTGTGCGCTCTGTGCTTTTTATAGCTTGCCAGCTTTGGCAATGGCGGCATTTTGGCCAATTCCAGGGACAAACGCTCGTTGCTTTTGATTATGTTCTTTAGTATCTCATCTCCATTGTCGACAACATCATCATCGACAACAGCAACAGCATCAGGCACAGCCATGGGCTTAATATCATCTAGAATTTCCAATTCAGGCAGCAAAGTGTACGCGTTTGCGCTTTCGTTTGCAATTGTTGTTGTTGTTGTTGTGGTTGTTGCTGGTGTGGTTGTTGTTGTTATTACTGATGTTGCAGTTGCTGTCATTGGCATTGCGCTTATTGTTGTTGATGACGTGGCAGCTGTTGCTGTTTTTAATGTTGTTATTGTTGGCATCGCATAATCGCACAGTGGTTCTACGATACGATAAGTGTAACAGGCAGCACGAAAGAAGTTTGAAGAAGTACAGCGTGTTAATCCAGTGTCAAACTCTTTTTGAGTTTCTTGTTTGTGGAATCTCAAAAATAAATTAAAATTGCACTGCGTGTGGGCCAAATGTGATGTACATTAATTCTTTGATTGGCCATGAATTTCATATTGCGTTTCATTCAATTCTGAGTTCATTATAAAACTTAAATGGGTGCTAACAATTTGAGATAAAACTGCCGAAATTCCGTTTCTATTATTATAGGTTGAGTTACTTAAGCACAGTCTTAAAAGTCATCTCTGACAATAATTTAAAATGATTTTTAGTTTAAAAACTTGAGTATTTCCCAAGTAACATGATGTGAACTGCAGTTTTAGGGGTTATAGTAAGAAATAGATAATTACTTGTGCTTATAGGATGTATCCTCTAATTTTCCGGTTAACGTTTTACACTCATTCGTCAGTTTATCCATGAGTTGCTTCTGAGACGTTATCATTTCTTCGAGCTCATTCACCGTTTCCGCTACAAAAAGTAGACAGACAGACAATATTGTTTGAGGATTATATTAATGGATACAGGTGTGAGTACAAAAATATCATTTATGAAAAGGACAAACTCATGGATAAACTATTGACGCTTTAAATCGAATTATAAGAATTGCTCGGATTTAGTTTCAGAATATTCTATAATTTATATATCAAGTCAGACACTTTTTGGACATGCACACAATATGAAAATCAATAGCTTAACCAGAGTTTATAGATAGTGATAGAGAGAAAGTGAAAGAAGTGATAGAAAGTTGAAGCTATTTTAATTAAGTGTGTGCACTAGAATAAGAAATTGGAATTGAAATTGGAGCTGTTGAAGACTTACCATGCTTGTCCTGCATTTCGGAAATTCTTTTGTCCAAGTCCTTTTTGGTGGGTCGTATTTCATTTTTCAGCTCTCCGTAGGCAAGCTGAAAATATCGTACAATATTGTAGTCATTTATTACGATAAAGAGATCAATATTAAAGACCTCCTTCTCCAGATTTGCAATCTCATCATTCAAACGCAAAACCTCTCGCTTCGAGTGCAACAGATCAGCATCCCCTCGATCCAGACGTTGACGCAGTGAATTGATCTCCGCATTTAGACGAGCTGCCTCCGTCTTGTTTTCACGTGCTGCCCGATCCAACTGTAGACGCAACGAGGTAATCTCCTGTTCTAGCGATTGTTTCTCTGCATTGACCTGGGCCATGTCAGCCAGAAAAGAGGTTCGATTGGTCCGCAATTCCATTTTCAGCTCCTCGATTTGAGAATTACGATTGGTCACATCGCGTTTCAGATCGGTTTCATACCGCTTCTGGCGTTCCAGATCCAACTGCAACTTGGTCACCTGCTCCCACTGGCTGCTCAGATCCCCGCCCAGCTGATCCACCTGACTATTATAACGTCTCTCGGCATTTGCTCGCTCGTCGGCCAAACGTCGAGCCATCTCGTGTTGCAGTTCCCGCACACGCTCGTGCTGCCTGTCCAGCTCATCCCGAAGATGACGAACCTCCAGCTATAAAAGTTCATTAATAAGTTTAATTTATTAAATCAATTGATCAACTATAGTTGATAAAAATAAATAAATTGGAATATGTTGACAAATTGATCGAAATTAATGCATTAACTCAATAAAAAATAAAATCTTTTTGAAATAAATAGACGACTCCATCGTGACGTCGTGTTGTATTTTGTATGGTTGCATGTTGTATACATACATAATTTGTTCTTTTATTTATAATTATTTGCCTGTTTCAAACACTTTAATAGCAAACATGAAACTGCTCTCATTAGTTAACAACAAATATTGCGGATGTTGCTGAGCTAAAACATAGAATATCGTTGATCAGTTGATATAAAATAAGTTAAATTTAAATGTTGGAGACCTAGCATATCGCTTTAAGAGCTTAAACCATCTATAATCAATATAATCTAAGATTTAAATGTATAAACATCTATATAGTGAGCAGTGATTAAAACCTTAACCGAAACCGTAACCTCTAACCAATGAATACCGATTGAAATTTGTAACCGCAACTGAAACCGTAACCGAAAAAATTTTTTCCCACTGTTCCGAAACCCATAAGCCGGGACTCTTTAAACCGAAATAACCGTTCAGTAACCGATTCATTTAAAAGGGTTAAATTCGGTTCTGGCCGTCGCAGCTACTGAGCAACTTCGAATTGCCATAACTTTGTCAAAATTTAATGAATTTCCATGCGGAATGTAAATTTGAGCATGATTTTACCCCTAAATTCGTTTGCTTTTAAATTTTGTTCATTTCGAAAATTTTTGAAAATTCCGAATTTTTTCGAAATTTTCGAAAAATTTAAAGTTTTCATATTGAACAAAATTTAAATGTAGAACGAATTTAGAGGTAAAATCATGCTCAAATTTACATTGCGGATGGAAATTTATTGACTTTTGACAAAGATATGACAGTTCAAAGTTATTAAAAAACCATTACATAACACTGGATCATTCCAGTAACCAGATAACATTATTCCAAGCTAAAAAGAGCATTTAGTCCATTTTCATGTAAAACATGAATAAAGCTTCTTATTTTGGTCAACCAAAAGCCTTAATTTTAATTTTTTTTTTTGTGATCCAAAACCATTCCGGTATCTTTAAACCGAAACTTATAAAAAGCCAATAGCCATTACGAAACCGATACTCCAAGATTTTACATAACGAATAATCGAAAACCTTAAGTCGAGCATAACCGAAACCGTAACTGAAACCGATATTCGTTTCGGTTTTAATCCCTGATAGTAAGTGATCTTACCTCTGCCTGGGAGCGTTCCATTTGGACGAGATCGCTAATGTATCGCTTGGAACTGGCGCTGTTGTGATGCTGCGACTTGGCCTCATCCAGCATACGTTGCAGTTGACGCACAGAATCTTCGAGAGCTGATTTATCCTGCTGCATCATTTCCAACTGCTTTCGATGAGTCTCACAGTTGTTGCTGCCCAAAGTGGCGACAGCGCTAAGGGGATCCGTGTGAGCCAACTTTCGTTTGAGCTCCTCATTTTCGGTTCTGACGCGTTTCAGATCGATGTTGGCCTGCATTAGCTCGGCCTCCAATTCGCTGATACGTGCCTCATAGACAATGTTTGGAGCACTGGCATATCGTGGGGATTGCACCTTCAAATTGCTCTTACGTGGTGTGCTTGGAGTCTTGCGGCCGGCATAGAGCAAGTGCTCATCGCTATCCGAAGAGGGACTGGTGGTAATTGCTGCCGGTTGGGCCAATGTCTTGGACGTGCCACTTCCCAGGGCCGCCAGCTCACTACGTGCATTCTCTGTTAAATGCTCGTTCTCATTGATCACATCCTTGACCTTGCCCAGTAAATTGGTCAACTCGTTGCGACAGTACTTGGACTCCTTCTCCAGCTGCTCAATGTAATCCTCTTGCTTCTCAATGAAATTAAAGATCTCGACCGGAGCTTGAACACTATCCGTGGGAAGAGTTGTCACTGGCACACTGCTGGGATAGAGAGTTGGCGTGCTGGCTAAATTCTCCTTTGATGCAGAGAGATAGCCAGGAGTATAACTCTTTTTTGGACGGTATGTGCTCATCCGCGACTTCTGACTGGGCGACAGATACTTGGAAATGTCCGAGAAGACGGGTCTTTCGATGACCTATAAATATGAAAACGACACCTTAAGCGCGTCTAGTTATTTATCAACATTTTCCTTTACCTACCGATAAATTATCCGAGAAATTATCGCCTGAGTCCTCATTGAAGTTGCGCAGATAGGCGGCGGCACTGCTGACCATTTTGGGCGTGGCCACGTACGAATTGTCGGCCAGCATTACCTTGAGGCGACCCACCGCCTCATTATACGCATAATTGGTATAATCCATGGTCTTGCTCTTCTTGCTGATGCCCTTCGAGGACTTCATCGAGAAGTTCCTAAAGTTGTGTATAGAAATTCGCAAGAGTTTAGCACTTTACATCCATTTAAGATCACATCCTATACGACTTATAGTATTTTTTTCTGTGAAGCAACAAAAATGTGCCTAGTACGCGAATTGGCCAGAAACTAAAACTGAAGCTGCCTTTTCATTTGGGGTGACAAATGCGGCACTTGTGCCACGAACTTCGGTTCGGTTGCCGGGACAACAATTTGGCCAAAATACAAATGTGTTCAGTCCTTTAACCCTGCAAACGTATGTATACACATGTGAACATATATATTTGTATGTATGCGTCATGGTTCAGTTGGCTCCCATTCTATATTTTCTTTCTTTTATTTTTTGTGAGTATGCATAGTAGGGGTTGCTAAATCTAAGCAATGCCATTAGGTATATAGCTTGTATTCTCAGTACTGCATTTTTAATTAGGCTTTTGTTGTTTTTATTAAACATATATATTAAATATTCGGTTGTACATAAATTGAATGTAAATAAGTTGAATAGTCGAATATAAAACTAAGCTACTAAAAATTAAACTTTATAGTCAAGATTAGTAAATTTAATTATAATAGTTTTATTTCCCTTGTATTATGTATTAATAATAAATTAATTTGTTCCAATTATTTAAATTTAACAATATGTTTATATCATAACAATCACTTAATAATTACTTAACACTTTAATACTCATCAACTCATCATTTGATAGAAATATTTATAGTTCCCTTGCAATACTAGAAGAATATTAATATATAAAACATTAATAATAATTTAATTTGTAAAACATGCTCATGATACTCGTAAAAAAAATAGCATGCAAAAACAATTAAAACATTTAGTAAATTCTATAACACTTCTGTGGTAAAATTTAGTAAAAATGGAATTTTGATATTATTTGTATTTAACAATATGTTTAACTCTTAATAATCCCTTAATAATTGCTGTACCCTTCATCAACCACTTTGGTTGTACCGTGTGACTAAAAAATTATTATATTTCAATACATTTTTTGTATTACAAAAATTATGAAAAAAGTTTATTTAAAAAAATTTATTTATATTTTATAATTTATTTTCGTGATATTTTTTCATCAAAAATCTACAAAATATATTTAATTAATTAAAAAGTTAACATAAGCCAATACTTTCCAAGCTTTTTGTTTGGCATATTTCAAATTCCGTTGTAATAATTAATTAGACATTCAAGTTGACATACAAAATGGTTAGAGCATATTCTGGTATTACCTTGATCGGCGTTTAATCCTGCCCGCGGTGCTGCTGACGCTGCAGATGCTCTCCCTATCGGAATAACCGGATCCGCGGTTTTGTGTCAGATTACGCAAATTCTCGCTTGTCAGCAACGATGTCAAATTGTTTAGATTGCCGTTGCCGTTGCCGTTGCTGTTGCCGACACTCTGCGGTTGGGTTTGTGAATGAGCGCGAGTACTTTTCAAGTTGTACAAAGGGGCGCCGTACTTGAAGAAATTTTCAGTTTTCATTTTACACAAGCGGCGACGAGGCCAACATAGGGGTACAAAGAAGCACAACAAAAACAACTAGGTCTTGAATCAAAAGCAGAAGGCGAGTCTTGAAAACTTTGTTGCGATTTCGTTCAGCAATTTGACTGGCATGCAACGTTAAGTAGGGAAAGCACTTGTGGTATGCACTTCCTTCCGCTTTGCGGTTATGCTTTAATTGTTTCTTTGAGTAAACCTCAGGATGCGTTCTTAAAACGCGACCGCGACAGAACGACAAACCGACAAATCGAGCAGAAGGCAGGACGACAGGACGTTGAAACGCGTTGAAGTTTAACTGAAACGGTTGCGTTCAGATATCAAAGCTTTTATAGACTCGGTTTTTCAACACAATCCTTCCAACATGACATGGCTGGCAACCAGGGGGTACATGGGGGTACATGGAAGAGGTGTACGGGGTGTGTTTATGTATATAGTTTAGTGTGCTTTTAATGTGTTTGGTGCCATGACGTGCCCAGTCAGAAATTCCACAGCATAATGTTAACATTTGGACTGCAGACGATTTACAATGCATTCACATCCAGGGCCGCCACCCCAAGGGGGCCACAGTGTTAGAGCTCAGGGATTCTTGCATTGAGACGCCACTGGACGACAATTTCGCGGTGCGTCTGTTTGATCGATAGCTCAAAATGGTCGACGTTTGTCGCCACCAATGTATTGAAAGCACGCTCAGACATTTGTGCCAATATTGGCTTGTATCTTCTTTTCAGTCCCGCCCCCTTTTTACCCCATCAAAGCGTATCCCGGTTGTTCAACTTGCAACTGAAATGAGGCCAAAAACGATTTCCCCAAATAAAATGAAAATAAAATACTGCATATTTTTAGGGTTTCGGTTTCCGCGAACCGTTTGTAAATACACATGAGTTGCCATTGACAGTTACACTGGGCTCTGTCTACTTTATATTGTATAATCAACATATTGACAGGCTTGCAAGGGAATCCGTTGCTAAATGCTCACAAATTAGTGCCTTCAACTAGGTTTATGTTTATATTTATGCCCTGTCCAATATAAGTTTGAGAATCTGGCATGCAAAAATAAAACTTAAGACATAACAAGGTCAAATGGCATTTTAACCTTTCGCTGCCACCGACCTCATTGAAACTTGACATCAATTAAAGTTAATAAAAGTAAAGAAAATAGCAGATAAGTAGGAAAAATGAGTGCTAATAGGTAATATAAATGAATTCTGCCTACAACTGAAATTATAAAAATTTACTCCCTATGTACAAATAAAATAATAATAAAAGTTTTCGTTTGCAACATAAATATAATCCAAATCGAAAATGAGCTTAAAATCTGAGGAACGGCATGTATAAATTTTTAATGATCTTAAATAATCCTGAAATATTATATTAATTTAATTTAAAATTTAAATTATTCAATTTATCTAATTTTACATATTATTACATCTCATTACTTTAAAGGATTTTTAGAACATTAATTCCTATTAAGTGGTACAGGTTCTACAAAGTCAACGCTCTGTTATATAAACTTTTTTGGGAGTTTGAGAGTTTTCAAAATTGATTAATGTATCTATTATTAAAGCTTAAAAATTAAGAAATTTAAATAGCCGCTAGAACCAGTTGAGAATTCTAGGGAACAAAAAATAATATAAATATTAGTTGAGGTCTTATTAACAATTCATCCTTGCAGCTTACATTTTTTAGGTTGACTACATCTAGGCAATTCTCTTAGCTTCTGCCAATACTATTATCTTTTTTGAAGTCCTAACCCCTTTTTGTTGAACCTGACGTCACTGAGCCTTAGTTTATTACTTATTTAATAAGAGAATGTGAATGTAAAAAAAAACAGATGTGCGCTTCAGTACCTAAGCAATGGGCATTTTAATGTGCTGTCGAAATTCGTGACGCATTGAAGATGGCTTTCCGACCTCATTAAGGGTCCCAATCAGGACAACAATTTTATCTTTGTGTCTACAAACTAGTCTCCCAGTTACATTTTTAAGCAATTATGTTTTTTATAGTTATTGTCATACTTATTGTATGTTGCACCACGTCAGAAAGTGCACTTCAAACAAAATAAGCTAATTATGTACACTTTTCGTCACACTTAATCAGTATGTTTAATAAATCTTAGAACTATATTCGGAAAGGTATTAAAATTTCTGCTTCAGCACTTATTTTAAAAAGCAATTGTAATTGCAAAGATCCTAAGTAGTATTGAATTTCAGCAATGCCTTTGTTCAGTATTCATAAATTTAGAAGGCGCAGTGAGCACAATAACCACGGGGGCAACAGACACATGTGGAAGCGCCTTGGCTGCCAACAATTGATCTGAAGATCGCATACAGTAACTTATGAGCAAATCACAGACATTTAATAGCTCAAATAACTCAAGCTCCAGAGTTGGCTACCAACAGGGCAAGTGGAGACCCATGGAGTCGGTTCAGACAGCTTGAGAGCTGGCCAAGGAGCGCACACACAATCAATCAATGCAATCTCTGTTATCATGAATAATTTCCTAGAGGCATTTTTGGGGTCTGTAATTGTGAGTGAGTGTGGAGTGGAGAAACCCTTTTGCTGTTGCCCGAATACGACCGTGTCGTATCATTATCAGTTTCTTGCGATTTAATTACCAAGGCCGCAATGCCGGGGTCTAGAAAATATATTAACCCTCTAAGATAAACGCATAATGCCGTACTCCGATGTGAAAATCTGCAATACAATTCATAAACATAAACAGTGACTAGCATGTGAGTATCCATATGAGTGTGTGTGTGTGTGTGTGTGTGTGTGTGTGTGTGTGTGTGTGTGTGTAAGTGTTATCGATCGTGGTCAATGTTGTTGGAAACAGCAAAAGGCCCGTACTCAAGACCTGGTCAGATCCAGATCCAGGCCCAGTCCAAGTCCAAGTGGAAGCCCTCGGGGCGCTCTCAGCAATTTTCATTGCTGCCGCCTCTGCCTCTGCCGCTGCGGCTGCCGCTGTCGCCGTTGTCTTGGCCATGGCTCTGGCTTGGACTCTTACTCTGGCTTTGTCTCTGTTTTCAGTGCTCTGATCGTTGTCGCGATCTGTGCTGCCTTGGCTGACTCTGGCTCTGTGACTTGCTCTGATTCCGCGTCCAAGCCAAAGACAACAATGTTGACGTCGCCGTTGCAGCAGCTATTTACAACACTGCATTCCTGCGTCGCAGTCATTCAAGAAGCCAGAGCCAAAGCCAGAGCCAAAGCCAAAGCCAGAGACAGCAGCAGAGGCAGAGGCAGCGCTGAACTTGTTTCATGCCACTTTGGCTTATACTCGTATGTGTGCGGTTGAGCGCGCGCTCCTTCAACAAATGCTGACCAAGCCGCCTGCCTCATAAATGCTGTAATAAGCCAACAACAACAATTACAACAACAACAACAACAACATCATCGTTGAATGTACGCTCGAAACATGTTTATGAAAAGAAAGAAATTCCATTGCAAACAAAAGAGGCAAAGTCTGATCGGTGGGAGAGGCGTTTACTGCGCATGCGCGCATGTAATCCAACTCACAGAGCTCTCTCTCTCTCTCTCTCTCTCACAGAGACAGATACATCTACAGCCGCAGTTAAAGATACAGATACATATTGTACGTATTTGATTGTGCTCTTTAAACTCTTTTTTTCCATTGTGTTTGTTAGCACCAGCACCACTTTTATGAGTATATATTTACACTTACATTCTCTCAATCCATTTTACCCTCTTCTCTCTCTCTCTCTCTCTCTCTTTTCTACCAGCTACTTCTCTTTGAGCACGTTCGTTTGGCCAGTGGGCATATTTATTTATGCTGTGGTGAAATGTCTTGGCCAACATAACGTGTGACCACTGCAAAAGTAGCACAATATTTTCACCAGGCAGGAGCCTCAACTCGTTGTCGAAAATTTAAAATAATGCCCATTAAAAATATTTAAATGTTTTCTAAAAACTTACAGTTTCACAACATACATAATTTCACTTATATTTGGGAATTTAAATTAAATACATTATATATATTAGATCATTTTCTTTCTTTATTATTGGACAATGTTTAATAACCTCATTCCAACACAAAATATATTCATATTTCTGCAATGTTACATATTCTTATATAATATGCATTAAAAATACTTACAGTTTCACAACATAGATAATTTCACTTATATTTGCGAATTTCAATTAAATACATTATATGTATATATTCGATCATTTTCTTTCTATATTATTGGACAATGTTTAATAACCTCATTCCCACACAAAATATATTCATATTTCTGCAATGTTACATATTCTTATATATATATATACATATATTGATAAATATAATAAAGCTAAATACTCGCCCTGTTTTTTTTAATAAATTTGCATAACATTTGAAATAATATTCTTTTTGAACAGATGAAGGATGAAATCTGTATTTTATATAAGCGGAAATTTGTAATTTATAATTATTTTAGTTTAATAAACCATAACTAAATTTATTAGGCATGGTCTTCAGATGGGTTGTTATTAAAGCCAAAATCGGCTGTACTATTATTACTAGAGGTTCCGAGCATCAAGTTGGACATGGCAAACTCAATTCAAGTTTATCTACTCATTTGTGGTATGTGGCATTCATTTGGATATGATGCAGACTTTTGATTATTTTGCAACATTTGCTCCCTTTTCACAGTAGTGCTGGTGTATCTCCTTCCATTGAGCGAAAGTAACAACTTTAAAGAACTTGAAGAACTTACTAAACAATTCTCGGATCTTATGTCCGAAGGCGGCGAAGTAGTCGAATCTTTTTCAAGTCTTGTCAAAACTAAAATGGAATTCTTGGAGACATTGGGGAAATTGTTTCAAATGAGTCCAGAAGCTGAAAACGACGATTAAACTACTGAAGCAGAAATAAATTTTCAAGAATCTGTTTTTAAAATTCAAGTTAAATTTTAGCTGATTCATTTTGAGCTTTATATTATTATCTATAAATTTGATATAAAATATCTTTCAGTTAGTTAAGTGAGACCTTAGCTAGATATTGAAGAAATTGATCGAAGTATAACATTAATTCATATATTTAATACTATCAAATTTCTTATGTCCAAAACGTATCCAAGTCTTTATCACATACACACAATCGTACTTAGGCTTAATTTTTTTTATTTTAATTACAGCTGCAATCTACCGAAACGGTTACGGTATAAACAAATCGGTCATTATTTGTGGTGATTACATCAATGTGAAATTTGTAGAACCGGCTGTTTATTAGAAAAGAAAATTAATATTTTTTCAATCGATTACATTCAATAGGCAATGTTGTAATAACTAAATATCCTTTAAAGTATATCTACTTGTTGTTGGTAATAAGAAATTTTTTTTCGATGGGTGATACTAAATTTATTAGGCTTTGCACAGTTCGCGTTACTCTTATCATTAAGTCAAAATATCATCATTGACATTGATAAGGTTACTCTGCATTTTTTCTGCCTCTGGCCATTAGGGTGAGAGTATACGATATAAGAATAGTTTGTTTATCAAAAAAACAACTTACATACATGTACTTGTATTCTCCAAGTGTTAAATGAAAAGGTCTGATTTTTTTGAATAAATAAAAACAATGTTCAACTATCTTATTAAGTTTATAATTACATAATATATATGGTATATCTTCACTATTTATTCTGCTTATATAATCATGAATAAGCAAACAACTCTTTATTTGTGAAAATTATGATCAAATATTTTTTGTTTGTTAGATTAATACATAAGAAAAATAAATATTTAACTAAGTAAATAATTACTATCAATTAAGATCAAATATTTTTTGCTTCTTAGATTAATACAAAAGGAAAATAAATATTCAACTAAGTAAATAATTACTATCAAAAATAAAAGCATACATAAAATAAATATTATAATGTATGCATTTGTAAAAATTAATTTCATTTTCAAATAAAATTCCAAAGCCACTTACCGCAATACCGCAAGTTTGTTGCTTAAGTCTTTTAATTTCAACTGGCAATGCTGCTCAGTAAAGAGTACCAAGCGTTGAGGTAAAGAGAAAATGTTCTCTCAACACACACAACAGCAATATACTCATACACAGATACATGCTGACTGTAGTCGTCGCTAGACTGAGGAACTCAAAGCTGATCGCACACTCAGTTGCCATTTACCTGTTGCCGTGCGCTGTAATTCGTCCAGTGTTGTTGCGGATGAAACTAATTCTTCAGGCGCCGCATTACGTTGCGTGCCTGCCTGACAGCCTGCGCGTGTGTGCGAGAGTGTAGAAGTGTGTGTAGTGGTGTAGTGTTGCTAGTGTGCAAAGCAAAGGCAGCAAAAAAGATAACATAAAGCAAAGTAAAAGAGCCATAGTGAAAGATCAGCGCACACATACAAATAAATACTTGCATGTGTGTGCATGTATGTATGTACAAATGCACACACACAAGCCCGACGTGCAATGAAAATAAAGTAGAGAAAATTTGTGTGAAATGAAATAACAAAAGTAAATTCAAAATATATTGCATTCAACTATTTAAAACGGAATTCAATGAAGCTGCAAAAACTGCCAAATACTAAATGGAAAGTGCGATGCATAAATGAAAACTAAACGTGTGACGTGTATTAAAAAGGTAGCAACTGCTATTTATTAAATTGCAATTTAAAAATCTCGTTTTAACCTCTCTCTCTCTCTCTTTCTCTCTGTCTCACTATCGCTCATTCGCTGTGTATCGGTTTTGCCTTGTTTTTGTCTGGCTTCAGCAAATGCAAAATAATTCTTTCGTTATTTTTCTCTTTTTTTTTTTTGTTTGGTTCGTGTTCATGTTCGTGCATGCTCGTAAAACTGCAAAGGAATAATTGTACCATACTGATATCCTAGACTCTGTCTTTAGCTGGGTAAATTATTACGCATCTTCCCCACAGCATTTGCAGAGACTGTGCAGAGTTCCAAACCAGTTGCAAAGTTGTCACATTAAAATCACACCTTCGAAGAAATATTTATTGTTGTTGTTGCTGCTATGGTTTGGTTGTTGTGGTTTCTACATATATACATATGCACCATTTTGCCCATAACTCGTTCGCGCTCTCACAGATACATGGCCATACAAACAGACACAGATACACCCTCTCTGGTTGCCTGGTTGCAAATTTGCAAGCAAATTATACGTAAAGGAAGTCAGACAGCCTCAGTGGTTGCAACTGGTTGATCTGCATAGACGCCCATTACAAGTAACATGCTGAATTCTGCACGCTCCACGCTGCACGCTGCGTGCTGCCTCCTGTCGTTTTTGCTTTCATAACTGGTATAATATTGGCGAAATAGTTATAAACATTAACGCAGCCGATACAAATGCTAGTTAGTTGCTCATTATGTGCCATTTAAGCCAGACTGGAAAGTCATGCAACGGATATGCTCATTGCCATATCATTTCATTTTATAGCACACATTTGCAATGTGACCAGAGCAGCACAAAACACAAATTATACATGCTAATCGGGGTAGTGACTTTCAGTTTTATATGAATTGTAAGAAAGATCTTTTAAGATCTCTTCTGTTTCCATCTGCTAAACATGTGTGCCAAATGTTTTCAATTCTATCTATGTATAAGTGTATACAGTCACATGTATACATACGAGTATATCATTAATTGAGTGCCTGGGGGGTATCCGCAGCAACACGGAAAACATGTGGCAACTTTTCCATAGTTTTTGGTTGTCTATTTGTTTGGCTTAAAAAGGTTAAATGTTTATAAATTGTTAATTTGATATCTGTCAAAGATTTCGACATAACGTTATGACATTTGAACAAAGCACTTTCCATCCCCTTTGCATTGTATCAACATGTCCCCCCCGTCATCAGCAAATCCAACTCGAATTTGAACAACAATTCCCTGCTGCCTGCCAATTGTTGCTTCGCTTTCCAAATGTCCATGGTAAAACAAAAGACTTAAGCGACAAACTTGATCGACTCGCAAAAATATCATAGGCCAAAAGTTTTGACCGCCTGGCGCAGCCATTTTATGCATTTACAAACAATTTAAAGTATTTTTATATATAAAAAAAAAAAAAAAATGTCAACATATGCGCAATGCAATGACAAGCCAGCAGCCGGCCTGGCCAACAGGCCGACTCGGTCCAGTCCAGTCCATTCCAGTCAGCCATGGCCCGCAGCTTCAGCGCGCTGGCAATCAAAGCCAAAAAGCTTTCAAGCCAAAAGCAGCCGACGACATCGTCAACGACGCCGCCACAGACATGGAAAAGCCGCGCGTCGATTTCAAGAGATTTTCAACAAAAATTTTAAATACCCTAGAAGGGTATAATAACTTTGAAATTCTGTTGTGGCAACATCTGAAGGAGTAAATACATAAATAAATTAAATATAATATGAATATGAACATTCAAGATTATTAGCAATTGTGTTTTTAGTTTCACTTTCAACAATGGCTTTGACTGGCTTTTCCATTTTATTTTTTTAATGAAATAAATACTTTACTTATTGCATTATTTTGTTTAATTATCTGCAGTTTCATATTAAAAAAATTAAATATAATGTGTTTTTTTGATTCAATTAAGTATGTTGAACTTAAATTGAATAATGCAACTGAATTATGCAACTACTTAAATGAATTAAACATACTTCACTGTAGTTAAGTGATTAATTGAATTAAATTATATTATATAAAAGCAAATAAATATTTTAATAGCTTGTTGAACTTACAGAGTACTTTAAGCTTCGTTGTGCTTCGTCTTTGGAATTTTCTTTCTTGTCTACAATTTTTGTTGTATGGCTTTTCTTATACTTGTATATGAATGCAACGGCGCAATAAGCAATACTAAAATGCAATGCAATGGATTTTTTATTATTATTTATTTATTTTTGTTGTTGTCTGCATTGGTCGGAGATTGTGCCATAGTCCGAGTCAGAGACTGAGACAGAGACAGCAACAGATACAGAAACAGAGACAGAGATAGACACAAATACAGACACGGTCACAGAGAGTTGCAGTGCAGTTTTGCAGCTCTCACGGCCACAAGCGACAGTTTTGTATTAGAAACGGCAACTTGTAGCTGCAGCTAGTTACGTGCTTGATGACTACCGGAATAGAGGGGGGGAGGGGGACAAGTGGGCAGCTGAAGGTAGCTGGAATGTTGTCGCTGCTAGTTGGCAATGTTGCCAAGTGGCTGACATAGTTGTTGTTGCTATTGTAGGCTGTTCTTGTTCTTGCTCAGCAATTGCAGGGCAACTTCGGCCTGAACTTTAAAATTTAATTTGTTGTACAATTTATGTGTGGCATATTAGAAGAAAGAGTTGCGTTCTAACCAATGCAAGAAACGTCACCCTATGCGGGTGTTTTTACATGCGGGCAATGCCAGCAGCAGCCTGCAGATACAAAGATACAGATAACCTGTTGTTGCCAATGCTGCGACTGTATCTTAGTGTGTGTGCGTGAGTGTGCGTGTGTGTGTAACAGAAATCAGACAAAACGGTGCTTTACATTCGTTTTTTCTCTGTTTTCTCTTCACTTGCTCATCAGGCAGGCAGGCATCTTTCTCTCTGTCCCGCTTTAATGAAATGTAATTTGAAAAATTGCGCGCGGCAAATTGTTGACTTGTTGCTGCAGCTCGTTGTCGTCTCATAGTCAGAATTTCAAATATTTTGTCTTAATTAAAATTTAGCTGCCAAGCCGCTCTGATATGTTGTCTTTGTCTTCGTCTAACCTTATCGCATGTTGGACAAAAGTCGGTTAAATCTTTTAAATAAATTAGCGCTGTCGTTCGTCAAGCATTTGTCGCGTTTGCATTTAGTCGACATTTTTATTGGATTAAGTTTGGCCTGGATTAATTCGCTGTCTTGGATTAGATGCGCCATCATTCACGTTTGCAAATGTTGTTGTTATTGTTGTTGTTGTTTTTGTGACTATCGCACAGCATGTAATTTGCGGTAAGTTGTCTTTTTTTGTTTTTTGTTTCTTTGGGCTTGTTGTGATTTATTTTGTTTTGTTGGACACTACATTTTAGGTTAAGTGGCGTTTATGCACAGTTGACTGTTCTGTTGCGCTTGTCGTCGCATTGAAAATGTGGGTCATAAAACAAAAGACTTAAGCAACGAACTGGTTCGTCTTCTTTGGCTTTGCTTTGAAATTTGAATTATTCCTCCACAAGACAACAACAATCAATACAACTGAGAGAAAGAAAGAGAGAGCAAAAGAACTTTAACTATTTCCCATTGATTAATGGCAGGTAATTTTCATCCATTGGTCTCGGATAGAGGGAACCAAAGGGAGGCTTTAGTTGCAAAGGGCATTCGCCTCGTCTTCATGGTTCATTATATAAGCTTCGGTTTAATTAGTTTGGCTAAAATTTTTGCCGTTTTTTAATGAATTTGGCGGCACAGAGTGAAATTTAAGTAAAGTTAATGATCAAATCGTACAGAATCATTAAAGAAATGTTCACAATTTGTGCTCAAATCTAGGGCATTGCTAATTTGTCTGAAATTTCAATTATATTGACCAGCATGCATTTTAGAATCTTAGTAGACAAAAGTAGCACGTATTAAAGTAATATATATTATCTGTTAAATTAATCATGATCTTAATACAAATATTATTACCCAAGTCCATAACTGACACTTAACAAATCTCATAATCACTTTCAAACATTCATTCTACATTATTATTGTTTATTAATTCCACAAACTGCCCTATAATGAGTTATTCATAAGCTAAACGTGCTACGGACTATAAGTCAGTATACATTTCGTATATATTCAAAACTGTGCCTATGCATATTTAATTAGTTCATTTCACACATTCCAAATTCCACTTCGAACTTATTTTTGCACACTTTTTAGACATTAAGTGTGTCAACGTTTCGACAACTTTCAATTCTTTTATTCCCATTTACATAAAATCTCTTGAGAGACAAGAAAGATATACAGTTAAGATATTTCAACTCTTATATTAAAGACTGTGAACCTATAAAATTTTAGAGAAGATTTGGTTCGACGGTTCGAACCATAAAGCACTTTTCTCTTATTACGATTAATGCAAAACAACTTTATTTCTCCAGTTTTAGCCTCCACACTTGGACTTTATGTTTACCAAATAAGTAAACAACGCAAAAAAATATTTCTTTAAATATATTTTATTTGCTTAATAAAGGAAACAGCTTTATTTACTATAGATTAATTTTATATTTCGGACTTACAAGTATCTATATAAGCTTCTTGTCAGTAAGATCATTCCAGTTTTAATACTGTCATGTTGTTGAAGACGAGAAGTTTGTTGTTAATCGTATTAATGCTCTTTGTGCACCACAACAATGCTTGTAAGTGAAATTGATAAAAATATGTTGTAATATTAATGATAATATGATTAAATTTTACTTAGTGAATCCTATTTGCTTGTTGCCGCAAGATAAGGGTCCCTGCAAAGCAAGAATTGATCGATGGTTTTACAACACTGCAACAAATACATGTGAGAATTTCAAATACGGCGGCTGCCAAGGCAATGCGAATAATTTTGAAACATGTAATGACTGCGTGGCAGTTTGCCATTAAGTAAATAAATAATATGTGAACACATTGTGGAGTTTTACTATAAACAGGCGACAATCCCATTTCCAGAAGTTGCTTATTTATAAACACAAACAAGCCAGATAGATTTAGTTCTTATAATGCTCTCATAAATAACATATTCATTTTTAAATAAATATTTTATAGACAATTATTGACAATTAAAGTAAAGCAATAATTCTACAACAGATTATTATCATTATTACACTAATGAAAGGCTTAAATGAGTTCATTTGTATTATGTGTACATTGTAATAATAATTAATGCGAGAACTTCATATATTATGTACTTCAATATAAAATAAGATCATAAAAAAAGCAATAATACAAAAGAAGTTCTTAATTTTAATAATTGGAGTAAAACAGCTTTATTTACTTCAGTATATGAATAATTGAGGCTTTTATTATACACACAAAAGATAACCTGTTTAATTTCTGTGCTCAAAAGTGCTATATATAAGCCCTTAAGCAGTAAAATCATTACAATTAAATTCTGATATAGAATCATGTTGTTAAAGACGACAAGTGTGTTGCTAATCGTGTTAGTACTATTGCTGGAACAGGCCAATGCTTGTAAGAGAATTTTTATAGAATTGAATAATTATAATTAATTAATAATTAAAACTTTATCTAGTGGACCCCATATGCTTGCAGCCCAGAGAAGTGGGTCCTTGCAGAGCAAGAATAACTCGTTGGTATTACAACATAAACAGAAAGAGATGTGAACCATTCGAATACGGTGGCTGTCATGGAAACAGCAATAATTTCATGACATTGCGTAGTTGCAGAAAAGTCTGTTCTTAAAACAAGTTCATGCAATGCATTTAAATAAATTCAATAAAATCAAATAGCATTCGTACAACCATATATTTGAAGAAGTGAGAATATTACAGTCTATTTGGGCACTCCTATCGCTTTCAGCTTATACAAATCTGTGTTTTAATGTGGTTAAGCATCTTACCGACACAGGGTATTTCGTAAGCGATCTTTGCTTTCACTATGTGCTTCAATATAAATTTCATTGTACTCACAAAATCTATACCATTGTTTATTACAATGTCTTTATGATAATTACACCCAGAACTTCGCTTAATAATACAAAATGAGAAACAAAGAAATTTATAAGGTAATTTCGTGACAATTGGAGTAAAATTTCATTATGTACTCGGTATCTCCAATTTCTATACATAAGATCTTCAACAGTAGCTCATTATCGGTAGTAGTTCTGTTGGAGCTCTAATATAGAGTCATGTTGGTGAAGACGACTACCTTCATTTTAATCGTTTTATTGCTCTTTGTGCACCAGAGCAATGCTTGTGAGTACTGACGAAATATTGTAATAATATTTATATTATATTCAGACTTTATCTAGTGGATAGCATTTGCTTGCTGCCCAAAGTTAGAGGTCCTTGTAAAGCGATCTTTACTCGTTGGTATTACAACAAAGAGACAAGAAGATGCGAGGAATTTAAATACAGCGGGTGTCGAGGAAATAGGAATAATTTTAATACATTGCAAAGCTGCATAAGAGCCTGTTCTTAAAGCAAGTTAACGTTTTATCTAAAGAAATATAATAAAAAAAATTGTCAGCAACTAAACTATTTTATAAACAATAAATATATACATAGTTCATGACATTGAAGTATTGCAAAAGAGTCTGTTATTTTTGGCTTTAGTTATACATCTATAATAAAACAAATAGCATTTCATGTCAAATCTAATGGCATAGTACTAAAGATCGAAAAAATGAATTAAAAAAAAACAAAATCACTTTGATGCAGCAGCTCAGCAGCTGCACCCACTTTTTGTGGGGCTGCAAGAAATATTTCTTGTTTTTCAAAAAACTTGTCAGCGCCACCCACTTTATGTCCACTGCAGCTGTTTGTGTGTGTGTGTGTGTGTGTGTGTGAGTACTCGTATTTGTATTACTCTATGCGTGTATGTGTAGGAGTCGAAATATTTGCCTGGGAATATATCGGGCGGGGCGCTGACAGCACGATGTACTCGTAGTCGAGCCGCAAAGCGGCAACTGCAACATTTTGCTAAATCAAAATTGACACTATGCAAAAAGCCAACCCACGGAGCGCAAATTGCAACACGGTAGCTACACACACTAATAACTACTCAAATACACACTCACACACACACACACACACACACACACAGGCTCTTCTACATATGTACATACATCGTTGATTGGCGGGCCAGACTGGGGCCAGGCGCTCAGCGTGCCGTGCCATAGAGGCCAAAAGGTGCACGTTGTCCGGCTCCATAGTCATACATGTATGTATGTATTTATGTATGTATGATGTTGTTGTGGTTGTTGTTGTAGCTTTGTGGCGCCAAGTAATTTCTGTGTTAGCGTTAGATTTCAACCATGTGCAGAAAACGAACGCCACACAAACAACAAGCACAGCAGTTATTAGTTTTATACCCCGCACAGTGGTGCAAACTTTGTGTTACAAGTACTCAAAATATCGATAAATAGTACATAATATTTAATTAAACTTAATTTGTTTGGTTCTTATTCGATGTAGTCAATGAGTTAATATCTGAATTCATATAGTAAAAATAAAATCGTGTACAGTGGTGTCACAGAAATTAAAACCAACCGAACATTTGCCGCAACCCCATATATTTTTGATATACACAGTCCAGTTCCGGATTTTACTTTATATTTTAAAGCAATTAATAAAATGTAAATTTTCATGTTGGCTTTAGGCAAAATATTTAAAACTTCTTGTTTTTCACTTTTTCGGATTTAAATTCATCAAATCAAATTTAAATTTAATCTACAAAATTGGTCCAAAGTGATATTAGAACAGATTAAAGAAGATATTGACTTTCGAAAAATCTTGCCGAAAGTGAAAACCGTAAAAACCGTATACAATGATATATTTTATGCATATCTGGGCTTTTATTTAAAAAAATGTTTAAAAAAAGTTTACTGTCGAATGCGACACATTATATTTTTAAGATATTTGCAAGTTCACTTAAATCACTCCATCATTATGCACATTTGATAAAAATAATGTTTTTATCAAGTAATTTCCTCGTTGACCCACTGTGCAGTGGTGTCAGCATGAATGTGAATCACTCTGGTGGCTGCACTGTGGCCACCACCGTGGTGACATTTGCTCATTAAGCGTATTAAATAATTAGTACTTGTTGTTGTCATATTTTATATGCTCAATGCTTGTTTGGCCCGCTGAGAGGCTTGGCATGTGAACAGCTTGGCCATAGACAAGGACCAGTTTTCAAGTAGTGGCCTTTTGGCTTTGGTTGAAAAAATGTAAAATACAAAAATATGCAGTTTAATTGAATGGATATTGATTTACTTTAAGCTAAGGCAACCTCGGGGCTTTTATGTGAACTAATTTTGAGCTTGAGGAGCTACTGAACAATCCTAATGAAAACAAAATAAAGCCGTGGAAATTAAAATAATGACAGAAAGACATGTGACCAACTTTAAGCTTTTCATCTGACATTTTGATCTACTTGTACTATGGAGTCTTCAGTTTCTAATGATAGTTAAGACTCAAAAACTTATCATAATATACTTTTCTCTTTAAATATCATCGTGAAACAGAGAATTCATTTGATTATCGTGTAAACTAAGAAGTCTATAATATTTCCCTTGATAATAATATTATTTGAAATGAATGGATGTTTAATGGAAGCAAAACAATATTTTTGTAATGGAATTTATTATAACATAATTTTGGTTATTTGATGTTATCATTCAGTATTATCGCATTTTTAATCAACGCCAAATATGATTTTAATTAGAGAATTAATAAAAATGATCAAATATCATGGATCGATTAAAGATTTGACAGACTCGAAAGTAGTTAACAGATCTGACTGTCAAATGCTGGAATACTGTAATATATTTGGTTACACTCATATTGTTGTAAATGACAAATAAATTCGAGATGTAAATTTATGCAAATTGCATGCTGTGTTGCCCAATGAGCCATTTGACACTTTTGGTGGACACGCAGCTGATATTTGTTATTAATTATTTATTGTCTAAGTATTGTTAATTATGGCAAACAAATACAAAAAAAAGATTCATATATATATATTTCTCTCACACTCTTTGACTCAAATCGAGTCTTGACTGTGGGCCTCTGGGCCTTTTCCTTTTCTTTTTCAAACCGAATCGAACCAGTTGAGCGACATTCCATTTGAGGCGCGACAGGCGGCGTCCGTTTCGGAGATGCTAAGATTAATCAGCTGCCATAAGCCAAATGACAAGACATATTTTTTGGACTTGTTGCCTTTCAAATGCGGCCTGGTCTAGTGTTATTATTGTTATTATGTTTATTTATGGCATAGCTAGAAAAAAAATTAATTTCAAATTTGATTACAATAAAAATAAAGCCACACACACATACACACACATAGACACAATCCCATCTCAGATTGAAAATCGAGACACTTGTAAGCGGCATTTGATTTACGCGTTCCAAAGTGTGCCCAAATTTCGTCTAGGTAGGCAAATGAAATACTCATCATAGTTCCCGCATCTCCTCAGCTTTTTCTGTAGGTGTGTACTGTGACGGCCCAACCCAAAATGTTAAAAAACAATACTGAAGAAGACTTCAGCAAGACTTAACGAATATCAAATAAATTTATTGTTTTCTGTTTAGATAAATACATACATATGTAGTAAGTAAATTATGCAAAGCCGCCTCTAAACAAATATTATGGATGAGCGCGACTAAAGAGGCGCATGCCTGTTCCCTTGTTCTATTTGCCGAATTGGGTTACTTTCAACATAATTTCAGGTCTTAGGTTACACCAGCAATAACAACAACAATAACAATAACAATAACAACAGAAACAATCAATGCTGCTGGCAGCAACAATCGACTTTCTGGCCAAGCTACAGATGGCCACGGACTAACATTAGAACAGCCCACGCCTGGCTTTGGCTTATGATTAGAGTTTCCAATGCTCAAACAGTCACTCCAAACTGGTTTTATTGCCAAAACAGAAAATATAAATAAGCTTTAGCCAATGAATGGAGATGGAGATGGAGCCGGAGTCGGAGTCGAAGCTGTGCCTCAATGATCGTTGATGGCAATGGAAATATGACAGCATACGTGTGTCTACAAAATCCAAAAAAACAACAACAAACAAAACAAAAAATACAGAAACAAATCTACAAAAAAATATCAACCATATAATTGGTAGACCCGTGGGTGTGCTGCTTATTACTTAGTTGTTAAATTGTTAAGAAATAATAGTTAAAATTATTTACATATATGTATACATTCAAACTTTTAACTGGCGCCGAATTTCAATAGCTAATCAAGCTGACAAAATCTTTGTAGTCTCGCGTGGGTTTAAGAAAATTTTGTGCACAATTTAGAATTTAGTTATGAATTCTCCTAAAGGTCAAATGCACTCCAATAAGAGGTGTGGCCCAACCAATAACTACACGCTCGTATAAATGTATTTATACTATATGTGAGTACATTTGTACGCATTCAGATTGCCAACTGGAGTCGTCGGAAACCTACTTGGAGCTGCCCACACTCCAATCCCATGACCATTGAAGCCTAATAGTTGCTAGGCGCAGGCTACAGACAATTTATATAAATTTTCATTTATTTTACTTTGCTCGGCGACGACCATCGATGACCCAAATTCCATTGTGCGATTGCTCATCCACACAGGCACTCCACTCCGTTTAACATGTATGCGCTAGAGCTGGGAACGTGATATGCTTCACCTCGTGACACGAGCATGCTCACATCAATAGACTAACTAATTAAGTTTCTTATAAAATACATTTTTATTTTAAGAAATTAATTTTGTTCTTTCAAATTATTGAGTGTGTCAAAGGCAAATCTTAAATACGTATGTAAATATAAATGTGCAAATATTTTCTTATTATTAATACTAATATTTTGAATCATGATCATATTAGGTTCAGCAAAATTATAAGCGTTTAATATTCTTTATTTTTAATATTTTTATTCGAATTAAAATTTAAAAATATATATATATATTAACATTCCAACTAATATTCCAATATATCCTTGGTCAAAAGCAAAACCTTTATTTAGGCTGGGAACATTATTTTTTATGCATTAATTTTATGATTTAATATTTTAAATGGATACAGTGAACATCTCGTCATCCGTGCAGGTATTCTGGCTGATGGCTAGAATAAATACTTTAAATATTTATTTATTTATATAATATTTTATTCATCTTAGTCTGGGTCAAGTAGGATAGATAGCAAGAGAGCAAGAAAATATAATGGGGACTCTGGTGTTCAAATTCTCCAAAATTTTAGAAGCTTGCAACCTTGCTTATAACTTTATTAATTATATGTATATTGAATTTATTTTCAGACTTTTGGCCTAAAAGCGAAGGTCACTGCATAGAAAACACGAGGATAAAATCGAAGTGAATATGTCACACAAGACGAGCAGTAGACGGGCGACAGATCTGGAATGTCCGCTGGCATCGCTTGGTCGGAACAGCAATGCTGTGCGGGATCAATTGGCGGCGGCGCATTACCATCATCCGCATCCATTGAGCTCCAGTCCGTTGGATCCGCAAGCTTACAAAATGTCGCGTAAGTCGCCGAATCTGAGCCTCAATGTAAACGACACCGTTGTCAGCGGGGACCTCTATCCTCTCGGATCGGGCAGCTCCACGCCGCACAGTGAACAGCAGACGCCATCGACAGCGGCAGCGGCAGCTGCAGCAACAACGGCAGCAGTGTTGCACATGGTGCAGCAGAAGGCTGCCACATTCGAGCTGCGTGGAAGGCACACCCGGCACGAGCAGTCCACCTATGGCGCACACTCGACCGCATCTGTGGGCCGCCATGTCCAATCGAAGAAATCACCTGAACTGCAGACGCTGCCGGCACCGGCGACGAGGACCACAGTGCCAGTGCCACAGCCACGTAACTTTCTAACACTGGACTGGTTGCATGGCAACAGCGCCGACACCGAAGATTCCAGTGACAACAATGCTGGCGGTGGTGCCGCCAATGGCAGGCGACGAGCTCAAGTCCAGAGTGGACGATGCAGTGTGCCCACGGTGCTCGGCAATGGCAACAGTGCTCAGTATCTGCTGGACAAGAAGATGGAGTCACTGTATCTGGGCAATGCATTGCGTGCTCTGCCACTTGGAGCCGAGGCGAGCCAGTACCAGAACGAGCGTTACTACCTGGAGGATTACAGCAGTGGCAGCGGGAACGAACGTCTACCAGGTGAGCATAATATGGACATAGCAAGTACTCAAGCAAGTGTCAATATCTGTGGCATAAAAACATAAAATAAAGTTCAAGTTTCGCTATGATCAATCTATATCTTCTTCTGTAGTACTCTCATCTAGTTCTCCCAGAGAAACATGCTCTGAAGTTGTAATATAATTTCCTGTTGAATCAAAGTGTTTTATATTTTGTTTGAATGAATTTTCAATTTAATATGTTATTATATTAATTTTTCCCATGCGTTTTTTCTGTGTGTGTTCTTATTATTTATTTAAAGGAACTATGATCTTATATATACAATCAATAAATATAAATGTAAAACTGAAAGATTAAAATGATTGAAAGTCTGGGGAATATAGTCCGCAAGATTTAATAATAATGCCATGACGTCGCCATTATTTGAGATTTCGAATTAACATTTTTAATAATAATACAAATAACAATAATACTTCATTATGTTGAATTATATTAAAAAAAATATCTATTCATGACTAAACAATTTATGGGCAACAACATTTTTGGACAAAATAAAAAAAGGAGGATAATCTAAAATTAGCACTAGTATTTCCCAATATATGATCTTAGGCTTTCAATGTATTTGTTTAAAAGAAGTTGAGCGAGAAATTAGATATAATTCTAGCTGATGATTAAAATGTTTACTTACCATCCAATACAATTACTTCAGTAATTATATAATAGCTTCAATTACAATTGTATAATTACACGAATTGCAATTTTTTACACGATAAAATTAAATAAAATTACTGAAGTAATTGTAGTGGTAATTAGAAATACAATTAGAGCTTTAAGTCTACCGGGACTTGTTCCACTGCAATTGTAACAAATTTCCTCAATTTCTTTGTTTAACTTCAACAGAGCGTCTGCATCATCCCCGGAATTCCAGTCCCAGCGAGACGAGTGGCTCGGATCGGTATTTGTTGAATCGCAGCACCAACTCGCCCGCCAATGCCTTCCAGCTGGATCATCATCACACCAAAGTGCAAAGCCTCTCCGATGGCCTCTGTAATATGGGTCGCTTTTCACCTAGCCTGGACCAAGGATACGCCACGCTGGTATCGCCATCGCCAACGGGTCATCACTCCAGCAGCACGGGAGGAATGGTGGTGACCAGCAGCAGTAATAAGAATACCAATTCCGGCGTTGTCGGCGGCGGTGTCATTGCCAGTAGTACGCCCGCGACGACACCTCGTCGGGGATTAACCAACAACGCCACCGTCACAGCCACCGCCATTGGACCACCGCCTTGGAATCGCAAGGGTCCCTTCCGTTGTGGACCATACTTTGAGCGCCTGCCCGACGAAGCCGTCGTCCGTATATTCAGTTGGCTGGACAGCTGTGAATTGTGCAACGTGGCGAGAGTCTGTCGCCGGTTCGAGCAACTTGCCTGGCGACCCGTCCTCTGGAAATGCATCACGCTCCGGGGCGAGCATCTGAATGGCGACAAGACGCTGAAGATGATATTCCGGCAGTTGTGCGGTCAGAGCTGCAACGGCGCCTGTCCAGAGGTTGAGCGTGTCATGCTCGCCGATGGCTGTCGCATCTCCGACAAGGGGCTGCAGTTGCTCACGCGTCGTTGTCCCGAATTGACGCATCTCCAGCTGCAGACGTGTGTGGGTGTCTCCAATCAGGCGCTGGTTGAAGCGCTCACCAAGTGCAGTAACCTGCAGCATCTGGACGTAACCGGTAAGTAATCATCACAAGCATCAGTTAATGATGATACTTATCTCTCTCCCTCTCCCTCTCTCTCTCTCTGTCACATAGGTTGCAGCCAGGTGAGCAGCATTAGTCCAAATCCACATATGGAGCCACCGCGTCGATTGTTGCTGCAATATCTCGACCTGACCGATTGCATGGCCATTGATGACATGGGCCTCAAGATTGTGGTCAAGAACTGTCCACAGCTGGTGTATTTGTATCTGCGACGCTGCATTCAAATTACAGGTTAGTTTGGGAGTAACTTCCAACTTCAATACTCGATATTCATCATATTTTTTTGCACTGCAGATGCGGGTCTGAAATTCGTGCCCAGCTTTTGTGTATCGCTCAAGGAGCTAAGCGTCTCGGATTGCGTCAACATCACCGACTTTGGCCTCTACGAGTTGGCCAAATTGGGAGCCGCATTGCGTTATCTCTCCGTTGCCAAATGCGAACGTGTCTCGGACGCGGGTCTCAAGGTCATTGCCCGAAGATGCTACAAACTGCGTTATCTAAATGCACGCGGTTGCGAGGCTGTCAGCGATGATTCCATCACAGTCCTGGCACGCTCCTGTCCCCGATTACGTGCCCTGGACATTGGCAAGTGCGATGTTAGCGATGCAGGACTTCGTGCTCTGGCCGAAAGCTGTCCGAATCTGAAGAAACTCAGCCTGCGCAATTGTGATATGATTACGGATCGAGGGGTTCAGTGCATTGCCTACTACTGTCGAGGTCTCCAGCAGCTGAACATACAGGACTGCCAGATATCCATTGAGGGCTACAGGGCGGTTAAAAAGTACTGCAAGCGCTGCATCATCGAGCACACAAATCCGGGCTTCTGTTGAGGCTTCTGTTCAATCGATCGATTTAAGCAAAGAGGCAGGCCATAAGATATGAGCAAAGATGTTCTAAACAATAAACATATATTTAAACTGTACATAAATACATACTTACTTAAGCTTGTACATATGCTGTTGTTAAGTATAGGTTATAGAGCATTTCATAGAACTTAAGTAGTGCGCCTTCTAGACTAATTCTTGCTTAATAAATTATTTCATATAACCCCACGTCATCTCAATTATTTAGGCATCGAGATAATGATACATATCTGGCAACAAGCCTGGCTTATTACGCCATTTTTGGGTAGAGCTCATGTCCGGAATATTGGGCTCGGACTTTCGGGCTGACCAATTGACTCGCTTTAATAATGATAACTCTCTGGCATTTGAAAAGCCCGCGTTTTTCACATACTCGGTGTAGGAATGCAAATCGTGTATATCATTAATTAGCAACATCATCTCGTCATCAATGCGCCTCAATTTCTTTACATTAAACTCAAATCTTTTGATTAATCTGTTCAAATGTCTTGAATTCCATTTGCCGTGATAATCTTCGGGCTCTTGAAAGTTAAACAGCTCCGTTATTTCCATCAACTTGATGCGATCGGATAGAGTATCAATGGGTAATCGTTTCCTTATTTTGAGCAGCTTTGTTTTATTCTCGGGTAATAGTTTTCCTTTACTTTGTCGCAAGTAGTCTTTTATCCAACCGCGCAAATTCTCTATCATTTGCATTTTGTCTACATACTTATAACCGTCCTGAGCAACATCGAATTTCATATGCATGTGCGCTATTAAAAGCCAATGAATCATATGTGTTAAACGCCTTACACTAATCTGATCCATATAGTGGTTCGTGCAAAGACGATTGAAAATCTTTCGCCAATGTGTTTTCTTTGCCTCGACCATTTTTATAATTTTATTTTTAATTTTGAATTTTGAACAAGTTACATGTGATTCGAAATGATAATCAAAAATTCAAATTTCCGTTAGTTTCGATTTTGTTATCGACCGCCCACCATAGTTTATCGCCGATTATATACGGTTACACTGTATTTTAATTCCCATTGGGTAGCACTTAACCGCCACAAAAAGCAGTGCTACCAATCATTATCCAAACAGCTGATGCCGCTTGCTTTATACGCTGTGGCTTGTAGGTTAGGTACGTTGTATAATGACAAATTTGTAAATTTACATCCAAGCTTACTTACCATAACAAAATTAACGTACGAATTTTGATAATAAATTAGTGTAACCGCTGGAGATATGGCAAAGTACATCGCTCAAATTATTGTTCTCGGCGGTCAAGCAATAGGACGTGCTTTTGCCAAGGCGCTCAAACAAGAAATTGCCGCATCACAGGAGGCTGCCAAGCGCGCCGGTGGCGGCAGACAAGGAGATCAGAGTGCGGAGTCCAACCTGCGTACTGGTAAGTTTAATAATTAATTATATATATGGGTGTTTAAATATTACATTGTTATTTTTAAAGGCATGACACTGGAGGAGGCCAAACAAATACTGAACGTGGAAGACTCGAAAAACGTGGATAGCATTATCAAAAACTACGAGCATCTTTTTAATGTTAATGAGCGCAGCAAAGGTGGCTCATTTTATATACAATCGAAAGTCTTTCGTGCAAAGGAGCGATTGGATTATGAGGTAAAAGCGCAGCAACAAAATCAGAAACCAAAAGACGAGCAACAACAAGCGGAGGAAGCGCCACAAAGCAGAGCAAGGCAGCGACGTTGAGCGATAACTATGCTTTCTACCTCTAAACGAAACTAGCTTTAGTTCTTAATTGATTAAAATAACTGTTAAGTAGAAAAGCAAATAGATTTTGTATAAACAAAAGTTGTTATTTAGCATATTTCCACAACAATTGTGGTATTGCCAATAAAATCATATGTTCTGTGTATAACAACCCTGTCATCGTACTATGCAAAGTTGGCAGCCCCATCAGCTGTTGTTGGGCAGCACTTGAAAGATAAAGACGAGAAAAGAAGACAGGGTCAAAGCGTTAATAGCTACGCAGCTGTATTGTTATTGTTGTTAAATATACATTTGATTTGTGTACAATCAGACGTGTCAATTGTTTGTTTAATTCTGGCATTAAAGCCACCATTAACGGCGCAAAACAGCTGGCACATGCGCGAAAATATATTGAAATTCCAGTACAAAGCAAACGGTGAAAACAACCACTAAAATCAACGACGACAACTTTCCAAAGAGTTCTCAGCTTTTGACTTGGAGCTCTGGCTTTTCCTTTCGTGAGAAAGAAAGAACGCACCACCAAACGGTATTTGAGCAACGAAAATTCCGCTGCTCATTCAGTTTTCAGAGGACCTTCGACACAGGCAGCCGAAAATTCAAGTTTTGCTCGTTTTAGCTGGCAGACCAGAAACCAATAAGTCAACAAAAAAAAATAGAAAAGAAAAAAGAAACTCTAACTCAAGTGGTAATTCACAACGTTACGTTTTATATCTAGTATACAAGGAGTCAGAGTCGGAGGCGGAGAAGTGCAAGAAAAGCAAGCGTGGCAATATTATATCGATTAAACGCGACAAATTTTCACTGTGCGAATAATTTTTGACAGTTGGCTGTAGTGTAATTGAAATAATTCGAATTAATTTGCCTATATATTGATTTTCTTTGCCATTGGCAAATGTTCTATTCGCATTGCAGTAAATTTTTATTGTTTTTCCATATTCAATTTACAGCGTGCAAACATAATTAACAGTAGAAACGCAGAAATTTACATAACTTGCTCGTTGAAAGTGAAACTACATTTGCAGTGCAAAAGAAAAACCTATTACAAAATTCCTGCCAAGTGTAATAAAAGTTACTCGAATCACAAGCGAAGGAGGGAGACGAAGTAGCAACAGCAGCAGCAGCAGCGACGTTTGCAGAACACGACAAGAGAGAGTGCTCAGAGCGTGAGAGAGACGGACAGAGAGGACGGCGAGAGAGAGCGAGCGATTCAAAGCATCAACACCCCAACAAACGCAAGCGCCTCCTCCGTGCACACGTTTCCTATTCGAAGCCTTCGTCGCATCGACTTTGTCTTCGTATAGTAATCGTTTTGTGTATTCACGACAACGCCAGGCTAATCCTTTCGAGCATTGCAAAAGGCCCAGAAACAGAAACAGAGACACACAAAAAAAGAAAATCCAAACATGTTTTCGGGTCTCACAAATCAATTCACCTCGCTGGTGGGTGCAGTCAAGGGCGGCGCTGGCGATGAGGATGTCCCAGTGCCCACAGGCGGTGAGGCCGCCACTGGAGCTGCGACCACATCTTCAGCTGAGCCAGTGGCAACATCAGCGGAACAGGAGGCTGCTGCCGCTGCTGCAGCCGCCGCTGGTGAGCAGGGTCTCGAAGGCGAGGAAGGTGCCAAAAGGTAAGACTCATTCTCATTCTCCATCTCCATCAAATTGACGTATCTGTTTCTCGGTTTCTTTTCAAGCCAGATAAGCGTTATGTTTATTGTCAGTTTACCAGCTGCCGTTCAAGGCCAACTTCCGTTATCTACTATTAGAGTTCCATAACCCATTGGCATTTGAAAATACGACTCGCTTTGTTTTCTTTGTCTCCGTCTGGGATCCATTGGCGTGTTCCTGGTTATAGCGTGCCAATTTGACCTTGCAGTTTGTACCTTTTAGCATTTCGCCAACCCTTTTCAGCCAGTTTGCCCTGCTTTTAGCCATGTTTTGTTGTTGCCTTCTGCTCTTGCATATTTGAATGCAATTCACGTTTCGTGACTGAACATAATTGCTATAACTGAGTCGAATAGGTGAAGAATTTGTAATATTACTTATAGCACCTGCAAGTTAATTTACGGTGTGTTTCTACAATTGATTGATTGCTCTAAATAGCAAATATCAATTGGTTTTCACTTTAATTCAGGCAATTTATAATTCTAATATGCCCTAGCAGACATATTCCGAACTCTAAAATTGGACTAACAATTACATATATTTATGTAAATTTATAACATTTATTGCTTGTGGTTTCAATACACTCTGCTTTATCTCATTTAAGCAATTTACTTCACCATTAACTAACTACATTTGAATTAATTGAAGTTTTCAGAATGTTGAAGATCATATGTAGCAATACAAAATATTTAAAAGCAAAATTTATGATCGGTTTAATACGATTTTTTAAACAATTCAATAGAATTGTGCGTAGTATATATAAATACAGTTTGATTTGCTTGTTTAAAATGTGTTTCTCAAAATAGTGTGATACGTGATACGTATTTTTGCAATAAATTAGTTTGGAATGTACCGAATATTTATGAAAGTTATTAGTTTCTGTCATATAACATTAAATAAATATTCTGTACCGCTTTTTTAACATTTAAATTGTAAACAATGCGCTTAACTGCACCTACTTGAAATACTGCTGCTAATCTTGATCTTCGTAGTTAAGTTAAGTTTGAGAAAATGTAATTATTTTATTTTGGCTTAGAACAAAAGGCAACATAAGCCCAACTGATGGGTCGTTAATGCCACAAGTTGCTGCATAATCCTTTAGACAAGCGAAAACCGTCACCCCACTTTCTCACATCATCAAATACCATTTTTCACTTAATTTGGCACATTAATATTTAATTGTGTGTGTGTAGAAAGCCAATTCTGGGCACGTTTCGCAACCATCCTTTGCCAGCTGCCAACAGCTGCTAGCAGACTTTGAAGTTTCCCTACCTATTATATGTATAGTAGCTACTCCAAAACCTGCTGCTTCTTCTACTGTCACTCTTGTTCCTCTTTCTTTTTCTGGCTGCTGTTGCCTTTCACTATCAACTGACATTGACAAGTTGGACGAGCGGGTCGCGAGTATCGTATCCTTTTCCGCTTTTGTTTCGCTTTACACAAATTGCACGTGTACATGGCTATGCATAACCGCAAAATGTTGAGTCATGCCATCCCATCCGCCCACACAGCCACATGCGCCGTTTCCATTCAGTATTTTGGCCACTTTTGTCGGAAAAAAAGCTGTCAGCAATGTCAGAGGCATTTGCTCCACGCTCAGCAAAAATACAGCAGCAGCAGCAGCAGGACATGATTCTGGTGGTTGCTTTCCAGTTTCCAGTTGACTTTTGCTCGTTTTGCGGATCGATACAGAAGAGGCAGAGAGAGAAACAGAGAGAGAGAGAGCGAAAACGAGAGAAAGAGAGAGAGTAACGCATTTACTCCTTCTCTTTCTATTGTTTCTGCAAAACAACGAAATGTGCACATGTGATGTGCCCACACCATCAGAGGACGCTATCGATGCCATCGCCTGTGCTTCCCGAAGAGTTCTTGTTGTTGTACTTTTCTCAGCCTATTTAATAATTGTGCATTCAGTAAACGTGGCCTGGCATCTGAGATTCTGACGCCCCCTTAACAGCAATCAACGTTAAATCTCTATAATTTTCTTTGAATTAATTTATTTAATTTTGGCTGTCATGCATAAATTTTGCTCATTAAACTGAATAATGGTGGCATTGCAACCCAAGAACATAATAAAAGTTATGAGTTTTCTCCCCTTTAAGACATTCACTGAACTTATAGTTATTATACATATTTAGTTCACTTAAGTTTCCAGACTGAGAAAGAATTAAATTACAGATGCATCTGCTACTGTAATAGATAGTTGAAATAGGTTCTGAAAAATGTTAAACAGAGAAACATATTCAGTTGTCGAAAAACGTTAATTTTACCTCAACTTTTTAAAATAAATAAACAATTTAGTAAAATAAATTAAATGGTTAAAAATTAAAAAATTACAAGTAAATTAAATTATTATTAAAAGAAATGACAATTTCATGCATAAAATATATGTGATTATAAATAGAGCAACATAGAAATCTCTTTAAAAATAAATGTGAATAAGGAATAATTAAAAAAGCTCTTAAAGAATTCCGCATAATGGTGGCATAAACGGAATAGACTTTGGAGTGTTAGCAGGTTGGCCCCAATTTTTGTCCTGTAGAACCTTCACCTGTATGTGCGTCGCCAGGGCCAAAAGCATGTTGGCTTTGCCATTTGCGCGCTTTCAAGGACATTTACACTATTTGCAGTTGCTCTCTTTGACTATATATGTGTGTGAGTGTGTGTGTGTGTGTGTGTGTGAGAGTGCGTGTGTGTGTGTGAACGCCCTTGCATTTGTTGTTGACTGCGTAATTCTAAAATTGCTCTGAAAGAAAAATAAAAATAAATAAATGAAAACAAAACGTTCTCTCAAATTGCTCGGCAAATAAACAGGACGGAAAAGTTGCTTTCTGCTTTTTCTAGGAATTTTTAATTCTCTTTGTGACAAACTTGTTATGAATACTTTGACATGCATGTGAAAAGTCTAGAAACGTATTTGATTATCTCAAAGGCAAAACTTGACAGTTTATTTGGACCTCATTTTTTCAAAGTGAAATTCACAAATATTTGCATTTGAATCGATTTAAAATTGGCTCCGATTGTTTGCCATTCAGATGCCTGTGTGGGAAATGCGTGGGCATATGGACAGATGTACATACAAAGATATATATTGCCGAATAGCAATTTCATTATACAAACAGCAAAGGAATACACATGCCGCACATTTCATATTTAATATTGCATATGCATCAATAATTTGTATATTGATTGGATGCTTCAAAATTAACTTTACTTCGAAGGAAATTTGTAATATATCCTCCTTTATCTTTTTAACTTTTAGAACGAAATTCAATATTTATACCATACTAATTAAAAGTTTTGTATATTTTCAAAAGATGCAAATATCTTTTTAAAAAAAATTTGAGTAAGTCTTAAGTTGCCTGTTTGAATTTCACTTTCACTATCTCAAAAACTAATTAATGTTTCTTATTTAAAGTGCACTTAAAAATGTGCTCTAATTATTTCAATGCAATTGAAAGATTTGACATTAAGTATGCAAACGAGTTTCTAATTCACAAATTGTATGTCTAATGTCCATATTTAAATGCAATTAAGCTTAAAAATCTTCCTAATTAGACGGACACGAGCATACGAATTTATATTTACATCGCAACAGACAGTCAGCTACATTTTTATCCGTCAAGGACTTTAAGTTTTCCACGTACTTTTCATAGCCTACTTTTATGCGCACTTCTTTATATACGATATAAATCCAAATTCTGGCCTTTTGCTACCTGCGGCAGCTGTGTGTATAGCACAGCACACGGCAGCACAATCAAATCAAAGCGATGGCCTCAAAATAAATATAAATAAATAAATAGAGCAAAGGCAAGACTGAGAATTTATCGTCGGTCCCCAAAAAAGACAGTTGGCTGGCAAATAAAAATAAAATGTTGTGCTGAATTGAAACGTTGCCAAATCAAACGCAAAGGCCACCAACAACTTGAGGCTATTTAAATTTAAGGACGATATTAAAATTTTATGCCATGCAGAGAAGCAAATCAGCAGGACACTGGACATTGGACGTGTCCGCTGTCGGCGTGGGTGCTAACGACGGGTCCGGTATTTGGCATTTCAGGCAAATTAACGCGGTGACGACGACGACCTCCAGTCACACCGTTGCCGCCAATATTTTCTGTGTGGAGTCCGAAAAAACGTCGCACAATTTGGGTTTTTATTTCCATTTCAGTGTCGCCTGCCCCGCTTAATTGCCAATGCAGGAGAATCCTGCGAGTTTCCTGCCCCAGAGTGGGCAGCATAAATAACGAATGCGAGTTCGTACAATATTTTTTTTCCCAATATTTATATATATTTCGTATCAGCTTGTACGTTTTATTCAATTAAAAATGCCTCCTGATACTTCCTATTCACTTATGTATTTAAGTTAAACTTTTTTTCTTTGCAAGATATGTATTTTTTGTATGACTTTTTGGAAATTTGCTGTGTGTATTGGTGAGATAATTATCAATTCATACAAATGATTTTAATATAGGACACCAAAAGGTCAAACAAATCACATTGACCCATGAGGAAAACGAATCCGATTTCCTTTGAGTCTTGGGAATAGAATAAATAAACTAAGGTATTATCCCAATACGACGTATTAATTTAATTAGGCGAATTTTGTTTGCCTAAACCGACTTTAATCATTTAGCTGAACTTATATTTAAAATAACAAGTGATTTTAGTAGATAAATATATGTAGATCTGAATTTGCTTTTTTGGGGCTTTGTAAAGTAAATAAAAGGTATCCAAAATATAATAATCATTATTAAAGAAAAAAATCTCTTACATTTATCTGGTCAACTGAACAACTTAACATAAAGTCTCTGTCCATTTAAGTAATTTCAGGATCACTTAAATAGGGAATACTTCAGCTAATAGTGGTCCAGAGAGTAGGGAAAAACCACATTGCGTTCAATCAATCTTATGTTTTTCAATTTTATAGCTACGATTTTGCGTACACTTTTGACCTGCAGTTAGCCTACTTTTGATTGGAAAGCAACTTTACAGCTCTGCCAAGTCAATTGGCGGTCAATTATGCCGCAGCAAGAAAACACAAACCAAAGAAAAACGCTTTTGACAGCTGCCCTTTAAAGCCAATTTTAATTTGCCAATACCCGAAACTTAGATTGGGTTTTGAACTATAGGTATACATATATTCTGATATGTATGTGTACTTACTTTCAACTTATTCGATTCAAGCAGATACACACAATTAGATAGAGCCAAGCATATGGACGAGGTTGGTGAAACATATGCTTTGAGTCTGGAAAAATAAAAATAAATGAATTGAGCAGCACAAAGGGCAAAGTGCACGGAAGTAGTGAAGATGTAAAGGAAACGGAAAAACAGGCAAAAGTTACGCTTTTCATAAAGTTGGGCAGCCCTCAGAGAAATATATAACTGAACAGACTAAAGCGTATCAAGACATAAATATTAACGCACGGCGGAAGTGACAGCCAAAGTAATGCCAACAAATGATGTGAAAGTAAAAAAGTAGAGCTCTGACATGGTGTGGGAGTGTGCGTGTGTGTGTGTCTGTTTTGGTGTTGAGACAATGCACGCACACACATAAAAATTGTTATATCGCTCTGGCTGCCAAAATGCTACAAAGTAGCAAATTACGCCGTATCGTAAAATTACTACGGCTACGTGTTTTGTTTGGTTTTGTTCTCGTTTTCTGGTCCTGTTGTCAGACTACAAATTTGTATGCCTGAGGCAAGGCGATTTACACTGCCAGTTGGGATACTATCAAAGAAGTTCTAAAAATTGACACGAAAAAATCGCGAAGAAAATATTTTGTCTTGTGGTATTGAGTTTTCACCAGGGATTAAAACCGAAACGAATTTCGGTTTCAGTTACGGTTTCGGTTATGCTCGAATTAAGGTTGTCGGTTATCGGTTATGCAAAATCTTGTAGTATCGGTTTCGTAACGGTCATCGGTTTCTTGTAAGTTTCGGTTTTATACTACCGGTATGGTTTCGGTTTGTTTTACATGAAAATAGGCTTAATGCTCTTACTAGCCTGGTAAATAATGTTATCTGGTTACTGGAATGGTCCAGTGTAATGTCGATCTTATTATAATTTGATCTCATTTAAATTTGGTTTGAAAATTTCAACTATTTTGATTTTACTGATTTTTAATAACTTTGAACTGCCATAACTTTGTCAAAAGACAATCATATTAGGAAATTTTTTTATTTTCGTCTTTATCGCGACAAACAGCATGTACTCCCCCTTTGTCTTTTCGGAAAAAAAATTTTTTTCAAAATTTAGAATCCACAGTTTTTACTTTCAATCAACTCCTGGTACCCAAATTAGTATAAAACGACGCTTTAAATTTGATTCTGAGGGGTTTAATTTTTTTGTAAAAATCATGTGGAAAGTTAGAAAAAATTTGACTTGTAAAGTGTCTAGTTCAAAGCTGTACCAGACTTCAAACTTGATTCTGAGAGGTTTAATTTTTTTGTAGAAAATCATGTGGAAAGTTACAAAAAATTTGACTTGTAAAGTGTCTAGTTCAAAGCTGTACCAGACTTCAAACTTGCATAACCTTGTCAAAACAATCCCGATTTTCAAGCGGAATGCCATTTTGATCTTTATTTGGTCTCTAAATTGAATCTGCATACAAAAATAATCATATTACGAAAATTTTTTATTTTCGTCTTTATCGCGACAAACAGCATGTACTCCCCCTTGTCTTTTCGGAAAAAATATTTTTTTCAAAATTTAGAATCCACAGTTTTCACTTTCAATCAACTCCTGGTACCCAAATTAGTATAAAACGACGCTTTAAATTTGATTCTGAGGGGTTTAATTTTTTTGTAAAAAATCACGTGGAAAGTTAGAAAAATTTGACTTGTAAAGTGTCTTGTTGAAAGCTGTACCAGACTTCAAACTTGCATAACTTTGTCAAAACAATACCGATTTTCAAGCGGAATGTCATTTTGATCATTATTTGGTCTCTAAATTGAATCTGCATACAAAATTAATCATATTAAGAAAATTTTTTATTTTCGTCTTTATCGCGACAAACAGCATGTACTCCCCCTTTGTCTTTTCGGAAAAAATATTTTTTTCAAAATTTAGAATCCATAGTTTTCACTTTTAATCAACTACTGGTACCCAAATTAGTATAAAACGACGCTTTAAATTTGATTCTGATGGGTTTCATTTTTTTGTAAAAAATCATGTGGAAAGTTAGAAAAAATTTGACTTGTAATGTATCTACATAGTTCAAAGCTGTACCAGACTTCAAACTTGCATAACTTTGTCAAACCAATACCGATTTTCAAGCGGAATGTCATTTTGATCATTATTTGGTCTCTAAATTGAATCTGCATACAAAATTAATCATATTAAGAAAATTTTTTATTTTCGTCTTTATCGCGACAAACAGCATGTACTCCCCCCTTTGTCTTTTCGGAAAAAATATTTTTTTCAAAATTTAGAATCCATAGTTTTCACTTTTAATCAACTCCTGGTACCCAAATTAGTATAAAACGACGCTTTAAATTTGATTCTGAGGGGTTTCATTTTTTTTTGTAAAAAATGATGTGTAAATCGAGGTTTACGCCGATTGAGTTAGCTCCGGCGGCGAAGTAGAGACCAAAAAGAACCGGCGGCGGCGGCTTAGCCGACAGAGAAAACCGTCGAATTAACCGGTTGCGGCGGCGTACACAGTTCAAAAATAAAATTTTAAATATTATATTTTATAAGTATTTAATAAAATTAGAATTGTTTCAAACATATTCACAACCATTCAACGATTTTGTTTAATTCAATATTCCTTTGTCTAACAAATTATATTCTATTAATTTCATCAACTTAAATTAAATTTCATTAGGAGATGGGAGATGAGACAATCTCGGCGATTAATCGACTATTAAAAACGACTACTTTACACAATATTTTTTAACATTTTTATTTATATATTTTTTTAATTTTATAAAAAGCTATGACGCCGAACGCCGCCGCCGCCGCGCCGCTATTTACGTGATTTGGCGGCGGCGCGTCAGAAAAGTCAAAAATTGGCGGCGGCGTGGCTCGGCGGCGTATATCTCTAATACTTACCCCTTTGTATTTTTCGAAAAATTCGAAATTTTCAAAATGAACAAAATTTAAATGTAGATCAAATTAAAACGTAAAATCATGCACAAATTTACATTCCGCATGAAAATTGATTGACTTTTAACAAAGTTATGGCAGTTCAAAGTTATCAAAGATGCTCAGTAGCCGCGTTGTCCTTATAAATGAATCGGTTACTAAACGGTTATTACGGTTTAAAGAGTTTCGGTTTATGAGTTTCGGTACAGCGGAAACAAATTTTTTCGGTTACGGTTTCAGTTACGGTTACAAATTTCAATCGGTTCAAGGTTACGGTTTCGGTTAAGTTTTTAATCCCTGGTTTTCACTTATTATAAAAAAAGATTTAGAAGATGTCCTAGAAAAGGAAACTAAGAAATAATTCTAAATTAAATTTTGATTAATTTACAAATTATTAAATATCTATTTGCGGTTTTCTTTTTGTACGTTTATTCTTTGTTAAAATTAAACTTTACGAGATTCAAACATTTGCCTTACTTGAGTGGACATAAATTATAATATTTCATAAACGAAGATTTCACTTTGTTAGACTCCACTTACGGGTTCAAACTTAGGTTTGTTAAATTTGAATATTATACACTCGAATTTTCAACTTATGTTACATATTTGTATTTATCATCCAATAGATACAATATTTGCATGTGTTATGTGTGTATGTAGTGAATTTTTCATATCTATTCTGTTCCGTTTAGAATAACATACATAAAAGGCTTTTTTGTGCACAAAATGCCAGTCATTGTCATAGAAATGCTTCAGCAAATAATTCAGCAAACCTCGCACCACTGAGCACAACAAAACTCAGCCAGCAAACCACTTTCCTCATCTATGTCGAACAAGCCAAACGGAATACTTAAAAATTAACATAAAACTCGCACGCTCTATAAAATGCCAAATTGCGTTTGATAAGCGCGCACTCACTAAAATTTTAAAATTATTATTCCGAAAATGGACTGGGATGGATTTGGTTTAGAACCTGGGACTGTTAGGGTTGTATTTGCATAGCGTTAATGGCTGTTGACTGCCCTTAAAAGCCAGCAAATGCTGCTGCTGCTCCTCATGTGTGTCTGGAAGGGATAAAAAGGTCAACCCGTCTGTAAAACTCAAAGCCTAAAGCAGAAATGTTGGTCATTTCATATTTGACAGTTGTGTGTAGACTCTCCAAATAGAAAAACCATTTAATAACAAGGAACTCTTAAAAGTAGATGTGTCTTTTTCTAACATCACCAGCAGATGAATCGAATCAAGCTTTCTGTAAAATTTCTGAGCAACTTAAACCATTAAACAAATTTTACTGGCTTCTTGGCGGTTAAGACTTTTCGGAGCCTACCCGGCGCATACGCGATATTTGTTGAGTTCCTTTTTGCGTCTCTTTGTTTCTGGCCGTAATGCAATTTTGTGGCCACAACTGCGCATCGTCTATTGGCGTTGCAAATGTGTTTACGGCTGGAATGAAAAACACGCCTAACTCAATTCCAGTTTTAGGTGCCGCCGGCAAGAAAGACCAAAGTCAACAGGACGATGCTGGTTTCCATGTCCGTGCTACGTTCAACGGCTTCTGTTCTGGCTCCAGGTCCTGCTGCCATCACATCGTTTGCAATTCAATTTTCTGTTCCTCTGCCGTCGCTAACGTGCGCAATTAATTCCGTCAACAACAGGCAGCCAAAGGAACAGTACAACACCTTCTGGCTATATCGGCATGTTCCTTCTCCATCCCCATGCCATTTGCAATTTTATGTTTACGTCGAATACAACGCAATTCTCTGTGTCGCAACTCTTTTCTTATTCTTTGGTTCTTTCTTCTGCCTGGCACTTAATCTAATTGTTATGGTTTCTATATATTTTTTGGTGACCTTTTCAGTTGTGGGTCGCATAACTTTTAATGACACCGGTTTCTGTATCCATTTTTCCTTTTGATGGTAATCAAGTTTCAGCTCAAATTGAAAGACGAAACACAACACTTTTCACAAGAGAGCTGGCCAAAAGCTTTGCCCTGACCAATAAAGATTCAAGTAGAATTTGATTTTCAACCAGTAATATAACATAGTACGGTACTCCGAAGCTTGGTGAGGTTGTATAAAGCAATTACAAATACACAATCGGTGAGTTTGATAGGGAGTTCTCAAATAAGAACAAAATTTTTCATACAAACGGTTGATCTTAGCCCCGGAATTTGTTCATTTTGCAAGTCGAGTTTTCGAAAAAGCCTCCATATAACACATCTTCACTATTGAAAGCAACTTCTGTGAATTTGCAGACTCCTAGCTTGTACCGTTTGGTTTCTTGCCAGTTTAAAAATATTTTATATATATTATTTAAATAAATAAATATTTGTAAATGTTTTTCTGTTGCACTATTTAAGCATCAGTATTAAGTTCTAAGCACCGGTCAAATCATCTGAGTCTCGTTACCTGTGCTTATTTCCAAACAAACTTAAACTACCTAAAAGGCAAACTCTTGAATTATTAGGGGCAAACTCTTCCTGGGTGATTTTCCTTTTTTGACATGAGTGCAGTTGGCAGGCAATTAAGAAACTGCAAACCTTTGTCGATATATTTTCAACTAACTTATTAAATTTTCATGCTGGCAGAAATGCTTAAGGGCATAAGGGCATCTCCGTGCCTGTGCGTCAGAGACACAAAACGAGATCTTCCATGACCTTTGAGTTTATCTAAATATAGATGTAGCACACAGACAACCACACATGGTAACTCCTTGACTCCATGTACAGGACCATGTCTGAACCGCTGAAGCCACCAAACATTTTATGGCCAATACAATTTCCGCCTCGTGCAACTTCCTGCTGGCTTATGACAGACTTGGGTGCCATTTGCGTTGCCAAACAAAGGCCCCCTGTCTGGCATTTCCGCTTTGGCAGCACACCCAGCACTTTATTTATGCCTGGGGAGCGGCTAAGATTTTGAATCGTAAACAAGGTGACAAGATGTTGACATCAAATACAAAATGATTCCTAAATAAATTCATCATTTGCATGTATTTCTTACCCATCATCTTTTATTTATATTGAGATAGATATTATAATTAAATAAAATATTATTTTCATTCAAAGTGTCTTCAATTGCGTCGTTTAAATGAAGAAATTTTCCTGAGAGAATGTCAATTCAAAAACATTTCTTAATTAAATAACTCGTCGCATCAAAGCCAAGTCATTGTGCCAAATCAATGGGATGGCATTATTCCAGGAGCTGCATCTTTCATTAACATGTTTTCCTGATGGCGTGCACAAGAGGTGGAATATTCGCAGGTGCATGCAACGTTTCATGCCCTGCCCCTCCATCCATTCTTTGATTATCCTCAGTCATGTCATGGCATGCCACTGCGACCTTAGGTGAATGACTGTCTGTTTGTCTGACTGTCTGACTGACTTGATGACTTTGTTGTGATGTTTTCCACTTGCTCGTTAATTGAAAATTGCAAGCAGCAGCTGCTTTAGCATCTGCCATCTGTTTGCTTTGTAATTGACTAATGAAATATGCGCCCACACACAACCTCGACGACGATAATAAAGCTTCCACCCTCTTCTCTTCCAGCAACTTGCATACTAATTAAGATCATACAGAAACTTACAAAGGTCAATGGGGCTTAAACTTGCCGACTTTGAAACAGAATCAGAATTGCTTTTTCTATTACCATATGCTCTCTGAAGTTGTCCTGACGTACTGTTTTTGAATTCGACATTCAGAATTTTATGTTTCCACAAATTTGTAAAGTTTTGTTTGTTATAATTCGAAAATTATTTGAAAAGATTGATAGTGTTGATAAGTAAATTTATTAAATTTAAAATAAAAGAGACCAACGACTTATCTGTCCACCCTCGTATAGTGTGCTTGTTAGTCACATTCAAGGCCAGATAGATAAAAAAACAAATCCCCAGCTTGATTACAACATCATTCAAAATATAATTGACCCACGTTTGTCATGTGATTTGTCTATTTTTTTAAATGCATAAAGTTCCAATGAATTTTTATTATATTATTGATCCAACTGATTGGACTGATTGTTGTGCTCTCTTCATTCTGAAATCCTATTAATTATTTTCACTTGGCCAAACAACTTGGTAACTAGACAGACTAATCCAATCATCATTATCACATCAGCGATGTCACTACCATATGTTTAAAAGTATACTTAAGTCAATATCAATAGAATTAGACTGAAACCAACAACCGTATTAAAAATACTCCTTTGAAAATAGTGTGGTGTACTTAAGTCAAAACCAATATTACACCGACAACAACAAGCGTATTAAAAATACTCCATGAAAATAGTGCGGTGCTGCATACATGGCGTATACTTAATTAACTTGATGCCGAACCCCATCGTTATGTTTTGCTTCTTGCGGTTGCTGCTAGGGCTCCAACAAGTTGAAATTCCGCTTCCATCGTAAACGTGTGATATTGTCGGATGAAGGGGAGAGTGAAGGGGGATTGAGTTAAGGGCGAAGCTTAATTAAATAATATTTTGTAGTGTTTTGTTGCAGCGTGCGGCATCATTTAGCATAAATTGTACAAGTCCTTGCATTTTATATTGCGCTATTTGTCGAAGCCTTGAGTCAACATAGAATTTAATATGCTTTGCTTTGCTTTGTCTACCGTTTGCTTGCTGCCATTCGTGTTTTGTTTCAATGCTTTATCATAGAAGGTCTAAGGACTCCGGGCATCAGACATGGCGCTTGCATTGAGGTCAAGGTCAGCGCGATTTACATTTCAATTTCCAACTCGACTGCAATTTTATTCCTTCTTTCTCTATTTGCACCTTTCCCTATGTGTCGATTTCATTCTGTTATTCCTGACAATTTATTGTGCAAACAGAGTACAAAGATACAATGTAGATGTCCTTGCAGACAAATTGATTCAATACTCGTAAATTGTCAGACATTCTGATATAGACAATTTAAGAACGTATTAATATTTTATTTCATCACACTCTCACGGTTATTTTGATTTATGTATTTTCTCCTGAAGAAAGATTTATGTGTTGTCCGTTTTTGGGCCTAGAATCGTATCGCATTTCGTTTGGGTTGCGTGTGAACTTTGAACTTTCGCTAGTGAACTGCAAAAACAATCAAGTTCCGTTCACTCGCTTTCATGTTGAGCTGCCGTTTAACAGCATTTCGCTTTTATAATCATATCTCTAGACTTAATTAAAAGGCATTCATTTAACTGGTCAGACGGTGAGGGGACGGTCCGGTCTGGTCATTAGGCAATCCTTTCCTGGTTCTAAATGGCCGCCTTCTTAACGTAAAATGTATAATTAATTTCTTAACATTTCCATCGTATATGATATAAATCTTCATTAATTCAAAACTTTTGCTCTTTGCAGGTAAATACGATGGCAAAACTCGATACGTAGTGTAACCTTGAAGGTCAAAGTGTAAAAATGTTAGAGGATAAAGTATAGAAGTATGTGCTCTCGGACTGTTTATCGTATGTAAATTCAATTATTATGCATATCAATGCTTAAGTCTCATCTCATCAGCAAGTATCTAAATTAATATTATGCATCTTTTACATTTAATTTATCTTAATTGTTTAAATATTTTTCTGTATTTTGTATGGTTTCTTTTCTTTAATTTAATTCATATTTTATATGTTTTTATTATAATTTCTATTTTTCTTTTTTGATTTACTTTTCATATTTAATTGTAGCATACCCAAATCAAGTTCCCTGGTAGATTCATTTGTCAGCGAGGCCACGTAAGTTTTTTCATATTCTTTCTTATTTAATATGATATATTATTATTTATTTGTTATGAAATATTTAATCAAATTAATATAAGTGGAACAGTTTATTAGAAGCTCGCAAAAAGTATGTGCTAAATAATTTATATTATATATTCGTATAAATGTAAATATTTATCTAAATGGAACTCAAAAGAGATCAGAACTTTCAACTTGTTGATGTCTAGTCGTTAAACGAACTTCAACGCAATGAATTGCACATTAAACTGAACTATCGAGCGAATTGTGGAAAAACTCCAACACATAAAATCAACAACCGACCACGCCCATTCGCCCCTGGGCAGGGCACTTAAGCCGCTAAATGGCAAAAGGCAGAAAAACGCTCGGCGCTATAATTGTAGGAAAAGTCAAATAAAAACGTACAGCTAAGGGACCTGCGTCCCGATGGTTTTTTGTAACTTTAATTGCGCCAAAGTGCTTGTGAGTGTACACACACACACAACCACACGAGCACACATACACACGCACACATGTCAGACATATGAAAATTTGCGCAACTTAATCGCTTGCCTTGTGGCAAGAGAACCGCGTTGTATGCAACAAGATTTTGTAATGACACTTTGGACGCTGGATCGCCCTTTGGGTGTTGTGCTATTTACGGCAGGACTTTGCCAAGGACTGTGCTGTAATTACACGCTAGTAAAGTCTCACAGGTTCAGAAGCAAAGGCAGAAATGGCAATCCAAGTGATTTCACTTCCCTCCCACGTGTTGAGCATTATATTACCATGGCCATTGTCATTCCCCAATTTTTTGGGGTTGCGCAAATTCATCGGCTATTCATTTTAAGATAATTCATCTCAATCAGCTTAAATATAATGTTAAATATTTCATTTACATTTTTTTTTTATGGATCTGGGAGAGACTGCTTTTTGAGCATGCTTTTTGTCCTGATTCTTCCTTTAATTAATGCGCATAAAATTCCAGGTATTTTGCACCTTTTTCTCCTTTTTATTGCGTGCACGCAAACACATCCATTTCCTGACCTTAGTCTTGGTTCTGCCTTTGATTGAGTATCCTGCCATCATGGCAACAGTAATGATTGTTTATCAAGTAAATATTTGTCATCGTCACATACAGTTTCATGTCAGGTATAAAACACACATTACCTTGTCCTAATATTGGCAGATGAAATAGTTATCACTCAAAGTGATAGAATGACATTCAAAAGATACTTTATGTGTCATCCAATTTTCCACCTTTAGACAACTACTAATAAACTGTATACAGTGATATTATACAAAATATGTACTACGTATATTCTTGAAAGCGATTTTTTAAGTGAATATAAACATATTGATTAGTTTTATGCAACTAACTTATTTTGTTCTCTCAATTTTTTCTAATTTTCGTTGGCTTTTAGGCCTATTAAATGTTTTCTAAGAAGATTTCTTGCTCTTTAAAGAATACAACTAAAAAAGATAATTGTTTTATTATTTTTCCACTGTTTTAAAAACATGTTAGCATTTTAGATAGTAAAATATATTTTTGTTGATATTTAAGAAAACTCCTTACTTTGTATTATTTTTTCACAGTTCAAAAATCATGATAAAAATGAAGATACTAGTAAAATATTATAAAGTATGAAGCTATGTCATCATACAGAGTGTGTCTCGTAGTCGATCACTCTCAGTTACAGCCTTCTCCTTATTCTTCTGCCAATAATATTGGATGTTATTTATGCGCAGGCATTTGAATGGGCAGACAATGAACTTACTCGCCGTCATTCTGACATATTACATATTACACAAACACACGCACAACAAATCACAATGGGTATCAACTGTTGTTAATGCGATTTATTTGTTGCTGTGTGTGTGTGTGTGTGTGTGTGTATGAGATCTGCTTAGTTCATGGCACATCATTACAGTGCAGAAAGAGATCAAAATAAAATTAAATACATCATCCACATTATGTAGAGTGAGTCTTCTATGTCTATTTTGTTATTTAATGTATGTAGTGTGTGCGCGTGCTCCGGTAAATGCCAGAAGTTTTAAGCCATAATAACAAAGCACACAGGCTCAGGCACATTAGTTACAATACGGGGCAACAGCCAAAGGACCTCTCAGGCAAGGACCTGTTCTGTCGCCTGTCATTGACACGCAACTTTTCCAGTTGGCTTTTGATATTTTTAGACATTTGTGCAAATTTTAGTTGTTCATGCCAACATCCTTTTCATAATTATATTTTGCGCTTCCAAACTCGTTGCCCTTGCAAAGGATATGGTTATGTTCGTTTGGCTAATGTGCCGTCTCAGCCGCAGTCGCAACGGACGTAAAGCAATCACATTAAGTGGATTGTGAGAAAACGTAGACACCTTAGAGTAAGGGATAAAGGCAAAGACAAAGAGGGAATGAAACAAGGAAGTTGCTGTGCACACTTCAATTATAGCACCTCCCCAAGTTGCCAGGTGGTTGAGTGTCATTAACAGTTATGCTCGGGATTTTGATCCATAAAAAGCTTAACAGTTGTTGAATGATTACGACCACCTTGGGTTACTAAACGACTTGTATATGGCACGGAGACACGGTTAAGACGTTTTAAACTAGCATGCAACATGTAGGTCAGAATCGTTATAAACCTGTCGCTGTCTAATAGGTATAAAGATGACAGGATTAGAAAGTCGCCATTAAAATGTTTAGTCATGTCAGGAATTGTTCGGATAAACACTCATAAATACAATATCGATTCGTTCATTTATACAACACTGTAAATCAGGGATTATAACCGAAACGAATATCGGTTTCAGTTACGGTTTCGGTTATGCATCTTGGAGTATCGGTTTCGTAACGGTTATCGTTTTTTTGTTTCGGTTTAAAAATACCGATATGGTTTCGGTTCACAAAAAAAAATGAACAAAATTTAAATGCAGAACAAATTAAGACGTAAAATCATGCCCAAATTTACAATGCGCATGGAAATTGATTGACTTTTGACAAAGTTATGGCAGTTCGAAGTTATCAAAGTTGCTCAGTAGCCGCGACGGCCAGAACCGAAATTAACATTTATAAATGAATCGGTTACTAAACAATTATTTCCGTTTAAAGAGTTTCGGTTTATGAGTTTCAATACAGTGGAAAAACATTTTTTCGGTTACGGTTTCAGTTACAGTTACAAATTTTAATCGGTTTTCATCGGTTAAAAGTTACGGTTTCGGTTAAGGTTTTAATCCCTGCTGTAAATTCAATTTATAAATCGAAATCGAGTGCAGAAAATATTGAACTACAAACAGAAAAAACATTCACAAAAAATATGTACATGTGACATGTGCTGAATTCGCACAATTACTGCCCCAGTTTGATACCATTGTGCCAGTTATTACTCCCAGCTGACCCTCTACATATAAAGGTCCTATAATTGGCTGGGCTATAGAAAGAACTCCTTTTGAGCACGCGTAAATTTGTGTCAAAAAAGCTTTCGAAGTTGGCCTCACAGATTTTCGCAAAAATACTCTTGAGATAAATAATGGCTGCTATTTCGGCATTGCTTGGATTCTGTAATGTATATTTTATTGCCTACTTTTAGGCGGTGGCACATAAGACTTAAATAATTGAAAATAAGTAGATCGGAACACTCTCACGCACAAAATGTAATGAAAGCTACTGGACAAACAATAATAAGGCTTAAATAAATTATAGTAAATTAAAAATCGTAATCATCAAACCCTGAAAAGTCAAATGTCATATGTGTATAACCAGCAAAAAGGCATAATTCTTGCTCATTGGTTTACGACTATGCAGGCGTTAAATGTTCCGTTCATATGTTACGTATAGCTTTTCATGGTCGCACTTCCTTTTCAGCAACACGCTTGTGGCTTCTGCTCTGTTTACTTTGGACGCAGATAATTCAAGATATCTTCTTAGTCTCCTTCCCTTTTCCACGCAACCCCACATCACTGTATTTTCCAGCAGCTGTTTACCTGCTTACTGGTAATTTGTCAAATGTGGATTTTTCCATTATTTTCCATTTGTTGGACTGACTGTTGCTTTGCCTTTGTGAGCTTAAGCTCATGGCATACGAGGGAAGTTCGAAAAGGTCTGCAAATGTCTTATACAACAAATTTGTATAGAGCAAATAATATTGTATATCTGTAATATATGTATCAGGACAAGTAAGAGCAATTGTCGGTTTACCTGAAACCAATTTTAGTTGCATTCAATAGAAAATATATTTGTTTTTTAAATTTTAAATCGATTAAATGGGAATAAAATTAATTTGAAGTCAATTAATTTATTTTATTTATGATGGTATATACCAATAATTAATAGTTTTGTTTAAATTTAAAATAAATTTAAGTCAGCCGATTTTTGCGACTCAGAAAATAATTACGAGAATGGAATATTAATGAAATTTGTATTCGCTCGTTTGTTTTTAATAGAAATTGACTTCATAATCCCTAAAGATTTGTGGAACAAACTTTAATATTACTCAAAATAAATTGCAAAAATTTAGAAATTATTCCAAGTTTCCGAATACCTAATAGAGTTCATGTCAATCGTATTGATAACTTTTGTTTCTGGACTCGTGGCTCCTGTAAATGGGAGGAACGCCTGCTGAGACCGTCATCCTATCCGTCTGTCCGCCGAGCTGCCTGCTTGTTATTTTTATTTTGCTTTATTTACGCATTTAGCTTTGGTTTTCTACGTAAATGTAATAAATTTCCTTTAACATTATCTTATACATGCTGGATGGATGGGGTGTGTATGTTTATTTGTTTGTTCATGTCCATACGGATACATCAGAGGCTTAACGTAGCAACAGGGAGTATTTTGTATTTTTGCTCTTTAGCATTGAAGATTTTACTTTAAAATTGCGTGTCTTGACGCCTTTTGAAATGGGAGCTTTCCCAGCTAAATCTCAGTTCGTCAATGCAATCCAATTAAAAAAAACCAGCTCACGCCACTCGACGCAGACTCAATTAAAAACTACACTTACAACCATTGATATCAGCTCCATGACCAGCATGCCTTCCTCCTACATTCCCTATTTGTTTTATTTTCCTGCAGCGAGAAGCCATAAAATTGCGATAAGCAATCAGGCAGATCGCCTGAAAAAATACCCATCTAACCATTGGCGTTGTCGTTGTCGTTACAATGCAATTTGCGCATCGGTGCATACGAGGGACCTGCAGGGAGGGGGTTTGGGAGCAGACAGAGTGTAATAGTAATAGCGGAGTCATCCCATGCCAAAATCCTCCACACTTTTACACAATTGCATTATCCGCGGGTCTGCAATTCCTAAAACTATGGATAGTGCTTTATTTTGGTGACGTTGGCATTGAGTTTATTATCAGCAAAGTACAAAAATTTCTATTTATATTGAAATGGTAAATCAATCATGAAGAGCCATAAAATCAAAGTACACCCTTTCTTATAACACAATTTAAATAAGTTTTTAAATAAATTCAACTGTTCAACTGAACACACATATGGGTTTATTCGTTATACCATATTATCGTTATCGTTAGCATCTGCATTTCATTGGTTATTCAGATATTCGTGTCATTGGAAATGAGTCCATTGGCTGCATCTGCATAAAGGCAGTCCGTTGATGATTCTCGTCATTTCTTTTGTCTTGAAAGGAGAATGCAAAGAGGACATAATTAATTTTTCTTTGTTTACTCTTTAGATTGAGGACGCTTCAATTATGCAACAGTATATATCCATCACAATAAGAACAATGTAAACCTCTTCTATTTATATAAATACTTTATGCTGACTTATTGTCTAACTTACTATCTTATTGACCATTAGCGCATAGAAAGAAAACTGAACTTTAAATTTATAAAATCTTAAAAAATATGTTTAACCTACAAAAGGATAATTGATTTCTTAGATCTATAAATACATGTTCAATGCTCTGTTACTTCAGATATTATGTACACAAATATATATGCTAACTCGCACAATGTGAACCCATTAAGATGTACTCTCTGTAAATCGTATGTCTTCATTTTCCAGTTACTGCGCATTTTCCCTTTCTATAGCTTAAAGTAAACTCATTTGGCATTATTGTCTAAGTACCATGTATGTGAGTTGGCTTCAATTTTTATTCTTGCGGCATATGTCTTATTTCTCTGTTCGTTTGCCTTCAATGTTTTCCGCAGAACGCAGAGCGAAACTTTTATAATTAAAACTTTTGACTGCAATACAAAAAAAGAAAAAAATTTTCTCGATATGAATTGTTGAACAGAATATGCGTGATATTTTCCCTCCACAAAAAATTTCTGATAACGAAAAATTCAGCCAAAATTCATGTTTGCCCACGGGAAATTTTGTCGGGTTTTCGCGGCAGCAAACAATGAAATGGTGAGAAAGGGTATACAAGAAAATAGATGAAAGATTAAAATTTATAGTCGATTGGTGAGAATTTAAGGTATTTTTCAACGGCATATAAAATGCATAAATATCATTATCATATAGCGTATATAAAAATGTTAATACCAAATTTGTTGGCTGACTGTCGGGCTGTAGCCAGTTTTATCTATTCACATTCTGTGTCTCCGGCTACAGCGCGACTCTCGACTTTAAGTGCAACGCTGTCAGGGGATGTCTTTAAGTATGCCACTTATCAGGCTCTGTCCAGAGCTATGCGAATGCAGGATAGTCTTACGCGGCCCATAAATAAACAGTGTTGCCGCCTGACAGGCGAACAAAATTGCGTAAAAGCGTTCATAGCCTTCCTCCCAAAACGCATAAATCACATCAAAAATAAGAAGGCGAAACATTTGGCTTGGATGAGATGGAAAATGCTAATCATAGTTATAAGGCTGCCTAATCAGCTGAAGCTGCAAAGCTTTGCTCAGCCTTGATTGCCTTACCAACTGCAAAAAGTGCTTTGCTCACTAATTGTGAGAAATATTACGTATACGCAAAGTGCGCAGCATATGCTGCATTTCATTTTTGTTTTTATTATTAATAATTACGTTTACTGAAGGCCATCAGAGCTGTGTGCACATATAAAGAGAGTTTAATTCAATAAAAAATGCAATGAAATCAAATCAGGTTGCATCAATTTATGGCCACTTTTGGTGCGTTGCCGCTTCACTGAGCGGTTGTCTCATCTGTTTGACGGGGCGTATACGTTATACAGTGTTATTATTATGCAAGTCTCCCCCCATATAATAATACAACCCTGGCTGTAACCTTGCCCTGTCAATTCGCCAATAGAGCATAATAAAATAGAATGTCAGCTAGGCTGCAATCCAGCAAAAAAAATATATCCTTGTCAATTTTATTTCGTTTCCTCTTCCCTTCGTTTGGACTAACATGAGCTCATGCCTCATCATTTCAAATGCAGTTTCAGGGCAGTGTGGGTGGGCGTGATCGGGGGCGTAGTCAATTCCTTTCCTTTTATATTGCCGCAAGCCAAACACTCAATATTTCAATATGCTCGCTGTGGCCCAGCATGTGCCAAAATGAAATCGCATCGATTGTATTACTGTTGTTGTCCGCTCGACAAACACGAGCTGGGCGGGGCCGGGCCCTTTGAGGTGGTCAGGAGCAGGGCGGGGTTAGTCAACGGATTTACAGCAAGTTAAGTTGAGTACCATTAATAACACAAAGTGCTGTCAATTTGGTTGGCTTCACTTATTTATACAATAAGAATATCATAAAACTATCCGTAAGTGAATGTAATAAACTAAAGCATTTGTATGATATTATTATTTCAACTTTACTTCATCATGAGGCAGACTGTTTGCATTATCGCATATCTGAATTGAAAACCACAGCCAGGACCGACCCAACTTTTTAGGGAATCATGGAAACATAAGTAGATTCATGCACATTGTACCTTTATTTTTAATGTAAGTTTTATACACTTATTCTTATAATATTTATGATTTTTGATTTCAAAAGGTCGATTTTCTTTTTGCAATTGGAGATAACATATATAAAAAAACATTTTTTTAACAATTTTTAACAAAATTTAAAGAAAACAAAACAAAAACTAACAGGAAAAAAAACAAAACAGTAAGATTTAATCAACTAAACAGTCGTGTACTCCACATTGACTGAATGCTGCCTATGCCAAAAATACAATTTTTACGGTCGAGTGACGTTCACGCTGTGAACGAGGCAGAGATGACATAAATTAAATTAAGGCCCAATTGTAAAATCTACTCACAATATAATACTCGAAGGGGGCACGGCACAAGGGGCACGTCTTGGATGTGCAATCGTTGTATACCTTCTTGAGACAGTGCTTGCAGAATGTATGCTTACACGGAGTGCTCACAATGCGACGCTTACGGCACAAGCAAACTGCACAAAAATCCTCCGAATTATTCATTTTTGATATAATATTCAAATTTTTAATAATTTTAAATTTCCTTTACTAAGTATGAAGTTTTTTCAACTGTTTCGAGACGATTACTCCAACTCTTAAGTATATTGCAAAGCCATATACGATGCTAGGTGTTGAGTTTCAGATTTGTACGCTTTTCATGCTCTCTGTTGCACGTAGTACGCATATTACGCATACGCCACGTATTACATGAGCTTGTCAGTGACATTTTATTTATGACAGCGAGCGCGTAACAAAGGAAACGACTGCTAAAATGGCAGGCCCAATAAATCGCAGACCTATCCACCCAAGAAAATTGCACAGTCACATACTAGTCTAAATATAGGGTGTCATATTACTCATTACCTAAGTCACTAAGGATTAATTAAATTATTTTAAGTAAAATAATGGAGAAATCTTCATTATGAAAATATAAATAGAAACATGGAATTCATAATATGGGATATAAGATAATACTCGTATTATTTTTTGATTTTTTGATTTTTGTGTATGTAGAAAAGTATAACAATTTCATTATTATTTTGTATTTTTAAAATTTTAATTTACCTGAAGATCTTTCAAACCAGCGGTGGAAACAATTTGAATTTAAGTTTAATGAATTTTTATAAGCATCAAATTCTTGCATTCGAATTACTTTCTTATAAATATATACGCATGACTCAAACAGACTTTAAGTCGAATGACATTCAAGTGTTTTGCACATTATTGAGAATTACTTAAATGCTTCAATGTTGTGGCACCCTGTCAATAAGTAAGTACTTTTTGCTTGCGTGAAGAGGGCGTTTGTCAAGTTGACTCGACGGTTCATTGTTTGATATAATACATAATATGAAATACATAATAGATATTATCAGTCAGGCCTGCTTGTGAGCAGCGAGGCAATGAATGAACATTGTCAAATTACAGTAAAGATTGATTGTCAGTCTGTCAGTCAGTTAGACAGTGTGATTATTGCGCAATGTGCAAGGATTTTGGCCACTTTTCATCTAACTTAATTCTTCTTTCTCTATCTTTTACAGTGGCTGGCTTGGTAGTGCCAAGGGCTGGTTAGGCAATGCTTCGATGCCATCGATGCCAGCCATGGCAATGCCATCGATGCCTTCGATGCCAGCGATGCCATCGATACCATCGATTCCTGGACTACGAAAGAGCGGCGCTGCCGAGGGAGCTGAGGGTGCCGAGGGCGCTGCAGATGCCAGTGCTGCAGGTGCTGTGAGTGGTGGCGATGATGACGACAAGTCGAGGTATATTAGGTATGGGCCTCTGCTTAAGAATGACGGAATTATATACATTTCAAACGGTTGCAGTGAAACTACAAATATTAAGAGATCGCGTTTGTCTTTTAGTTTATTTTCTATTCTTTTCTTTTCTTTTGATTTCATTTGTTTTTCCTGTTGAACGAAAAGTCTTTGCTCCACTTTTAATGGCAGTTGGAGAAGCCCTTTGTTTCATTTTAAGCTACCTCCCAACTTTCACTTACTTGGCAGCGGCTTTTGTTTGTAATTATTTAATTACGCCACAAAAAACTAAAAGCAAACTTTAAAAAAAAAACAAATAACAAAATAACTACAAATTTTTATACATATCTTGGCCAAATACCCATCTTGAAATGCCTTTACACATTACTATACAACTAAAAATACTCTATGTATAAATATATATTTTACACACAAGTTACCCTTTTATATCATATATCTACTGCCTAACTTTTTTAAAATTTCTCTTAAATATTAATTTGAAACGTTCACAAATAGTTATATTTTTCTGACTTATCCTTTACTCAATTTCTTCCACACCTCTCGTGTTAAATCAAGTTTCACTTTTTAGTAACTTTGCCCTAAAAACTGTACAAACAAATACAAATAATTAAATACAAAATCACATCCAACTCCTTATACGTTTTTGTATGTTTATAAGCAAGAAACATTCAATTTAAAAATTATGCCAACAGCAAAAAAAACTTTTGATAAATCGATCCAACAGAATTTTGTCCGTTTGCAAATTGTAAAAATCGATAATGTATTAAGTGTTATATTAATTTACACCTTTAAAATGTAAGGTAAGTTTTTTGAGTAGTAAGCTTTTGCATTTTGTAAATGGACACAATTTTGGATAAAACGGTAAAACACATTTCATAAAGCTCATAATCAAGTGGAACTCATAGCCAAACACAATCATTAGCTTATGTTGAATTCATGGTCTGCCAACATATGATTCCCATGCCACAATTCCCATACAACACATACTAACCCCATCAATATTTGATTTCACAGTTTGATTCAATTCATATGTTGATTTTGTAAAGTAACGCGTACAATTATTTAGTTTACAAAAAATAAAGAAAATGTTGTCAACTTTAATAAGTTATCAAGTATCAGATTCCATCATTATTGAGCGGCCCATCAAACAACCTCAAGGATTTAATTAAAACCACACAAATCTGGAACTATTTTGTGGCTACGCAGTAGATAAAACAAAAACTTATTGTTGTTACTAGTTGTTATCATTTTATTTTGCGTATTATTTTACAAGGATTCTTTCCTTTATCTATTTGATTTCTCCGTGTTGTTGATTAGCTCTTCATGTGCCAGTCTATCTTTTGCTTTTCCTTATCAACCCTTTCATTTGAGTATGTATCGACTATATCCTTCCTTGTCAACTCTTCGGCAACTCTCCTATCCAAAATGCTCTCTAAGTGTGCGCTCTTCAAGACTGAAGACTCTAGACAAACTTAAGACAACAATTAAATCCTTATAAATGATACGATTATTGGTGCATGCCCTAGTGTGTTTTTAGTTTTTTCCCTTTTTTATTTCCGTTTCATGCATTTCATATGATTGTTCCAATTTTAGTTTAATGACATCTATCGTTAAACATTCATTAAAAATTTATCAGAATTTGCATTTGTATCACAATCATCATGAATAATTTTCATATTAATTGTCCTTCAACTGAAAAGAATTGCGAAGCTATAAAAACGTGTAAATATACATAAGCGTTAATTGAACTACATAAACAATTAAAAATTTAAAAGATCCCTTTAAATTATAGACCAACTCAAGAGTTACATTTCTTAATATTTTACTGAGATTTAATGAACAGACAATTAAATCAGAAAATACTTCAAAAATAGATGTTGATTTTGTCTATGCTATCACTTAATTTATTTTTATAATGCACGCATATTGAATCAGTGTTTTAATTGTTGGAATGCCTCTTCGGGAATATCACCCAAGTTTATCGGGTTTTGGTTTTCAGTGTTGCATGCTGCATGCTACGAAGTCCAAATGCAATGTTCACACCAGATATTCCATATGTATTTTATGTATAAACTTTTCTTAACAAGTTCGCTACCCTAAAAATTACACATGCTTATTTTGCTCTCTCTTTCTCTCTCTTTCTATTTCTCCCGACTTCTTCTCTCTCGTTTGCACGCTGACGCAATTTCTAATTACAGTGCTACTGAGGGCGCCGATTCGCATCCAGCATCTGGTGGCGGGACGCCCACTGGCGATGAGGGTCAAATTGGACAGGGTAAGGGCGATGAAGTAAAAAGTACGTGTCACAGTTTGATTGGTAACAAAAACAAAATTATAAATGTCGATTCAATGTCAACTAAACCTCAAAATTTGACTTGCAATTTGCCAAATCCAAAAAAAAAAACAAAAAATATAGTGAAACATCCAAAAAAAAATTAAAAAATAAATAAATATGTGAAAATGATAGAAAGCGGTGACAGGTTACTAAACAGCATTTAATACCCGTAGTTTTTATAATCCCATTATATAAACTTATATTAAATATTTTAGTTAGTCACTTAGTCTGTTAATTCACACCCTCAACCATATTTACTTTGTAGTCTAGCAATTTTGGTTGACTGCATTAATTAGTTGCATTCACTTTTGACAATAGAACAATAGAAATTAATTTGTATGACTTAACTAATTAAATTCTTACTCGCTTCGTTGACAGTTACCACAAAAGTAACTCAGCAGGCTAAACACTTTGGATCATTCTTGTCATCGGCCATCAGCAAGGCTGGCAGCAAGATCAAGGAGACAGTCAAGGATAATGTGAGTAATAGACCGTTAACATTTGTATCAAATAATGTATTTATATTTATGTATTTATTCATGTAGACCATTCTCGACTCGTTCAACAAGGAACAGGAGGCATTCATTAAGGGTCAAGGCGGCGCTGGAAATGGCGCTGCTCCCTGGATTGGACATGCCAACGAGTCTAAGATTAAGGAGGAAATTCTGGGCTTGTCACAGGATCGACGCAACTTTGTGCGAGCTCCGCCAGCTGGCGTGGACTTTGAGTTTAGTTATGATTCCGCATATCCCACTGCCATAGCCATTATGGCCGAGGATAAGGCGCTCGAAACGATGCGCTTCGAATTGGTGCCCAAGATGTGAGCAAGATGCTTAACAATATTCATATAATTGAATTTAATGATTTTCATCTTTCAACGACTGCACAGCATTACTGAGGAGAACTTCTGGCGGAATTATTTCTATCGCGTCTCACTGATCATCCAGGCCGCCGAGCTAGGTACTTTGGGCGCTGATGGCGTTGGCCAGGCTTCCAGCGGTGAAGACGGTAAGTTCTTTGTAATTGACTGCCCTTCAGCAGTTTTCACAGCTTTCACACCGATGACCCAAGAAACAGTCCATATCTAAGCGCATTGGCGCAAAAGCAGCCAAGTTTATAATTTCCTTGCGCTTGCCTCTTCAGTATCTTTCTCTGTAAACAGTCTAGTTCTTTCACTCTATCTCTCTCTCTATCTCAATCTCAATTTCTCTCTCCTATCTTACATACAAAAACACTCGCTACTCGCGCGCTCTTTAACTTAACTGTCTCAATCTCTATTAACCTCTCTATCTAAGTCTAAGTTTTCATTTATGATTTCGTTTTTGTTTATTTCCACACGCGCGCCTGTTCTCTTTTGGTTTATGATTCTCAACTAGTTTTACTTTGGAACACGCCTAAGTAATTTTTAGTTATCTCTTTTAACTATCTTTCGGCTAACGTCTGTACTACACCGCCTTAAAGTAAATGCTCTGAACCTTAAGTTTCTGTTCTCCTCAGTTCCTCTCGGATTGTTTTCGTTTTAATTTGTGACTGTCCTTCAGCTGCACCGGCTTATGTAGCCTGAGCCAAAGACCCTATTTCTAATTTAGTTTAGTCTCGTTTCGTTTCGTTTCTCATTCTCTCATTTCACTATTCACCTCGTCGCGTATTCAGGTTCCTCTAAATATCGATCAAGATCAAAAATCAATTCAATTTCTCTATATTCGCCCCTCGAACGCCGTTCACTTTCTTAACGTCAGCTATTTATTATCTAAAAATTATCTTTTTTATTTCATATTTTTTCTTTTCATGTTTTTTATTATTTTATACACAAAATTAAAAAAATAATAATAATATATAAAAAAAAACTAAAACTCAAACTCAACTATGACGAATTAAATTGCGTTAAATCAGGCAAAAATCAGCCAGATAAGGAAAATATTGATAAAAATGTGAGTCCAATCAAAAGTGAGACAATCACTGAGACGCCAGCAATCAAGGGAGCTGTCTTTAACCAACCGAAGCCTGTCATTGATATGAAGGCTGCCGAAGAGCTTAAAGAGAGTGATAAGAAAGTTATCACTACGAAAATCTCCGAGTCTGAGTTCGTCTCAGACGAATTTCAAACATCGAATGAAACCGATTTGGCTGAAATAAAAGATGGTATGCGCAAGTTGGGCATTGATAGTATGACCCAACAGGCGCTTACCAGCAACGATGGTAAGAGGTCTTAGTTTGCAAATTCTATATAATTTTCTTAAGTTAATTATAAATATTATTTCGTTGAGTTTCACGTTTATTAAGTCCTGATAAGTTTTTATTTTTAAATACGCCCTATGCCTCAGCACAATAATAATAAAATTATATGAAACAAAATGATATGAAATTTGATATAATTTTTCTATGTTGAGGTACAGGGTATTACTCGTTATAAAATCGAGCATGCTTAATCTTATACTTTTGCTTATTAAATATCAACATTTTGTACATACATTTTACATTTTAGGTTCTATGCACTCGCTCTGAAATTTGTCTTACTTATTCATTAAGCTGCAAATTTCATTGGGGCTGCATCCAACCTAACGACATCAAACATGCATACACATACGTACACATTAAATAAAAGAAACATCTATTGATTTTCATATCACATCCAGCCTTAATTGAAATAAATAGTTAGATGATGAGCTCTGTATTTTAAATAAAGTCGACTAAAAGGTATAAAAATAAAGGTCACTAGGATACTGAAAGAAATCACATTGAAAAGTTAATAAAATTCGAAATCTTCTTAAGTATATTCCATATAAATTTCAGAGATACATGTGCAGGTCCTGAGAACATACATTTCATTTAGTTTCGAATTGCGCAATTTCTTAAAGCATTACATGTTCCATTGTGTCATGTCATAACTACTTACATATATCAAGTAGAACTCGTGCTCACCACATCAGTAGCAGGATTTTTTACGTTTGCCATTTGCATTTTGCTCTTTGCCATATTTCCACTGTGTTTGGCTGTGTTTCATTAAGTTTCATTTTTTGCCATTCATAAAGCCCACATGTATATTTTTTTTATAGCTCAAATCTAATCTTCCAAGTAACTATTTAAATACATATATTATAATCACACAAAAAAACTTCAATAAAAACTTAACAAAGATGTGTGTACAAAACAAAGTGTAAAAACCAAACAATTCTCTTTTTTCTCCTCTGCTCTATTTCTTTCTTTTGTGTAAATTACATTTTTGTCAAATCGTTTTCTTTATTGTCAAAATACTAACAATACAACTACTACAATCCAAAGCTCTGGCATTTAATTATTAAAAAAAAAAAATATCAATTGAAATGAAAGCAACAACAACCCCATAAAAAAGTATATACAGACCTATGGCAACTTATGGATAGTAAACTATTATAAATAAAATATATAAATTTATACTATAGATAATAATTACAAGCAGACACCTAAAGTCTGGTCTAAACGTTGTTGCCATTCTTTTCTAACTAGCATACAAAATATAAAAACAATTATATAAACCAAATAAAATCCTATAATTTCCACTTAAGTATCTATGACCTACTTCTACTTATAAAACAAAATTAAAATATAATACATTAATATCAATTAACTCGTGCACTAGCCACAAATCAATTTTGAACAAGTTGAGTATAAATAAAATGATACAAATTCTTATTAATAATCAAACTCTTTACAATTTCGTGCTTTTTTATTCAATTGCATTTCCAATTTAATTTCAATAATTCGCTATTATAATTTTTATAATTATACAAAGTTTGTAATTTATATAAATAAATATATTTTCCTTATCCTTTACATATTATTTCATACTTAGCATTTTCCCAACTATTTCGGACTAATTTCATTTAAAATCAAGCCGCGTTTTCCTCTATGACACAATCACCACCACACCAAGAATATCTACCAAAAACACAGCACACTAAACAAAGAAACAAAAACAAACAGCAAAATTCTTAATATTAGTCACAATATAAATTGTTATATCGAAAACATTTAACAAACATTTATTTTTTCATGTATTTCTTAATTTATTCTCAAATCATCCTGCAGAAGATTGAATGGATAAACGCTAAATTCAAAAAAAAAAAAGAAAAAACAAAACAAAATCTAAAACTAAAACTAACAAAATAAAACCCAAACGCAAGCAAAATTGCCCACATGACAAAAAAAGAAAAAACAACTTAAAAAGAAAACGTTAAGCGATATACAAAAACAAAAACGAAATGCAACAAACCAAATTATATATACATATATAAAATATTCACTTGACAAAAATTTAAACAAATCGCATTATTTATATAAACCGAAAAGCAAAACAAAAATGTTACTTAAAAAAACTGAAACAAAATTTTGTGTGGTAAGTTAGAAATTGTTGGTTAAACAAACAAATTTTCACTTATTTTTAAAATAAAATAAAATAATAAGATCTATAACGTGTTTCAATGTTTTGTTGTTGATTTTCAATTGCATAATATTTGTGTTCTGCAAAATAGTTGTCGAAAATATACATTTTTTTTCTTATCGCTGTTGTCAATATCCGTAAATATACTTTATAAGTCTTAAAATCGTTGTGTCTTTATGTTTGTTGTTATTCATATTGGTATTCACTTTTCTGTTTCAAAAATAATATTTAACTAGAATTTATGTATGTAGTTGATTTATTTCGAAAAGTAAATGCAAGCTTAATTCTTTTTTAATTTATTGATGAATTTTAATTTTAAACAATATCTTAAAAATAAACTGTTTTCAAAATCTAAATCCAAATAAACCCCAATTCATCAACTTGAAGAAATGCTTTTTTAACTGCACAAAAGACATCTTTTCCAATTTGTGAAATTCGAAATACGAATTTATTATACCTATATATACTAATATAGACATATCAACTCACCACACAAAATGAAGAGAAAGAAATTTTAAACACAAAATCTCCTCCTCTCTATCAACGTAAGTCAGTCTGTCCATATACGAACAAACACATTAACAATTTTAATTGATGTACAGAAATGCTTTTATTATTTTTTACTTCAATAATTTGTGCAATCTTTAATAAATAGCTTCCAGTTAAGTTCATATATTTGGCGTGCTTCGTATAAATTCTATTTAAATATATAGAAAATACAAATATTTAGCTTGCTTTTAATTTATGTGTTACATATGCTGTAAATACACACCAAATATTTATTTTCATAATATTTTCTTAATTAATTTTTATATATATATTTAAGGTGTCATTAGTGTGATTTACAACTTTGGCACTTGATTTGGTGTTAGGACAACAAGCAAGTCATGGCTGAGGATAACAGAATTTACCCTCTTTTATGTACAATTTACAAATAGAAAAAAATTGTTTACTCCACTCAAATGTAAATACATACGTTTTAACACTATATACATACATATTTGGTGCGTTGGTTTTGCACGCTAATCGTTAATTAACCAGGACCTATGAAAGACTTAATATATTGGCATTAATTGTCGAGTACTTACCATATTAAAAAGAAATTTCCAACTCTTGTAGACGATTACTTTTCAGTTACTGTGCGAATACCAAAGCGAATAACAGTCTGTGAAAATCTATGCCTTAGTTATATGAGTAATCCACGCGATTAGTTTTGAAGGTAAAGAATATTGAGAAACCATGTACTTGCTTGGGAGGTCATCACTAAATTAAAAAACAACAAATGCTTGCTTGATAATACTTACTTATGATATGATGATATGCCAATTTTACGTATGCCTAAATCGAGCAACAAATTATATACTTACATATGTATAATTTACATTTAACTTATGTACGGTATATAGTATATAACCTGTCTTATACATGTAAGCCACACAGTTAGTAATCGTAAGTTTGATAAATCTTCCTCAGAGGAACAATGGGAAAAGGACTTGGAGGCTGAACTCAAGGACTACGAGGTTGTCGACGAAGGAGGCACTGGCGGTGGTCACAATAAACATGGTCATGGGGGGGAGGACGAGGATGAGGAACCAACAATATCGAATTTGCGCACACGTTCGTCTAACAACGATTGGGAAGAGTATGCCGATTTAATTGAGGATACCGATGATTTAAAGTAATTAAGAGCTTATATCGTAGTTTCTTCTAAGTTGGCTCTAAGTTTATAACTTAACTTTTCTTTCCATTCCTTTCTACTCCTTTGTTTCTTTTATACTACTTACTTAACTCTTTTGTATTACTGTCATTATTCGGTATGTATTCTTACCTATCGACAACCAACAAATTACCGCATCCAACAATAATCAACACAGAACTTTGAAGTGCTTAAAACGCACAATGTTGGGCTATCAATGAGATGAGGCTTTCTTTACGCTCTTCTAATGTTGGCGTAAAGGATTCATAAATGTAAATAGAATGTGCCTCGAGTCCTATTGGAAAAGTTGGTTGAGATTTGTTCCAAAAGCAATGAATTTTATTTAGTTACCTTTAAAGATGATATAAGACACTAACCCAAATATACATACACATATGTATACCTTATGTATTAATTACAATTATTGGCAATTCAAATCAATCAATCAATCCGAATGTAAAGATTTTCCTTTTCTTTTGTCACCCTACGATGGGGTGACGAATGACCCAGAACGGGAACTTTCGCCAATTGTTCAGCACACGAAAAATGGCAAACAGTTAACTATAAATAAAACAAATAAAATAAAATAAAAGTACACAAAATCCAAGCGAAAAGCAACGGAGAAAATGGGAAACTATAATTAAAATGCGTATAAATCGTTTTTAAACATATAGTAATGAAACAACATTCAATAAAATAAATTTAAATGAAAATGGTACATAAAAAAGCTTAAAAGGGAAAGATTTTGTTATTTATATTTATAAATAAATTATATATATACATATATATATATATACAGATACAGATAAATTAATGCATTTGAATTTAATGTGTAAAAATTATTATTATAAATATATAGATATATAATATATATAAATATATATATATACTATATGTACTATGTAAAGATATTAATATAAAATACTTAATAAAAAATATATTAAAAAAAAAACACAAATAAAACTATTGAAATAAACTCAATTGTTTGTTTATAACGATTTTTTCTGTTTCAAATATTAAAAGAAAGTTTTATTTTAAAAATAATGTCATAGACTTGTGTTTACGATTTAGTATTTGTATCGCAAAACTTTGGCACGCTTTGAGTAATATTCATATGGTTTTCTTCCTGTTGTTCTACGTATATTTTTGTCACATTTACAATCTATTCTATTCAGTAAATGACACATATGTATGTACGTATTCCTTTAAATATAAATGCCAAAAACAATAATAATTAAAATCGGAACATCACGTTCAAGAAAATGAAATAAAAAACGCAATTAAGAAAGAATACAAATAACAAAATCGCAATTATAAACAATAAGCAGTTCAAAACCTTTAAAAATATATATATTTACATATATATTTCACTAGACAAATTTTTATGCATAAACACTAAAGCAAAAAAAGAATGAATGAAAGAAAAAAGGTAAAACAAAATGAAAACAATCTATATTATCAATGTTTTTGCTCTAAATGTCTAACTAATTGTTAAAAACCTAATTATTTTCAGCAGACAAGGACATGTTAAATGAAATGTGCTATAAATGTGGAATTATTTGTTAGCAAATGATATTTGAAAGTAAAGGTCAAAGTTATTAAAACGTTATGACATTTAACTGAAGCTGTATGTATATTATACATTTTACTTTTAAACAAATGCAAAGTATTTACAACAATAACAAGCAAGTGTTAAACTAAACATATTTTAAATTTATATTTACTTTGTGCGTTTTTAAACAAGTTGGCAAACAAAACCAAAACTAAAACTAAAACGATTATGAATATAAATAAACAATAAAGATATAATAATTATAATAAATATTAACAAGGAATGACAAATAATGTAATGTTGACAACGTGTTTTACAGTATATCAAACTCAAATAAAATCCAAGCATTAACACATATTTTAATGTCTGCATACAATTTACATACTTATTATTAAAACAAAGCGTTAATTAAAGGGTTATGAGAAAAGTTCGTTGAATTATTTGCGAGAATAAAAATATAAGCTAAAAAACACACGCAGTAATTTCCATAAATATACAATAACATTGCAAAATAAAATTTGAAAACCAAACACTATATATGTATGTATATGTACTAATTAAATTATATCACCAAAAAATATATAATTTAGTTGACTAATAATAAAAACAGAAAATATTAATAACGACATTTAGACCGAGAAACTGGCGTTCAGATTAATTTGACAACAATACGTGCAAAGTTTGACAACAATGAATGCAACACAAACCCATTAAATGCCATAGAAACTTGAAAGTCAAGTATATATAGAGAGCAAACATATGGCTTTCCGGTACACAAGCCCCATATAAAAGTTTGGTAAACATGACAACCCAAAACAAAAATAAACACAATAAGATCATTTGTGTAAAATTTAGAGACAAACCGACAAATTATTCTAGTATACATATATAGATACATAAATATATATGACAAAAATTTAATGAGAATAACATCAAGTAAAATAATAAAATGAAAGTGTATAACTATTAAAACTAACAAAAAAAAAATGCAAGTTTCTTTTATTTCATTACAATCAAACAGGCTTTGTCCCGTTAATGCCTAACATGTAAGGTTTGTATCTTTTTATTATCACAGAACGTGCTGCTCTATTAAAGTTCCTTACAACTATAATAGTTTTATATTAACTTGATGTTGAATAAAAACAATCAATTTATTTTAAACATCTTTATTGCCAACAATTTTTTATAATTTACTATACATTACTCTAAAAATTTGATATAATCATTTTCTAAACAATACACGTACACTTAACACATGCAATTAATAAGTGCGCGATTGTTCAAAGTACAAAAATATTTAAATAGCTTCACATTTTGGGAAATATTGAAATTTGCAAAAGGTTTGCGGTGCAAACACTAGCGAAATCCAAGGGACTGAAGGGCATTTTTATTTTAAGGCTAGTAACACAATTTGAAAAGGAAAACGTTGCCCGGTAACCTACACTAGTGACTAAATGCTGATGTAGTATTACTAAACAATTTTGACAACGTACTTAGTTATAAATACAGCTGGATTACTGATAATTTGATGATCCGTAGCGCGAACTGCGTCGATGCGACTCGGTATGTTCGTATGTGAGACTCTTGAAACGATTGCTTGCTTCCAGCGCAGGTCTGGGAACAGATCCGCCCCGATTTACCACTAAATCCTTCCAAATCATCGTGAGTAAAATGAAAAACGCGCCCACTATCTTATTGACGAATTCAATCAGCTTAAAAACGATTGGTGTCGCGGTGTGTGTAAAGCGACTAATCTCAAAAAGAAAGCGAACCGCGAAAATGCCCATGAAACGAAGTGCAACAGCAGCACCGCTGATAATTGAAAAGATGAGCAGACCCAGGAATCGAATGGTGCCCATTATATTGCGCTTGTTCACATCGTTGGCCATAAATTCGTATATTGTCGTTATAACTGATTGTCGCCATTGCTGCAGAACAGTAACAAAATCAGCAAAGCCAATTGTTGGCATTTGATTCTCGGTGACAATGTCTGCAGCATTTGCATCTGTCGTTTCAGCGCTATCGCCAGCGGTTATAGCGGATACTCTGCTGGGGCTACCCTTTTTCAATGATAGGGAACGTCTTGGGATTGGCAATGTTTCTGGCTCAACTGCACGGACCATTTTGAGTTTTAATTGCACTTCTTGGCCACGAAAACGTAGAGTCTTAATGCTGAACCAGTATTCTCCAAATGCCATGTCATTGAGTTCCGTCCAAACGCAAGTCTCCAGCTGTGCAGGATGTGGTGTGTGTTTGTAGTTACCTATGCTACCCTTGGTGATGCCCACCCACATGTTGGGCACGAAACGTTGGTAGAACATTTGTAATTGGGTTGCACTGCTCAGTAATTGTTTTTCTAGGTCCCGTTCACTGCACTGCAGAGATACAACATCACGGTAGCCAGCAACCTGCTCCACAAAGCAACGCTCAAGGTAAATTCCTCGAAACAATCGTGATTTCAATAGCTGTTTGGTAAGCGATTGCATAGCTAGCTCCTCAGGCGGCATAAAGCGAGTGCCACCTGCTTGCATATTTCTCGCTCTTGCCGTGCTGACAATGGAATCCGTTTCGCTCATTATGAAGATCTGTTCCTAGTTACGAAATTTTTTGTAAGCAATGCGCAATACACAAGCAGTTAAGTATACTCTTACCCGTAAACGTCTTTGGACTTCAGCTTTCGCTTCTTAGTCACCAAAAAGGCTTTGTTATTGTTTTGAACAAATCGCCACTTAAAACACAAAATTGTGCCTCTTTTATTGTTATACGCGCAATAAAAACGAGTTTTGATTATTAACTAGTACTACATGTAATAATGCATATTTGCACACAAATAAAAACTACAATTTAAGCATTTTCCAAACTTCTTTTTTCCTAATTAACTAATCGAGTTGTGTTGTGTCGTTTGGAATCACTGTTGCCAACTTAGCCATTTTATAGCTGCTTCCGGCTATTTTCAAAGTTCTATCTCTAGAAAAATTTTAATATTGCTCTTAGCCGGATAGCCTAATCTACCGATATCGAAGATGATTTCTTCGAAATAAACAAAATAATGGATGTTTAATTAATAAATAAAAGAAAATGTATGTTTAAAAAAGTTGTCTTTTCTCAGCTATTTCATTTAGAAATTTAGCTATAGCTCTCTGACCAGAAACAGCTATTTTTTCCTCAAAAAAGTTTTCAGCTTAAAATTGAAGGAATCACCGAACTAAATGAACGAACTACCTTCGAGTAGAGGTGGAGAACTATCGATAGCACTATCGCCACTATCGATGGCAGCAGACACCTTCGATAGTGGCCCATCCACTATCGATAGTGCCGTCGATAGTGCGCTTCTTACAACCCTAAAAAAATTTTTCGCGCACTTTCTGTGTCGGCGCCAATTGCAAAATACCGAGGAAAAATTTAAGAGCAAGAAAAAATTAATTAAATTAATATGGATCGCTTTTTAAATCTGGGTATGTTTACTATATTATATACATAAGTGTTTTGATCTATAATTTGTTAAATTTAAGGTAAACGTCGAGTGTCTTCATCAAGTGCCGACGACTCTGTGGCGTATTACTTTAAAAGAGCCGTCGTGTATGATTCAAATTCTAAAAGAAAGACCGAGATAGATAAAGCTCTAACTGAAATGGTTGCCAAAGATGTGCAGCCCTACAATATTGTAGAAAACGAAGGGTTCGTGCAATACACTCATGTATTGGATCCTCGGTATAAATTACCCAGCAAAACGTACTTAAGAGATGTGCTGATGTATAATTATTTTACCGAAACTTCTGCCAAGTTATCAGCAATACTTGTAAATGTTTCGAATATCGCAGTTACGTGTGATTTGTGGACATCAAGTGCCAATGCTAGTTTTTTGACTGTGACGGGTCATTTCGTATATAACTACGAATTAAAAACAGCATCCTTAGCAACAAAAAAACTTCTAAGCACAACTAATCATTGTTCACAAAACATTGCTGATACATTGCGGGACATTTTTATTGAATGGAACATTCTGGAAAAAACTGTATGTATTGTTACCGACAATGCCAGCTCCATGCTTAAAGCATGTGAACTATTGCATATTCGCAATCTGCCATGCTTTGCGCATACAATAAATCTCGTGGTGCAAGATGCTCTAAAAGTTGATGACCCAGTGCTTCAAGCTTTATTTACTAAGTGTAAATCAATCGTTCGATTTTTCAAGCAAAGCTCTATATCAAATGAAAAGCTCAAATTAGCTCAAGAAGGCTCAGAATATACTTTGTTGCAAGAAACACCCACTAGGTGGAATAGTTTTTATTTCATGATTGAGCGTATTATAAAAATGAACGATGCCATTGCCAAAGTTTTACTATCAACAACGAATGCACCGCAGCCATTTACTGCTGAGGAAATACTTATGCTGAAAGATATTGAAAAAGTATTGGCTTTCTTTCAGCAAGCAAGCGAGAAAATTTCTGGCGGAAAATACGTAACGATATCGCTTATTATTCCCATGACATATGGACTTTTTCGGAAAATCGAAAGTGTTGTACCTTTGCTACAAACTCTTCAAGGACAAACTTTAAACAAAATATTGATGGAATCAATGAAGAAACGTCTTTCCGTATATGAGCAGAGAACAGTCTGCAGGATGGCTACGCTTTTGGATCCACGGTTCAAAAAAAGTGGATTTCAACATAGTTCAAACGCTGAACAAGCAGCAACATTTTTTGAAAATGAGCTGGCCAATTTTCCAGTTAAAGAGACCGCAAGTAATCAACCCGTAGCACCGGATTTAAGTTTACAGGACACTTTGTTCGATTTTTTGGGTGAGCGTTCCATTAATAAAGTTGTAAACTCAAGAGTCGATGCAATTTTAACTAAGAGGCAGTATCTGGAAAGGCCAATTGTCGGACAAGATATCGACCCTCTATTATGGATGAAGGTATGCCCTAATTAAAAGTGCCGAGTTTTAAATTGCATATAATTAAGTATATTACTTTTTTCCAGGTGAATCAAACTGATTTCCCTGCCATTGGGAGCCTTTTCGCCAAATATATTTGCATTCCGGCTACGTCCGTGGAGTCTGAAAGAAGAAGAAGCAGCAAGGCGGGCCAAATAATATCGGAGAGGCGAACCCGGCTCAAAGAAAAAAATGTTAACATTCTTTTGTTTTTAAATCGCAACTCTTGGCTGAAATAAAGCATATTTTATTGTATTCGTTTCATTCTTTTATTTTTAAATCGTAACTTAGTTAAAATAAAGCATAATTTTATTATATTTGCTTAAAAAAAATTTTTTGTTGGGCTATACTATCGAGCCACTATCGATGGCACTATCGACACTATCGATGGTTTGTGAAAAACAATCGCTCGCTATCGATGGCGCCGACTGTCGATAGTTCTCCACCTCTACCCTCGAGTTCGCAACAAATATTTTTACTTTTTTTTAAACGGTTTCATTTATTGCACTCCTTTTTTAATTTTACCAAATATTATACTTGATAAGCATTAAAATATAAGTGGTCAATTTGAATAACTTGACTATTTATTTGAGTAAACATTGCGCGATATAACAACAGTATTTTTTAAGCTGTCGAATACTAATTCAGTATTTTATAGCTTTTCATCTGCGGCCACACTAATGGACAACAAAACAAAAAAGTGCTACCAAAAAACGATTTTACAAAACGTTTTATACATATTTTTATAGAAGATTTTAACAAGCCAAAGTCAAAATTGGCTCCAAACACAAACTCAGAGACTATTACATAAGGATGACTTTGGTGGGGTTGGCGGCGCGAAAGCTGGCTCAAAAGCAGCGGTAAGTGGAAGTGTAAACAACACACAAACAACTAGCGAATAAATCGAAATTACAATTTGTATAAACAGGACTGCAAAGTTGGCCGCGGCATTTCCAAATGGTATTCGGTGTCAAAAGTGTCTGAACTTTGGACATTGGAGCTACGAATGCAAGGAAAAGCGAAAATATGTTCATCGCAGCTCGCGCACAAAGCAGTTAAGTAAGCATCTGGCAGAGAAAAGTGCGAATGCCGCCGAGTCGATGACGGCGGCAAACGATTCGCGTGCTTTGGATGCCGGCACTGTGGTGCGTAACGATCGCGAGAAGCGTACCAAACGCAAAAGGAAACGCAGCAATAGTTCTTCGTCGTCGAGTTCATCAGATAGCTCGAATAGCAGCTCTGAGTCATCAAACTCGGATTCAAGCAGCAGCGACGATTCAGATAGTTCCAGCTCTGACGATGATGACAGCACGTCAGATGGTGAATCGGGTTCCTCCAGTGCCAGCGAAAGTGATGCTTCTAGCTCCAGCAGCAAAAGCAGTGACAGTGCATATGAACGGGACGAATCGGCAGTATCCAAGAAGAAAAAACGGCGCGATAGCACTGGTGAATCGTCTGATGGCGGCGCTCAAGATGTATAATGTCGGACGGAATATCAATAATAAAATACATACATGCATAGCTTTAGTAGTTTAGTTTACATTTATTTCAGGTGCTATCACCGAAATTACAAAAATTGGCATTTATTAAACGATTTCAATAATTTAATGATTCCTTTATAAATAAAAATCATATCTCGTTTCGTATTCTGTCGAACATTCAAAATTAGCTAAATGTGTACCAATAAATGACATTACAATAATATGAATCTGTTAAATCAGTCTGAATCGATTTCTACATCAAACTGTTGCAACTTGTTTACAAACAAGTCCAAGTCGATTTCCTGCTGGTTTTCTTGATCGACTGAGGTCGCAACGCTGCCAACACTTGCATTTAAACCAGATGGATCCACTTGCGATAGCTTCTGGTTTACCAACTGGGATTTTAAATGCAGTTCTTCCACCTGAAAATAATACATGGTCTGTTTTATATACATATGAACTCAATGGTCATCAAATCTCACCTTAAGTGAATTCAACGCTTCCTGGATTTTGGGCAGGTTCTGAACGAGCTTTTTTTCTAAAGCATATAAATCAGCTTGTTCTTTTTGAAGGGCTGCATTGGATCGAAACATATTTCACAAGATTGTTTTAATTAAACATTTTAAAAAACATTTCATAATTTTCTCAACCTAACATGAACTTAACAGATTGCTGTTATATTTTTACAGGTCAGCATATTTAACATTTCTGTAATAAGTTAATGTTAAACTACCCGAAGCGTATACAGTATATTTTATATAATTTGGTCACACCTGTCTTAACAAATACTAAACCGCGTAACTTTAAGAGTCCCAGGAGTTCTAAAAGTTATTATTTTTCTAAAGTGTATTCTTAATTTGCCGAGCTTCATAAATAAAACGCAGCGCATGTCATACAGAAGAAATTAAATTTTTGTAGTGTATAATTTGTGTAACATTAAGTTAGTGTTTGCTTGGATGCCAGTCGACAAACAGTGTGACCATTGATTTACCGCGCTGCGTCGCATTTTAATATTCGCGCCGATAAATAAAGAAAAATAATATTTTTACACAATTTCTTAAATATAAGGTAATGAAATTGTGTCCTCAAACCTAGACCCAGTAGTTATACCCGTTTTTTGTTGCAGCACGCAAAAGATGGAGCAAGAGGAGAGCGGTGTGATCCTGCAGCGCTTTGACGCAAATTGTCGCACATTGCGAGTCGACACAGAAATTAAGCAAAATGCGATAAAAACCTTTCATAATTTAAACGTGGATGGAGTGCTATCCAATGATGCAGACGATTGGCTATGCTGCGCTCTGTACAGTGAGCTCCAGAAGACCAAAATGAGGGACATGCGACAAGACGCCGAATATCCCAAGGCCAAAGATCTGGAAACATGGGATAAGAAGGCACGCTTCCACAGCTGGAACATTTCGCTGACAGAGGCGCTGCGCATCTTTAAGATCAATATTAAGAAGTTTCTTAAAAGAATGGAGCACTGGAATTGGATGGCACAGAACCCAGATGTATTTCAACAGGAGATAAGTGATCTCGACCGTCGTTTGGGAATTACATTGCTCCTAGCGCATCACTACAAACGCATCTTTAACCAGCTGTATGTGTTTCCAGTGTCCACAGAGAGTCAAGCGCATTACCACATGATTTATGAATTTGGCTGGCTGCTATTCCTAGTGATCCGCAACGAGCTGCCCAATTTCGCAACCACCAACATAATCAATGGATGCCAAGTGCTCATTTGTGCCATCGAATTGGTTTTCATAAATGCGCTAGAAATTCACAAATCGGATATAATTAACGTTGAGTTCAAGGGTGTGCCCGCAAAGTGGTGTGCCAGTCACTTTGACCTTTACCGATTGAACAAGTACAGTGCTATAGAAGCTGTTTGTAAGCTTATACCAGAGCTACCAGAGAAAGGCGTTTGCATTATGAAAAGTTCCTTCTTTCACGAGGCTGTGATGGGATTGTTTATGGATCAGCGTCTACTGGGCAACGATCGATTCAAGCTCGAATTGGTCAAAGATGGCATTTTGGAGGTGAACTTGACTTCACTAAATCGCTGCTACGATATTCATGTATCTGACATCAGTGAAATGGACGAGCGCGTCCTTTTGAAATATGATACTCAGTTTTCGACAAATAAACTAAAAGATACAAAGTTGTCTAATGGAAAGGATGACATTGCATTTGCGGATCAGCTGGTGGACAAAACACAACGCGACAATCTTCAACAGCTCGTGTGGCATGAATTGCCAAAAACGCTACCAGCATATATAAGCAAAGCCCTTGGAAAAGATGATGCCAATTTGTTGCAAAACTCGTTGCGCGACATGTGCCTCAAATTTGAGGCTGCAGCAAATTTGAACCAGGACGCAGCTGAGTGTCGCTTTAAGCTGGTAAGTGGCTTGTATTACATGCTACTGGAAAAGATTACTGAAGCCGAGCTGCGTCGTAGGCCAAAAATCCAACTTGGACAGATGCTGATGCAGCTGCAGAGCACCTTTAATGCTACACTTATTGCCTGCTGCTTGCAACTAGTGTTGCACATCTTTGAGACGAAAGAGACGTCGCTGCAGTTTCCATGGCTACTTGATTGCTTTGACATCGATTCGTTCGAGTTTCAGAAGATACTCGAACTAGTTGTGCGCCATGAAAGCGGTTCACTAACACGTGATCTCATCAAACATCTGCGGGAGGTGGAGGCCCAATGCATAACTTGGCTAATCTGGCGCAAGAAATCACAGTTGTGGCGTATATATGCGGACACAGGTCTGCCCAGCTGCCAGAGCGCACAGTCCAGCTTAGGTCAGGAGAATTCCAGGATGACATCAGGCTCAATCGTCATTTGTCTGCGGAAGTTTTACCACCTGGCCAACCAGCGACTTAACTACCTGTGTAAAGGTTTATCGCTACTCGACAGATACACGCAAATCTGGCATATCGTGGAGCACTCAATTGTGGTGCACGGTGCCGAACTGCTGAAACAACGTCATCTGGACCAGCTGCTTATGTGTGCAGTGTATCTGTGTGTGCGCACGGCGCGAGTTCGGATCAACTTCAGCGATATCATTCAGCAGTACCGTCGTCAGCCACATGCTCGGAGTGCTATTTATCGCGCCGTACACCTGGCGGACGGGCAAGCAGCCACAGATATTATCACCTTCTATAATCGAGTATATGTTCTAAGAATGGCCGACTATGCGCGAGATCTGCAATGCGAGCAGTTCGCGGACTCTGCCTCTACTCAAAATGCATCTGTTATTCGACCCCTGCAGAACATCAGCAACAAAAGGTGTCTGAAGAGCAATGGCCATAAAACAAACGTCTTTGTTTCGCCCGAGGCCATGCCATCCATATGCATGTACGATAGATGCAAGGCCAAAATTATCACTCAGATGGCGATACCAGTGAATCTAAAACGCGCTCATTCCAACAACGAGCTGGGTGGATCCACGTCCAGTAAGCGGCCCAATATACTTTCACGACGCACTACCTTCCAATAAGCTGGGGATGTGGCAAGAACTCAAAACTATAATATGGTATTGTTGTTTGAAAAGATCTCCGCAGTTATTCTAACATTTTCGTAGTGTATAGATTATGCTACGTATAATTGTACATTACAAAGTTATTAATTGTCAATGAATTATATTAATTGCATAAATATTATATTCGTCATTTAATTATAAGATAAAACTGGATTAATTGCAGTGAAAACGCTATCTACATTTTGCTGGAACTCATTTCCTTTTCTCTGAACCCAAAATTAAACTGAAATAATAATAGTTATCCTTGCAGAAAGTAACAAATACATTTTTTGGACATATGCCAACATAACTACTCTTATCGTCTGCAAATAATAATGCATCCTTATCAACAAAACCGGACCAATAATTGCCGTTGAAGTACAAAAAATGAGTATACGAAGAAATGGTTGTCGTGACTGACCGAAATTTAATATAACAATCATCAATCGGACACAAGATCTATAAAAATTGTTACTTCACAAGTAGACCAAACTAACGGATAACAGCTTGCAAGTCGATAATTCATAAACCGTAAATATACTTTGTATTTACATTTAAATAAAACAATAACTTCATACATATGAATAGTTTATTATAATACGGGTTTTAGGTTTGAATCTTGGTTCAAAATTGTGTAAATATTGAAAGGGCGGCCCAATGGTGACATATATGACACACCAGGCGCCACTAAGGGACTACAACAAAATACATAAGTACACTAATGAAGGGGTTTGAAGCGGGAGCTGACATAAGGTTAAAGAAGAGAAGAGTATACAGTACGTACTGAGAGCGTGCAACTTATAGCTAAAGTTTTTCTCATGCCTACACATAGCTTTAAGATGAAGGAGGAGGTGCAGCAGCTGCAGCAACGGTGGCCGCTGGAATGCTAGGAGCAGGCGCAGCATTTGGTGCGACTGCTGCCACGCTGGCGGCTTCGGCAACAGGTGGTACAGTAGCTGCCGGTGTAGTGTCTAAAATATAAATATATTTTTATTGTAAAATTACTTAAATATCAATGCTAACTTACCCATTGGCGTGGGCGTTTGGGATGGGACCACAGGTGCGGGTTGCTCACTTGCCGGTGCTGGCGGCACTGGGACCACAGGAGGGACAACTGGCGGCGCAGCAAAGGGTGCACCATTGGGCGGTGCACCAGCAGCTATATGCGGTGGCAACGGTTGATGCTGCGCCGCAGGTGCCGCCAGCTGCTGGGGTTGTGGCTGGTGTTGATGCGGTGGCACCGGTTGCTGATGATGATGCGGTGGCGGCGGCGGTAGTGGTTGTTGTTGCTGCTGCTGTTGCGGTGGCAATATTATGGAACCAGCGGCAGCGGCCGCCTGTCCCTGTTGCTGCAGCTCCTGTTGCAGGCGATGATGCGCCTGCTGACGAGCCCGAAACTCTGCCGCCTTTAATTGTTCCAGGTGGAACTGCTGACGCTCCGTAATGAGCTGTTGCCGCTGATATTCAAGCCCTTCGCGCTCACGCTCCATGGTGGCTTCCAGTTCCTCAAAGTGTCGCAACTTGATTTCCAGTTTCTTCATTTGTGTCTCCACCAGCAATGCCACCAGCGACTTGATCTTACGCTCCTCCAGCGCGGCCAAATGTTTCGCCTTTACAGCTGCCGAGGCAAGTGCTGCTGCTGCCGCCGATTGCATATTGTTCTCGCTGAAGGCTCCCTCCTTGGCGGAAACAGCTCCACTGCTAGCATCGTTGCTGCCATCTTTTGTCTCGCCATCGCCACTGGTGTCCTCCGTTTTAATCTCCACATCGCTGGTGCTCGCGCTGTTGCCGGTGCCGGTCACGGTGCCAGTCTCTGTGGGTGAGGAGTTGGAAGCCGTTTTGGTTGAGGCGTTGCTCGATTTTTCAGTTTTGTTGGCTTTGTCGCCGCCGGGCAACGACGACGACGATTCTTTAGATTTTTTATCTGTGTTATTGGTAATAGGCGTTGTTGTTGTTGTTGCTGATGTTACTGTTGTTGTTGTTGTTGTCGTTGATGATGTTGATGTGGAACTTGAGTCTGTGTTTGTGTTGACCTTATCCGATTTCGTTTTGTCTTTGGACTTTGCCTCGTCTGTGGCTTTTATGTGAACAAACGCAAATGCAATAACCCAATACAATACAATAGGCCAAATAATCGTCATCGTGATTGGTTCATAATTTTGTAAATGAAAGAAACATTAATTAAAGCATAAAACATATTGGTAAACACAAAATGTTAACAATTTGAATCGGACATGTATGATTTCAAATAGTATCATTAACCTATTTTTCGACTTAAAGAAATAAGACAGAACTTCTTTCGTAATCAGATCTTTTAAACTTGATAAACTCTAGCTTCAACTCAATTGCAATAGTATTGAAATCTGTTTATTAATTACTTACCGTCTTTCTTATTTGGATCCTTGGTTTCCTCCTCGTTAGCAGCCGCTGTGGAGCTGCTGCTATTGTTGCCTTCCTTTGATTCGTCATCATCTTTATCGTTGCCGGTGCCGGCAATGCCGCTGTTGGCCAGACCAAAGTTCGGATTAAATTTACCGCCAGCTGAGGCCTTCTCCACGTTCTTCATATGATTATCCATAATAGTGGCTGGCACCTCGTCCTATAATAAATATTATACATAAATAAAGCTTACATTTCATTATTTTTCTTTGCTACTCACCTTAATCGCAGCAAATTCTTCCATGGCGGCCTTAGCAGCTGCAGCGGCAACTCGTGGATCAACAACTGATGCCAAAAATGCCACAGTTGACATGATTGGATTGCCAGATTTGCTAAATGGAATGGGCTGACAGCCGAGTGGTCCCAAGAATCCACCATCATCTTCAAGGTACGGATCCTCGATGGGTAGACGCAAAAAGTGCAAAATGCACTCGTCCTGGGTGCGAGTTCCCACATGCTCACACACCTTGTTCCAGTCGTCCTTGTGCATCTCCAGACCCTCGAGCAGGAGCAGCGTCTCCTGGTCGGTCCACTCTCGCGACATGCTGGCCGCTGTGCGATTCTTCATGGCAGCCGGCTTTTTAGCATACTGATCGAGTTTTAGGCCAAACTGACTAACGCCAGAAGCCAATCCGCCAGCAGCGCCATTCTCAAGCGTCTCCGTCTTGATTCCCATTCCCCCTGCACTCTTATCGCACTCCACGCCACCTTCTTTGCCCAGTGGCTTCTTATCAAGATCGAGTAGCGTTTTCGCTGCTGAAGGTTGTTGTGTCTTTTGCGGATTGATCGCCTGCAAGCCCGATGGCGTATCCGATAATATATGAAAGTGAGAAGTGGGCGGTGGTCCCATAGGCGTCGGACGCAAATCGGCATCAATCTGATAGTTAATCAGGCCCCACTGCTCCAAAAAGGCGTGAACACGCATTATAGCGCACACATCGCCAGCCAAATTACGGCGACATGCCGTGCTGGTCAAGTACTCCGTGGGATTTAGCCTGCAAGCAAGATAAAATCCAGAGATAAGTCTTAAGAAATCATTTCTAAAAAAAATAATCTAGATAAGGGGAAAATCTCTAATATTATAGTTTTAAAAGGTGTATCTTGGAATGTGTCCTGTTTCCTTAATTTTTCATGTTTATAGTCAAATTTAATTTTAACTCTTACTGTTAATCAAAATAAAAAAAGAGTATAATGGTTTTGCGCAAATGTAGGTAACAAACAGAAAGAAACGTTAGAGAGAAATTATTGTGTATTAGGGCACGAGCGCTAAGTATTTTGCAGTCCTGCTCTTTTCGACTAGAGCGTTTTCAATTGTTTATGGAATTTATTTTTATACATATAAAGTGAACGTAAAATATATTAAAATGAAGGATTTCATAGTTTTGGTATTTATATTTATACTATATTTAATAGTGCTATCAAAACTTGATGTAAAACTCACCTGTAGGTGTCAATCATAAAGTTCCGATAGGCCATGTATATCTCTGGTGTCTTGGATTTGTTCTTGCTGTTGAAGAACTCGGGCATAGCGCGTTTTTCAATGACATGAATTGAATTATAGTCGAACCAGGCCGAATATGAGGGAACAATTATGTGATGCGTCTGCTCGGTCACGTTGTCCTCCATGTCCTCTTTGGCCGACGATGAGAACTCTTGGGTATTGCTGTTGTCGCTGGTCTTGCCCGTTTGCGAATTGTCGCCATCGCCGGTTGACATCGCTTGGGCGGCACTGCCGCCAGTCATTTCATCATCCAAATCGGTCATGGTGCCACCTGGTGGGCACATAATGATGTCAATACTATTTGACAGTTTAGGCGTATGGAATACTCACCTTTGATGGGCATCATATCGTTGTCAGCTCTCGATTTGCCACCTGGCGCTGGGCTGGCTGTCGATTGCAGTGCTGAATGCGTTGCCTTGTGCACCTCTTGGATGTTGGGCTCAGCCGGCGGATCGTCAAGATCACGAGTGAGATCCTCATCGTCGTCGTCGTTGCGTGATTTCTTATGTATGACTGCAGGAGAGCGCTTCCGTTTGCCCGGCTTCGATGTGGACGTTGAGGTAGTGGGTGAGGGCGAACGGCGTCGCTTTTGTTTGCCGGTTCCACTGCTGGTGGT